>CM062806.1:52736074-53336074 GCA_031772625.1 Pinus tabuliformis | reverse complement strand
TTGGCAAGAGGGGCTTTAGCCTGTTTGCAATGACTTTGGAGATGACTTTGTATATTACATTGCAGAGTGCGATCGGTCTGAACTTATCCGGTTTGATCGAGTCCTCCTCTTTTGGGATTAAGGCTATGAATGTGGTATTGAGTGAGGGAAGCAGCCAGTGATTCACTCGCGATTCCTCAACCACTTCCCATACTTCCAATTTTATTAGTTCCCAGAACTTGTGGAAGAAAGTGGTGGTGAAACCATCTGGGCCGGGAGCTTTACCTTCTTTAAGCTGAGCCATAGCTACGTCCACTTCCTGTGTTTGGATTGGACTGAGGAGGAGTTCATTGTGCTCATCCGTGATTAATTTTGGCACATTGCGTATGATTCTTTCGATTGCTGGACGTCTGTTGATGTCAGGCTCTTGATGGACTTGCTTGAAGTGGTTGAGGAATTCCTTCTCAATATCTTCGTGTTGTTCCACCCTTTCTCCTCCTGATGTTTGAATGTAAGGGATATTATTGCACATTCTACGCTGCACAGTGGTTCTGTGAAAGAATTTGGTATTTCGTTCTCCCTCTTTTAACCATCTGATTCTGGACTTTTGCTTCCAGTATATCTCCTCCTGCTTTCTTCTCTCCTCAAGTTGATTGTGGATGAGCTGCTCCTGCTTAAGGGTTCTCTCTGTGTGGCCTTTTGTACTTATTTCTTGCTGCAATTCCTTCAGAGCTTTTTGGAGATCATGTTGCGCCCTGAAGATGTTTCCAAAGGTCTCTCTGTTCCATCGCTTGAGGCAGAGCTTTAAATGTTTGAGTTTCTGTTGGAACTGGTACATCTTGGAGCCGTCTAGGGGCCTGAAGGATGTCCATGTAGAGTGAACCAAATCTTTCAATGAGGGATGGGTGAACCAAAATTCCTCGAAGCGAAAAGGTCTTCTTGTGGTGCTGCCAGGACGCTGCCATTGAAGGGCTACCGGCCAGTGGTCGGATCCAGAATGTGGAAGAATGGTTGCCGAGAAGTCTCCCCCTAGGTGAATCGAGTTGTCTGAGATTAGGAACCGATCTAGCTTGGAGGCTATTTGATGCTTGCCTGCTCTTCGATTGCTCCACGTAAAAGTGCCATTGCAATAATGTAGATCTATCATGGATGTGTTCTGGATAAAGTCTTTAAAGTGGGTATTTTCCTGTTCCAGCCTATTTCTGCCTCCGATATTTTCCTCCAATTTTGTTATCATGTTAAAATCCCCCCCAACAATCCAAAGCGGGTGCCTTCTATTGGAGTTAAGAGCTTCTATGGTTTGGAGGAGAGCAATTTTTTCCTTGGCTTCCTGCGGGAAATATACATTCGAGAGATTCCCATGTATATTCGTGCCTATTATGTGAAAAGCAGCCTGAATTAGACTATGAGAAGCATGAAAGTCCGTGAGGGTAAGTGCTTGGGAGTTCCATGCGATAGCCAGCCCTCCAGATGCCCCAGAGGCATCCACAGCCACCGAATGACTACCTGGCCAGGCTTTAGAGAGGATCACTTCTAGAGTTGAGCTGTTACATTTTGTCTCTTGGAGAAAGCATATTTGCGGCTTTTCCATTCTTAACATATTTTTTAGCATTCTGAGTTTTCCTGGGTTGTTGAGACCCCTTAGGTTCCATGAAATGAGCTTCATGATTCACTATTGGTAGAGGGCTTGTAGTACTTCGTAAGCTTAGCATACCTGCCTGAGTCTACCATGATCTTCCCTACCGCTATTGTTCTTTGGAGATCAGTTCTTCTTCCTCTTTTTTTGGAGTCTTTTGGAGTTTGGCTTGAATCCCATTGGCTTCCTGCTTGGATACCAAGCTGGTGCTGATGGTATGCTCTGGAAATTACCATTTCCAGTTTGTTAAGCTGAAACTCTGGGATGCTTTCATAAGCTTTCTTTTTGCATGCTGCTTCAAGTTCCAATATGTCTAATCCATTTAGATCTATACTCTCCGGTTCTTCCTCCATGCGTTTCATCTGGTTGTCTTCTTCCGAGGGCATGTTTGGGCTTAGGAGTGGGTCTGAGGATCCGTCAACCTCCATTTCATTTTCTTTTTCCCCTTGCTTTTCCTTGCTTTCCGAGGGCTTATCTGGGGCCGCTTTGGTTGGAGGAAGGTTCGAGGAGGGGGCTGAAAGAGGTGGTTGGGTGGAGGAGGAAGGGATATCAGTGTTGGGGGGAGAGGAAGTGTTTTTCTCTTCCGTGGTTTGAGCCAGGATTCCAAAGATATTTCTGACCGCAGGGTCAGAGGTGTTATTTTGCTGGGGTTTCTTCCCTGTTATTGATTTTTTGTGAGCTCGTTTGTGGGTAGGGGCTTTGGTGAAGCCATCATGGGTCAAAGAGTCAGAGGGGATAGGGGCAGTAGCTTTGACATTTAGGGGGCAATCTCTAAAAAGATGCCCTATGGCATGGCATTTACGACATCGAAATGGGACATGTTCATAGTTTAAGGGTTGAATCCATTCATAGTCACGGTGAGAGACTTACCGATTCTGGCAAAGCTTTGTCCAGGCGCATAAAGACGTAGATGTGAGCGTATGATGTGTATCTTCGCATTTTCGTTTCTTCGGCAGCCTTTATGTATTCCCCTAGACCATTTCCAATGTTTCTCAGGATATCCTCGCCCCAATACTCATCTGGGAGTGAGTATAGTCTTATCCAGACCGGAGCCCAAGTGAGGTCCTCCTTATCCGGGTTGAACTTGGGTGCCCAGTCCCTTAAGTATAGACCTGCTGAGTTGAAAAAGTAAGGTCCCTCCACTAGGATTCTGTATTTGTCTTCCAGGCAGAAGAAGATCGCTGTGAAGAATCCTTTTGGGCCTAGCTGCAGAGTTACATCGCCCTTCGGCTTCCATTTCGCTGCGATCCAACTGTGTAGGGCTTTTTCCGTCGGCCAAAACCCTATAAATTTCCCGATGAGCGCATGATCTGTCATAAACTGGATTCTTTCTTCTATTTTCTCTCCCGACAGTTCGATTCTGGGTCGATCTGTTGCTATTGGTTTGCAGGTGGTCGAGGAGACCTTCGGGGTATCATCTGGTCGGTTATTCCGCCCTGTTTCTTCATCCACCTTATTATCCGGTTTGTTCTTGCCATTGCGCTCATGCTGGCGCGGGATCTCCTGATTGATCACATTCTCGTTGATCGATCCAAAGCGTATCGTTCCTTCTGTTTGGTTCTGCGCTTTATTTTCCATGGGGGAGGTCGCCGTAACCCCCCCTGGGGGTTATCCATTTGCCTTCCGGTCCCTTCCAATGCAGTTGAGTGATTTCTGGGTGCAGGGTCAGGTCCTCGATGGCTGTCTGCGCAGGTCAGGCTGCGTCATCTGAGGATAGTACGAAACCCTAGCAGTCAAGCTGCTTCAGTCCCCGACCATCACCCTCATTTTTTGTTACACCTTCTTTTACTGGAAGGTGTTATTCTCATTTTTCTACCATCTGAATTCAAATGTCTATCTCATGGATAAGCGATTCTAATATTCATTGTCTTGTTGTTGCTTCAACATTGTTATAGATTTGGCCAAAGGAATTGTTTACACACTGGAGATAGTACTTTTGTGCACCATGTGCCTAAGAAAATAATTTAATTAGTAGTAATGTGGAGGG
Source organism: Pinus tabuliformis (assembly GCA_031772625.1). Taxonomy (NCBI): domain Eukaryota; kingdom Viridiplantae; phylum Streptophyta; class Pinopsida; order Pinales; family Pinaceae; genus Pinus; species Pinus tabuliformis. The sequence goes on along the minus strand of CM062806.1, from coordinate 53,332,472 downwards.
TGATTATACGAAATTCTAAATTTTTGTTGTAACTGTGGTTGAGTTCTTATCGTTATTGAAGGCCTTGGTTTCTCATACTAATTAGTCTGAGAATGTAGAGCTCAATATTTAATGGGAAATCTTATCAGGATATTTCTTTCCACACATATTTATATCAAAATTTTGGTTCATTACCATCTACATGGGTCGGTTTCTCTGCATTGAAGGTAAAATTGTCTTTTGTGATTTATCTATGAGAAATTTCATACGATTGATTTTGATGATATCTTTTCATCGCAATTGTCTTTTGTGGCACCCTCCTTTGTTCCATCATTTGGTGGTTTAACATTATTCTTTACAGTCTCTTTTCCTGCTTACTTTTTAGCAACCTTGTCTTATTCTTTGTATATTTCTCCTCTATTTGTTTTCATTATCTTGAATGAGCTATGCCACCATTGAAAAAATGTTGTAAGTGCCTGCATGTGATCTTTGAACTTATAAAGTAGTTATCTTTGGAACATGCCCTTTATTTTAAAGAAAAGAGGACTTTTATGGAAATCATCAAAATTTATACGAAATATTTTTATTATGCATTTAACCATCGACTAAGATTCAAGACTAAATTAGCCATGGTCATCGTTCTAACTAGTTTCCTTTTTCCATTCTTCTTGCTTGAAACTGTAGTCAATTTGTCCCTTTACAAGTACCTTCCAATCTCAATGTTATCATCTCATACCACTCCAATAATAGCTTAGAATTGTTGGTGCCATCAATTGAAGGAGAGTTAAATCTTCTTCCTCTTATGTTCTTTTCCTACAGCCTTAAGGTTTTCACCTTCACTCTATCCCTCTCATATGTATTTTCTTCAGCTTTATTGTTACAATCTTATAACTTTGTTCAAGTACAACTTAAAAAATCTACTCGAGAAGATATTTACGATATCAAGTTTCGAGGGGAAGTAGAGGTAGTTTCCAGTGATGATCAACTCAATGATGCTATTAATTCACCTAGTTGGTAATGAATTCCTGTGAGTCATTTATTGTATCTGCTTGTTGTCGCATTTTAAGGATTCATGTTTTTTCATAGCACGAGATGAAAAACTCCTCGAATAACTTGATCTATATGTGTATGGATATGCAGGCCTAGCAATAGTCCATTTAAACAAAATATCAAATGACCAATGCAAGAATTTTTCTTCGTTTTTCGATCAGTTATGTGGAAGATACCATTATGTCAACTTCTTGAAGGTACCCATAGGTAGAAGAATTCGGTAAGGACTAATATAAGTGACCGTTGATGACTGATTCTGAATTTTTGTAGATATTTTACAAGCATTGAAGTTTTAGATCAAATTGTGGATCATCGCGCACGGAGTAAGGGCTTGTGTAGCTAAACGATGATGACCTACAGAAAGTTTGTACATATTTTACAAGCATTCATGTTTTACATTAGATTATGTGTCAAATTGAATACTGTAGATGAGCTTGGGATTTATGCTAAAGGGCAAAGACAAATATTTTTGTTTGGAAATTGATGTATAATATAATTTTAAAATTTAGTTACTACTAATATTTTGTGATGCATTTGAGAGAAAATGAACATTGTTTAACTTTCTCTAACATGAAATTGTGTTTAATTGATGAAGGTGGACACTAAAAAAAATAGAGTTGTATTGAATTATTGGTTAACCAGAGATACATTTGAGATAAAATTGTAGATTGTTTAACTTTCTCTAACACGGACTTGTCTTTAATTGTTGAACGTGCACACTAAAAAAAACATATTTTCACAACGTTTGAAAGCATTTATTGTACCCATGTTCAAGATTCACAAGAATGGTGTCAATGTAAAGGAAACCATTTTCCCAAGCATTATTACAACCTCTAGACAGAAATATGCAGCCTTTCTCTATAACCATTGCCATATCATTTACACATTCTGTTGTGAAACACCTATAGACAACATAAAAAAATGGATTTGATTCATATAGGAAGAGTATTTCCTAGTTTTTTCTAAGATTCTTTGTGGCCTCATCCCATTCTCTTCAGATATTTCTACCTTCGAGGCCAATTTTTCCCTATTCATGTTTCTGTTTAGTCATGATGGTGATACAAGAGATACTTAACAGATATATCCTCTACAAATAAGCATATCAACCTAGTGCATTTTCAATTCCAGATTTTTAACACATTTGAAATCGTTGGTCAGTTGTAAACAATTTGCAAATATATTCTCATTCTGTTTGATTTCTCTCACAGAAAACATTATCAAATTGGTGGGTGTTATAGGTTCATTTCTTGCACTTGAATAAATATATGGCATGGTACATAAAGAGACAAAGACATGTTAGATAGAAGTCTACTCAAGTAGGATTGTTCACTGTATATGTTTTTTAAATGTATCGGAAGGCCAAGTTTAACCAAAATTTTCAATATCTCTCCCTCTCTCTCTTTTGCACTTGAATCCCTGCAATCTGTTCAGGATGCACAATAAATGAAAAATGTTTTTGTATTACTCTCACGGATAGGTGCTGCTACATTTTAATGTCATTTTTGCGTATAAAGGGGATGTTGTTTCTTTAAATGGTAACTTCTACATCTGTTAAAAAATTGACATTGTAGGTTTCTTCTACCAGCAATAAAAAAAATCAATCAAATTAACTGTGAAACTAGTTTTTTTGGCAAAATCAGAATTTATCTTGTTACTTGCACGAAATATTCACACCCCCACAATACCATAGCAATGTAGAACACTTTAGCTCAATTTCAAGTTTCTTACTAGCCTCCCACATTCTCATTGTCACGTGGGCGACAAGTTTCCATATTCTAGCCATGGTTGGGAGGGTTTGTACACTGAACACTTTTGATAGATAAATCACTAATGAAGTTCTAGTGTAATTCCATGCTAGAATATCCACAACCCTTATGTGGGTAAGAGGTTACCCAAACTGCATTGGGCGCAAGTCAAACTATGCATAAAGCCCCAAGATTCTTGGAAACAACTCATTATCGATGAGAGTACCCAAGCTAGACTTGGCTGCAAGCCAAAACTGTCAGCAATGCCCTTAACTTCTTAAAATGAGCTCACTAGGTTTCTACATTCTCCTTCTAACTTGTGAGGTAAGTACAATAATTTTATTCAAAGGGTAAAAAAAAACAAACAAAATATTGATGTATCTTTGCACCTTTTGGTGCAAATGCTAGTTTAACCCTTGGAATCAATCAAATTGGTCGAGCATGGGAAGTTGATTCTAGTAGTCCTCCCATAAAAGAACAGATTTCTCTTCTCTAAATAACCAAAAGTAATGTTCTTGGATAAGTGATTTATTTTCCTAGGAAATATGTGAGCCTTATAGGCCTCCTTCAATTTGAATGCAGATCAAAACCTCGATTAAGAGACACGGCATACCGTGGGAAAAAAATGATGGTATTGACGAGTCTTCCTTGTTGGTCAGCTCTAATTATTACAACACTGCCCAAATTTCAGTTATCTGCAATGGCAATAGTGACTTTAGGTTTAGTTGTAACTTGTATGAATAATGACTCTAGCTATTGTCTTGTTCTTTTCCTATGATTGATTTTGATTTTTTACCTCCAACTAGTTTGTTATGAAACTAATTAAAGATTTGATGACAAACATATAGTTTTTAAAGCTCTTTTCTAAATCTATTTTCTTGAGAAAAATTGTGTTTTTACTTTATGTACAATAATTGCTACTCAGTGACATATGTTATGATATAATTTCATAGATTAAAAAAAAAAATAAAAAAATTTGTTTAAATCTAAAGAAACAATATTTCTAAATACAAAGTTTATTGATTAAGAATATCTTTTTGACCTCTTAGCTAAGTTATGATTTTACTTCAGTAGGGATTTTAGAAATTTTTCTCTCTATAGATCTAGCCCTTAGACCATGTAGAAAATCAGCTGTAGGTTAACCCGATAATGCAATATAAATCAAAGAAAAATATTATAACCTACTTCTACTATCAATTTGCAGAAGCTTAAAATATTTGAGCAAGATCAAGTTGAATACATATAACAAGAAGAATAATCGATGCACATGAAACACTGAAAATACTCAGGGGAAAGCCTCAGCTAAAAACCCCACTATCTGTATTATCATACAAGGTGGAAATACATTAGAATTATACAAAGCCTTAGCTCTCACAACTAGTCAGCTATCAGTACAATCCTCCTGGATGCTCACAGGAAATCTAGGTTTCTCACAAGCCTCCCTCTATGCCCTCCAAGCTCCTATTTCCTTGCGTTGTTTCTCCTAAGTGATCCTCCTGTTACCAAGTGGAAAACTCTCAACCAAGTGGAACACTGATCTCACACCCTGTCAGAACTGTGCAATCCTCAAGGAGCCTCTACCTTGACTGCATGCTTGAGTTTCCTTTATAGGTAAACACATGCAACTAATAGTACATTGTCCCTGCCTTTAATATCAATTGGGTCTTTCTCATAATAGACATGCATGAATTTCTGATGAGGGAATCTTCAGTTATCTGAAGTACACTAGTTGAGTGCATGCATGCATCAACGGACTAATAACTCACAATTAGTTCCTCAAACAATTTGGAACTAATTTAATTGGACTTAACTCAGTAAACTGAATTAACTAATTACAACTCAAATATAACTCAATATTATCTCCTTAATTAAGGGATAATATCATTAATTTAAGGGATAAATGTTGCATGACTTTAGAAAGACTTCTAAGTTGAATTTCTCCAACTAATTAATCCATAATGAATTAATTAATTATTTTCAAGTAGCTGGTAAGACTAAATTTGAATTTTAATTCAATGTCAAATTAAAATTGGAATATTCTGGATTCTGTTTTTATCATTTCTTGTTACTATTTTCAACACTCCCTCTCAACAAAAAAGGAATTCAACTAGATCCTGATCATGTACCTTTGGAATGTTATGCATGCAAAACTTCTCTCTAGTGTTGTTGCACCAACAACTCCAGAAATAATAAAACATCCAACTTGAATCAGTATGATGCATATGTCATCAAATTCTGTGACTACTATTGCTTCTGTCAACTGAAAACTCTGTGCTTCTGCTGACTGTGACTTTCTGCACTGTTGTCAATCTTTCTCTGTGCTCTTCAGTATCTGACTATTCTAGTCTTTGTCACTTTGATCTCTGACTGCATCAATCCTACTGATTTCTCCCACTACTATGTACTTTGGGCTCCCATAGCAAGGTACGATCCAGGAGATAAAACCTCTCAATGGACCCTGCTCAATTTCAACCCTCTTGGGACTATCACTTCACATCGCCTACCTTACACTTGGAGTTATGGCTGCATGCGATCCCTCTACCCACTTGGATCGAAATCCCCCTTATTGGAGGTCTCTGCATGACTAGATGTCTCCACTCGGTCTCCTCTCAGCTTCTCTAATTGTGGTTGCTCCACAATTTCCTGAAGCTGCTTTTGGGGCTTCTTCTGGGGCTGCATGTTGAGAGGTAATTTACTCTCCCTCTTAGCCACCAAGTCTCTAACATTTTCCTTGCTCCTCAAGGCTTTGCATGCATCTTGAACCTCAAGAGCATACAGGTTTTCAACCCGTGAATCGATCTGTTTCACCAGTCTAGTGATGATCTGTCTAAGGAAAACCTTTCCCTTACTAGAAAATACATCATAGCCTTTGTCCTCCAACATTACAACCGATACCAAGTTCTTCTTCAGCCTTGGCACATACTTCACATCTGTCAAGGTGATAGGAGCTCCATGCTCCCTCTGAAAAGCAACCGTGCCCACTCCTGAAACACTATACCTTCCATCGTCACCCATCTCTATGCATCTTGAGATCTTTCTCCTCCAACGTATTGAATAAATTTTTATCACTGGTCATGTGGAATGAGGCTCCACTATCAAGATACCAAACACAACCCATCATCGATGACACCATGCATGCGATGAGGGTAAAGTCCATTTTGAACTGAGAGGCTAATGCCTCACCTTCCGATCCTTCTGAGGATCCCTTCTTGGACTTCTTCGATTGGAAATTAGTCACATAATGTCCCCTCTCATGACAATTAAAGCATCTCACTTTAGACTTGTCACCCCTCTTCCCTCCATGAGAAGAATTCGATTTGGAATGGGAAACCTTCCCCTTCCCTTTCCCTGCCTTACCTGCTAAGGCCAATTTTTCTTCATCATCATTCTTGGATGAAAAACCATCTCATGTGCTCCTCCTTATCTCCTCCTGCATAAGATCCGACTACAGTCGTTCCCAATCCGACAGTTTCTCCCTTCCATTCACAGAGTCCTGGTAGCTATTCCAGCTCTTTGGAAGGCCAATGAGAGCGAGGCTCGCCATATCATCATCAGCAATAGTTATTCCCACACTTCCAAGCTCATCTCTACAGGTGGTGAGCTTGTTCAGATATGTGGAAATAGTATCACCCTGCTCCATTTTGATTCTTCGAAGTTTATCTTTGAGCGCCAATTTCCTCTAGTTTCTACTGTTCTAGTAGAGGTCCTTCAATGTCTTCCAAATTGAATATGGAGTATCATTCCCATGGATACTCGAGACAATATGGTCTCGAACTCCCTTAAGGATGATTCATCTTGCCTTCGCCACACACTTCTTCCACTTAGCCAATCCTTGTGCACCAGTTGAAGCATGCTTTGGGATTTCTTGATCAATGAAATCCTTCAAGCTGTTGTCTTCTAATACAGTCTCCATTTTATCTTTCCATGCTATGTAATTCGAGCTATCTTCCAAGGCATACTCGAGTCTCAAGCCATAGAATGCCATTGGCTAACCTTGAAGTATGATATGAATTTGATTTGCACCTGCAACCCTGAACTTCAAACTTCGAATTCTCTTCTCAGTGTACTGTTCACTGCTCCGATACCATGTAGAACTTCTTCTACAATTCCTGCTCTGATACCATGTAGAAATTCTGCTCTCTACAGATCTAGCTCTTAGACCATGTAGAAAATCAGTTGTAGGTTAACCTGATGATGCAATATAAATTAAAGCAGAATACTATAACCTACTTCTACTATCAATTTGCGGAAGCTTAAAAGATTTGAGCAAGATCAAGTTGAAAACATATAACCAGAAGAAGAATCAATGCACATGAAACACAGAAAATACTCAGGGAAAAGCCTTAGCTAAAAATCCCACTATCTATATTATCATAGAAGGTGGAAATACATCTGAATTATACAAAGCCTTAGCTCTCACAGATAGCTAGCTCTCAGTACAATCCTCCTGGATGCTCACAGGCAATCTAGGTTTCTCACAAGCCTCCCTCTATGCCCTCTAAGCTCCTATTTCCTTGCGCTGTTTCCCTTGGGTGATCCTCTTGTTATCAAGTGGAAAACTCTCAACCTAGTGGAACACTGATCTCTCACTCTATCAGAACTGCACAATCATCAAGGAACCTCTGCCTTGACTGCATGCTTGGGTTTCCTTTATAGGTAAACACATGCAACTGATAGTACACTGTACCTACCTTTAATCTCAATTGGGTCTTTCTCAGAATAGACATGCATGAGTTTCTGATGAGGGAATCTTCAGTTATCTGGAGTACACTAGTTGAGTTCATGCATGCATCAATTGACTGATAACTCACAATTAGTTCCTCAAACAGTTTGGAACTAATTTAATTGGACTTAACTGAGTAAACTGAGTTAATTAATTACAAATCAAATATAACTCAATCTTATCTCCTTAATTAAGGGATAATCTCCTTAATTTAAGGGATAACTGATGCATGACTTTAGAAAGACTTCTAACTTAATTTCTCCAACTAACTAATCCATAATGAATTAATTAATTATTTTCAAGGAGCTTGTAAGACTAAATTCAATTTTAATTCAAGGACAAATTAAAATTGGAATATTCTGAATTCTATTTTTATCATTTCTTGTTGCTATTTTCAACAGGGAATTTTATGTATGCTAATGTTGTGTTGTCTCTTTGGGTTTTATGAGGTAACAATGGTTAATAATGAATGTATTCTTAAACGGAAAACATATATCTTATTTTAGTATCCACATGAATCTCCATGGTTACAAAAACACAAATGTAAATGGGACCTCCAAAGTCTCTCTTAGATGAATTTAATACCATTGATGATTTTGAGCTCATCAAATATAAAGCAATGCATTCCTAACCCAAACAGTCATACATATGTCCTATTATAACATGCCAACAAGTACAAATATGGAAGTACGTTGCAAGAATGACAAACATTAGGAATATATAGCTTTGTAAATTCTTCTCTAGATCGAGTCTACATAAAGGATAAAGCAAGTTGAATAATAACCAGTCCACAACACAATCAAACTTGCGCTCTGTCGTTTTATAACTAATTATGGTAATGTAGATAGAAGTGTTGAAAATCTCGTAATGTGTTGCACCTCAAATATTTTAAAGCTTAAGTCCTTTTGAACTTGAATTTGAATTCTACGTATTTCGGAAAAAAGTGTTCTCTCAGTATATGCAAGCAGTACTATATGTCTTTCAAATCCATAAAACAACAAATTTAATGCAAATTATACGGTAATTCACCCAAAGAGAACCCTGTACTCTATGTCTTTCAAATTCATAAAACAACACAGGTGTGTGTCTCCATTTTACAATATTCAAATGATTCACGTCTTGTCAAGGAAAGTCCAGCCAGTAAAAATCAAACCCAAGCATCCACAATTTCAGATACACATCCAAAGATCAGACCCTTATAAGAATAATTATACTCCTCTGCAATTCTTTTCAGATCTGGAGACAATGCGTAGGCTTCATAAAAAAATGGCCGTATTTTAATCTTTCTGGCATGAAAATTATAACGAAAATGACATCAATACATGTCTCACATTAGATGGAGCTTCTATATTATTGAATCTTCACAAACATAGACACCACGCACTAGATTTGTAGCCTATTGAATAAATGCACAAGGAGAGGAAACGAGTTGGATTGGCGGGGCCAACTAGCCATCTGATGCCTCCTATAGAAAATTTAAATTACAGAGAAGCAATAAAGCACATAGAATAAAAACATAGAACCTGGCACAAGATTTTTGTATTGAAAATATATCTAAGCCTTCTACACAAGATTTTTGTATTGAAAATATATCTAAGCCTTCTACATCGTGAAATGAAAGGTTAGGGTCCCATAGCCAAAAGGAGGGACCTGAAAACTTAGATGGATGACATAAAAACGCAAATCAAATAGCTGCTAGCACATGGTCATGAATTTCTCTTTTATAATTTTTACAAAAGTTTACAAGGCTTCAAACCAGTCAATCAATACAAATGAAATGGAAAGAAAATCATAAAATTTTTCCATAGAAAGAAGGTTTGGCAAAAACACTAACTAGCCATAGATTTGGTGCATGTGGAGATCCATTCCTTTTGTTGATTTTTTCATGTTCTTCAAATCTGGGCGTGATTTTGGAAATCTAGAAAATTGAGTGTTTTTAACAAAATAGACTTTAAAGAATCTTTTTATCTTCCCAAGAATAAGAAATTTTGGATTACAACCCATGAAATACCCAATTTTCCATACTAGGAAAAAAACCCATGTCCCATAATTTTTAGATTTGACGTCATTTATGCGTAAATCGAGGAGAAATTTCACTATTTTTAAAACTGCCACAAATTTGGGCTGAAGCATTAATTTCTTCTAAAAATCCATTCTGAGGACCTAGGTGTGTTTTGAATCACAGGGGGGAATGAAAACATCACTGCAGAAAAAAGCCATGTTCCAAAGTGTGCCAATATGTCAAATTATAAATGGTGCACAAACTGTACTGTTGGTGCATGATCATGCCAAAAATTTGTTACATGCTACAATATGATCTTATTCGGTCCTTTCTCAAGTTGTTTATGCACTAGAAACCAATTATTATGTCAACTTGCCACCGGATGAACCATTATTAATAGAAATCTCACATAATTCCTCTTAAATTATTGAAAAACAAAGGAAATTAAACAAGTTACCTTGTCATTAGTTGAAGAATGTGAAAAATGATGATAATAACCAGGAGAGTGGTGGAGGTAATGGAGAAAGCCAGACTTAAATTGTTGTTATGATGATGATAGGTTTGAGACTCTAATCTTAGACCTCATATCCTAATATTTAGGGAGTGATTGAAACCATCCGATTAGTGTGAAAACCTATATATTTGAGGCTCATCTGACTCAATGTAATAAGGGGCTTGTATGAGTGTTTGTACACTCTCCAGGTATCTCACCTGGAGAGCCATTTAACTAATAAAATATCAGATTTTATCATGGTATTAGAGCTGCAGGGTCGAGGAACCTTTATGCTGAGTGAAGGATTTTTCTAGCGTGCCTGAGGCAAAATAAGTGCATGGTTTGGGGAAAAATAATGTTGAACCTCTTAGGAACAAAGCTATGTGTTTTGTTTTTTGAAACCCTGCGAGTTGCGGCATGGTCAGAGGGGCATCGTGCTCGACCTGATTGAACTACGGCGCAAATTGGAGTTCGTTCGACATCGACACACCTATTCTATAGTGATATTTCACCGAGCCAAGCGCAGTTCTACCTAGTACCCACAGATAAACATCTGACCTTCGGTCATTGTTGTAGATTGGAGGCTGTGGAAGGTGTGAAAAATGCATGGAGGAGGCCAATACGTGTGGCATGAGTTTGTGGTGTGAATAGCCATAGGTGGCCTGAGCTGCTGAAGAACCTGCAGAACATTAGCAGTGGTGGTCGTGGAGGCATTCAGCCTGAGGAGGAGGCGTTTAGGCCGCAAGGAGGGCTGCGTGGAAATGACGCAACATAAATAAATTTGGGCCCGTGCAGCGTGGTTTAGGCCAAAGACCTGTTCGAAGGCCGTGTTGGTGGAGCCCCGTAGGTAACAGTCCACAAACTGTGTATGACTGACCAACAGTAGTTGCGTTCAACCCTTTTTCTTAGGCTGTGGAGGGAGCATTTTGATAGCAACGATCTGATATTGTCGTCAGCATCATCTAGCATATTTTTCCTAGAAATTTAATTGTTTGAGAAACTCAAGTTGCAGGTTGTGGAGATCCCAAAACCAATTGGGTAAATTTTCTTCTAAGTTATTATATGCCACAATGAAAATGTGAAAGTTCTTGCTGATTTGAACCCATCTTCAAAATATGTGTTATCAGAAATTGCTAATTAAATACATCAAAATTAGATATTGATAGTGTTTCCAACTTGTGAGAGGTCATTTTGTTGCTCGTCACCAGAGCCAAGGGCACTGAGACCTGTGTGGCATAGAAGCCACAGTCTACAAGGTTCTACAGTTGAAGAGCTGCCAAAGGGAGAAGTTTCCCGTCTGTGTGGTAACAGGGTTGTTGGAGCTCGTTAGAGGACCGTGTGGAGTCGAAAAGAAATCCTGAAGCAAGATAAAGCGAGATAAGCTAGACTTTAACATGTCTATATTTTTAGATATTTTTGATTCTGATGATGATGATTTTCTCATGTGGGCATTTGGAGGCATTAGCATGAGTAGTATCTTCAAGTTAGAAGAAATTTCAGAAAAACAATGTGGTTCGGTTAATGACCACGAGAATCAAGAGGCACAATCTGTTATGCAAGATCCCGAGATTGAAGATCCACAAGTTGTTTTTTAGGAAGGAAGTAAAGAGGAACATATTGTTGAAGATCAATTGCACGAGTCACATGAAGCTGATTGCAAAGACTTGGTAGAAGAAGACAAAGCTAGAAAAAATTCAAATTATCATGATCTCATGAATGTTGAAGACAACATGACTGATGTTCAGTTGTTTGACATCGGAAGTAGTGAGAGGAAAAATCCTCCTACCAAGCTTGTACATTCTAAAGTACTATCAATTACCAGCCTATAATCAAGATCAAGGAGGATAAGAGTTCAAGCAATTCGCCTTTGGGGAAGAAAACTCAAAAAGGAGGTGAAAATCTATCACTACCTCATGGCAAGGAAAGTAAAGATAAAGTCTCACCTAGGAATGAACAAGCATGGACTCTCAAGCAAGAAGACTAAAATGAAAACTCTGTTACCAAGTTTTTTATGTACTATTGTAAGCCTAGCTGAGACTAGACCAGTAGGCGTATATTATTGTTTAGTACCCTTTCTCCATTAAAGGGGAGTGTTGGAAGTAATGGAGAAAGCCAGACTTAGATTGTTGTTATGATGATGATAGGTTTGAGACTCTAAACTTAGACCTCATATCCTAATATCTAGGGAGTGGTTGAAACCATCCCGTTAGTGTGAAAGCCTATATATTTGAGGTTCATCTGACTCAATGTAATAAGGGGCTTGTATGAGTGTTTGTACACTTTCCAGGTATCTCACCTAGAGAGCCATTTATTTAATAGAATATCAGATTTTATAAGAGATCTCAGTAAAAACATGAGGGATTATAGAGAAAAAAAGGTGCATAAAACTAGACAAAACAGAGGCCTGACAATATTCTTTCATTATTTATTTTCAGTAGTTCCTTAGGCTATGTAGGTTTTAACCCCGTACGGAAATTATCTACATACGAATTCTAAAACACAGAAAATAAACAATGTGAGAGCATAACACATAAAACACAGATACAAAGAGATTTTTCCCTTGATCCCAAAAACGAGACTACCAGCTTGATTTTTTATTATGTTGATTTCAATGTTACAATACATATTTATACATGCTGAAGCATCCAATACCATGGACCGAAAACCATCACGTCCATAGGTAGGTCCGCCCAACCTAATATAGGGCCTAAAACCAAAATTTTCCGGGGCGCTAGGGGGCTACCCACACCCCTCAAACCCCCTATGACCCCCCCGCTATGCAATCGGTGCAACGAAGGGGGGGGCTCTGACCCCCCTCTAACCCCCCAGTTAACTACGTGGGCTAGTCGTGGAAAGAATATAACACAACCCAACATTCTACTACTTGTTGTTTTCTTTCCACAAGGAGCCACAACAGAGCTTAGTCATTTATTTAGCCCTGCAATGCCCATTGTTTCTCTACACCAAGAGAAATTCTCAGAGCTCACAGATTTTGTCAATGCATCTGTAGTATTTTTCAAAGTGTCCACCTTTACCAACAACACCTTTTTGTCTTCTATCATATACCTCACAAAGTGATATTGAACATCAATGTGCTTTGTCTTTGAATGATATGCAGGGTTCTTTGCCAAGAAAAATGTACTTTGGTTGTCACAGTGTATCCTTATAGCTCCTTGTACTAACCCTATACTTGAACACAATCTTTGCAACCAAACTGCTTCCTTGCTTGCATGAGTTGGCTGCCATGTATTCTGCCTCTGTAGTTGATAGTGCCACTACATATTGTTTCTTACTCATCCAACTGATTGCACCTCCAAATAGGTTAAACACATACCCACTTGTAGATTTTCTCTAATCCAGATCTCTAGCCCAGTCTGCATCAAGAAATCCATGAATATCCAACACTCTGTCCAATCCTGGTCTTCCTTGGTAGCACAAACCATAATCACTAGTGCCACGCAAATACCTGAAAACCCGCTTCACTGTTGTCCAGTGCTCCTTCCCTGGTTTTGACATAAACCTGCTAAATACTCCCACTCCATCTGTAATGTCTAGTCTAGTACAAACCATTTCATACATCAGGCTACCGACTGTACTTGCATATGGAACACAGGACATGTCCTCTTCCTCTTCTTGTGTCTTGGGACATTGTTTAGCAGATAACTTCACACCTACAGGAATAGGAACCTTCACCAGTTTACTATCCTGCATATTAAACCTCTGCAATATTGTCTCGACATACTTCCTCTGGTTTAACTAGAGCTTCCTCTTTTCTCGGTCTCTTTTAATTTCCATGCCCAAAATATAGTTTTCAGCACCAAGATCTTTCATGTCGAATTTGGAGGACAATTGGGTCTTCAAATCCTGGATAATTCCTTTGTCATTTCCAACTAGCAACTTATCATCCACATACAAGACCAAATAAATAAAACGGTCACCAATTAATTTAAAATACTCATAGTGATCTGGTTTGCTTCTGGTGAAGCCAAGTCCCCATATAAATGTCTCAAATTTTTAATACCACATCCTTGGTGACTGTTTTAACCCATACAGAAAATTCTTTGACTTGCATACCATTTCTTTCTTACCCTTCACCCAAAAGCTTCAGGTTGCTTCATGTGGATCTCCTCTTCCAAATCCCTGTGAAGAAATGTTGTCTTCAAATCCATCTGTTCTACCTCAAAATCAAAAGTAGCAGCAACAGATAAAAGTAATCTAATAGAAGCTACCTTGGAAACAGGAGAAAAAATATCACCAAAATCGATTCCCAACGCCTGAGAATAACCTTTTGCTACCAACCTAGCTTTGTATTTCACCACCTTTACTTCTGCTTTGTCTTCTTTTTGAACACCCATTTTCTACCAATGGTTTTCCTTCTAGCCGCAAACTCCACCAGATCCCAAGCCTCATTTTTGTGCAAAGATGTCATTTCATCAACCATGGCCTCCTTCCAAAGTTTCCATCTTATGAATCTACTGCATCCTTCATAGTTCTGGGATCATCATCAGTAATAGATAAAGCAAAATTTGAATAGAAAGCAGATGGACTATATCTTTTCGAATGCCTTATTTCTCAAACTGATCTTCTCACACCCGGAGTTTGTGGCTCTTCATCTTCTGATTCCTCCTCTACTGTAGAGTCTGATTCATCCTCCTTAAGATCAAGCTCTATCTTTTCAAGTTCCTTTGGTTGGACTTCATATTTAATAACATGTTTTACCTCTCTGAACACCACATCTCGGCTATACACAACCTTCCTTGTTACTAGCTTCCAAAGCTTATAACCCTTTAAACCATCCTTATACCCAATAAAGATGCACTTTTCAGATTTACTATCCAACTTGGTTCTTTCTCTGTTGAAACATGTACATATACATCACATCCAAATACCATCAGATGTGAAAGAGATGGTTTCTTACCAGTACATACCTCTTGTGGAGTCTTATCATCCAATGTTAATGAAGGTGATCTATTGACCAAGTAACATGCTGTCTCCACCGACTCTGCCCAGAATTCCTGTCCTAACTTGACACCACTGAGCATGCTTCTTTCCCTTCCCATCAATGTCTTGTTCATTCTTTCTGCAACTCAATTTTGCTCAGGTGTGTATGGAGTAGTCTTCTGCCATGCTATACCATATTTCTTACATAATTCTTCAAATTCCTTGCTGCAAAAATCTCCACCATTATCTCTCCTCAACACCTTTATATTCTTCTCTATCTGGTTTTCCACTAGAGCCTTAAATTCTTTAAACCTGTCAAAGACTTCAAATTTATTCTTAGGGAAATATATCCATATATTCCTTGAGAGGTCATATATAAATAATACATAGTACACAAACTTACTCAGTGATGGAATCTTCATAGGTCCAAACACATCACTGTGCACACGTTCTAATATATGTTTCGCCCTCTTACCACCAGAGGGAAAACTCACCCAATTCTGCTTTCCATATACACAATTTTCATAGAAATCAAAATCCAGAGAGCTATTACTCATACCTTCTACCATACCTTTACCATGAAGTATTCGAAGGCCCTTCTCTCCAATATGTCCAAGCCTTTGATGCCACAACATGGTCTTCTCTCCAGAGACCACTAGATTTTCTGCTCCACTTTTAGGAACCACAGAACTGTTGCACCCATTAATAACAGTGCTACCTTGCAGCTTGTACATAGTTCCAATCCGAACTCCCCGCATCAATTCCAGTGCTCTCTGAACCATTTTGCAGGTATCCTTCTCGAACACTGTTTTTACACCTACGCCATCCAGCTTGCTTACAAAAATCAGATTTCTGGTCAATGGAGGAATATGCAGAACACCTGGAAGTGTTCTAACCCTTCCACCTTGCAACTTCAACTTTATTTTTCCACGATCAACGATTCTAGCCTTCCTGTCATCCCCCAAGAAGACATCACCACCAACATATTTCTCATACTTGCAGAACCACTCTCTATGGGGAGTGAAGTGAAAGGATGCACCTGAGTCAATCAACCATTACTCATGATCTACATGTGTACTTGATGAAGTGTTAGGCCCCTATACTACCAGTGTAACCCCTTATTGTTATTAGTACAACCCACTTATTGTATTGATATACCCATGTAGTGCCCATATTTTTACTAATGTGCCCCATAGAAGCCCACTATTGTTATTATTGTGCCCTTACATTATTATTGTTATGTCGGCTCTGGTTATGTTATGACCCCTT
This sequence comes from Pinus tabuliformis, assembly GCA_031772625.1. Classification (NCBI taxonomy): domain Eukaryota; kingdom Viridiplantae; phylum Streptophyta; class Pinopsida; order Pinales; family Pinaceae; genus Pinus; species Pinus tabuliformis. Next base: position 53,316,270 of record CM062806.1, on the reverse strand, counting down.
AGACTCCTATATATAGAAAGGAGGTCTTTTCATTTGTATCATCCAAGAATTGTTCATTTATGTAATGTAAAGGAGGTTTCCCCCTCGAAGAGGCTGAATTCTAAGGCATTGATCTATCTTTTATATCTTTTCTTGAGCTGGTTTCATAACATTTGGTATCAGAGCTTTGGATTCTAGGGTTTCGCTGCTCCAAACAGGTCATCGTGGAATTTTCGCTATAACTTTTTTTCTGTGACGTTTCAAAAGTCACACAAAAAACCCATTTGAGACGAAATCATTTTGAACCTTGGGTCCGAATTTCAGAGCTTTTCGCACGATATTTGCGGAGATATGATCTGAGGAAGTTGGTCTTTTTGCAGACTCCTGAATTACATTCAAAACAGGTGACCTGGGGAAAATAGTCATAACTTTCTCTTTGAGCATTGGATTGAAATTTCATAAGAAGGTAAAGAAAGAGGACGGACTGTAGTTTCTTGTATGCATTTTTCAGATCCATAGGTCGAAAAATTGACACGTGGCACTTCATACAAGTTCGATCTTCTGGAAAGGTCTATAATCAGGTCATCTTGGGAGATTGTGCATAACTATTTTTTGGGGAATCCAATTTGGATCAGACTGGTGGCATTAGAAAGAGGACATAGAGGGCTACTACAGGTAGCAATTTCAGAACTTAAGTATCCACAAGTACAAAGTTACAGTTGTTTCAAGTTCGAGGTCCTAAAATCAAGAAAAAGCAAGATGAGGAAGTTTGATGGCAAGGATCCAGTAAATTGGATACTTCAGATGGAGCAATATTTTGATCTACATGGTGTACCACTGTTACAAAAGGTATGTATTGCATCTTCATATTTAGAACTGGATTAATTTTTATGGTATAAAGGGCTTTGTTCTTGTAAGAAACTTGTTACGTGGTCAATTCTCACGGAGGAAATGATAGCACATTATGAGGATACAAAGAGCAACACCTTCTTTAGAGCAACACCACAAAAATTAGAAAGAGTAAAAGGGCTTTGTGACATAATTGAAAGTAAAATTATGGCAACAAGGAAGTCTACCCCTCACAACTATAAAGATGGACGTGTTGTTCCTCCTAGCCTTCCACAACCTACAAGGGTTACACCACAACAATTGGAAGAAAAAGGGCTTTGTTACAATTGTGATAGCAAATGCACTAAAGGTCATAAGTGTGCTGAGAAGAAATTATTTTACATAGAGTATGAAGAGGAGGAAGAAAAGGATCAAGAAACATCAAAAGAAGAGGATATATGCCAGGACCCGACCCCAGAGAAAGAAGAAATGAATCAGAACATATCTTGTAAACTATTGGCAAGAATGACCACTCCTCAAACTCTCAAGATAGAAGGAAATATCAAGAAGAAAAAGGTGCAAGAAGTGAAATATCACATCAAGAAAGAAGAAATGAATCCAACCATATCTTGTAATTCACTGGTCGGAATTACCACTCCTCAAACTAGCGAGACAGAAAGACATATCAAGAAGAAAAATGTTCAAGAAGTGAAATATCACATCGAGCGTCAAGAAATGAATCTGACCATATCTTGTAAAGGATTGAAAGAAATTACCACTCCTCAAAATCTAAATATAGAAGGACATATCAAGAAGAAAAAGGTTCAAGCAGTGAAAGATCACATCGAGCATCAACAACAAGTTCTTCAACTTTTAAAGGATAGCGCCACTTCGGTGCAAAATCAAATGAAACAACAGGTAGATCAACATCATATTGAAAAATGTTTTGATGTAGGCGATTGGGTATTTTTACTACTACATCTAAAGCAAGCTATTTATGAGAAGGAAACATTGGCAATACTACATGTACTTAAAAAATGGCGACCTTACCGAATGGGAAGACTCTTCAAGGATGAGGATGTGGAAGCATTGTTTTGTGCTATTTCTATTATCCAACCAGATTGGATAAATGAAGCAAGGGATGAATGGAAGAAGGATAAAGAAGTATGGCCACTTATTCAAAACTTGCAAAAGATCCCAATTCAAACAATATTGCCAGATATTGAAAAGGAAGGAAAAATCATATTGGAACCTGGAGCAGTCACAGAAACAAGAACTTGACAGCTACAAAATCGATCAATTTCAGAGTATCTCATCAAGTGGAAGAACTTACCCGCTGAAGATTCCACATGGGAGGACAAGAATTTTCTACAAAAGCATCAAGAACTACTCAAGCATTGAGGACAACGCTTTTTGAAGGAGAGGGGCATGTTAGGCCCCTATACTACTAGTGTAACCCCTTATTGTTATTAGTACAACCCACTTATTATATTGATGTACCCTTGTAGTGCCCATATTGTTACTAATGTGCCCCATAGAAGCCAACTATTGTTATTATTGTGCCCTTACATTATTATTGTTATGTCGGCTCTGGTTATGTTATGACCCCTTAGACTCCTATATATAGAAAGGAGGTCTTTTCATTTGTATCATCCAAGAATTGTTCATTTATGTAATGTAAAGGAGGTTTCCCCCTCGAAGAGGCTGAATTCTAAGGCGTTGATCTATCTTTTCTTGAGCTGGTTTCATAACATGAAGCCAAGTACACATCCCCACCTTCATCTGAGGTGGTTTTCGCCTCTGCAAAAGGAACATCATCAGATCCCTTTCCTTTGTCATGAGCTTTAGATTTACAATCCCTTTTTTAGTGCCTTTCCTTTCCGCATTTCTAGCACACCACCTTTACAGGTTTTCCTGAAGATTTAGATCTCCCTCTATATTTAAATCTCCCACTCGATGAATTATTTTTGTTTCTATTCTAGGACTCTCTTCGTATAGACAAGGCATCACCATTCTGGCTCTCCATATTTTTCCGTCTCATTTCCTCCATCAACAAGGATGAGACTATTTCATCAAACTGCAAGGAAGTTACATTGCTACCTATTGCAATAACCAAACTATCCCAAGAATCTGGTAGAGAACACAACAAACTAATTCACTTATCTTCATATGAAATTTTAATATCAACAAATAATAACTGACTTACCATAGTATTAAATGCATTCAGATGTTATGTCACCGAGTCTCAATCTTTCATCCTCAGGTTATACAAATTTTTCCATAGGAATAGTTTATTCACCAGAGACTTAGATTGGTACAAAGTCCCTAACTTTTCCCACAAAGCCTTCGTCATAGCTTCCCCTGATACATTCAACAATACTGAATCTGAGACACACCATGGTATTGTGCTCTTAGCATTTCGATCCAACTTCTTCCATTCTTCTTCGGACACTCCCATTGGTTTAGTACTTGGATCTACTGCGACCCACTGATCTTTATCCACCAACACATCCTCCATCTTGAGTTTCCATAACTCAAAACTCTGACCATTATATTTCTCGATCTCTATCTTTCCACTACTCGTCATCTTCCTTTACCACTAGAATCAATCCCGTAGATCTCCCACTAAACAAGGTCTACCACAGGCCTGAGCGAAACCCCTCAGCAACAAAGGCTTCCCATTGAAGCCAAAACAACTTTGATACCAAATGTAGGTTTTAACCCCATACATAAATTACTTGCATACAAATTCTAAAACATATAAAATAAACAATGTGAGAGCATAACACATAAAACACATATACATAGAGATTTTCCCCTGGATACCTAAACCAGGACTACCAGCTTGATTTTTCATTATGTTCATTTCAATGTTACAATACATATTTATACATGGTGAAACGTCCAATACCATGGATCGAAAACCATCGCGTCCAAAACCATGGACCGAAAACCATCGCATTCAAAACCATGTGCGAAAATCATGCAAAAAATCATAGGTAGGTCCGCCCGACCTAATATAGGGTCCAAAAACAAAATTTTCTGGGGCGCGGCCCCGGACCCCATAGAGGGGGGCTACCTGCACCCCTCAAACCCCATGTGACCCCCTTGCTACACAATCGGAACAACGAAGGGGGGGGGGGGGGGGGGGTTGGGGGGCTCCGCCCCCCCTCTAACCCCTCGGTTAAATACGTGGGCTAGTCATGGAAAGAATATAACACAACCCAACAGGCTACCTATAAGGTTTCTAACTTAATGATTAACCTTTAATTCATCTAATATATTTTCTTCATAATACATTATTTTCCCATGCTCCTAGTGTTTATATATCTTCTTAATGACATCTTTACATTTTCAATGTAAAACCTTCTCTCTTGATATATCAGAGCACTACACAACTTGGATGTTGGTGTTGTACTCCCCTTCCAATAGTTTTCTTCACTAAAAACCCCTTGCAATAGTGCTTCCTAACGAATACTTTGCCAACACTATTGTCTCTTTAGGTTTCTCTTGATATCTCTACCCAATAACATTGTCTCTTGGAGTTATCTTCAACCACTCGAAGACTTTAAAATATATCCTTCAATCTTCAAAAACTAATTGTTTATTATCTACATAGAGAGGCCAAGGTTTGCAACTCTTTTTACCAATAATGCATAGATACCAAAGATTTCCAAAAATTCTCAACACGCCATGTGAATTTTCTCTTATACTATGTGCACTTTCAAGTCCTTAATAACATATACCCAACTACTAATTAGAGTTGTTCATTTCCATTTCCTACAAATCTAGCTAGTAAACATTGAAATTGTTGTAAAAATCATCCACTTAGTTTTCCCTCTTTCATGTTGTGACTTATAGCAAGACTCTCTCAACTTTGACACCAATTAATGTATCCAATAATGTCACTAATTAATTAGTTGAAGCACACCAAAGATTTGAGTTGAAGGAACAAACACGTAAGGGGAAAATAAAAAAATTGCACAAACAAAGTTTCTTTTTTTCCAAAGGAAAGAAGCTTCTATTAGGCTGTAGATTAATGCATTTACAACATATGTCTCAATGGGCTTCCACTATTGAAATAATGATAAAGCCAAATTATCTTTTCTTCAATCACTAGAAATTCAAAGAGAGATGAGAAAAGTGTTAGGTAAACTTGACTCAGGATAGAGTCAAAGTTGACCAGGTTAAACAGTGATGGTTTTGGGGCACATGGTATTGTGCACCCATAGTATTCTGCCCGTGGTATTATATGTAATGGAACCTATAAAAGGCTGGAAGGACTTCATTATAAGGCAAGACCTAGAGGTGAGCACTGAAGGCTCACTTGGTCGGATTGGCCAAGGTTTTGGCCAAGGATAATGAAATTTCATTATGGTTGGGTTTTTCCCCAGATTTGGGGTTTTCCTTGATAGACTTTTGTGTTCATGTGTTTATGGTTGTTGCTGGTTATTTCTTATATTTATTCCTCTCAGTAATTATTTATGTTATGTAGTAAATTTCTTAATAACTGGTATCAGAGCTAAATGTTGACTTCAAAGGGACGCTTTTGTTTCCAAGGGTTTTTTTTTGGCCTGGTGAATGAAAAAAATTTGATTTGCTGCACTCATGGAGGTCTCGATCTGAAGATTTGAGGCGCAAGTGGCTGAAGATGCAGCCGTGGACTGATATTGAAGATTCATGGCCAGAGATGCCTGAGTGTAGTATACCTGTCGGGAACCCGATTCATACATGACATTCTGATATGAGTATGGGTCTGTGTGCCCAAGTGGAATAGGCACAACCAGTCTGTACATTACTCTTGCATCGCTGCCGACAGGAGCTGGGGTGTATGGACCCTTGGGAACTGGTTCTCTGTAGGGTTCTGTAGGATCAGGTGCGCTCTGCCTTAGAACGGTTGGCCCTGCCTGAATGGTGGTTACATGATTCGACAAGGGGGCCACTTTGGAGCTGTAGACCTGCACGGGCGAGGACATCCTCTGCATATGATTATAATAGGAGCCTCCGATTGTAGGCATGGGTACCGGTTGCCCAATCGAACAAATTGCAGACATGGGCATGGGAGATCCAGTGTAAACGAGGTCGTGAGGCCGCAGTTGATGTCGTGGAAGGAGAGGATCGGTAGCAGGGTGTCTCCTGATGGATATCCCCATCTATCCAACCATATTTGGAACTTTATTTCCACGGGTGTGCGTTTGCAATCCCATCAGCAGGACGTGCTTTGTGCTGCCCGGGATGTTGACCATGACCAGCGCGATGGGTAAGGCAATCATGGTTGGAGACAAGCCGGGAAGCTATGAGGTTCTCGTGGTGGGAAGGATGAGAGATGATGCGGTAGTAGCAGAAGGTGAATGTGTGGTAAATCGCATGAATGATGACACCAAAAATGTTGGCGTGTTTCAGAGGATGAAGGCCTAAAATCGTTGCAATGGAGATATGATATCGCAAAGCTTATGGTAATAAGGCACAAATAAGGGCTGATCTATTGTGTGCTTGGAATTTGTTAATAAATTTGATTTCAAGTGAAAATACCACTACGAATGGTGTAACATGGTCACATGATTGATGAGTTCTGCTTGTGGTGAGATGTAGAGCGATAAATTAAAAGATGGCTAGGGTTTCGTTGGATAATATGCGAGAGAGGATGGATCAGAATCGCAACAGCAATGAACAAATGTTTTTTTTAATGAAGTCAAAATTATTGCATGTAAATGGGCATACTACTGTAAGACCTGGCAAGGCATGTGTACCCCATGGTGATCACTAGTAAACTCTGGGTTAGACCTAGGTGATGGGGGGGTGTCAGGTTAATAATACCCCCAGTAAAAACTCTGAGGGGGGTAAGAGCTAGAGTGAGCGAGATTGTCTCAGTTAGCAGGTTTGGCTGGAGTTAGTCAAGGAACCCCAAGTCATGTTTAAGGGGGTTTGTTAGGTAAACTTGACTCAGGATAGAGTCAAAGTTGACCAGGTTAAACAGTGATGGTTTTGGGGCACATGGTATTGTGCACCCATAGTATTTTGCTTGTGGTATTATATGTAATGGAGCCTATAAAAGGCCGGAAGGACTTCATTGTAAGGCAAGACCTAGAGGTGAGCAGTGAAGGCTCACTTGGTCGGATTGGCCAAGGTTTTGGCCAAGGATAATGAAATTTCATTATGGTTGGGTTTTTCCCCAGATTTGGGGTTTTCCTGATAAAATTTTGTGTTTATGTGTTTATGGTTGTTTCTGGTTATTTCTTATATTTATTCCTCTCAGTAATTATTTATGTTATGCAGTAAATTTATTAACAAAAAGAAAAAGTAATTTATGTTTGGCCTCCTTCTATTATACTTTCCTCTACTTTTCTCTATTGTGGGCCTTCTTTGGTAATCCTTCTCAATTTATTATATTTCTTTGATTTATTTTCCTCAAACTTTGTTGAAACAATAACATTGTTCTACCCAAAAGTGTTTCTTGATGATAATTCTCAGCAAAAAATTATTGGAATTGTCTCCTCATCTTTGACATATCTTTTATTTTCCCTCCACTTCTAATTTCCTTATCCTCGCTGTTAAACACACATGGGCAAAAAAGGAATCGGAAAGGAATCAGAAGGATAAAACATGAGAGTACATATTTTATTAACAACTGATATACATTTATAGTACATTGTTTGACCGTTGGGTTTCACATCCCAAGGTCTCTTGGACTTCTTTTTGTCTATTCGGCTTCCACACTAACACATTGAGGATTAGGTGTCCAACATTCCCCCCCTTAATCCAAAGGGTTATGTATGAGTCCAAGAAGAGAGCTGTAATACAAAATGTGCAGAAATGCATGGCAACACTAGGCTGAATGTGCTCTATGAAATGTTGGTATAGAGGGCGGTGGTTTAAGGATGACCACCAACATTGGAACGCTTAGTGCAGTTCCTAGAACTCTTCCAAAACTGGTAAGAAGCTGAAGTCTTCTGCTAGAGGAAGTGCTCCTATTGTTTTGAAGAGGGAAACCTTCAACCAATAAAGGGAGGTCTCACCTCGCAGAAAAGGGAGAACTTCAACCTGAAAAGGGAAGTCTCAACCTGTGATGGTTTACGAATGACCAACAACTCTGGAATGCTTAATGCAATTCCTGGAACTCTTCCAAATCTAGCAAGAAGATGAAGCCTTCTGCTAGAGGAAGTGTCCTCAAAAGTGTCCTCAATTTCATTCCTGGAATACTTCCGAAACTGGCAAGAAGCTGAAGTCTTTTGCTAGAGGAAGTGTCCCAGATTACCATCTGAAGGCATGCTCAGGGGCATCTCTGTCTCTAGCTACAACTCTAAAACTGGTGTGGCAGGTTGTGGCTCAGGCTCGCTTGATGTGACTTTGAAACTTGTAGATGACCATCATTTCCCCCCCTATCAGATACAAGGTCAGATGATGGACAAAACTCAACTACAAGGCTGTTCAATACTCTGGAACAAGTTCTGACATGTGACTGGAATATCTTCTTGGCTGTTGATGCCCATTGCCAGGAAGCGATCCATCCAAGATGAATCTTTGTTCTTGTAGGACGTTTGTTTCTAAAGCATCTGTGTGAAGAATGGGTGGTTTTATGACAATTCTTACATGGATTAAGATCAAAATAGTGATATTTCAGATGACCAACTCAGTCACAGTGTTGGCATTTCACAATCTGTTGTTGTTTTTGTTGCTATGGAAGAGGGGCAGAATCTGGAACATCTGGAGGTGAACTGTCATGAATGAATCTAGCACTCTGAAACTGAATGGGCTTTGAGTAGTCTAGAATATGAAAGGACATGTCCTTCTCATATCCAAGACTAGTTTTGTGCTTGTTTTGGACAAGATGTTCCCAAGGTCTAGTGATGGGCTTGGGAAGTGCAGAATGATTTTCTGCATCTGCATGTACAACTGCTGCTTTATTGGGCACTGGATCTAAATGAACTTCAACAATATTGTCTTGTTGTTTATGGGAGTCTGTTTCATTGTTCTGAAAAGAAACAGGTTCAGAATGATGACTCCTCTATTTTAATTCTTCTCGCTGTAGCTGAGTTTCGAGCTGCAAAAATTCTATCTTCTCTTGTGCATTTTGCAGACAAATTCTAATGTCAATCAAAGAGGATTTTTTGATTTTTACTGTATCATTAGTAGTAGATTGTATCAGGATTTTCAAAAACTCTAATACTTCATAAGCTTTCCCCATTTTCTCTAGTTCAAGAGTGCCAAGAAAAATGCAGAATAATGACAAGCACTTGAATTCTATAGAAAGAAATATGTAGACACTTGCAGCAAGGTCACTATAAAACAATCTTGTCCCCTTTGAAATAATTCTCTTCCTCCTTAATTTAATGGCTTCATATTTTAAGCATTTAAAGGAAATTGAAAGGATTTTTTAATCCAAAATATGCATATAACCATCCACTCAAAGATACACATAACTATCCACTTAGACACTATATAAAGAAGCCAAATTTCACCTCATTAAAGTACGTGTAACAAACCTCATGTTAAGGTTTCACACACCACTAACTATAAAGACGTCCTATTCAAAAGTAGAGTTCCCCAGATTCATGTAACAAATTTATGTACTTCCCTAAACTCTTCATTCTCACGCATGCACATGGCAGTTAGGAAGTGATACTACCATTTCATGAACACAACACACTTGACATTTCAGATGATTTGATGGCCGTTAGGTTTCCTGAAACTAAAAAAATGTATAAATTTGATTCGATGCAATTTGGATTTTCTGTTCTGCCAGCTGCGAGAATGACCAGTTTGGAAAACTAAAACAACGAACGGAAAACACGTACATTTTCGACCATTACAACTAACATTTTGGTGGTGATGGCCAGACAACTTTTGACTGTATGAAGCAATAAAAATAAGGAAGCAGACCTGATTTCGAAGGCTATAGTGGCCGAAGAGTCCTGTAACCATGCTGATTCATATGATGCTGTCGCTGTTGTGAACAAGAGAATGTGTAACAAGAAAAGTGACTTGAGCTTGAACAATTTCTGGGGCATGAAGTCTTGCCATGTAGGCTATATGACAAAAACTGGATGGAACTATTCAGTGCATTACCTTGTAAATTCTGTTTTACGACAGTAGCTTGGAAAGATTCTTTTTGTGAGAAATGATGGTCAGAAAATAAATGTCACCCACAGATGGTTATACATTTGATTGTGATTTCCTCATCGCGTCTAGGGTGAATATCCTTGTAAATCTTACAAAATCCCCATTTACCAATACGCTTTCATTGCGGAACCGTTCGTGGCGATGTCGAGCTCCTTGAAATTGAATCCATGGGGCCAGAACTCTAGCTCCAATTCTTCGATACCAATGGACAGCGTTCAAGAACGTTCAACTTACCAACAACGTGTCAACCAACGATGGATTCATATCATAGCAACATTCACCGTGGAGTAGATACCAAATACCAAATACGATGGGAGCGCTGAATAAATGATGGTCTTCTTCAAGCACGGGGTTGTCCTTCACTGGGCCAAGAATATATTGCAGCCTGGTGGAAATGTTGAGTATATATGAATGAAAGCAACGTTAAACAACATTACAGCAGCATTAATATATATTGTGTATGGTAGTCTTCATTTGTGGGGACTCATATTATAGAATTGGTCCCAATGGACTGTTTTCCAGTGACTTGACAGATAAAATATTACTGCAGTGTGGATCAATGGATGAAAAAGTAGATGGGTGTGTGCTAGGAGGAAGGCGATGAGAGCTGGCTGTGTATGGAGGAGGTCGTGGAATATAACCTGCTCGTCGAGCAGGGTTCCAAACTAGGAGGTATCCACCGATTCCTGCAACTTTACTTGTGAATACATGAGGAGCAGGTTGCTATCGCAGGTAATACTGAGTCGAGGTAAGGAGAGTACACGGTAAGGAATGGTGATGGGATAGGGAATTTGTATCATCCCTATTGAGCGACAGCAGGTAATGACCGAGAATAATCATGACAAGTAAAAAATAGTAAATGGTTTAGCGAGAGAAGCAACATGTTAAACAGGTGGCAAAGCCAAATTCAGTGTAAGATAAATTCAATCCAGAAATAAGAATGATAGTTCTTTTCAAGGAAATTCGTAGACTACAGAAGGCAGTTTCTTATCCAGAAAATAAACGCTCTTGGTAGTTGTTCTGACATGAAAAGATGGCAGAGGGACAGAGTCATACCACTAGCAATTCCATTCCAGCAATTCGAACGAGCGATATCACAGAGCATAACGGTTTGGAGGGTGGACCATTTCAGAGAGAATAAAACGTATATGACAGATACCACAGATTATATGAGAGTTGGCTGCGTATTAGAGCAAGGAGCAGCGTATATTTAGAAACTGAATTCTGTCAGATGGGAAGCGTATTACATGGGAAGCCTGAGGTTTCAACGATGGGTTTCTCAGCAAGGACACATGCATACAGTTTGCAGCAGTAATAAATAGACCATTTCAAGGCAACAAAGACCCAAATTTTAAATCTTCCATAGCACTACAAAGTGGCAGACAAATTCTCAATACAACAGGAAACTCAAAAACAACGTTTTGGGGTCTTGATATTTTATTCCAAATCAATTTTATAAAAACAAATCCTGCAATTCATTATTTCATCTCTCTATTCTGAGTAACGCTTCAAACACCAGCATACTGAACTCAACATAGCTGACTGAAATGAATGCAATGTCTAAGTTTTCAATGTTTTCAACCAAATTCACAGCGTCCAACACAATTCAATGTATACATCCCACATATCAAGAGAAACCACCAGAATGACATGCAGATAAAGGCCACACACACATAGTCGCTCACATTGCAGCAGGACCAACAATTGCCCACTCTGATACCATGTTAAACACACATGGGCAACAAAGGAATCGGAAAGGAATCAGAAGGATAAAACATGAGAGTACATCTTTTATTAACATCTGATATACATTTATAGTACATTGTTTGACAGTTGGGTTTCACATCCCAAGGTCTCTTGGACTTCTTTTTTTCTATGTGGCTTCCACACTAACCCATTGAGGATTAGGTACCTTGCAATTTTGTCCAATAACTTGTTGGAATTTCTTTTGTAATACCCCTGCTTATTTAATCATGTAAATATATGTACCATTTGATTATTTAATCATGTAAATATATGTACCAATGAAATTAGGTTGGCGAACCCAGTATTTTGACTATTAGGCTAGTGAGCCAAATGTTTTACTATATGGAATATGTGTCCAGTTAGATAGTTTTGGGGCTGTGGCCTTGATGCTTTTATGCTAGTTTTGACTGGGTGGCCACAAAATCCACAATGTAAATATTGTAAAATTGTATATATTTTTATAAATTAATAAAATGAGGCAAACTACAAGGCCACTCCACAAAAGGAGTATGGAGGCACAGATCCGAGGCAAAAGGAAATAGCTGGGTATGTTTTGGAAAAAGTGCGCCCTTGAGCCTACATGGCTTCAATGAGAACCACATGAACAGATGGGGCCATGCATTTATAAATATGTGTAGTTTCTTTTTATGAGTATTGACGGATGGATGGATACTTATTATTTTGGTTTTTAATTATCCATGGGAACTCATGGAAACTAAGTAAGAGAAATAAGGGTCAATGAGTCGTGGGGTGGAATCTGGAACTAACCAGGGTGTGGTTATTAGGTTAACTGTGCCCAGGGATGTATCTAATTTTTATGGAGCTCCAAAGTAGATCCAACAACTTGGTGGTTCAAAGGGTTTGTTTGCCCCAGTCATGGCTTAGTGACATGGATTTTTGGTAGGAAACTCATTGTCAATTTGCTAGCCTAGAGGGTTCATGGAGTCCTTTGAGCAGCATGATTGTTGGGTTGATACCTTAGTAGTTAGTCTCGAGGGTTCCTGAAGCCCTAGAGAAGCATGTTTTTAGGTTGGAAATTTGGCAATGGATGTGTGGTTGTCTTCGGTTGTTGTTGCCTTGGAATTGTTGTCCCAGATCGAGGGTGACTGGTGGTTGAGTTCATGAACCACTCAGTTTATGGTTGGGAGGAACATGGAGAGCCCATAGACAACTAATATTTTCTCTAAATAAGTTTTGAAATATTGTATTTAGCTATGAACTATGGAAAGTGTTTGAATAAATGCTTATATGTTTTGAGTGTATTATGTTTAATTTTTTTTATGCGTAATATACATAATTTCCTATCTTATAATGCTGCACATTATGATAATTAAAAGTATAGCTAGGCCCAGTTCATGTGTTGGAAAAAATAATATATGCATGCTTATTCAAATATTTCCATAGCTATTAACTGAGTTTGCAACATTGTTAAGGTAGTGTTACCTGGTTGGGGTTTGGGGACAATACAAATTGGTATTAGAGCAAGTTTCAAGATTGGGTTTGAATTGGGCTGGTTAGACACCATGTTTTTAACGAAATGTTACATGGTGGAACTGTTAAAAATTTCATTGATATTTCAGAGCATGTGTCATCAAGGATACAAAGCAAGTTAAAAGAATTTTTGGTTAACAATTGATGGGTTATGGGCTCAGTGGAGATAAGTTAGTGGCAGAATTAAGGAAACAGTTATTATGCCAAGTGGTTAATGAAAGTTCTGAGGATGGGAAGGGTGTGATGTCCCTCAGAACTAGACAACAATTTCTACGAAGGCTTGATGATGGTTAATTTGGTTCAAATGCAGGGCTAGTTTGTTAAAATTTGACCAATATTAGTCTTGGAGGGCTATCGATATAATTTAGGGTATTACACCCATGGAGAAGGAGATATTTTAATAATTTTGATTGATTAATTACATACTTAATGTAATTGTGCCGAGAGGTGATCTACAACCTAGTATAAGAGTAATGTGTAGATGTAATGTAAGAAAGTTTGTAAACATTTTTACATGTGAGCTTAATATGTTGAATTCGTATGAATATGTCTAATTTATAATACGCAAATTGGTAAACATTTACATGTCTATTAAAATTACATGTCTTTCACCATCTTATTTGGCCTCTTCCCGAGGTGGGGAGGAAAAAACATAGATTATATTCATTAGTTTACTTTGCATAAACTAACAATTGAAATAATGCTAACGTTAATTCCGTAAAATTTAATGTTTATTATTTTTTCAATGCCTGTGTTTTATGTTTTATAAACTTTTTTTACCTTGACACATGTACTGCGTAGCAAACTGCAACATTCTACCTAGGCGGCAACATGACACATGTGCTGCGTAGCAAACTACAACATTATGCGTGGAAAACTCCAACATTCTACCTGGGTAGCAACCACCCAACCTCCCATGATGTGGGGTGTTATGCAGGGTCTTTTACTAGGTAATCTAATCTTATTCAGGGTCTTCCACTTGTAAGCATCAGTAGCAGCTCCAGATTATCCAGTCAAACCAGCAGTAGTAATAGCATTTCCATATTATCCACATGATCCAGCACTAGCATCATATTTCAACGTCTTTCTCTCGCCAATGTACACCATTGTAGCTTGAGTCTTTATAGCTCGTATAGCTTGTATCTTTCTACTTAGGCATGACTGTGCATAAGGTATCAAGAAAATGTTACATATAAATTGAAGAATTGTAAGATGAACACAATAATAAAAAATGACTTTGTAACAATTTTGATATCTTGCCTTATAGGTAACAGAATGACTATAATTTTGATTGGTAATGAGGAAATATAGCTGATGTCAGAATTACCAGAGTTCAAATTCTAGGATCACTTTCTCAAAGATATTGAATTATTAGTTTCCTTGCAGTCAATTGCATGATCCACCTATGAAACTGGGCGAAGGGAAGCCAATTGCATATCGATATCCATCAACGAAAGCACTACAAATTTACCCCAATTACTCCCCAACAATGCTTACCTTGTAGAAATTGACAAGGGGCAGTTAGTAAGCATGAATCTATTACCCTTCGAAAGCCAGTTCTACAGCCTAACTGTTTTTATTCATCAATAGTTGCTTGCATGTTTAGATTTTTCTTAGTTACGCTAACAAAAAAAAGAGAGGGATGTGATAAACTCAATTCCACGGTCCCGCCTATGTACTTCTCGATTTCTTCATGCTCCTTGCTGAGAGCATGATAAGTATAAGACAAGCCATAAAGCCAGAAGGAGGACCAACAACAGCACAACCAGCAGTCCCCCACCAGAAAATGCACGCTTAATTTTATACAAATCATTCTATGAAAATATTGAACTTGTCTTTATACATATTAGGCATATTTAACATGTAACATTCAGTATTTCCATAAACAGAGTAAAAACATCACATATTTATAAGAAATACAAGAACTAATAGCAGAATAATCTCCTTTTTTTGTTCTTGAGAGCTTACATGACTTTACATCACAATCAAACTCGAACTCCATCTGCTTCCTATAAATCTTAGTCTTTGACATCCATATGTTTCATGTGGTTTTGTCTTCACATACCTGCAACCACCACGAAATTTCATCTTTTGCATTTCAAACAAACTGTCAACAATTGATGCTCCAACAAGAGAAAAATGAGTTAAGAAATAGAAATATATGAATATAGTGAGACTCCTAATAACTCGTATACTGATCTGCACAATTCTCTAGGTTTATGAAGGCTACTCTCCCAACACTCTAGGTCTATTAAGGCCACTCTCCCATCCCTTATCATGTTCATATGCGTAAGCAGGCATGACATAAAGAAATTTTCAAATAAATAAAAATGGAATGGTTACAAGTTGCTGAATAAAAGTGTTTTTTGCCTAATTACTTGCATCTCTTTTACTTCAATGGTGAGGGAACATGTAATACATGCAAAATTTTGATAAGTGTTGGTCTTCATGCATTTAGAACCATATCCCATCTCATGTACCTACCCTTTGTGCAATCTCATTTCATGCATTCCCAGTACCACGTTCCAACATAAGTAGATGATATATTGACGTTTGAATTAAGTAGATGATATATTGACATTTGAATTATTGATAACACTTGACCAAGTAAAAAATATTATTGCAAATTATGGATATGCCCCTGACTTGGCATACTTGGATCTCGGAAATAATATTCGGTCCACTCATACTAGATTTCATTTTTTCTTATGGTACTACTGCCACATGTCGAGTGATAAAAGGTGTCTTTTTAACTCCTAATTACCTTCACATTAGTTATCAACCCAGGGACGACCTTTTATTTCAAAAGTGTACTCAGTCTGAGGCGGCTATTTACTCAAGAGTAATGTTTTGCAGTATAGTGCTTAAAACCCAAAAGTAAATGAATGTTTGAAAACGAAATCTAACAATAACATAAACTCAAATGCTCTAAAATCCAACTATTCACTAAGCAAACATCAATTGAGGATACAGTAGCAATAACTCATTCCTCTAGAGATTGATGCAATTGAAATCAAACTAGAACAAGACAATCAATCTGGGAATGAGGAAGCAATAACCAATGTTCTCTACAGTTGACAGTCCTGCTTTAAAGCAATTAAAAGGAAATAGAAATTGAACTAAAGCTGCCATTGAAAGTAAACTAGGAAAACTCTTTAAAGCAAACTATTGCAATTAACTAACAGAAATGAACAACAAAGTAAATGGACAGCAAACTGTAATTAAAGGAATCGAATAACTAACAGTCTATAATGAATATCAAGGTCTGAAATGAACAACGAAGCTTTACATTTGAAATGAACAGCATAACAATATACATTGAGAAGGATGATAATCTTTGTCATGATGGAAAAGAACAACCACGCGATTCAATCTCAGCTTGTGCAATAAAACAATTTCATAAAATATTATAACAGCTCGCTGCAAAAAAATGAAACTGTAAGGCAATACGACTCAAATAAATAAGAATTAAATCAAACCATCACACGGCGAAAATTGGAAAGATATAATACACAACAACAACATAATCCACCAGTGGCTGGGCCCTTAGCCGCCAGCGGATGCTGCTGGGCTACTTCAGATGAGAAGAGTGAACGACAACCCTTTTATTTATTCATCATCAAACTGTGAAATTATTACAACAGCTAAAGCTTTGAGATTTACAATGTAAATGAAACAATCTCCTTTTCCTACTATTCTATCCTATCCCATCATCATTCTTGAATCTCTAATTCTGAATCCTCAATTCTCCATCATTTTTCCATCCGAAATCATTCCCATCTCTGATCTCTGTTTTAATTTAAATAGAGAGAGATCAGAGAGAAGTTACAATAAAGATAAGTACAACATGATTTCTATTACAAAATTGGTTTGCTTCTAACCAATTGATCAACAAGAGCAAGGTGAATTTGGCTTTGCAGCTGAGATTTGGAAAATGGCTGCACAACAAATCTGAGAAAATCGTGCTCAAAGAACCCTGTGTTTCTCTCAATACAAGTCGAAGTTGGGCAAACCGTTCTTCAACTAAGTTAATTGGGTCCATTCTGGACAAAACCCATGTTCTGGATTTTCTAGATTCTACTTCATTTGCTCAGAATCTCAACCGCAAAACTGCCACTTCTTATTCCAGCGAATTGCTCAGTTGGAATATTTAATGATCAAATCTTTAATCTGGAAATTATCTTGGAATGTTATAACCAATTTAATAAAATTTCATTGATAAAATAATGCATAATCATCAATTTATGAGAAATAAAGGAGAATAAATAATATTTTTACATAAGATCATAAATCATTGTAAAATAGAATTATATGATAAATTATGATAAATGACGTGCTGAAGAATGGTAGAAATGGGTGGAATAAGCGTGCACAAGTGACAATAATAATGGTATATTAACGACCCAACATACCCCCACACTCAATATGTTGCATGTCCTCATGCAACCCAAAGACAAAACCCATGTGTTAACCAAGCAATAAAAAAATGTGTTCATCCCAGCTCATGAAATGGATAGAACAAATGAATTCTTTCTTAATTAATGAATATTCACTTTTAGCACTCTTGATGAAGGCATAACAATTTTTACATTGATATAAGTGACATCAACCTTCATTAACCATTTTCCCAAAAAATACAAACCAGATTTTGTTGAAATATTGCAAGTAAATTTACAATATATGAATGCCTCTATGATCCAAAAATCAGATCGTTTTGATGCACGGATCATGAGATATAAACAAAATGGTTGTAGGTGACAGTGCATGATTTCCGAAATTTTATGAACCAATATAACTTGAAATTGTCTAGGTTTGTATATTTTAATGATACGTCTGTGTTTTCCAGAAATCACAAGAATTGAGTTCATAGTTTTAAAAATATTATGGAAATCAATTTCTGCACTGTGTAAAAATGAAATTGTATGTCTTAAATGAGGAAGAAAGTAGAAAACATCCATCATGCGTAGCAATTCCTCCCCCTCTCTGAAGAATTAGCATGCCCTCATGCGATGCTAGAAAACAAATAAAGGTGGTTGCTACCAGCTGTTGAATTCTATGCTTGGTGTAAAACAACATGGAATAAGGGAGGTGTTGAGAAGGAATAAGAATAGCAATGGATGATAAAGAATATGAATAACATGGTTATAAGAAAGAAATGAATGAAAGCAACACTCCACAAACTGAAAGATGATATGTCGCTGAAAAATGGGAAGTGGTATAGATGTGGACTGAAGGATGTGTTGAGATTTTCTGTTTGTAATGAAATAGGAAAAATCTCAGCTGGTGACAACAATAGGAATTCAGGTCCTAGATTAACTCCAGGTTGTTGGGAGGGAGTTAATGCCTCCTATATTTGATGTGAGGGAATTAATGAGGCTGTTAGATTCTCTGGGCTATATAACAGGAAACCATTCAGATGTTTGCTAAGAGAGTGTGAGGATTTCTTGATGTAATCTCCAATTTAAATTAATAAATTCCTGATGCCTATGTTTGGTGGACGTAGCCCAGATTGGTTGGGTGAACCACGTTAAAAACTGTGTTTATGTGCTTGATTTATTTTGCTGTGTTATTTGTTGATTTGTTGTGCCTCTGAAATTCCAACAATTGGTATCAGAGCATGTTGGAGGTGCTGGTGCAGAGAGGATAGCCTGGATCGTTTGCTGGCAGCGCGCGTGGAGCTGTATATTGCTGGAGCGCGGACTTGTGTTGACCGGAGCGCTGGTGGACCAAGGCTGGAGGCAATCCTGGTATTAAATGGTGCGTTGTTAACCTGGTATGTTAAGCAATTGCTGGTGCGCTGTTTTAATTGCGTGGAGCCTGAATTGTTTACGTTGCCTGGTGCGTATTTTTTACATGACCGAATTGGATATCGACCCTTAATCTCAAGCATTTCATTACTTCAAGTGAGCTTTATTTTACAAGAAACAAAGGAAGGCATGCTATGGAAACGTCAGTGTTCGAGAGCTCTGTCCAAACTTAGGTTGTCATGAAGATATTGTAATGCTCTGTTGGTAGAACAAGCGTGTCTTCAAAAAAATGTCAACCGAATGAACATCCTGCTGCTTTAGATATAGATGTGGGACTTTTCTGCATGTGATACGCTGTTGGAAATTAATGTAACAGGTTGCTAAGTCTTTATCGACAGAGAATTTGTTTCAAGTTATATTACAGAAAGATGACGCAGCTTATCAGTGAAACATCGAAAGCCCAAACCATTCTCAAGCCAATGGTATTGTCCCTGCGCGTGTTTGTTTTTTTTTTTAAATGACGGAATGTCATAAGAAGCCCCTACGCAGTGTGATTTGATAAAACCCGCGTGAATATATTCCAGTCTCTGCTATAAAACACAGTGCCAGTTAGATTGTGGGAATTTTTTGTGTGCTGGGATATTGAAGTTTTTTTTTAAACAGGGACGTATCTTATTTTTTTTTGAGATGTGTATATGGCATAAAGTTTTTTTTTAAAAGAAAAGTAATATAAGTGCAAAGGGCAGTTTTTTTTTAAAGGCAAAGGCAATTTGTTCTTTTATTGCTGGTTGGATATTGGAGATTATTGTGTTTTTTTTTTTTTTTTTTTTTTTTTTTCTGCTGATACAAGATGGCCAAAACACAAAGTGCCCGTTTTGAAATAGAGAAATTTATGGGAAAAATAATTCCGATATCTGGAAGGTGAAGATGCACGATCTGCTGGTTCAACAAGGTGTGGCGAAAGCACTGTTGGGGAAAAATAAAAGGCCTCCTTCCATGACGGAGGATGAATGGGATGAGATGGATGATAGAGCTCTGAGCGCAATTCGGTTATGTCTGGCGGACGATGTTCTGTTCAACATTGTGTCAGAGAAATCCGTCGCAGGCTTGTGGTCGAAGCTTGAGAAGCTCTATATGACGAAATCTTTGACAAATCGGATTCTCCTGAAACGACAGCTTTACGGTTTGCGGATGAAAGAAGGTACCTCAATTGCTGATCACCTGAATGTTTTTAATACCTTATTGGTGCAATTAGACAGTCTAGATGTGAAATTTGATTCAGAGGATAAGGCAATAACTCTATTATGTTCTTTGCCTGAATCCTGGGATCACTTTGTTACTTCCATAAGCTTTAGTACAACAGAAATCCTTGAGTTTGACGATGTTGTTGGAGCCTTGTTGGCTGAGGAGACGAGGAAGAGGTCGAATGAAGACACCTCTACATCAGAGGTAATGATGGCCAGAGGTCGCTCACGGGAGAGACACTCCGGGGGAAAGCATAGCGACTCTCGCTCAAAGTCCAAAGGAAAGAAGCCAAAGGTGAAGTGCTGGCATTGTGGCAAGGCTGGACATCTGAAAAGGATTGCTGGAAGCGAAAGCAGGCTGCTAAAGAAGGCTCTTCGACAGAAAAGAAGGAAGCCAACACTACAGATACAGGTTCAGTATCAGGTTCAGGTATGAGTGATGAGGTATTGTCTGTTAATGTTTCAAAACATGATCAACATTGGTTGTTAGATTCTGGGGCATCTAACCACATGTGTATACATAAAGATTGGTTTAAAACATATAGATCAATTGATGATGATGTTGTGTACATGGGTAATGATGTAACATGTAATATTGTGGGAATTGGGAGCATACAACTGCAAATGTTTGATGGGACAAAAAAAATATTAACTGATGTGAGGCATGTACCAGATTTAAGGAAAAATTTGATTTCATTAGGAGCACTTGATTCAAATGGATATAAAACTGTAATTCAAGGTGGAGTAATGAAAATTTACAAAGGCATCTTACTATTTATGAAAGCTAAGAAAGTAGGAAATCTATTTCAGTTAGAAGGTAGAACTGGGTCAGATCATGTGTTTGTGTCTGAACATGACAGTAACTCCATTCACTTATGGCATCAAAGATTAGGGCATATGAGTGAAAGAGGATTGAAAATTTTGGCTGACCGAAAGTTACTTCCTAATCTAAGATCTGGAAAATTGGATTTCTGTAAACATTGTCTGTTTGGTAAACAAAGTAAACAAAAGTTTAAAACAGGCAAACATACTAGTAAAGGCATACTTGATTATATCCATTCAGATGTTTGGGGTCCAGCCCCTACAATGTCATATGGTGGCTCGTCATATTTTGTATCATTCATTGATGACTTTTCTCGGAAAGTATGGGTCTACATGTTGAAAAAGAAGTCTGATGTTTTTACAGTTTTCAAGCAGTTTAGAGCATTGGTAGAAAACAACACTGGTAGAACTATAAAATGTTTAAGAACTGACAATGGTGGTGAGTTTTCCTCCAAGGAGTTTGACAGCTATTGCAAGGATGCAGGGATCGAGAGACATAAGACCACGGTTTATACTCCTCAGCAGAATGGAGTTGCTGAACGCATGAACAAGACTCTTCTAGAGAGAGCAAGGTGTATGCTGAGTAACGCCGGGTTGCCAAAGGAGTTGTGGACGGAAGCGGTGGCAACAGCTTGTTATGTGATAAACCGGTCTCCATCAACGGCTATAGACTGCAAGATTCCGCAAGAGGTATGGAAAGGACACCCTTGTGACTATTCTAAACTCAGAGTGTTTGGTTGTGATGCATATGCTCTAGTGCCTAAACATCAGCGAACTAAGTTAGATCCAAAGTCTAAAAGGTATATCTTTGTTGGGTATGGTGTTGGAACAAAGGGATATAGATTGTGGGATCCTACTACCCGCAAAATCATCATCAACAGAGATGTAAAGTTTGATGAATCCTCTCTTGTACAGTTAGATGTAGATAGAAGATTGAAACAGGATGATGTATCTGATTTCCAGCATATTCAGTTTGACAGCATTTCTAATGATAGTCATAATGACCATAGTTCAGATTCTAGTCATGAACAGGTTTCAGAATCAGATTTTGAACAGGGTTCAGATGGAGGTCATGAACAGGTCTCAGATGGCGATCATGAAGAAGTTCCTACAGATGATAGACAACCAATTGTGGAAGCACCAGAAACATTCTTAAGGAGGTCTACAAGGATCAAACGCCCTCCGAGAAGGTATGATGATCATGTTACTTCAGTTGCTTTGATCGCTAATGATGATGAACCTTTGTGTTATCAGGAAGCTGTAAAAGGTTCAAATAGTGACAAATGGAAAGCAGCCATGAAGGAAGAAATGATGGCCTTAGGTAAGAATGGTACGTGGGATCTGGTTGAACTTCCCAAAGGCAGGAAAACTGTGGGATGCAAGTGGGTGTACAAGCTGAAACGAGGTGTGAATGATACGGAAGACAGGTACAAAGCGAGGCTGGTTGCAAAAGGGTTTTCTCAGAAAGCTGGCATAGACTTTCATGAGATATTTTCACCAGTGGTTAAAATTGTTTCAATTAGAATTGTGTTAGCATTAGTGGCTTTGTTTGATTTAGAGTTGCAGCAGTTAGATGTTAAGACTGCATTTCTACATGGTGATTTAGATGAGGAAATATATATGGAACAACCGGAAGGGTTTGTTCAGCATCGCAATGAGAAATTTGTCTGCAGGCTCAAGAAGTCATTATATGGCCTGAAGCAGTCGCCTCGGCAGTGGTATAAGAAGTTTGATTCTTTCATGTTGAGTCAGAAATATGTAAGAAGTGAATATGATCATTGTGTTTATTTTAAGCAGTTAAATAATGGCATGTTCATTATCTTAGTGTTGTATGTTGATGATATGCTTTTAGCAAGCAAAAGCATTGAAGAAATCAACAGGTTGAAGACTCAAATGGCAAGGACGTTTGATATGAAAGATCTAGGAGCCGCAAGACAGATTTTGGGCATGGAGATTTTCAGAGACAGGAGTAATGGTAAGCTGTGGCTATCACAACAGAAGTATGTTGAGAAAATACTTTTGAGGTTTGGTATGAACAATGTGAAGCCTGTGTCGATCCCTTTAGCTTCCCATTTTAAGCTTTCTTCGAGTTTATGTCCTAATACAGATGAAGAAAAGGATTATATGTCTCGAATTCCTTATGCCAATGTAGTAGGATGTTTGATGTATGCGATGGTGTGTACGTGACCAGATATTTCTCATGCAGTTGGGGTTGTCAGCAGGTACATGGCAAATCCGGGTAAAGAGCACTGGTCAGCAGTGAAATGGGTGCTTCGGTACTTGAGAGGCACAAGTAGTTATTGTATTTCTTACAATAAGAGTAGTGAATTTGTTTGCGGATATGTTGATTCCGATTTTGCAGGTGATTTGGATAAGAGAAGGTCAACTTCAGGGTACGTCTTTACTCTTGTAGGTGGAGCTATCAGCTGGATGTCAAAGCTACAGAACATTGTTGCTTTGTCCACTACTGAAGCAGAATACATTGCTGCTTCTCATGCTTGCAAAGAGGCGGTTTGGTTGAAAGGTTTGCTTGGTGAGTTTGGTAGGTTACAGGACAACATCAGGTTACTTTGTGATAGTCAAAGTGCAATACATTTGGCTAAGAATCCGGCCTATCATAGCAAATCAAAGCATATTCCAATTAAGTACCATTTTGTAAGACAGGTTATCACTGAAAGGGGAGTTTCTCTTGAAAAGGTGCCTACAAAGGAGAACTGTGCAGACATGTTCACGAAACCAGTTTTGTTGGAGAAGCTACGCTGGTGTTTGGCTTCTCTTGGCTTGCAGAAAAGATAAAATAATAATAACAGGGCATCAGGCGAATTGTTGTCAAGGTGGAGATTGTTGAGATTTTCTGTTTGTAATGAAATAGGAAAAATCTCAGCTGGTGACAACAATAGGAATTCAGGTCCTAGATTAACTCCAGGTTGTTGGGAGGGAGTTAATGCCTCCTATATTTGATGTGAGGGAATTAATGAGGCTGTTAGATTCTCTGGGCTATATAACAGGCAACCATTCGGATGTTTGCTAAGAGAGTGTGAGGATTTCTTGATGTAATCTCCAATTTAAATTAATAAATTCCTGATGCCTATGTTTGGTGGACGTAGCCCAGATTGGTTGGGTGAACCACGTTAAAAACTGTGTTTATGTGCTTGATTTATTTTGCTGTGTTATTTGTTGATTTTCTGTGCCACTGAAATTCCAACAGGATGATAAATAATGCTCAAAAATGGATTTTTATGAAATTCTCCTAAATTCGTAATAAATCATAAAATTATGCGATTTTACCTCAAGTTTTACCTCCAAAAATGTGGAATGACATATATGGACTGGGATTTGTTGAAGCTGATGTAGGCAGAGTTGGTGCTGAAAGTGATGCAAAAGGTGGAATCCAGGTAAGCACATCATGTCTGAAGAATTGTTCACGTTCGTGAGTTGCTCGAGCCTCTTCTATTAGTTGCAATAGTGTGGTCATGCTGTGAATAGAATTCTGCCCATACTTGTTGTTCTCTTGTAAACAAAGCATTATTTTGGATACAATGTTCTTGAATCCATAATGTTAGCTTTGAATAGCAACAGATAAGATGCATGCAAAATTTCAATTAGAAAAACTTGTGTATACAGGCAATAGTAATATTTTGTCAAGTCAAGAAGTAATGGCAGAGTGCAGTAATCATATCGCATGCAATCCCATAATGCATACATTCCCCCCTCCAATTGGAAAAGGGATCCCATGACCATAAAGCATATGAAAGGTGTTGTGTTGATGACAAGACAAGGGAATGAACAATACAACAGTAAATGAAGCAGAGTACACATATCAATGATAGGACAGTGAGAGTTATGGTGATAATGAGAGCAGAGTGTGTAAAGATAGTTATGAATAAGAGATAGGATGCTTTGGATTGATGATAAGTTATGAAAAAGAGAAAAATGACAACAATATGAAAAAAAAGATGCTTTACTAACGGTATTCTAGCTGAAAATGATGTGATTAATCATAAAACAATTTCTCATGCATAAAGGTTCAAAACAGGGAAAAAAATTAAGGAAATAACTTCTCTGATAAAAAGAAAGAATAAGAAAAGGGTATTATAGTAATAATTGACGATAAGATATAACTTCAATACCATAAGCAGAGCCGCTGCTGCCAGCAGGTGTCCATAGCCTCGACAGGGTTGCTTTTTAACCCATATGAGCCAGGATCCTCAATTTATAAATGGAAAGTTACAGTGTTGTTCCACAGAAGAGATCAGTGTGCTAGCATGGTAACTAGATAACCACACTGCCATTCACTGGGATGTAACAAAAGTGATCAGGCCAGCTCGTGATGGGACCTCCTGTTCCAAGGATAATTTGGCTATCCAATGGATCATAACCCTGGTGTGGTGGCCATAATGGGAATGTCACTCTATTATAGCCTTATGAACATGGTAGGTTGACTCGTAATGGGACCCCCTATCCTCCATCTGCGAACAAAAGTTTATTGTTATTACACATTTTTATGATAAAAAGAGGGAGGCTCTGTACTCCTTAAGAGCAGGGATGGTGGAAGAAGTTGAAAATGTCAGTAGAAAAGAAATATACCCATAATCTCATTTATTATAGACAGAGAAGATTATAACCAGGAAGGATGGAACCAGCATGGTATTAAGATGATCAATCTGAATCATGTACAACAGAAAATAATGCAGTAAAGTAATATATAAATAATTGTGTCCATTTTGAAAATAAGCTATCATCAAGGAGTTGTTCTATTAAAGATCATAACGTGAATGATATTAAATCGCTTCAAAAGAATCCATAATTCTTGTCCTCATAAAAGTAGTGTACTTCATGCCATGAAGGGGAATCGGTAAAATGTGGTTGAGATGAACTAGGAATATCCTACAAGAGGAAGAAATGGTTGCTCTAAAAAATACTCCCAAAGTGTTGCTCTTTTGAAGGAACAACAAAAACACTCAAAAAAAAGTGGTGTTCCTTGTAGGGAACAGTAAAGGAAATGCACACTAAAAAGAAAAAATACACATAAAAAAGTGTGAAAACACAAATGCCGTTCCTTTGGAAAAAGGAACAATAAAAACTAAAAAGTGCCATTCCTTTAGAAAAGGAACAACAAAAATAAAAAGTGTCGTTCCTTTGGAAAAGGAACATAAAAAACGCAAGTGTTGTTCTTTTAGAAAAAGAACAGCAAAAATGAAAAGTGTCGTTCCTTTGGAAAAGGAACAACAAAAATGAAAAGTGTCGTTCCTTTGGAAAAGGAACAACAAAAACGTAAGTGTCGTTCCTTTGGAAAAGGAACAGCAAAAATGAAAAGTGTTGTTCCTTTGGAAAAGGAACAACAAAAACGCAAGTTCCGTTCCTTTGGAAAAGGAATAGCAAAATGAACCGCGAAAAAGGAACAACAAAATGAACTGTGGAAAAGGAACGACAAAATGAACCATGGAAAAGGAACAACAAAATGAATCGTGAAAAAGGAACAACCAAATGAAAGTGAAAAAGGAACAACAAATTGAACTGCTGACCCAAAATTTGATGTTCCTTTGGAAAAGGAAAAACAAAACGAAAATGTTGTCCCTTTGAAAAAGGAACAACAGAAACAAAAAAAGTGCACACAAATGTTGTCCCTTCAGAAAAGGAACAACAAAATGCACACGCATAAAATGCAAGCACGCAAAGAATGAATTAGCTGTTCACTGTATTGATGTTGAGGATGAGTTACAGTTTGAATGAAGAAACACCTGAAACACAAAATATAAGAAAGATCAGAAAAGAAACAACATTTTATTTAAAAACAATATGTAATTAAGTTACAACAGCTATGATGTTATGTAAAAAAAAAACGATTTATTCAAAAAATGTTTTGGCAGCAAAGACATGACATGAATATTCAAATGGAAATCAATTCTTAATTTCTTCTATTATGAATCCATTGGGTAATGAGTTGGATGAAATTCCTTTGTTTCATTTAAAATTTCTTTCAAGAATCACTCGTCCATAAATTGACATTCTTTTTCTCCTAGGACCTGCAAAAAACGAGTGTCTACCTGCAATAAAACATTAAATCATGGAGAAAGAGAGGTGCACGGCTCCTATGATCCAAGAATTATGTAAAAAAATAAAGAGTAGTTACTCTATAGAACAAATCCATGGAGAAAATAACAAAGTAAAATTTATTTGTCACTTTGCGGGAGAGCAGTGGCCAATCATGCTAACCTGTAGTGTTTTGATCACAACTTTTTTGTTTTTCGTCCAAATTGAGTGATTCCAAAGCCAGATGAGAGATAATTCAAAGGTTTATCTCCAGTAGCAACAGGTTTTAAAAATTCAATGATATGATATTTCAATTTTAGTTAGAACAACCTGCATAACAGAGTCATTTTCAATTACCCAGCTTAGACCAACAGTTGATACTTCAAGCATAAATTTTTCGTTTGATGTCGGATTCGAATGATTAAAATTGGAAATGAAAGTATATTCATTTATTTATCTCCAATAGAAATAGGTTTTGAATACAAGAAGAATTGATAGGTCAAATATTATAAGGAACAACTGGAAAGACATAGTTTTAAGGGTGCTAATTTATGATAGACAGTCAGTATTTTGATCATAACTTCCCCATACTGTATCAAAAATGAGTGATTCTAATTGAATTGTAAACTAGATTCATAGGGTAATATACCATAGAAGCAGGTTTTAAAAATTCATTCATTTAGGCCTCCAAAAACGGACTGTCCCAAATCTGTTCTTAAGCTGCCCGCTAGACACCCTCTCAATGTTTTGGTTCGAAATTTTTCGTTTCAAATCCAAATTGAGTGATTCAAATTGGGTTGGAAATTAGACATCAAGGGCTACTTACGATAGAAATATGTTTTAAAAATAGTGCATTTTGGTCCCTCAAAACATGACTGTCGCGACTGTTTTTTCAGAAATTTCATCAAGCCCGCAAGCCAAAAAAATGTGATATTCAAGCATTTTTTCAAATTGGTGATAAAAGTGAATATGATTGTTTGTAGAACTATTATTTCCATTATAAGTCATCTACATACACAAATGAATTAAAAAAATTATCACCGATGTTGATTTCCATAGCATGTTGCAACAAAAAATAACTAGCTTTACAAAAATAAAAATAAAAAAGATGTGTTTGTTTTATTTGTTTATTTATTTTATTTTCTCCACTATCCTACTCTTCTTTGAGAATCGAATATGCTTATGTATAAGAGTATTTCCAATGAAACCATTTTAGAAATAAGGCTTTACGTATGCACACACCCAAATTTGAAAAATGCATGTTGATAAAAATTAGGGTATGAGAAGCCAACTTCCCTTGAAAAGATGGTATAAAAAATTGTTGAAGTATGGAGTGATGATGCAAACACGTGATGGAGTGAAACCAATCTTCAATATATCCGTTACTTTCTTGATTTCCCTTCATGCCATGAAGTTCTGGAGCCTTTAAAATGGTTTGTTGGTGCAACCTAAAAGAAACCTCATTTTCTTCCATAGCTTCTACAATTTTTTAATTTGAAACATTCTGAATCTCATTGTAAGTCTTCTTTAATGGCACATGTGAGATAGAATGGGTGGGAAGGGTGCGTAAATTTGGTAGTTCAACACTGTAAGCATGTTGTACTAGTTTATTATGGTGAGGGTGTGGAATTAGTTGAGCAGGAAATTCAAAAGTAGAAATGTTGGGCAGTTTCTTACCAAAACAAAAGATGTTCTTCATGTGTTTCTTCGAAGCTCCTTCTTCCAATGTTCCTGTCAATTAGTTAGTGAAATGGGTGGTGCTTACATCACCACTTGAGTGAAATCATGTGATTCATTTTTCAACTATTTTTTCCCTAGTCATTCACACAAAAATTCAAACATCTATTTCTACTCTAAGTTCTTTAACAATTCTATTGAAAAGCGGGCAGGGGAGCAGGGCTTTTACATGCTCTGTATGTAGGTTCTTACCTTCCATTTTTAATACCCAATTCTTTCCTAACAGACGCTCATCGGATGCACACTACTCTTTTAAAAATGGCTACACTCTCCCCGGCAACGGCGCCAAAATGTCGAGCGATAAAAAGGTGTCTTTTTAACTCCTAATTACCTTCACATTAATTATCAACCCAGAGACGACTTTTTATTTCAAGAGTGTACTCAGTCTGAGGCGGATATTTACTCAAGAGTAATGTTTTACAGTATAGTTCTTAAAATCCAAAAGTAAATGAATGCTTGAAAAAGAAATCTAACAATAACATAAACTCAAATGCTCTGAAATCCAACTATTCACTCAGCAAACATCAATTGAGGATACAGTAGCAATAACTCATTCCTCTAGAGATTGATGCAATTGAAATCAAACTAGAACAAGACAATCAATCTGGGAATGAGGAAGCAATAACCAATGTTCTCTACAGTTGACAGTCTTGCTTTAAAGCAATTAAAAGGAAATAGAAATTGAACTAAAGCTGCCATTGAAAGTAAACTACGAAAACTCTCTAAAAGCAAACTATTGCAATTAACTAACAAAAATGAACAACAAAGTAAATGGACAACAAACTGTAATTAAAGGAATCGAATAACCAACAGTCTATAATGAATATCAAGGTCTGGAATGAACAACGAAGCTTTACATTTGAAATGAATAGCATAACAATATACATTGAGAAGGATGATAACCTCTGTCATGATGGAAAAGAACAACCACGCGATTCAATCTCAGCTTGTGCAATAAAACAATTTCATAAAATATTATAACAACTCGCTGCAAAAACATGAAACTGTAAGGCAATACGATTCAAAGAAATAAGAATTAAATCAAACCATCACACGACGAAAATTGGAAAGATATAATACATAGCAGCAGCATAATCCACCAGTGGCTGGGCCCTTAGCCGCCAGCGAATGTTGCTGGGCTACTTCAGATGAGAAGAGTGAACGACAACCCTTTTATTTATTCATCATCAAACTGTGAAATTATTACAACATCTAAAGCTTTGAGAATTACAATGGCAATGAAGCAATCTCCTTTTCCTCCTATTCTATCATATCCCATCATCATTCTTGAATCTCTAATTCTGAATCCTCAATTCTCCATCATTTTTCCATTCGAAATAATTCCCATCTCTGATCTCTGTTTTAATTTAAATAGAGAGAGATAAGAGAGAAGTTACAATAAATATAAATACAACATGATTTCTATTGCAAAATTGGTTTGCTTCTAACCAATTGATCAACAAGAGCAAGGCGAATTTGGCTTTGCAGCTGAGATTTGGAAAACGGCCGCACAAAAAATCTAAGAAAATCGTGCTCAAAGAACCTTGTGTTTCTCTCAATACAAGTCGAATTTGGGCAAACCGTTCTTTAAATAAGTTAATTGGGTCCATTCTGGACAAAACTCATGTTCCGGATTTTCTAGATTCTGCTTCATTTGCTCAGAATCTCAACCGTAAAACTGTCGCTTCTTATTCCAGCGAATTGCTGAGTTGGAATATTTAATGATCAAATCTTCAATCTGGAAATTATATTGGAGGCTAAAAATGGTGAATAATGTTATAACCAATTTATTAAACTTTCATTGATAAAATCATGCATAATCATCAATTTATTAGAAATAAAGGAGAATAAATAATATTTTTACATAAGATCATAAATCATTGTAAAATAGAATTATATGATAAATTATGATAAATGACGAGATGAAGAATGGTAGAAATGGGTGGAATAAGCATTCAAAAGTGACAATAATAATGGTATATTAACGACCCAACACCATAGAAAACCCAGTTTTTTATTTCCTATAAACACGAGCATATGTGCGCTAGATTACACTGTAGTTAAAAGAATTCATTGAAGTAAAGAAAAGATGCTAACACCAAAGTGAATGGATAAGTGTTATTAGTGTTAGCATGGCAATGAAAAACAAGCAGGAAGCAAATGTGAGAAACACACAAGTGTGCCAAACCAAGGCATATTACCATTTGCAAACAACAATATCAAATATTGTACCAGTGTTTCTATCTTGTAGTGTTGCATCGACTAGAAAAAAATAGCATGATGTTCAAACTGAAAGCACATGCTGCTCCATCATATCAAACATCTACAACATCGTTTTAGTTAGTAAAGGTGAACCTTAGCAAGAAACAGTATTAGAAAAACAAACACAGAGTTCATAAATTCACTGGCGCACTAACTGAAGATTGAATTATTGACTCAGGATCAAAGTACCATTTCATACTAATGAACCAACATCATAATAAATCATTAGATCTTAACATGTTCATATTTACCAACATTCAGGGCAGGGAATAGCTACCATGTAACCAATCTTGTTCATATATATTTTAACTCGAATGATGAATGGCAGGAGGAACAATGTATATAAATGTCTCAAATTTTATGTTTGAAATAATTGAGGGATATATAGTTTATTAAGGATATATGTTGTTACATATAAATACATTGTTCCCTTCCTCACTCACTGAGTGTGTATGTGAGTATTTTATAGGGGAATTTCTCGATACGTTACAAAAGACGGTATATACATATATAATTATATAAGTGTGTTTATAAAGGTTATTTTGAAATCCATGTTTGGATCCTGTTCCATGGAGTATGGGCATGGTTCAGTGTTGATTTATGTGTTCGAACAACGTATGGTGGATCACATTGTGGTAGGGTAGTGACGGCATGGTGGCACAACCACGAAGGTACAGTGGCACAATGGTCAAGGCCATGAAGGCACAGTGGTAGGGTAGTGACGGCCTTAAGGATCATAACAACATGGAGCAGGGTCATGGTCACAAGCTCGAGATCGATGGTTAAGAATATAAGAATAATGAGGGGTAGAGTTATTCTAAAATAAAACAGAAGAAGTAGAAAAAATAAAGGTACCATCAAGAAAACAATTAGTGGCAGAATTGGATTCCATGTGTAAAAAGTCGAAGAAAAATTATTAGAACTTCTGAGGGACATAGATTGCAGCCTATAACTTGGAATTAAGCATGTAATTAGTTGTTGGAAAGATAATTCCAAAAAAAATTACCATAATTTGAAGTGAGGTTTGAATTTTTGGGAGACTTTAAAGGAAAGTTACCACAATCTTTATTGGTAAAAATTCCTTAACAAGATGTAAATTTTTCGAGGGTTTATCCTTCAACTTGAGCATCATAATTAAGTAATTAGATAGTCAATAGAAAGCTATTAGCAAGGAGCATAGGATGGTGATATTATAACTCATAATTCCAAGAGGAAATTGGGTAAGAATGTACAGAGAAATGTATAGGTGAAAACTCTAGAGAAATTTCATAATGGAAGATAGGAAGCTTGAGGATGCTCAAAGACCTTACAGTGAAGGAGATGAATTTAGGGCTGAAAATATCTCTTTGTGTAATGATAATACTAAATTTAATGGTCATGGAGAAAGAACACTTGAGGAGACAATGAGAAGTCTAAAGCTGGAAGTGCTCAACTACAAGGCTAACAATGAAAAAATGAAGGAACAACAACTGATTAATAATTAAATTCTACAAAACTTGAACAAGATGCAGAAGGAATTAAAGCGACACACTGAGTCCAAATTAGCCTATGCGTCAGTGAATAATTTAAGGAGAACGGTGCAAGAAGTTCAAGGTACTCTATGAGTGTTTTTCATCAACATCATCAATCAGTCAGGAGAGCAAGTAAAAGGGCCTATTCCACTACAAAATCTGATAATAGCTCTATTCTGTCACCATAGAGAGAAACAAAAGTAAAATATGTCTGGAAAAGTCTAACGGGAGCTGAGGAAAATTAAGCCCCCACCATCAATGGAGAAACCAAGAAAGGGGATGAAGTAGAGACTTGGTTGCTGGAGATAAATAAGTATCTTCAATTGTTCCATTATTCTTAAAACTTAGAGGCCATCATTGCTATATATCTCTTGAAGGGTAAGGAATATATCTCTTGGGAGCAACTTAAGGCAATTAAGGATCTATATGAGAGACAAATTATTTGGAATAAATTCAAAGAGTACTTCCAACAAAAGTATATTTCTGAAGGTTATTATGAGCGTAAAATGCAGGAATTTTTTGAGCCATAACTGGGACATATGACCATGGAGGAGTATGGTTGGAAATTCATTAAACTTCTAAGGTATGTTAAATTCATTAAAGATGGAAAATCCAAAATACAAAGGAAAATTAGTAGCCTACCCTATTTTTAAGAAGACAAATTAAAATATGATGAGCCTAAGACCCTTGAGCAAACTATGAGAAAAGTGGAACAACTGTATGAGAACAACAACAATGTCATTCTGTAGAAAACTATGGGCAACAAAAAGAAAATAATTCCACAAAGCAAAGGAAGAAGGGGTTCAAACCTCCACAATTCAAGAACAATTCACATATAGGTCAATATGCTACATCAACTCCTAGCTATCTAGAAGGGGGCAATATTTTCAACAAAAATCCTCAAATTCCACCAATTAAATATTGGGGTTGCCAAGGAGTTCACATGTATAGGGAAATCCTAAGAGAGCATAGAAGATGAGGGTTGTGCACATAATGTAAGCAAACATCCTCATAGTTTATGCACCTTTGGATAACCAAAAAACAAACATCATGAAAATATCATAGAGGTAGAAGGTAAGCTTAACAATAAGTTTATTACTATTTTAATTGATTCTAGAGTCGGTCACAATTATATTAATGTGAATTTGGTTGAAAATCTTAATTTAAATAAATGTAAGAATTCCAAACCTTGGTTAGTACAACTAGTTATATGTATGAAAATAAAATTTATGGAGTCAGTAAGAGAATTCCCAATTAAGATGAATGGGTTGAAAACCACAGTGGAATTGATTTTAATTTCCCTAAGCTCATATGATTATTTGACTGGCATGGATTGGTTGGATAAGCACCATGCAATCCTTTACTACTACAATAAAAAAATTATGTGCATGGATGATAAGGGACAACAAAGAAAGGTTCAAGGAATTCCTAGGCAATTATCCATGAGGGAAATATTATCTATGTAGCTGAAAAGGAACTTGAGGAGAAAATGCCAAATCCTTGTAGCTCATTTGGAAGAGACAAACATGAATCAACAATTTTATTTGCGGAATTACCCAGTACTTTAGGAATTCCCCATAGTATTTATAGAGATACCTTGATTTCATCCAATAAGGGATATTGAATTTAGTATCGCTCTAGTATTGGGAGTAGTGTTAGTGTCTAAGACACCATATAGAATGAGTACTCCATAGCTTAAGGAGTTGTAAATGCAGTTGGAACTATTACTGAAAAGGGATATATACGCCCCAATGTGTCACCGTGGGGTGCAACAGTTCTTTTTGTTAAGAAGTAGGATGAAACTTTGTGTTTCTGTATTGACTTTGAATAATTAAATAAAGTCACCCTTAAAAACAAATACCCATTGTCGAGAATTGATGATTTGTTTGATCAACTCCATGGGGCAATTGTTTCTTTCTAAAATAGATTTAGGATATAGATATCACCAACTACAGATCAAAGAGGAAGATATTAGTAAAACTACATTCTAAACTCGTTATGGGCATTATGAGTTCGTTGTTGTACCATTTGGATTATGCAAGGAACTAAATTTTTTTATGTGTTTAATGGATGGAGTCTTTAGGGAGTATTTGGACAAGTTTGTTTTGTTTTTCTCAATGATATTCTAATATACTCCAAGTATGAAGAAGAACATCTGAAACATTTGAGGCCATTGATGGGCCTCCCAAATAGGTCCAATTCAAGGCCCATATTTGTTATCGGGAAAAGTGTCCATTTAGATCTACTCTATCCCACTAAGGTGTGACAACTACCTTAGAAACAAACAGAGAAAACTACTTTTGTATTCTTCTTTATGAACTATAAACAAAGAGGAATTGGATGAACCAACCTGTGTCTTGCGCTAGTCCTTCGATCCAATCTCTCTCCTCTTTGACAGCTTCCAGCTACTTGCTCCCTTGCTTGCCCAGCTTCACCAAGTACCTGCAAAATCACAGAAGGAAGAAACTATACAAAGACATGGGCTTATATTCATAAATAATTTAGGATCAGATTTAAGTTAACCATACAAATGTAACAAACATCAATGAAACAAAAGCATGGAGAAGAAACTCAAATATTTTTATTGATATACAAGAAGATCCAGGAGGAGTTACAACCGATGATTCCTGACCCAGCATCAACCTCCCAGCAAAGAAGTCTCTTCTTCAACCCCAACAAAGCATAGATCACCCAATTCTCTGATATGTATCTCAAAACCAACATCAATTCCTTACAATGTGCAAAATTCCAGCCCCTGGATCTCTGGGATGAGGGATCCATATATAGATGTATGCAAGGAGGATGAGTCAGCTCATGAATTGATTAGTGGCTTCTCTCTGTCAGTTCTTGCTTCCACTTGGAGACTGATAGCCTCTTACTCATCCTTGGTCGAATTCAGTGAGGCAAGTGTCATTGGAGAAGATTCTGGAAGCTTCCATTGTCTCTCCACCTCGTGGAATGACTCTGCCACTTGTCATTTCCCGCTCAACGCACCCTGGTAGTGCATTTAGGTGCGTTGCAATGCACCTAGCTAGTGGACTTAGGTGCTATGCAACGCACTTGGCTAGTGGAGCAGTTGAAATGATCCTGATTTGACTAATTCTGAGCAGTTTCTGGTGGAGAACTTCTGGGAGAAGCTATATTTTGTTGACCTTGTTCCTTTAGGAGTTAGAACAACACTTTTAGGGACTTAGGAGCCATTGGTTTATGGACATTTCATGCTTAGAGTTGTAAGGCACAAAAATGTCTATAACAGTTTCCCCCAAAAGTATGAGGCCGTTTATCGGGTGAAATGCTTTATTAGGAGGATCCGAAGTTCTTTCAATGCTGGGAGGAGACCTGTAATAAGATACAATACAATACATTATCTTCATACTGTTTTCATGATCTAGCTGAGGCGGGTATTCCCATGCTCAGCTTTATAAATTCATTTTCATGTACATAGGACAGACAATCGTCTGATGGTAGACTGATGATTTTGATAGAGCCATCATCCTTTTGGTAGGATGATTATCTGTGCTGCAATGTTGTACATTTCAATGTCTTTATTTTCCTGAATATATATCGCATCCCGGATGGATGAAACTAGATCCGGGGTCTTCAATCTCGTCCGATCTTCACTCGAAGTACAAGTCGATCCATGTGAGAAATGTTTTGAAGTCGAACATGGAAAGACATCGCTTGATTACCAGTCAATGATGTAAATTGTTAACAAGCACGAGAGGAATCACCGATAATGATAATGACCCTCAAGGAACTGCAGTACAATTCACGTGGCGTGAATAAAGGACTTGGCGTCGAACAAAACGCAAAATATTTCGGTCGAAGGTCATTGATGTATACCTGTCGCCGGAAGTGAGAAACTTGCCATTGAGGCATGCAAGCTTCAAAGTACTGAATGGGGTGTTCCTAGACCAACTTCTTGGATAATGAGCTGATGTCGACAAGAAGTGATCCATCATAGGAGGGCCTTAATGAATCCCACATCAATGACACGGAACGGAGCAAATGATTTTGATGGAGGTGAAAATGATATGATGATATATGGTTCAGGGTGGCGGTCATGAAAGAATGGAGTATAATGTATGGTAGTGGGCGGGACACAAGTGGCCTTTCTGGATGACTTCTCTTGAACATGTCGGCGACACTTATGTGATGGATTGGTAGCATTAACCCCAAATGTGGATGGTATGGCGAGACCATGGCGATGTGACCGGTGAATGGAACAGTCCAACCCGACTCGGGCACGGAGTGGAAGTGTCATGTTCAAGAGCGACTTGCTGCCAATAAAGTTCCTTTGAGTTTTCTTCCCAATTTTTCCCCAGTCATTGCTGACCAGTACGAGTCTAATGACAAAGATAACTCGGTCCTTTTCATTTTTAGAGAGTCTGAAAAGGTACGTAAAGGTAACTCCAAAATTCCTTTTTCGTCATCTAATCCCTTAAGTCCAAAAAAGTATAAAACAATACAGAAGGGATGAATTTTCGATTAGCTTTAACGAGCCGAACAAAACAAGCGCTCGATCTTTTTGTGCAATAATCCCTCAGGTCCAAAAAGATTAAAATCTAGAGGAGGGATAGCACTTCCTGTCGCTTTAACGAGCTGGAAGGCCAAAACTCGGCAATCTTTTCATATTTTACGAGTCAGTTGAAAAGAGCTTAAAGAAGACTCGTCTTTTGAGGAACGAGTGATAAAATGGGTAGCAGCTGATTCCAGGTAAGGCTTGGAATTTTCCAATCACGGCAGTGTTACAAGGATGGCTAGTGAAATCACTCTTCGCAGCTGTTCCTCAAAATGGGTAAACAATCAAATGGAGGTGAATGATCGGCCAATTGAAAAGTGGAGGTGACGGTGCCAACACAACCAAGGCTTTAATGGCTGAAATGGTTCATTCACGGTGGTTATTTACCGAGGAATAGTTCATTTTTTAACGAGCTTAAACGCGGGTGGAAACATTTGCTCATATCTTATGTTTATTTTTTAACGAGCTTGAACTATGTGCTAAAACTGCTCGATTAATCCAGTCATATGATAAGAATGTCTCATATAAAAATGGTAACTTTTAGATTTTTTCCCCACGTCCTTTCTTTATGCAAGTTGGGTGACGACTAATCCTACGAGTTTAAAGGGTTAGAGGTCCTAAAAATTTAAAAAATAAATAGCCGCCCCTTGCTTGCACTCCAAAAGGTTTGCATGCCCCCAGGTATAAAATATTTTTTCAAGGTTACCCCTCAATTTGCAGACAAAACATTTGTTCTATCAGGAGAGGCCTACCTCTTACAGGTTACCAAAGATTGTCTTATTTGCGTTGCAAATGAAACATTTCTTCGGCGATGTCTACCGAGATAAACAAAGGTGAGTGACGATGCCCGCCAACTCACATAACTTTGACAAGAGAATCTTATTCTAGAATAACCCCTCTTCCACTGATGGACGGGGTACAGACTAGTCATATTCTCCCGCAGAAACCTACCCTATACCCGAAGTTTTCCTGCCGAAGCAGACCAGGACGCATGCCCCCTGGGTTTCAGTCATATCCCTCCGAATTACTCGCGCTCATCGGGAGGATGGACTGGGGATTGAGACATTTCTTGCGTGGAAAGACCATTTAGGGATGGTATATGACTATTTGCTATGCGTGATCCGGGAAATGAAAGCTGGTCCACGAGCTTGACCACTCTTCCTTCGTGCAGAAAACACATTACTCTAAAGAGTGAGGAGACGATGGCTCCCATGCAATAAATATAGTCTCGTCCAAGGAGTAGGTTATAATCCAAGGGTCCTTGAACTACCATGACGTTCATGCGAACTGTCTTCCTTCTCAATGTTATGGGCACATCGGGAAGGATCCCTAAAGGTCGACTGGTTCCTTTATTAAAGCCTGTCAGATTTCTCATCTCAGGCAAAAGCGATGGCGAACCAAGCGCTTTCCAAGCAATAGAGGAAAGGATACTCACAGAAGCCCCCTCATCTATGATGGTACCAGCCATGACCATTCTATATATTTGAACGATAATTCAGAATGGTATGCTTGCTGGTAAACGGGGTCTGCCTAGTTGATTCCAGTCGAATGAGACAACTAGGTTGCTTGGAGGTGGGACCGAGTAGACGGCCAGGTATGGCTCTGACGAACTTCCTTCATGCGGTAAAGGAACAGGTAGATTTCCCCCATGTTCGTCGGAGTCTGTGTTGATGAAGAGAATTTGGACGGTGTCATCCTTGTTCTCTTCAGTGACTGTATCATCCAAAGATAAAACCTCTGAAGGCAAGACTGGGTCAACTGCCGCCTCGACCTTTTGACTTTCGTCTGGTATGGATTCAGTTGGTTTATCTTCAATGATAGGCGCTTCAGCCGACCACTTGAGCGGGCCAGCTGGATTCTCAACTAGTGACGGACTCGGCAAGAGTTTTTTATATCCAGGAGGGAGTCGTAACGGTGAAACCGGATGATCATCCAAAACTCTTTTAGCTTCGTCTAAGAAGGGACAACGGTGGAGGGCATGATTGCCTTCGCACAGTTTACAAGGAAATATAGCTTTCCCTTTTTGTCTTGGGGCTTCACTTTCACTAGTTGACGGTGTGCTTTCAACATGATCACCAGAGGTTGATGACACCAGATTGTGCAAACGAGGAGACCAGTCCCATAGTATCCGGGGGATGCAAGGACAATCTCTGTGAAAGTGGTCTCCTTTTCAAATGACACATGGTGATTTAGGCCTGGTCGGTGCAGTGTGTGGATTTTCATTAGACGACACTCGTTTTCCCCCATTCGCCTTTGGCTCCTTCTTCTTCTTTTCCTTCTTCTCCTTAGGAACATGGCTTTTAGCTTTACCAGTTCTGTCAAGCAAAGAGGAAGGAGGAGAGGAAGAATTATAGGAAGTAGAAGGCTGGTGGGCAACTCTGGACTCGTCTAATTGCTGATTCGATTGTTCAGGAATAGTGGTGTTCTGAACGACATTGGTTGAGAAGAGCCATACTGGCAAGCCAATTGTCAGTCCTGGAAGCGACAATGTGGCCATATGGGGCGCACCAACATCTCCCCAAGAGGAGAAGGGACTAGGATTTCCACCAAGGGGAATTCCTTGGTTGGTAGGCTCCATTTTCTCAACCCAAGATCAACATAGGAAAGGGTATGAATATTCCGTTTAAAATAAATTTTAACACGCTTTGACACAACTTGTTTTTTCAGTTTTTAAGAGTCGAGAAAAAACAAAAGATGACTCTAGTCTCCTTCGATTTTTAATGAGCCTGAAGTGACAAGTGCTTAGATGGACCTTTTCCGTTAAGGAGTCTGAAAAGGAACAAAAACGACTAC
Organism: Pinus tabuliformis; assembly: GCA_031772625.1. NCBI lineage: Eukaryota > Viridiplantae > Streptophyta > Pinopsida > Pinales > Pinaceae > Pinus > Pinus tabuliformis. The sequence goes on along the minus strand of CM062806.1, from coordinate 53,276,435 downwards.
TTTGGAGGTCTAGGTAGAGGGAGTACCAAACCAATCGCAAAACTGCAGAATACTTTTTATGGTACGACAGTCAATCTTCCCGAATGCTGTGTTCGGTGCATTGCGATCAGTAGGGCGGCCGACACGGCTTCCTATGGATAAAGGTTTTAAGCCTATAGGGGTCTCCCAATATATACTCGACGGTACGTGGGAGCACAAGTCCGTACTGGCACTTATCGTCTCAAAGTGGAGGAATCACCCAACCATCAGTGAGGAAAACAGTTACCAGGCTTTACGACGCCGGAATACGTCTCTAGCCTAGACCTCTAAATGTTGTGCGTTAAGTTCCAAAGCGTTGTTAAGTTCATTGAGTTTATTTTAAGTTGATCTTTCTTATGAAGTTTGCCTTTTGGGATCACCACAAGATGTAGATGTGATTCCTAAAATGCAATCTAAAGATGATAAACAAACTTTTATCTCTTTTCAGCAATGAAAATCCTAGCTACAAAGGGAAAAGAAAGACACAATCTTTTCGCAAAGAGCAAAGAGCACACTGTAAATGCACTTTCCCTAAATCAAGCCAAACAGACTGCCAATATGCAAATGCACATGCATGTGTTTTGTTTTTTACTTTCTTAATATTGATGCCTAAAAAGAAAGTTGTTGTACAAATCAGAATTTGCTTTCAAGTGATAAACACAAACAAAGCTTCTTTTCGAAATCAAAAGGTAGAGATGATTACGACACTTTATGATTTTGAAATAAATACTCGTTTCGACACTAGAAAGTCAAAAATTCAAACCAAAGGCAAAGGTAAAAGCATAATCGACTATCAACAACAAATAAACTTTCTCCTATGATCAAAATCGACACTTGCGACAGATCTAAATCAAAGGACGACAATACGGCTATTATACTTTTGCAATGGAAAATTGTAAACGACGCATCAAACACATAAAAAACATCTACAGTTTCTTTTGTACAACTGAGGTGGAATATCAATAAGGAAAAGGGGTTTGAAGCAGTGAAATACTGATCAAAGGCTGCAAAAAACAGAGACAAAACTGGAAAAAATGAAGCAAAGAACCTCAGCTGCACAAGGCTAGGCTGATCAGCGCACCTGTTACACAGAGAAACTGCATTGCAGCATAGGTAGCCCTCTCGGGAAGTGCGTTGAAATGCAGAACCTCTTCACAGAGCCTGCGCTGGGGCAGAAACGAGAATTCTATCCGGGTCCTGGGTCACGGTTTGCAGTTTAATCTTTGGTTTTTGGCCGGGTAAAAGCAATCAGAAATGCACAATCAGAGGTAGATCTAAGGGGGGTTCTAAGAGCTATCACAAGGGCAATCAGTTGGTCTATGAATCAGCTGTTCAAGTCATAAACAGATCCAATGAATGGATTGAAGCAGCAGATGTCTACTTTGCATTTGTTAATGGCAAATGCAGTTCGATTGCTGCTTCTAAGTTTATGAAATAAACAACAAGAGAAACACAAACAAACTAATTAGACACGATCCCCAGTGGAGTCGCCATTTTGTTATCGGGAAAAGTGTCCATTTAGATCTACTCTATCCCACTAAGGTGTGATAGCTACCTTAGAAACAAACAAAGAAAAGTACTTTTGTATTCTTCTTTATGAACTATAAACAAAGAGGAATTGGATGAACCAACCTATGTCTTGCGCTAGTCCTTCGATCCAATCTCTCTCCTCTTTGACAGCTTCCAGCTACCTGCTCCTTTTCTTGCCTAGCTTCACCAAGTACCTGCAAGATCACAGAAGGAAGAAACTATACAAAGACATGGGCTTATATTCATAAATAGCTTAGGATCAGATTTAAGTGAACCATACAAATGTAACAAACATCAATGAAACACAAGCATGGAGAAGAAACTCAAATAGTTTTATTGATATACAAGAAGATCCAGGAGGAGTTACAACCGATGATTCCTGACCCAGCATCAACCTCCCAGCAAAGAAGTCCCTTCTTCAACCCCAACAAAGCATAGATCACCCAATTCTCTGATATGTATCTCAAAACCAACAACAATTCCTTACAATGTGAAAAATTCCAGCCCCTGGATCTCTGGGATGAGGGATCCATATATAGATGTATGTAAGGAGGATGAGTCAGCTCATGAATTGATTAGTGGCTTCTCTCTGTCAGTTCTTGCTTCCACTTGGAGACTGAGAGCCTCTTACTCATCCTTGGTCGAATTCAGTGAGGCAAGTGTCATTGGAGAAGATTCTGGAAGCTCCCATTGTCTCTCCACCTCGTGGAATGACTCTGCCACTTGTCATTTCCCGCTCAACGCACCCTGGTAGTGCATTTAGGTGTGTTGCAATGCACCTAGCTAGTGGACTTAGGTGCTATGCAACGCACTTGGCTAGTGTAGCAGTTGAAATGATCCTGATTTGACTAATTATGAGCAGTTTCTGGTGGAGAACTTATGGGAGAAGCTATATTTTGTTGACCTTGTTCCTTTAGGAGTTAGAAAAACACTTTTAGGGACTTAGGAGCCCTTGGTTTATGGACATTTCATGCTTAGAACTGTAAGGCACAAAAATGTCTATAACAATATGACCATCCTTTCAACACATTTTAACCTCTGTTTTTTCATTTTGATGATATATTTTTGAGATATAATGTGTTCACTAGGAAGGTTAAGGAATATTTGTTATATCCTATAGCATAATGCATTGAATGTGCATGAAAAAGAGCATTTTTTAATGCAAAAAATGTTGTGGACCAACATTGGAAGGTTTAGGAGGCATGTTCTTTGCATCATCTCATCAACAAATCGGTTGTCTTATGGGTAGTTATTACCCCCTCAGTGACAACGAGAACCCTAGGAGACCAAATGCACTTTTGGAAGAGTTTTGGAGGAAATCAACTCTCCCTTCAAGGACGTTGACTACCACTCATTTTTGTGTAAATAAATGAGCTTAACAGCTTAGTATGATTCAAATTTCAAAGGAAGATAGGAGACAAAATCTACTTGTTGTTTCCATTGTCATGTTATTGTTGACAAGTTTAATCCTCTCCGTGGAAAGAGACGATTCCTCTAGCCCAATGAGTGGGTCTAGCAACTGAAGTGACAATCAACTAGACATCTTCCTAGATTACAATTGAAAAGTAGAATGAGAGAGATGACCTACCTCGCTCTGATGCTATTTCAATTTCCTTTGTTGAGATCCTCGAATCACTTATATCACGAACTTGTTCTAGCATCTTTGAATTCTTATGTACCTGCACAAGTGATTAAGAGACTACAAAACATGCCAAAACCAATAGAAAATCCAATAATAACCTACTTAACTCATAAAGGAATTCCAAGCTAATGCATACATGAACATATATTTGGGAAGATGAACCAGTAGTTGTATATTATTTAAAGAATAAAGCGAAACTTACAACCATAGCCTTGATGTTTAAAGGCTCTCCTTAAGTGGTAATCCAATTCCAAGCCAAGAAACTCTCTAAACACTCCTTCTCCAAGTCTAATGAATAACCTCTAAGCACAAGCTCAACATAGGGGTGCAAATGGACATAGACCAACTATTTGGGAATGGGAGAGGAGGAATTTATAGGTTGGAATAGGGAGTTAGTACTTCTCCAAAGATATGATTAGGTCCACATCTCAAGGAGGTAGCTCATAGGTATGAGACCAAGAAGTCAAATTATGAGGATTCGACCTCATCTATGAGAAACCACCTCTAGCGCGTTGCTTTGGAAGCTTCTAGATCATGAAGCTTCTCATCCTCTTTGGGAAAACTTCATTTTTGAGACCATCATGGGTATGCAAGGGGAAAAAGTGATGCCATCACCATCCTAACATGGTGTAACAAACGACCATCATGGTTTTAAGCTTCATAAGAGCGATGACCCTCATTTTAGGGTTTTAAGAGCTATTTCTTCAGGGAAAGCTCTAGAGGTTTTCCAAGAAAAGTTATAGGAGGGATCTGAGCTATATACATGGGGGCTTCACTCAATGGACCTCTAACATATCACCTACATTCGTGTCATACTAAATAATACCCCTAATTTGACTACATATCGGAAAATACCTCTAAAAATAACATTATTTAACCCCCTACTAATATGAACCCAATACACCTTCCCAATTTAAAAAACCCCTAATTTTGCTAGATATTGTAGGTATGCATTTTTTCATTAAAATTTTTAATATCCTTTTATATTTTTTCATTAACTTTGAGCTCCTTTTTTTATAACCATCAATATAAAAACCCTTTAACCCTATATATCCCCCAATATATTATGTCATTTTCCCCTCAATATATATCCCCCAATATGAACCCACGTGGTATGGTATTGCTCCCCTAGTGAAGTTCTCGTGGCTATATACATGGATGAGTATATTGTATAATGGTCATGTTTTGAGCACTTTAGGGTATGTCACAGGGAAGTGTAGGAGGCGTGGCAAAATACTACGTAATAGATACCCCCGAAAGCATGAAGGAAGAACGAGTAGTGATGGCTAAGATGATTTAAAAGCTTTTGTCAAGGACGAGGACACGCACTGTCAGGAGACCTGCAAATCAGGAATGCATATACATATACATATTTGAGATCAAGACATGAATCCATGGCATGGACAAAACCATCTGGATGATGAAGACTATATGAAAATATCCATGATTTGGATGCAGCCATCCACATAACAAGGATCATCATAAACATAAAGTCCCACGGTATGGTTATAACCATCTATATATTAGAAACATGTGTAAAACCATAAATGACATATAACTCCATGCATCCTGAGTCATAACAAAAAAGACTCAGGGTCTTGCGCTCCATCTCGACTCGATCAATGTACGAATCCTAACATGCGAATAAATGTGTTGAAGTCAAACATTCTAGAAAACCACCTGATTACTAGCCAATGATGTGGACCATTAACAAGTACGAGAGAAACCACCAATAATGAAAACAGTCCTCAAGGTACAAAAGTACAATCCATGAATGTGATAATGAATGCTGAGGTCAAACATTCATGGAGTCACCTAATTGAAAGCCAATAATGAAGACCTATTGTTGGATGTGAAGAATTGGCCATTAGGGCATGCCGTCTCTAAGGTACTGAAAGGGAGTTCCTAAGTCATCTTCCTGGATAATGAGTTGAAGTCCACAGGAAGAGACCCGTAAAAGGAGGAAAATGTGTAGGAATTTATAGGGTAAGTTCCTCAGACATAACACCAAAGGACACTGCTCACAAACAGATCACAGATCAATACACTAGTATTTCAAAGAGGGAAATAGTGCATGGCTTGAGCCAACGTGGCCAGTTCAGGCAATTTATTAATAAAATAATGAAAATTTACATAAGCTTCTCTCATGAATAGTTACCCTACAAATGACCCTCCATGCTCTTTAAATAGAGATCATGGACCAATCGGGTGATAAGCCACGGATCAAGTGTCGGTAATACCAAGGAGAGAATGAACAGTTGGATCACTACATATTGTGACTGTCGGGTTGTAAGTTACAAAAGTACATAGTAAAGAAGCACACTTTACCTAACTCTACACTAGACCAAGTTATACTTAACTATTTCCTATGTGTAGGAATATCCTAACATCCCCCCTTAAGAACAACTTGGGTTAGGATTGAAGGTGTTAGTGTCAATGTCTTGACACATCCATCAGTGATCAAATTACTCTTTTGCACGCATATTAGGTGTCTCATTTGATCAACTGCATTCCATTAAGTCATGGATCAACTGATGGTAGTGGTTTCATTTCAGTTTCCCTCATGTCATATACTTGTTGGCTCATTCAAAACCTATTTTTAGTCATTTATAGTCATTTCAGTTCATTTCATTCAGTTTTAGGGTTTAGTTTTACTAGGTCTAAGGTTTGTCATCACGGTCATCCAAAATTTAATAAAAAGGTTGGCAGGCACATGAGGAGGATAAATGAGTTCATAAAATCATAATTTTACTTCTGATATGCTCAATAAATCTTTTTTACTTCAAAACTCTTTTTTGAGGTCAAAACAGAGTTTTTCTATTTTTTGTAAAAATTTCATGTAATTTAAGTGTTTCTATATATAATAAACTCAGCAGTCATTCCTGGTCACCTTGCCAACTACTGCCACTGCAAAAACAAAAGCACCAGGGCTTCATTCCATCAAAGTGCCAAGAAAAAGCCAAACTTCTAATTGAAAAAACAGAGTTTTTGAGAAAAGTGACTAAGAATTTATAAAAGTGGGTTTCTAATGAGGAAAAATTAAAGTGCATCATATATAAAGCAAATTCATGCTAGCTACTACTTTCATTGTGCAAAAAGTCAAATAGAGAGCCAAAATCGCGTTTTGAAGGGAAATTGAGCAAAGGAGGAAGAAAACTCGAAATATGCAGCAAGTTTGCCTTGCGCTGCGCATCAGAGGGTCGGTGCTATGCATCAGAGGAGCGCTACGCATCAGAGGAGCGCTACGCATCAGACAGTTTTTTCCAGTGTTAAATTACACAGGTGCTGAGCATCAGGCAGGCACTGCGCATTGGCTAGGGAGTTTCTAAAATCACTCAAATTTATCCCAAACTCTCCCAAATGCTGCATTTCACTCCTACAAGTAAGTTTTCATCGATCTTGAGCTGAAATTAGTCTTCTTCATGTTTTGTTCATGAGTTTTTCTTCTTAAAATCAAAACCCTAGCTTGCCTTCATACATTTTCACCTCATTGCAAAATTTTCACTTCATTACAAAACCAACATCCTTTGTCCCTTTTCCCAAACTTCATTGCCCTAAAACTATCCATTAATTCCATTTTCCCTTTCCCTATTCCCCTAAGAAACTAATTCCCTTCATTAAACCCTAAGTCCCTCATAAGTCAAAACCCTACTTTCCTAAATCTTTCCTTTCATTCCCCTACTCCACTTCACATTTGAAAAATCTCTTCATACTCATCCTCTTTGTCCCAACCCATTATCATTGTTCACCATACCATCATCACATTACATCATTAAGTTAAGCGGAAAGAAGAAGTGAATCAAGTTTTGAAGAAGATACACTTAGAGATAGCTCAAGGGAAAGAAATGTGCAGTCCAGGAAGCCTCACAAGGGTGGAAAAATCATTAGGGAGGAACCTATTAGCATGAGCGAACTCCCTGCTTGCCCTCTAGCCATCACATGTTTCAGATATCAGTCCTGTTTTGAGTTTTGTGAAATGATTGAGAGGTTCAAATATCGCCATGAGTTAGCAAGGTATTTTGTGATAAACTTGGATAACAATATGGTGCATCTTGCTATGGTCAACTTCACTCTTTCACCAAATATCATTGCAGAGGCCACAAGAATTCCATATGTAGGGGAAAAGTGGAACAAAAGGCAAAATATTAGTAAGCATCATTATGAACCTTATATCAAGGCCAAGTACCATGGTAAACTTAGCAGGGTGTTTCCTTTCAAATTCTTGGAGGACTGGTATGTTCCACTCATGAAAATTATCATCAAATACTTTACATGTGAGGGTAGGTTCTCCAAACTTTATGCCTACCATATCAAATTGCTTATGTACTTCACCAGGTGTTGTAGGGAAAAGTATCCGACTCGGATGACCCTATCCCACTCTAAGGGTGACAGTTCCTTAGCAACAACTGTAAAACAAACTACTAAAGGTTTACTTCTTTATGAAAGCAAAAGAGAATGGAGAAATGCACTAACCGTTGCCTTGCACTTAATGTCGAATCCAAACTCTTCTCTTTGGCCGCTTGCTCCTAGCTCCTTGATCTTTTGCTTTCCCAGCTACAATGAGATCCTGCAAAATAACAAAGAAGGAAACTACAAGAGGCATGCAATCATAACTGGTTCATGGATTAGTGTAAACCAAACATGCAATCATCACCATATATTATTGAAACAAGAGCACATAGAAGAACCTCAATAGCTTTTATTAATGTAGAAGAAAAGGTTCTGAGAGTATTACAACCATTGAAGGCTCAAACCCAGCAACACCTCCTAGCAGAAAGAATTGCTCTTCTTTACCTCTCTCAAACAATCACCCAATAGCTCAATAGTGAAACCAACAGCATATCATTACTTTGCACACAATTCCAGCCTCCTCTGAGCTCATAGGAGAGAGCTCAATATATAGATGAATTGAGAAAGGATGAGTCAGCTTGCAACTGATGTGTAGCTTCCTTGTGTCCTCTCTCTCTTCAGTTAATCTTTAGTTGATATTCAGTTCTTGAGTCCACTTGGAGAACCTTGCTTCCACTTGGAGAAACAGAGCCTCTGACTCATCACAAGGCGAAATCCCTGATCCAAGTGTCATTTTTGGAAGATTCCAAAGCAATGACTCATTGTGCCACTTGTCCCATCCCGCTCAGCACAGGTGGCCTTTGTTCCACTTGCTTTGCAACGCAGTTACACCATGGAGCAACTGAGTTTCAACGCAGAAACCTGGTGGAGCACCTGCTTTGATTTCAGGATTGCTTGTTTTTGAGTGTTTTCAGGTGGAGAACTGATCTGAGAGCTGTTGGTTTGCTGACCTTGTTCCTCTAGGGGTAGGAACATCATGTTTAGGGAACTTTGGATCCCTTGGATTATTGACAATTCATGCTTGTTGCTGTAAGGCACAAAATTGTCTATAACAGATGCCCCCTAAAGTATGAGGTCGTTTATCGGGTGAAATGCTTTATTGAGAGGATCCGAAGTTCATTCAATCTGCTGAGAAGAGTCCTGTAATAAGATACAATACAATACATTATTTTTTCATACATTTTTCATGGTCTAGCTGAGGCGGGCATTCCCATGCTCAGCTTTATAAATACATTTCGGTACATAGAACAGACGATCGTCTGATTGTAGACTGATAATTCTCTGCTGAAATTATCATCCTTTGAGAAGGATGATCATCTGTTGTAATGATGTACATATCAAATGTCTTTATGTCCTGAATATATATCGCAGCCCGGATGGATGAAACTAGATCCGGGGTCTTCAATCTCTTCCGATCTTCACTCGATGTACAAGTCGATCCATGTGAGAATTTCTTGAAGTCGAACATGGAAAGACATCGCTTGATTACCGGTCAATGATGTAAACCGTTAACAAGCGCGAGAGGAATCACCGATAAGGATGATGACCCTCAAGGTATGGCAGTACAATCCACATGGTGGGAATAAAGGACTTGGCGTCGACCACCATGCAAAATCTTCTGGTCGAAGGTCATTGATGTATACCTGTCGCCGGAAGTGAGAAACTTGCCATTGAGGCATGCAAGCTTCAAAGTACTGAGGGGGGTGTTCCTAGATCAACTCCTTGGATAATGAGCTGATGTCGACAAGGAGCGATCCGTCAAAGGAGGGCCTTAATGAATCCCACATCAGTGACATGGAACGGAGCTAGTGATTGTGATGAGGTGAAAACAAATTGTGATGTATGATTCAGGGTGGCGGTCATGAAGTGGATGAAGGATAATGTATGGCAGTGGGTGGAACACGGTTGACTCTTTTACAGAACCACATCTCTTGAACACGTAACGACACTGATGTGATGGATTGGTAGCATTACCCCAATTGCGGATGGTGTGGCGAGGACCATGGTTATGAGACCGGTGAATGAAACAACCCAACCCGATGTGATACGGAGGACAAAGTGTCATGTTCAAGAGCGACTTGCTACCATTAATGCTATGAGGTTCTCCCAATTTTTCCCCAGTCATTGCTGACGAGTACCTCTTTATTTTTGTCAAGCTTGAGGAGGATAACATATGCTTGTTCTATAACCTGCCCTTCGGGCAAGCCCATCGCTATATTTTAACGAGCATAGCGATAGGGAAACTCGTTCTCGTCTAAAGACAAGTTTGTCACTATTTAATCATTTTAACGAGTCTAACGACAAGGAAAACTCGGTCCTTTTCATTTTTAGAGAGTCTGAAAAGGTACGAAAAGTTAACTCCATAATTCCTTTTTCGTCTTCTAATCCCTTAAGTCTGAAAAAGTATAAAACCATACAGAAGGGATGAATTTTCGATTTCTTTAACGAGCCGAACAAGACAAGCGCTCGATCTTTTTGTGCAATAATCCCTCAGGTCCAAAAAGATTAAAATCTAGAGGAGGGATAGCTCTTCTTGTCCTTTAACGAGCTGGAAGGCCAAAACTCGGCAAACTTTTCATATTTTACGAGTCAGTGAAAAGAGCTCAAAGAAGACTCGTCTTTTGAGGAACGAGTGATGAACAGGGATAGAAGCAGATTCCAGGTACAGGTTGGAATTCTCCAATCACGGCAGTGTCACAAGGATGGCTAAGTGAAATCACTCTTCGCAGCTATTCCTAAAAATGGGTAAACACACATATGGAGGTGAATGATTGGCCAAATGAACAGATGGAGGTGATGGCAAATAAACATGACCAGGGGCTTTTAATATGGCTTTCAAAGGTTACATTTCTCCAGGTTATTTACCGGTTCATTTTTTCTGGATGAGCTTGAACTGCTAGGGAAAGATTGCTCACAACTTGTGTTTATTTTTTAACGAGCATGAACTCTGTACAAAACTGCTCGATTCTTGCATTTATTTTTTAACGAGCATGAACATTGCTAAAACTGCTCGATTCTTCCCCCAGCATAATAATAATGCAGATGAGGCGCATGCCCCCTAAATCATAAGGGGACATTTCATTTTTTAATGAGGTTGACATCGTAAAGAACTATCCTCTTTACTCTTTATTTCATTTTTTAAACGAGGTTGACTTGAGATAGGAACTATCCTCGAAATCTTTAGATCCATTAAAAATAGAAGGCTTCATATTCCGTTGCACCCATCTCTGCAAGATTACTCGGCGGTGGTCGGGCAAAAGTTCCCATTAAAGAAGGACCTTTTAGGAAAATTACTCCGATATATGGGAGATGATGATTGCTTCCATGGATCGATGGAATGCTCCTCGTGTTGGACGGCGACACAACTTCTGTCGAAGTTGTTGTCGAACTGCCTGGTCGACTTTTTCTTTCGCCATTCAATGGTTGTGAATTCCCATGGCTTATGTTTAATGTTGAAATTAAAGCATCATCTTGGCGCTTAAAACTTGACAACATCATAACTTGTGATGGGGAAGCATTTCCACTGTCAACCAGATTCTGACTTGGGTCGGGAAATGGATCAGTCAATACGGCTGGAGTGTGCGGATTCTTTACGAATCTCTTAAACTCAGCTTTGTATGGGCAATCTGACGTCCAATGATCATCATCACATATGTGACATCTCCTAGGTGTTTTCTCCTTTCTACGAGGATTTTTTCGAGGAGATGACTTTCTTTGATCTTTCTTCCCTTTGTTTTGATTCTTCTTGCTTCCTGGTTGATTGGTTTCTTTGCCTTTATCTGTCGATACGGCATTTACTTCCGAAGCAAGAACTTCTTCATGCGCATTTTGATTCAAATACTTATGGGCCTTCTTTTGATGGGTCTTTTTCGGATTCGTGTTTGCCGTGCCAATCACGCCATCACCGGCATGAGAGTCACTGTTTGATTTAGGAGGAGGAGGGATTGAAAACTCTGGTCTAGGGGCGTCTGGTATTTTGTCATAGAGCGTGCCGGACTGAGTATATACTAAATCCAAGTATTGTGCACGAGCGATAACTTGCTCTTCTGTTACGACTCCTCCCTTTGCTACATCTTTCGTTATGGCCGGAAGTAACGACTTTATAAACCACTCAGCTAAAAGCTGATCAGGAACGTATGGTTTAACCATTCTTCGTCGACGTCGCCACTCATGTATATGATCTGATATATGAGTTGCGGTTGTCTGTTTGAAGTTAGTCAATATCTCTGTTCCTGTTTCATACCTTATCGGTAATTGAAAGTGGGTCAAGAATGTCGTGGCAAGGGAGCCAAAACTGTCGAACGAAGCTCTAGGCAATTCTATATACCATTTTGCCGTTGGACCTGTCAATGTCCTCTGAAAGAGGCAAAGCCTTATCGAATCATCATTTAAAGTGTTCGACGAACACCATAGATGAAACGTCATCACATGATTCGACGGGTCTTCACCTGGATTTCCATTGAATTTAGGGATGTCAGATGGAAGTTTGTGTGGAATCACTGGCCACCAAGGGGCGTAAGCAATTGGATCATTGGTTAACCGATGTAAATCAGGCAACTCTAAAGTCGCCACGAATGGTAACTGCTGGTTCAAGTTAGGCGAAGCGTAACCAGGATACGATGGAATCGCCTGAACAGTCGGTCTTTGCATACCAGCATAATGGAGTTGATGTTGGTATGATGAATACGGTTGATGGACTTGACCACTATAAGGTGGTTGATTTTGACCATTTTGAATATATGGTTGTCCAGTATTCGAAAATATTTGCTGTTCAGAACCTTGGTACACTTGTTGGAATCGCGGTTGTTGGTATTGCACTATCCACGGTTGCGACACCATGGGTTGTTGCGCTACACTAACCATTGGACCAAGATGTGGGGTGGCTGTACCCAACTGTACTTGTGTTGCCCCACTAGTAGGCGATTGCTGTTGGGTCGCAGGGTCAAGGGGCTGTTGCATGAGAACCTGAGAAATCTGAGGTTGACATACGACAGGCATTGTTTGAACTTGCGACATGGTCACAATAGCCGGTGTAGTTGGGATGTTTGTCACAGGTACACACTGTTGCATAGAATATACAACTCTCGGTGGCTGGGATATCACAGGTACCCAACTACTTGTTGCAATTCCGCCATAACTTGAATAAGGTTGAGAACTCCCGTATGGGTACCCTCCCGGAGGGGGTAATGAAAGGGCATACTGCCCCCCATACGGTAGCAACCCAGAACTCAAGGCAATTTGTCCTGGAGGACTGGATGGCCTAATTAGATTCCTAAAAGGGTCAATTTGATGAGTCTCACCATGAGAGTTACCAGACATTACTCCGGAAAAAAGAGGAACAGACCATACTGTCGAGATAGCCTCTTGGTGGACTCCTTCTAGTGACTGAGCGCTAGTTGGGATAGATGGTATGCCGGCGAACATTGTTGGATTTGCAGCAGGTAATTCTGTCGTCGCCGTGTCATTTGACACAGTCCTAGATGTCGACGGTTGTTCAGTCATTTTTAGTCTATCCAATTGATCACCTAGTGATTCTACAGGAACTTCCACTGGTGATGGACAAACTTCTGTTGTAGCAGGAAATAGAGAGACCCCTACTCCAAATTGAATTGGAGTGGATACTTGCGGTTCCTCTATAATTTCCTCTATCACAATCAGGCCAGGTGGAAGAGGAAGACCGTCATGTCCGTAAAAGATTTCCGGTGCCGAAGAAGGGGTTGTATCGACCGCGATAGATGTTTGAGGAACAAAACTCTCTGGACCGGTTACAGATGGAACTGGTTCAGTCATACAAGTATTTGCCCCCAGACTAGGATCCGTATTACTATCCCTCTGTGGCGATTGAACTTCTATGGAGGCAGGGTTTCCAGAAATTTTTGGAGTGACCAGAATCTCAGATGTTGTTGGAACACTCGTTCTAACTTTCAAAGGAGATTTTGAACTAGTTCGACGAGCTCGCTTTGTCCAGATTGTTTTCGAGAACGACGGATATTCAATTGACTTTCTTCCACGATTGCGGATTACTCGATCAACTAAAATATAAAGGGGAAAATTTGTGTTTCCGATTTGAATGAATTTTATTAGACGCTTTTAAACATAACTTTGCTTTTTCATGTTTTAAGAGTCGAGAAAAAGCTAAAGATGACTCTAGTCTCCTTCGATGTATTAACGAGCCCGAAGTGACAAATGCTCGGTCGGACCTTTTCAGTTATAGAGTTTGAAAAGGGCCAAAAGAAACTGCTCTGGAGATCTAGGCAGAGGGTGTGCCAAACCTTTCGCGAAACCACAGAATACATTTTACGGTACGGGTGGTCGATCTTCGTGAATGCTGTGTTCACTGCATCGCGATCAGTAGGGCGGCCGACACGGCTTCCTATGGATAAAGGATAATTGCCTATAGGGGTCTCCCAATATATACGCGACGGTACGTGGGAGCACAAATCCGTATTAGTGCCACCGACTCTCAGGAGGAATCACCCACCTTCGTAGAGATCGACAATCACTATGTTTAACGACGCCGGAACACGTCTCTACCTAGACCTCTAGATGTTTGCGTTATGTTTCAAATGCGTTGTTAGGTTCATTCAGTATATTTTAAGTTGATCTTTTTAAAGTTTGCCTTTCAAGGTTCACCACGAGATGTATATGACAAATTCCTAAATGCAGCCTAAGATGAGAAGCAAGCTTTTTCAAATCTTTTTGACTGATGAAAATCTTAACTACTGAGGGAGAAGAAAGGAAAATTCTTTTCACACAGTTCATATAGCACAAACTAATGCACTTTCTCCTAAATCATCATGCAAACTTTTTCAAATGCAAAATGCACAATGCATGTATTTTCTTTTCCCTTTCTTAATGTGGATGGATTACAAAAAGAAAGTGGTTATATAACTTTGATTTTGATTTAGAGTGAAAACAAACAAGTTTGTCCAAAATCAAAAGACACCTTAAGATTTACTTGCTTAATCACTGGAAATACATGAAATCAAACCATACTAACGAAAGTAAAAATACTAATCAGCTATGGACAGCAAACAAGCTAACTCTTTAGACCAGCAAAATGCCTAACACAGGTTCAGATCTAAGAGGCCAAAAGCAAGACTAGTTTACTCTTCGTAATGGGAAATTGTAAATGAGTAAGAAATACAAAGAACAAGTACAATTTCGTTATATAATAGAGGCAGAATGATGGCAAGTAATATTGGTTTCTGAACAGGTACAAGACTGACACTTAGCAGCAAATCTAAGTGAAAACAGGCAAGAGAAAGGAGGAAACCCCAAATGCACTAGGCAAATTTGGGCCAACGCAGGCTCTGCACAGCCAATCTGGCTCTCAGCGCAGGTAGCCCCTTCGGGACCTGCGTTGCAAAGCAGGTAGCCTGTGTACTACCTGCTTTGGAAAACGAGAATTGCGTTTTCAGAGTTTCTGGGTCATAATTTTCTCAAAAATGCACGGTTTTTGCTCAAATCAGAGACAATCAGTCAAGCACACTCAAAGGGATGATCAAGAAGGTGCAAAGCTATCACTAAGAGCTTACAAGGATCCTTGTAGATCAGCTCTTCAAATCATGAACTTGCTCAGAAATGAGCTAGAGTAGCTGCCCTCTACTTCGCTTTTGATATAGTCAAAAGCTTTTCGATTTGGTACTCTTTTGTTCAGGAAATGAATAGCAAAATACTACAAACACAATAAAACGGATACGATTCCCCAGTGGAGTCGCCAGTTTGTTGTAGGGAAAAGTATCCGACTCGGATGACCCTATCCCACTCTAAGGGTGACAGTTCCTTAGCAACAACTGTAAAACAAACTACTAAAGGTTTACTTCTTTATGAAAGCAAAAGAGAATGGAGAAATGCACTAACCGTTGCCTTGCGCTTAATGTCGAATCCAAACTCTTCTCTTTGGACACTTGCTCCTAGCTCCTTGATCTTTTGCTTGCCCAACTACAATGAGATCCTACAAAATAACAAAGAAGGAAACTACAAGAGGCATGCAATTATAACTGGTTCATGGATTAGTGTAAACCAAACATGCAATCATCACCATATATTATTGAAACAAGAGCACATAGAAGAACCTCAATAGCTTTTATTAATGTAGAAGAAAAGGTTCTGAGAGTATTACAACCATTGAAGGCTCCAACCCAGCAACACCTCCCAGCAGAAAGAATTGCTCTTCTTCACCTCTCTCAAACAATCACCCAATAGCTCAATAGTGAAACCAACAACATATCATTACTTTGCACAAAATTCCATCCTCCTCTGATCTCATAGGAGAGAGCTCAATATATAGATGAATTGAGAAAGGATGAGTCAGCTTGCAACTGATGTGTAGCTGCCTTGTGTCCTCTCTCTCTTCAGTTAATCTTTAGTTGATCTTCAGTTCTTGAGTCCACTTGGAGAACCTTGCTTCCACTTGGAGAAATAGAGCCTCTGACTGATCACAAGGCGAAATCCCTGATCCAAGTGTCATTTTTGGAAGATTCCAAAGAAATGACTCATTGTGCCACTTGTCCCATCCCGCTCAGCGCAGGTGGCCTTTGTTCCACTTGCTTTGCAACACAGGTACACCATGGAGCAACTGAGTTTCAGCGCAGAAACCTAGTGGAGCACCTGCTTTTTGAGTGTTTTCAGGTGGAGAACTGATCTGAGAGCTGTTGGTTTGCTGACCTTGTTCCTCTAGGGGTAGGAACATCATGTTTAGGGAACTTTGGATCCCTTGGATTATTGACAATTCATGCTTGTTGCTGTAAGGCACAAAATTGTCTATAACACAAGGGTCAGAATGATTAGCATCCCTTATTTCATATGCAAAAACGTAGAGAGGATGACAATGATTACAAAAACAAAACCATTTCCACAGTAGCTCAATAGTATTTATCACTTTTCTATTATCAAAATTGTTGTTTTGCATCAACTCACTCATTTAGGAGTGCCATGGGAAAATTTCATTTCCCATGAGTGCTTCAAGGGGTCTCAAATATTTTCAGATCCTTAAGAAGGAGGTGAAACTTCTGGGCAACAAAAGGAACTTGAAAATAAAACAGAGGAGGTTCATGTTCACGTGTTTGTCACTAATGAAAGAGGCACTAGGATGCTCTTTGGAGCTGCCAAGAGAGTACTATCTCCACCAGGGGTGGAAGGGGTCTCGTTCTATTCACCGAACCACAGGGAAATGCTATCTTCACTAGGGTGAAAGGGGCTTTGCCTTCTTCTCCAGCTAAACAAGTATAGGGAAGAGACAAAGGAAAGCAAAAGATGCATGAGGAGGGCCCTACTGAAGGGAAAGACGGGGATTTTGTTTTGATTGAGGAGGATGTCACTGATTTGGGCTCTTAAAGCTCAAGACTCAAGGACATGATTATCAAAGAGAAGGAGGCTGAAATACAAGCCTTATCACTTAATATTGAGAGGACCAAATGGATCATCAACTTTCTTGAGCAGGAAAACAAGCAACTGGAAGATAAGCAAGCTATTATGGAACTGCAAATGATTAGAGAAAATAGGAAAGTGGCAAAGAAAAGAAAGATCAAGATGACCTCCCTTGAGAAAGAAATTGAGGCTGACTGAGAATCATGGTTGGAGAGGGAAAAAATTCACCTTGAGAAGATGCTTGAGAAAGCCAACAAAGAGAAGAAAATGTTGCACCATATGGCCTATCACTACCTAACCGGGAACAAGATTTGCAAAACAAGGGTAAAGAGGCTAAAAGCTAAGTTAGGGAGAGCCTTGAGGGTCAAGAAAGAGCATGATAAACTTAAAATTTTGGTTGAAGCTTCATTAGCTTAGAGAATCACTTAATATGGTTGCTTCTTGCCAAATTTGAAGAAATTTTGGGAACTTTTTGTCATTTTCAATTTTGTACATAAAAACACAGGAAATTTCAGTTGATGGCGCTGTGCATTGCATTGGCTCACTCTTTTGCCAAATGTCTGGTAGTTTTCGATTCCTCATGAAAAACAATGAAACCCAGAAAGTTTCATAAATTTTGGAGGAGATCTGGGTCACTTAAAGGGAAAAAAACACTTAAAAAATGCCCTCTCTGCCACTTTTTGGACCCACAGGAAGCAGTCTTGGGAGAAATGATTTTTGGAGGGGTAAATCAACTCCAAATTAGAAAATTCGAAGTGGTTCAGAAACTAGACAAGAATATATTTCCAACAAGCTATGTTGGGCTAGATTTGGTGAAGCGAAAGGCCTCCAAAAGCAGTCATGAAGTGGAACTACACATCAGGCTCAAGGCGCTGCGCATCAGGCAAATTTTTGCCAATTTTGCCTAAAACTCAAAATTTCGCCCAGTTTGACTACCAATTGACTTTTTCTTTTCTCCTTGCTAAATTTGTGATGGTAAATGATGTAGTATGATGTAAATTTGATGAAAAATGACTTGAGGGGGTAGATACATCAGTTAGAGGTGGTTTGAGGTTGAATGAATCACTTTCCATGGTTTTAGAGGTAAGTTGTTCCACTGCCTATAATCTTGTTCCTAGTTTAGATATGGTTGAAACCACCCCTCTTCTCATGGATTCAACACCTGATGGCTAGCAGAGGTGGTTTGATGCCTATATTATGTACTTTCTTAGTCATTTGTAAAGGTTGGACTCTTGTTGATTCTTTGAGCTTCATTGTAAATCACTTTTGCAGTTTGGCAAGGAAATGAACCAGAGTTTTGTAGCATTTTGTGGGATTCTTGTGGTAATGTGTCTTGGAATTGTTTCTTCCTTTTCTATTTAGTTTCTCTTATGTGTTATATGTGCCAGCATCTATTTCTTTCTTCATAACTAAATGAATCAAGATAGATAGGTGGAATACATTGATATTCAGTGCTCTGCCTTGGGAATACATTTAGTTTTTAATGTTTTATTTAGTTTGAAGAGGACTCGTGAACTTTGCATGCCCTCTCCAACTCCTCACTGGTATTAGACTTACCATCACACTCAATTCAAAGTGCCAAAACACCTACCTACCTTGCCCGACAGAACATCCTGCAAATCTGAGCTGATTTCCCGGACCCAAAGCTACCTTCTTCATTTGATCCAGAAACCAACCATCAAAATCAAACAAAATTTTTTGACCTAATATACCTGGCCTAAAATCATCATTCATTTCAGTCATCTCAAGCAATAGTTACCAATATTCTAATTGAGATTGACAAGGAGAGAGCCCTCTCCCAACTTGGTAGAGCTAGCTACCAGGTTAAGCGTGGTTTGATGTTACCCTAGACCTGCCTTCCTTCAGCCTGAGGTCAATATAGGCTCTAATAGAAGGATGTACAAATATGACACAATAGGAGAAGGAAGGAGGCATTAGAGCCTATCCCCCCTTAGTGAAAACTTCCTAAACTCCAACCATAAATCGAATTTTAGTAAACTTCGCCTCTGTGATAGCTTTTGTAAAGATGTCTGCAACTTGATCATCTGTTGAACAATATTGCACTTCAAGAACATGGTCATGAATGGGCTTTTTGATGAAGTGCATGTGAAGTTCAATGTGTTTGCTGCGCTGATGTTGGACTGGATCTTTTCATAGTTGAATGGTGCTTTGATTCTCACACCAAAGTGTAGTCGGATGCTGCTGCTGAAAGCCAAACTATGACAGGATTTGACGAAGCCCCATGGCTTCGTTACTAGCTTCTACGACACCACAATACTCTGCTTCTGCTGAAGAAAGAGAAATGACACTTTGTTTCTTGCAAGCCCATGTAATAGGTCTTGAACCAAGAGTGAACACATAACCTGCAGTAGACTTCTGATCATTAGGGTCACCAGCCCAAACGGAATCAGTGAAACCAACCAATAGAGGAGATGCTTCTGCACTATAATGAATCCTAAAATGAACTGTACCTCGAACATAATGAAGTATTCTTTTAGCTGCCTTCCAATGACTTTCATGTTGGTTTTTCATAAACCGAGCAATAAGGCCAACGACAAAGGAAAGGTCAGGACGAGTATGGGTCAGATACAAAAGTTTTCCTACAAGTTGATAGTATAAGGTAACATCAACTTTAGGGGAAGTACAAGTGACTGAAATTTTGGCTCCAGACTAAAAGGGAGAAGGGGATGGCTTACAATATTCCATGTGAAAATGGTGTAGAAGATCACATGCATACATGGACTGGGAAAGGGAAATACCTTCCTTGGATTGCAAGACTTAAAGACCAAGAAAATAATGCAAGTGTCCTAAGTCTGTCATTTCAAACTTCTTTTTAAGGATGGACTTCACATGGTTTATAATGTTGGGATCACTACTAGTAAGAATAAGATCATCAACATAAAGAACACGAATGATAAGAGACTTGCCCACTTTCTTGGTGTAGACAGTATTGTTAGAATGACACCTAGAAAAGCCAGTTTCTAAAAGAAAGCTATCCATTTTGGCATACCAAGCTCGAGGGGATTGCTTAAGACCATAAAGGGAATTCTTAAGCTAGCATACAAGGCTGGAGTTTTTTTTTATAAAGCTTGTAGGTTGTTCCAAATAGATTTCTTCATGCAAGTCCCCATGCAAGAAGGCAGATTTAACATTCACCTGATGGACTTCCCATTTGAAATAGGTAGCAAGGGGAAGGACAAGGCAGATAGAGTTCATTTTTGCAATAGGGGAGAAGGTTTCAGTATAGTCAATGCCTTCAACTTGTGAAAAACCCTTAGCAACAAGACAAGCTTTATGTTTATCTACTTTTCCATTTGGTCCATACTTGGTTCTGTAAACCCATTTGCATCTAACAAGTTTTCATCCCTTTGGAAGAGGAATAAGATCCCATGTATAATTTCCCAATAATGAATGATATTCTTCATTCATAGTTGTGTCCCAATTTGGATGGCTTGAAGCTTCTGCAAAGGTGTTAGGATTATAATTCGCTGAAGTTTGAGCTAGTAAAGAAGAGGATCTATCAAACTGAGAACATGTACATCATTGATCTGTAGGATCACCGACAAGAGCACCTGTTGCATCCCGAGTAGCACAGACCCATTTTGGAAGCTAATGAGCTGAAGGAGAATCCTAAGAAGGTGGGGGAGTATTGTCATCCTTACTGTCATCATCTGAAGAAGAAATATTTTCAGAAGTAGAAGGGATAGAGAGAGGTGGCGCATTCGCTGAACTAGGCTTGTAGGCCGATATATTTTTAGCAAACTTTACATCTCTTCTAATGACAACATTTTTGGACTTAAGTGGAATAAGTCTATATCTTTTGACATCTTAAAAATATATAAAAAAAATACATTTTTCACTCTTAAGTTCTAAAGCTTTATGTTTCTCATATGGAATATGGGCCCATGCTTCACTTCCAAAAACATGAAAGTGACTTACATCTTGTTTAATTGAGCTCCATGCTTCTTCTGGAGTGATATTCTTTAAAAAAGTTAGTAGGAGTGCGATTTATTATGTAATTTTCACAGTTAATTGCTTCTGCCCAAAGATTTTGACTAAGTCCTTTATATTGAAGCATGCAATTAGCATTTTCCTTTAAGGTGTGATTCTTCCTTTCAGCTACACCATTTTGTTGTGGAGTATATGGAATAGTATGTTGCATTTGAATTCCATTCTCAGTGCAAAAGCTGATGAATTTGTTGTTAACATATGCTCCGCCATTGTCAGATCTTAGCTTAAGAATTTGATGTCCATATTGTTTTTCAACAAAGGCCTTAAAGGCCAAGAACATGTTAAATACTTCACTCTTGAGTTTTAAGAAGTATACCCAAGTGCGTCTGGAGAAATCATCAATGAAAGTTAAGAAATAATTGTAGCCAAAGAATGAAACAACTGGAAGTGGACCACATAAATCACTATGCACAAGCTGTAAAGAGGCTGAGGTGTGCCAAGAGGCACATTTTTCAAAACTATACTGATGATATTTTCCGAGTACACGTTCGTAACAAACATTGTCTCTGCAATATACCATTGGAAGACCTGTCACCATATTTTCTTTGTAGAGATTCTGAAGGGAGCGATAGTTTAGGTGACCAAATCACTCATGAAAAATTTTTCTCACTTCATCATTATGAGAAACAAATACCGAGGGCAGATTTCATGACCCAAAGTTGTTAAAATTATACAACCTTGTAGAATCATCAACAATTCCAGTAGCTAAAATCTGTCTAGGATCTCTTAGGTCCTTAATTACAACATCGTGAGGTGAAAATTCAACGCTTTTACCTTCACCTGAATGAGTTATCTGATATATAGATAGAAGGTTGCAGGATAAGGTTGGAACACAATACATCATTAAATTTACCATTGTCTAGATGAACAGTTCCAGTCCTTACAACACTAAGCGATCTATCAACACTAACATATATAGTTTTTGTGCTACAATCATTTAAAGAAGAAAACATGCCTTTGTTTCTGGCCATCCGATAAGAAGCTCGAGAACCAATGAGCCACTCATGAGAATGAGAAAAAGAAGATACATTTAGTGCATAACCAGTCTGAGATGCTTGAAAACCACATGCAGAAAGTGATATTCCTAAAGATGAATTTGAAGTTGAAGAGTGCTCCAAACGGATGTTATGCTTCTTCATTACTACTTCCAAAGCTTCCATCTTCTTAAATCATTTGGATTCTAAGTGGCCATCTTGATTACAAAAGTGGCAATGTCTATTAGTCTTCTTCCCTTTGTTTTTATTTGCCTTATCATTTTTTTGAAATGATTTTCATTTTGAAACTGAAATTGCTTAGGACCCTTGTTTGGTTTACGACCATTCTTTTTAGGATACTGCTTCTTAGGATTCTTTGAATTTGGTTGTTGCTGGGTGGCTAAGGCTTTCTTAGAAGAGTTTCCAAGATTAAGAAGACCAAGATATAAGAGATTTTCTTGTTCTCTTATTAAAGAATCACAAAAGGCATCAAAAGAGGGGGACTTGAAGTCTTGTTCTTAAGAAATAAAGGCTTCCCTAGTAGAATGGAAGGTAAAGACCTTTACTTCTAAGTAAATCCACAATGTAGGACCACCATTGGAAGTAGTTGGTGCTGTCAAGAATAACTTGGCATGGACTTTCCATTTTAATGGAAACTGAAAATGTACATGTTAAAACTAAGTGTTCCAATCGAAAGATCTCAAAAAATTAGGCTAATTAAAAAAATGGCTCTGAAAACAGATTCTGGATGAAGAAGTTATGGCTTTCTAAAGAAAAGTTGTTGAAGATGCCGACGAAGTGCGTGAATGTGTGGAAATGAATAATGTTATATTTAAAAAAAAAATCCGCCCCCTTTCCAAACTTAATCTAGTTAGCTCATTTAAAAAAAATGATGTGACTCACTTTTATAAATAAGTGAAAGTCACTTTTACAATGGTACTTTATAGCTACCCACTAAATTGTAACTTAAATAAAAGATAAAGAGATTTTAGAATTATAAGTGACTCACTTTTTATAATGGGTGAGAACACTTTTACATAAAGTAACTTTAAAACATAAGTTACATGTGCTTTTTGAAAAATTAATTCAACAAAAAGAAAGACTTGAACTCAAGACCTTTGTTCTCATAAAGTAACTTTGGACCAAGTGAGCTAGTTTAAAAGGTTAGTAATTTTTGGAAAAGAGGAAGATTTTTTTTTTTAAGCTTTGGGGTGCGTGCTTACTTAAGAAATCTCTTTTTTTGCCTACAAAACAAAAACCACAAAACCCAACAGGGACATACAAGAAAAACAAATCTTATGGTTTGAAGTTAGCTTTACCCAAAAACTAGAAATTTTCCTCAATGTTTCTGATTTTCCAAGATCACACTAAGGCGTGGCAAAAAAGAGCATACTCATGAGAAAAATCATTCCTTTCTGTTTCTGATTTTACCAGATCGAATAGAGTTGCGGGACAAAGAGCATACACAAAAATGAAAGGTATAGATCTGGTAATATAAAACAAAGAGATAAATAAACCCAAATAAACATAGAGAAAATAACTAAAAACTTCAAATAAACACTATATACCTCAAGATCTTAAAAATGATGTAGCTAGGGCTACCAGAAAAC
The DNA here is from genome assembly GCA_031772625.1 of Pinus tabuliformis. NCBI lineage: Eukaryota > Viridiplantae > Streptophyta > Pinopsida > Pinales > Pinaceae > Pinus > Pinus tabuliformis. The sequence continues at coordinate 53,252,928 of CM062806.1, read as the reverse complement.
TTTTCGTGAAACGAAAGGGGTTCCTCACTGGGACATATGCTCCTAACAAAATAGAGTAGTCCTCTCGGCCCGAAAGCAGTCAGAAACAATAGATCTAGGAAAGGACAGTCAGATGCAGTTCTACTGTCTTCCTATTTGGATCACCAATAGATGCGGCCCTTAAATAGCTCTGATACCATGTAGGAATTTACAGGGTAAGTTCCTTAGACAAAAAACCAAAGGACACCTCTCACAAACAGATCACAGATCAATACACCAATATTCTTGACGTGGTTAAAATCCTCAAAGAGGGAAATAGTCGAAAGCCTGAGCCAACTTGACCACTTTAGGCAATTTATTAATAAAAGAATGAAAATTTACATAAGCTTCTCTCATGAACGGTTACCCTACAAATGACCCTCCATGCTCTTTAAATAGAGATCATGGACCAATCGGGTGTGAAGCCATGGATCAAGTGTCGGTAATACCGAGGAGAGAATGAACCATCAGATCACTACATATCATGACCGTTGGATTGTAAGTTACAAAAGTACATAGTAAAGAAACACACTTTACCTAATTCTACACTAGACCAAGTTATACTTAACTATTTCCTATGTGTCAGAATATCCTAACAAAATGATGAATCCCCCATCATTGACACGAAACAAGGAATAAAGCTGAATAATATTCAGGACTGTAACAATGACTCAAACAATGTATAGGTAAATAACTGCATATTGGACTTCTCTTGAACATATCGACAACACGACTTCGGAGTGTGGCAGCATTTGACTCGACATAGGACTAAGTTTATGATGACAATGTGGAATAATCAAATGAGAGGAAAAATGGATCACCCAAACTCGGGAGGTAAAGTGACTGAGTGAGGATATCCCAAACCCGACATGAGAGCAAAAGAGTATCATGTTCAAGAGTGACATGCTGCCTATACAAAGGATGTCTCATATTCATTTCCCCCCGCTATTTCTAGTGAGTACCCCAATTAATTTTTATCACAAGCTCAAATGGGAGAGAATATGCTTGTCATGTAAGTTCACTCTTCGAATGAATCCATCCTAGTAAGTTTTACGAGCTCTGGGAAGGAGAAGCTCAGTCTCATCATGGTGACAAGTCTTTCATCGTAAAGTTTTAATGAGATCGACGTAAGAATAGCTCGGTATCTTTTCCATGTTTAGAGAGTTTGAAAAAGAGACAAAAAAGAAAACTCCATCATGTCCCTTTTCGTAATTTTTCCTTGAATCTGAAAATGTAGAAAACAATACCCGAGGGAGCCTCTTGACCATGTTGACCAAGGTGTACCTTTTTCGTAAATATTCAATCTCAGCCCGAAAAAGGGGTAAATGTATACTGAGGTGATGTCGATTCATTTAGTTTAACGAGTTCAAAACGAAAAGCACTCAGAAATCTTTTAAGTTTTCGAGAGTAAAAAAAGAGTTGAAAGATGACTCCAAGGGGGTTCCTTTTTCATTTGTTTAATGAGTTCGAAAAGAGATAAAATAAAACTCACCAGAATCGATCAATAATGATCAATGTTCACATTGAAGGTACCTATAACTACACAAGAAACAAACCCATCATCGATATCAAGAGAAAATATTAAAATATAATGAAAATATTGATGAAATGACTTTCAAAACTTATAAATAGGTAAAAGTAATTCATTTTTTACCATTTTACCAAACAGAGCTCTGAAAGTTCTTTTTGTGCCCTAATTCTCTTTATTTTCCAGTGTTTGTTGCGAGAGATCCAAGGTACCATTTCACGAACCGTCTATGACATGTAAGAGCCTCATCCATGCTCTTGCATTTTATTACTTTTTTATGCATTTTAAATGGTGATTTTTATGCTAGAAAGGAGGATTTTCAAAAAATTTAGGGCGTCGGCGACCATCGCGAGTATGGTCATTAGACCCGCGATGGTCTGGCTTAAGCCTAAAGGCTCGTGCGATACCATTGCACTGTTTGTAAAAATAGGTGTGATGGTGCCAATGGTGGTTATTAAAGAAACAAAACTCTCTTTTAAGAAAAAAATGATGATTTTGATACATGAAAAAAGGAATTAATAAGTGTTAAATGTTGTTTTGCAGGAGAATTTGGTCTTGGAGTGGAAATAAAGAGGCCATGAGGCTGAATACATTCAAGCAGCTCAAGATCGTGAATGCATAATCACTACGAGGAACTGCAGGCTGCTAAAATTCTTCAGGACCACTGGGTTAAGGGCTGAGATGGAATTGTTTCCCTATCTGATTAGTCTTTGGGATGTAGATCGAGAGATCTTCATCATAAAAGGCTAGGAACTAGAACTGGGGGAGATGGATATCTACTTCATCACGAGATTGTCCTGACGAGGGGAAGCAGTTCAACTCTTTGGATCTTACCAAGGAGGTGAGAGTACAAGGGGTTTAGTCCAGAGGTACTGTCTAGGTGATAAAATAACCAATGGAAGTAAGGTCAAGATAGCGAAAATCACCAACAACCTCATTTTGAGAATTATTTTGTTCACTATGGCACGTGTATTCGAAACAAAAGCCTTACATGAGGCTTTAAAATTCCAGTTCCAATATGCTATCACATGTTTTAACCCCACAGTCCTCAACTAGTGTGGAGGCCTCTTGGAAAACATGAAATGGCAACTAACCAAGGGGAATAATGGACACCTAGAGAAATTTAGGTTTGGTTCTATACTAGTGACCTTAGTTTTGGAGTGAGTTCCCCTATTCTGGTATCAGTGGGCAGAGGTACCAGATCCTGTCCCCCGAGATCTGAGACTTGTGAGATGAAGTCAACTGATGCCTTGAGGAGGAATAGGCTAGCATATTCATTACCCACCACAATTCTTCATTTGGCTAGAATGCCAACTACTCATGGTGGATGACTATGCTTATCCTGGCATGGATTTCATGTGGGATCCAGATCTGCCTCTACCACTAGGAGAACAGTGGACTGATGCACGTAAAAACTTGTTTTTTGGATTTTTTCAAATTTTATGATTTTTTTATAAAAGTGTAAAATGAGACTCTACTCGTGATAAATGTGCATATGTGGGACCAGAGAGACCACCAAGCATGCCGCCAATAGCACGACGATTTGCACAACAGATAGTGGGTGCAGACTATGAGGAAGGGGCAAACCCCTTAGCTGAGATGGAGCATAATCTGAAGGTTATAACTTATGGTGTTCCAGAGTATGCCACTATCGATGATGTTCCACTACATTGGCAGAGACACACTGTGGGAGTCTCTGCGAGACTGCATGGGCTGCTAGGCTGAGTGATCAGGGCGGTCTCATGCTATCATGAGAACCGTGCAATTTGATAGTGTATCTAGCCTTTTACACATTTGTAGGCTTTGAAATCCAAGTGTCCCATAACACTCTATTTTTGACATTTTGATGTAAACACTCTAGCAGACATGATATATATATATATATATATATATATATATATATATATATATATATATATATATGCATTTTTTATTATGTGTTCATAACATGATTCAGTTTTATAAATAACACAAATGCCTATCAAAGAACAAAATTTGCGAATGCATCGGTTAGTGTATTTAAATTACGTGGAGTATGTTGATTTGTAATGTAATCAAAATTTCTTTCTAGCATCTAACATGTAGATACATGCACAATATTTGTGGATTTCTCACTGAGTAATGATTATTTAATTGCAATACAACGAGCTGTGAATCCAACTTGACAACTAAATCCCTAATGCCAAGAGTAACTACTTCTGACATGATTTGAATAACTGCACTATACTCAACAACATTATTGGTTGTTTGACCAAGGCAAATACCTTGAAAATTAATTAGCCCACCATTAGGGTCATAGAGTACCCATGTTGCAGAAGAGAGGTTCCGTGGGCTACGATAAGCACCATTAAGAAAACCAACGTAATGGCTTGATGACATCTATAAACCGAGTGGAACACAGAGTAAGTAGAAAAACACATGTCTGCAAAGCAAACAAAACACATCAAAAATCAAAGATGCACACTAACCAATTAACACACTAATGTACAAAAGTTATTACACAAATTTCATGCATAATACTTTTTAAGATACAACCCATTGCGGGGCTGTGACAAAGCATTTCCCTCATAATCACATAGCTCATAGGCACCTTTCTGTAAGACATGCTTGATGATGTAGGGCCCATGCCACATGGGTTTGAACTTTCCTACCCCCAATTTATCATTAGCTTGATCGTAAAGAAGGACCAAGTCGCCTTCAGCAAAAGTGCGAGGAGAAATGGTTTTGTCAAAATGAGCTTTGACTCACTTGTTTTGAGCTTCGATGACCATCGCAACAATGCAATGAGTCTTGTCAAGTCTCTCAAGATATAGTAGCCACTCCTCTTCAGGCGAGGCATTCAGAACAAGTTCGATGGCTAGTTTAAGTGAAAGGATTTCACATTCAATTGGCAGAGTTTCCTCTAAGCCATACACCAGCTAGAATGGAGTAAATGCAGTGGCCATCTTAGCAGAAGTTCTGTAAGCCCAGAGAGTTGAGAATAGCATTCAATGCCAATCCTTTCTGTGCTTCCCAATGGTACGTTGAAGCATAGTAATCAAAACTTTATAACTACCTCAACTTGGCCATTGGCCTTTGGATAATAAGGAGTTGAGATATCATGTCGAAGGCCCAACTGAGTAGGCAGCTTTGCCATCATGTGCTGACGAAAATGTGATCCATGGTTAGTCACGATATCTTGTGGAACACCAAAACGTGCTATGACATGGTTAAAAAGGAATTGAGCAACAATAATATTGTTATCATTGTATGTAGGCATCGCCTCGACCCATTTAGTAAAATAGTCGACGACGATGATGATATAACCATGCCCCTCGGCTGAGAGAGGGTTACATGTCATGAATCAATGCCCCATTTAGAAAATGGGCCAATGGTAATGACTGGGTGTGAGTGGGGTGCACTTCTTATAGTTGAAAATATGGCATTCATAGAACTTTTGGAGAACTAGAATGCAATATTTGAAGATAGAAGGCCAGAAATAACACGCGTAGAGGATTTTCTGAGTAGTGGCATATCCAAGCATATGACCACCACAAGCACTAGAGTGGAAATCATCTAAGACCTGCTCAACCTCTTTTAGGGTGAGACATCTGTGAAGAACAAAGTCCACACCTACCCGATACAATGTATCTTTGAGGATCCGATAGGGCTGGGACTGATGCCAAATGTGGCATTGGTCCAATTGGGACAACTAAGATTAGAAAGTCTAGGTTTGGAGATAAACAATAATGTCTCCATACCATGGGTGAAGAGCGCTGATCAGAAACATAGTTTCATCGGGTATCTGCTTAGTAAAATCAGTTGAAGTGATGGTAGATGGAAAAGAACAAATTAACTCAGCAAAGACGAGTGATTTCTTTGATTTGGAAACAATAAATTCCAAATCAAAATCTTGTAGGATGAAAATCCATTTGGAATATTTTCTCCCCAGTAATTGGCGAGTTAGTATATATGTCATGGGGTTGCAATCAGAAATCATGGTGGTTTTTCGTAAAATGATATATGTCGAAATATTTGGACGACATTCATTGCCGCCAAGGAAAGCTTCTCGACATGAGCATACTGAGACTTAGTATCAAGAAGATTTTAGATCAAATAGTAAACCACATGATCTTAGCCATCATCGTTGTCCTGAACTAACACCATAGGAACAGTGGTATCAGTTGCAGCCAAATATAGGAAGTAATTGCGATGATAATCAGGGGGGTGTAATAAAGGAGCACTAATCAATGTGTTCTTTAAAGAATTGAAGGGTTTCCAGGAAAATTCATCCCAAATAAAAGGGATCCCCTTCTTAAGTAGGCGAGTAAAACCCTTTGCAAGTTCAGCGTACTTAGGGATGAACCGATGGAGAAAATTATCTTTTCCCTGTAGCTCTGCAATTGCAGTAATGATGTGCGGGGGGTAAATTAACAATGGCCTCAACTTTCAAAGGATCAATCCTAATACCTTCAAGAGACACCAAAAAACCTAAGAGCCAGCCAAACTCGATGCAAAACACACGCTTGTGTGGATTGAGACAGATATTGTCATGCCGAAATCATAAAAACATGGCCCTTAAGTGATTCAGATGGTCACAACGTTTAGCCAAATGAGCTGGTAAGTCATTGAGGTATGGTTGAAAAATATGTCGAATGTCATGAAATTCATAAGACATTGCACATTGGAAAGTAGTGCCAGCATTCTTCAAACCGAAAGGAATCTTTTTGTAAGCGAATGTACCCAAAGGGCAGATAAAGGCCATTTTATGCTGATCGGCGGGTGAAATGTTAATCTAGTTATATCCAGAAAAGCCATCCATGAATGAAAAAATCTCACTCCCATCTCATTCGTTGATGATATGGTCAATAAATGGAGTAGGATAATTTTCCTTAGGACAAGCACGATTGATATCGAAATAATCAACACAAACACGTATCATGCCCTAATTTTTGGAAACATGGACAATATTGGATACCCAATCCATCAATGGAATAGGATAAATGAAATTTTCAAAAGCTTCTCCACTCTTGCTTTGATAGCAACAGCCTTTCAAGGGTGCACAGGGCGAAGCCGTTGTTGAACAGGCTTAGCAGCAGGATAAGTTGGAATCTCATGCACTAATGAGCCTCATCATTGGGTAATTATATGAGCCTTAATTCACCTCCTAGCTTAGTCAAACCAACTTTTCTCATAACATATTACATGTTTTTGATTATATTTTGTTTATGAGGTGAGTTAGAGTTGGATATTATTCTTAGTGGACTAATATGCATTGAATGCAGGATTAAAGGAGAAAATCATGGAATTTTGGCAAAGACTAAGGTAAAAACTCGAATGGGATAAGGGAGAGGGATTTTTGGAGGTAAATCCTCCTCATTTACTACTCCTCCATTCAAATATTCCTCCATTCATCACATCAGCTCGGAGTGAAAACAACCAAATCATGAGGATTAGAAGACAACCGAGCAAGTGAGAGAAAAAGCACTAGTTTATCTCAAGTTTGGGAGCCGAGCCTCCCTAATTTTAAGGAATTCATTGGGGACTTCAGTTGTATAAGTAGAGAGGCCTAGGACCTCAGTAGGATTCAATTTTTTATTGTAAAACTCTAAACTATTTTCGAGCTGCAATACTTGTGAAAGTTCTATTGATGTAATTTGTTGTTTTGGTAATAAGAATGAGTTTTTTTTTGAGCCAACACTGAGTTAACTCAGAGGGTTGAAGCTCTTGGGTTAGGGCCCAACCCTAGTAGCCAAGGCTCCTCTTTCTTGTACATGTATGTTTAGTGTAGTTTCATAGCTTCATTGTTAATTTTCTTTTTAGATGCATTTGCATTTAAAGTAGTGTAGATTAGATTGGTTGTTTATTAGTTTTCTTCCATTTGTGCCTTACTTCAAGCAGTAGGTTAGTAGGGATAAAAAATCACCACAAGGTTGTCAGCAGGTGTCTCGGCCTCACTTCCGCCCTCTGGGATCTTGACTTAAGGAAGAGACCCTTAAGCATCTCCGAAAACACTGATTTCTAGTTCTTTTATGAGCTTTGGAGTTTTTTGTATTTAAATTAGTATTTGGTTAGTTTTGCAAGGTAGATTTCCATTGTCATCTTTCTCATCACCATTTCTGCAGTAGATCTCATCCATGCTTTCATTCCTTCAACAACTTTCCTCATGCATAGTGTAGGCAGTTAAGTCATTAATTATGCTTTTCTAGTTTGTGAAAATGTTCGTGTTTGCATAGCTTTTTGGAAGAGATACATATTTTATGCAGAGCCGGTGCTTCAAGAGGAGATTAAGACTTCATAGCCAGTAGCCACCTTCCACTCCATCCACCTCAGCCATCCCTTTTTTCACCATCACCTTCACTAGTTTTTCATCATTTTTCATAGAAATCCTTCCAAGCCCATTGAGCGAATCCAACCATCTATAATCTTGGATATTGGCTGTTGAGTGATCCTAGACCTTCTCCCACTCCATTCCACCCATCACACACCTTTCCTAGGCCTCCCATCACCCACAACACTTTACATTTTTCTCTCGGCTATATCCTGTAGGTTTCTATTACATCCTGTAGGTTTTCTTGAAATGCTCTGTTTTAAGGCCGAATTGATGGAAAAGCTCTAGGAAGTTACCAAAAGCATCCCAAGGGTCTTCCACATCATCCAAACATCTCATAACCCTTCCCGCCATCCTCAAGCATCCTTAATTCACCTGCCATATCCATAAAAACAATTAGTTTGCATACTCGATTTTGCATAAAAAGACAAAAAAAGAAAAAACAGATTTATTTCAGTTTCTTTACTTGCACATTAGTGATGTTTTCTTCTTCTTACTTTTATAACTTAGATAGTAGCATTTGTTTCATGTTGATTTAGCATTTCTTCCAAGCATATTTTTTTAGTGGTTAATTAGGAAATGGTGTGATTTAGCATTACATGTCGACCTTCTCCATTATTGCAGCAGAGTAACTCTCTCTTAGAGTATATTTACCTTTCTTCCATCAAAGAATCAAACTTCTTCTGACTCCATAGAAGTCTGGCTTGGAACCTCAGTAGTCTCTCACCAACTATACAGTGACAACAAGAAGAACCATCACTTTTACTTGTGTATACAACACTATCACCTGTTAGCCCTGCTATGTAGCGCTGACTTTCTAAGGTCAGAAGGAAGCACGTTATGTTTGGTTATGTCCAAAAAGGGGGCTTACATTGGTCACTTTCCCTCTTCCCTCACCCCTCTCACCTTTAATCTTCCTCATTTCCTAAACAAACCTTCTAAACTCGACAAAATTCCCTTGGCCTCAACCCCAAGAGCAAAACCCATAAAACCCTACCATATGTCTTCACGCATTCATAACTCATCACGCCGCATCCCCGCCATTGATCACCCCCGATGATCCAATGGCTCTCGTCGCACCCGATAAAGGTGACTTGCTCTACCACTCCCCACCGTCAGATCATCTCCGCCGAGATCTAATAGTCTTCGCATTCATCGTGCTAGCGACTTGATCGAGTGATAGCATGTGATGAGAGCAGTTTTTCTCTCTCATCCACCACTACGTGTCGATCATTGAGTGGAATCGCTCGGCCCTGAGCATTTACCACTTAGCACCCGAAAGCGGTGCGATGAAACCTGTTACAACCCGACCAAACTACCCTTGCCCATTAAACGCCCATGCAACTCCGATGCCCGATGACCGTTCGATTTGTCTGCTGAAGATCTAATGGCCCTAACACACCCCACTCTCATCTCGACCGATAGCCTCTGCCGATCCATCTCCGCCGTTCATTTCCCCGATCTGATGGTCATTCTTCTCGCTCACCCAAATCATCCACCTACCCATGCATTTCATGTTCTCTGACCATTCTGTTGCTCGAAGAAGGAGATAACCAGATCTACTAGCATCAATTACAGTAATACCCCCAACAACCATATTTAACATAAAGCATGGCCAAATGAGAAAAGGACACAACATGAATCCGTAACCAAATTTATCAGTCATGGACTCCACTGGTACGAGCACTCCAACCACCTAAAAGACAACACAACACCTAAACAGATTGGATTCACCCACTGAAACAAGCAAACTCATTCAGAGACTCCATCAGGTGGTTAAATGTAGTTGGTGGTCAATTAGGACCCCTCCATACCTAAATGGCAAGAGGCCATTGTAATGTAAACTTATAAATACCCAGAAGAAATATGTAATCAAGGTTGGCATTTTATGTAAGGTTCAACTTCTGGAAACTGTAGACATTTTGACACTTGCAGCATCTAATCTTCATTTTCAGCAAATACAAGCTTCTTTTGCTGTTAACTGCTCACTGTCCATTTTCCTCTGTTCTAAGCTTGTGCCTAATATGTTGTGTTCTTGATCTCTAGATGTTTAGCACTAGATAACTGTCATGTTATCTCTGTGTTAGAATCTTGAATGCATCACTGAATAGGTTGCTCAGGTTTCTTTCTATCTGATGCACGAGAGCTGTCATCCTATCTTTTCATTGATATATTAGACTTGCAGGTTTCTGTACTAGTTGCAGCCATCCATTACATGGTCTTGCGTATCTGCTGGTGTGGTTAGTATTCTCCATATTCACCTAATATCTAAACTGTGAGCATTGGTGGTCTAAAGCCTTGTAGTCTGAGGGTGTTCATGCATGTTTAGAGTGAAACAGAGTAGAAGTGGTTATCTGGCTTGAGCCAAACCATCATTCCTTCCATTAAACCTGCAACAATAGTTTAATTTATATGTTACCAGGCATCTCCGAGCTACAACCTAGGAGATTTTCTTGGAATCCTAACATAATTGGTGCCATTTCCAAGGAGAGGAGATTGAAGCTCAGCTTCCCTGGGAGAATGACATAGATCCAACTTTGATGATAGACAAAGTCTAAACACATTTTTGGTTGTAATCATCTATCTGGCGACTCTACTGGAGGCCTAACCTTTTGGCGACTCCACATCACAGTTCTGGCTCAGTTTGTGAGACACACTCGGAGAAATCCTCAAAAATCACCAGCTAACCCAGTGCCTGACCTTGAGAAGATTGTCAAGCAAAGAAAGACATCACGAAAAGGAGCATCAGGATTAGGTAAGCCTAAACAATCTTATGTATCTTTGCAAGAAAGGCTTGTAACTGAGTATGCACAGATTGAAAATATAGAGCCTAGCACTATCAGTAAAGAAATACTCTCAGAGATTCATAAAGATCCTTGTTCAATAAGTTCCCCTTTGGATCTTAGTCCAAAGGAACCCTCTCTTCCATTCCATCAGTTTCCTTCGGCCCTGTCATTCATTTCTCAACTCCCTACCTTCCAAACTGCCAATACCCTCCCATCCACCCCAGTCATGGCAGGCCCACAAGCACCCACCAAGATGGAAAGAATCATAGCTGCTAGGTATGGACCACTAGTCGTGCCTATTCCTTTGAATTCCATGCCTGCAGGAGAATATCAGAAATACATGCCTAAGTTCATTGGGACAGAGGGAGTAATAGTTGAAGAACACCTTGAGTCCTTTTATAGCTATGCTGATAGCCTAGATATCAGTGAAGATGATGTGTGGATGAGAGTATTTGTCCAAAGACTTGATGGAGAGGCTAGAAATTGGTTTAGAAAACTGACCCCTAGGTCTATAACAGACATTGAGGCATTAGACGATGTGTTTTTAAAGCATTGGGGAGATAAGAAAGATCTACTATACTACCATATTGAGTTTGGCAACCTGAAAAGGGAAAATGGGGAGTCATTGTCTGATTTTAATAAAAGAGTCAAACATATGTATAGCAAGATACCAGATGAAGTAAAGCCTACCCCCACCTCTGCCAAACTCACCTATGCCAATGCCTTTGATTCTGATTTCTGTCTACTATTAAGAGAGAGAAGATGTGTTACTCTAGCTGAAATGTAAGATGTAGCCTTGGAGGTGGAATCCAATATCATGGTTGCAGAGAAACTCAAAGGACATGCTGATAGAAGGAGGCAGAGAGGTGAGTCTTCCTCTTCTTCTTCATCTTCAGAACCTAAAATAGACAAAATGACTAAAATGATAGAGTCATTGGCTGTTGAAATATCCAAACTAAAGGTTGAACAGAGTTTTGGGAAGGCAAGGCTACCTAATACATTTTCTCCTAGAAATCCCAATCCATTCAGAAGAGCAAATGAACAATTGCAGATCATTCAGAGTGGTAAAGAGGCCAGTGAAGAACAATGGGTTAAGACTCCTTTCCAGAACGTAGTCATGGAGGAGGAGCAGTTTGAGGAAGAGGACGAGATTCACTATATGGAAGACAAGGGCAGTGCTGCCTTTTTGACATTAGCTGCCTATGAGGAGTCATTACTCAAGGACCTTGCCAGTCAAGAGTGGGATAGAGAAGCCGTTCTACAAACTGAAGACCAGCAAAGATATAACTTAAGGTCAAGAACAAGTAATGTTAAAGAGAATCTTGCCCAAAGAGTTGCTGCCCCCACAGAGCAGTAGATCAACAAGCAGAAGCAACCGGCAGCTGATCCCATCATCTTGAAAGCACCAGCTCAAGAGGTAAGAGGCCCTGACAAGTCTCCTTCCCCTTTCAGTTTTGAATCAGAAGTCCAGAAGTTAAAAATATATGTACCTCTGATAGAACTTGTAAAGAGTGAGGTCTTTAAGAAGCCCATCTTTGATGCCCTTGAGCTGAAAGCCACACAAGCATCCAATTACTATGTGAATTTACAAGATGATAAACCTGCAGTCGTACTTAGCCCAATGATTGAACCTGTTGATGACAATTCCCCATCATTTTATGTCTCCTTGACCATTCATGACAAAATCCTCCACAACTGTTTGCTAGACATAGGTGCCAATCATAATTTGATGCTCAAAGCTGTCATAAAAGAGTTATGCCTTGATATTACCAGACCTTATCATGACTTGTTCTCCTTTGATTCGAGGAAGGTGAAATGTTTGGGGTTAATCAAAGACTTATCCATCACCCTAACTCAGCTGCCCATGAAAAGCATGATGATGGATATTGTGGTAGCAGATGTCCCCCTAAGTTTGGTATGCTACTTTCCAGAGGGTGGATTAAGAGGTTGGGTGGGACAATACAAAATGACTTGTCTTATGCCAGTGTCCCAGTTCTTGGAGGAGAAAGCAGAAGACTATACAGGGAAGCCCAGCTGGCCTATATCATTAGTGATGAGAATAATCCCACTAATCATCCCATTTACGCTGTGGACATTGATTTTGGAGCATGTATTCTCCAAATTGAAGAATCCCATAGGGCCTCAGTGTAGCTCAAGAAACCAGTATGCGTGGCCATGGAAGAGGAAGGGACACAGGCTTGGGATATGTTCTTGGATGGAGCCTATTCAAAGGAAATTGTAGGAGCAGGAGTGGTGCTGGTGTCTCCAAAACAAGAAAGCACACATTTGTCTTTTCAAGTAACTTTTTAGGTCACCAACAATATAACAGAGTATGAGGCTCTGATATTGGGCTTAAACACTGCCAAGGAAATAGGAATAAGAGACATAAAGGTGTTTGGAGATGCTGATCTCATCATTCAACAAGTGAATCAAAATTTCCAAGAAAGGCACCTGAGGCTGAAAGCATACAGAGATGAGGTATGGAGACTCAAAGATGCTTTTGATAGCTTTTGTATCTCATATATTCCTAGAGTGAAAAATCAGCTTGCCGATTCCCTTGATGTGTCTGCTAGCATGTCCATTCCTCCCATGCCCCCTAGATTGGCATATGAAGTCTAGATAAAATATAGACCATCCTTGCCTGATAATGTCCAGCATTGGAAATTCTTTGAGGATGATGATGAAGTAAATAGGTTTTTTCAAGTCATTGATGAATTCTCTGAAATGCAAATTGATCAAGAGAATGAAACCTTGGAGGAATGTCCCCAGCCCCAGCTAAGGAACAAAATTGGCCAAGACAGTATTATACAGTTGCCTAGAAATCATATACCTAAAGGGCTAGTGTCTCTAGAGAAGCTGTTTGAACATAACGATGTGCCTCATAAGGCTACCCTAAAGGAAAATCAGTCTGCTATCCATAGGCATAACATAGGGAGTCCAGATCATCCAAAGTATATAAATCTATCCACCCATTTGTTTGCTGCCAAAGTTTTGAGTATTGCACCTTAATGAAGAAATTTGCTGATGTCTTTGCCTAGGAATACAATAACCTTAAAACTTATGACAAAAATATCATTCAGCATAAGATCCCATTGGAGAAAGACACCATTCCTTTCAAGCAGAAGCTAAGACCCATAAATCCTTTGCTCCTCCCTCGGGTTGAAAAGGAAATCAAGAAGTTGTTGGCTGCCAAAATCATAGTTCCCTTGAGATATTTGAAGTGGGTAGCCAACTTAGTAGTGGCGAGGAAGAAAAGTGGAGAAATCAGGTTGTGTGTTGATTTCAAGAACCTGAACAAATTTTCCAGAAAGGAAAACTATCCCCTGCCAAAGATGGAACATTTGCTACAAAAAATCTCAGGAGCCAAAGTCATGTCTTTCCTGGATGGATTTTCAGGGTATAAACAAGTTGTTGTACATCCAGATGACCAAGAAAAGACTACTTTCACTGCTCCTTGGGGAACTTTTATGTACTCTAGGATGCCCTTTGGGCTGATGAATGTTGGGGCTACCTTTCAGAGAGGCATGGATATAGCATTTGTAGGAGAAAAGGATAAGTTCGTCCTTGTCTACCTAGATGATATAACAATATACTCTAGCAGCCATCAAGATCATTTGTAGCATTTGAAGAAAGTGTTTCTAAAGTGCAGAAGGTATGGGATATCAGTGAATCCTAAGAAGTCACAATTTGCTTTAGAAGAGGGCAATCTTCTAGGACACATTGTTTCTGCTACAGGTGTCAAGATTGACCCAGAGAGAGTGAAATCGATACAAACCTTGTCTGTCCCAAGATAAGAAAAAGGGCATCCAATCCTTTCTCAGTAAAATAAATTTTGTAAGGAGGTTTATTCCTAATTTTGTAGAATTGGTAAAACACATCACCTCTATGCTGAAAAAGAAATCAAAGATCAAATGGACTGATGCAGCAAGAAGATCTTTTGAAGCCATCAAAAGAGCTATTATGGAAGCTCCCACTTTAATCAGCCCAGACTATAGCAAGGAGTTCCATATCTTCTCCTTTGCTTCCAGTGACACCCTTGCAGTAGTCTTATTGCAGAAAGATGATGGAGATTTAGAGCATCCAGTGGCATTTTTCAGTAAAACCTTAAGGGATGTTGAACCAAGGTATGATATTGTTGAAAAGTAGGCTTATGCTATTATCAAATCTTTAAAAGCTTTTAGAATCTACATTCTACACTCCAAGGTAATTGCATATGTGCCCTTTGCTTCAGTAAAGGATGTCCTAACGCAGCCAGATGTTGATGGAAGAAGGGCTAAATGGATTGCAAATCTTATTGAATTCAACATAGAATTGAAGCCCACCAAGCTTATTAAGGGTCAGGGCCTTGCCAAGCTGATGGATGAAGAAAAGTGCAGGATGCTAGACATAAATTGGATAAGCACAAACTCAGATGACAGACAGACAGGGGGTGAAACCGTCGAACGAGGACATAACTAGTCTTTGGTCAAAAATTTGGCCTCTTGTGAATGGTATGATAAAATAGCTCAATTTCCGTTGAAACTAGAAGTTCCTCCACACCTTAGTTCAAGCTAAGCTAGGAATATTAAGCTTAGAGCAGGTAGGTTCTGTATTCATGAAAACTTCCTTTATTGGAGGGATCCATCTGGAATCCTTTTAAGATGTCTGGACAAGGAATAATCTATGGAGGTCATGTATCAGTTTCATTCAAGCATCTGTGGAGGACATCACTATTAGAAAACCACAACCCATAAGATCCTCAGAGCTGGGTATTATTGGTCCACTCTGTTTTATGGTGTCTTTTCATTTGTAAGCTCCTATGACAAATGCCAGAGGTTTGAAGGAAAATAGCAGTTGAAGTTCTTACACTTGAAGCCAATACATGCCTGTGGCCCTTTCTAGCAGTGGGGTTTGGATTTCATAGGGGAAATTAATCCACATTCTAGTGGCCAGCTCAGATGGATCTTAGTAGCCACTGACTACTTCACTAAATGGATTGAGGCCATCCCTACTAGGAAAGCTGATCACCAGGTTGTCATGAAGTTTTTGACAGAAAACATTTTCACCAGGTTTTGTTGTCCACACAAATTGGTTACAGATAATGCAACAACCTTCAGGGCAAAAGAGTTGGTGGACATGTGTGACTCAATGGGCATTGAGCTAGTGCATTCCACCTCATATTACCCTCAAGGTATTGGTCTACCAGAATCATCCAATAATATCTTGATAAGGATAATCAAAAAGTTGCTGGAAGACAACAAAAAGAATTGGGATTCCAAACTGAAGTTTGCATTGTGGGCTGATAGGGTAACCACCAAAAAATCCATAGGGAATTATTTGTTCAAGCTGGTATATGGCACTAAGGCTGTATTCCCAATCCAGTTGACCCTCCCTGTGGCCAAGTTCTTGCAGGAAGAGAAAAATGAGGAAAATGACATGGCAAAGAGTATTAGTGACTTGGCTGAAGTGCATCAAATCAGAAATCAATTGATTGAAAGGTCTACAACACATCAAAAGAGAATCAAGGAAGCCTTTGACAGAAAGGCAAAGATGGACCATTTTCAAATTGGAAACTTGGTTCTTAAGTGGGATGCACTGAAGGAAAAGAAAGGAAATAATGGGAAGTTTGATGCCCTATGGAATGGGCCTTTGTTCATTGCTCAAATCCAGGGGAACAACACTTTCATGCTACAAAGTATGGAAGGAGAAATAGTTTTTAATGTCCCAATCAATGGGCGGTTTTTGAAAGTTTATGTTAATTAAGGCCTTCAGGCCTGAACATTATAAATATGTTCTTTTTAAAAGTTTCAATGTAGGCTTAATTAGACTCCATTCCCAATGGAACACTAGGAAATATTGTTGATCTTGTTTTTGTAGGAAAGGAAGTGGTCTACGGTTCTTGAAACCTCACAGGGAGCATTCCATCCCCAGAGGGAGCCAGTGTTAGCCCTACTATGCAGCACTAACTTTCTAAGGTCATAAGGAAGCATGTTTTGTTTGGTTATGTCCAAAAAGGGGGCTTACATTGGTCACTTTCCCCTCTTCCCTCACCCCTCTCACCTTTAATCTTCCTCATTTCCTAAACAAACCTTCTAAACCCGACAAAATTCCCTTGGCCTTAGTGCCAAGCGCAAAACCCCAAAACACCCATAAAACCCTACCATATGTCTTTGCGCATTCATAACTCATCGCGCCGCATCCTCGTCGTTGATCACCCCCGCCGATCCAACGGCTCTCCTCTCACCCGTTAAAGGTGACCCTCTCTACCACTCCCCCCCATCAGATCATCTCCACCGAGATCTAACGGTCTTCACATTCATCGCACAGGTGACTTGATCGAGTGATAGTACATGATGAGAGTGGTTTTTCTCTCTCATCCACGACTACGTGTCGATCATTGAGCGGAATCGCTCGGCCCCAGACATTTAGCACTTAGCACCTGAAAGCGGTGCGATGAAAACCGTTACCGCCTGACCAAACTGCCCTTGCCCGTTAAAAGCCCGTGCAACTCCGACGCTCGATGACCATCCGATTTGCCGGTTGAAGACCTAATGGCCCTAACACACCCTGCTCTCATCTTGGCTGATAGCCTCCGCCGATCCATCTCCACTATTCATTTCCCTGATCTGACGGTCATTCTCCTCGCTCACCAAAATCGTCCACCTACCCATGCATTTCACATCCTCTGCCCATTCTGTTGCCCGAAGGAGGAGATAACCAACTATGCTAGCATCAGTTACAGTAATACTCCCAACAACCATATTTAACATAAAGCATGGCCAAAGGAGAAAAGGACATAACACGACTCCATAACCGAATTTATCAGTCATGGACTCCATCGGTATGAGCACTCCAACCACCTAAAGGATAGCACAACACTTGAACAGATCAGATTCACCCACTGAAACAAGCAACCTCATTCAAGGACTCCATCAGGTGGTTAAACGCAATTGGTGGTCAATTAGGACCCCTCCATACCTAAACGGCCAGAGGTCATTGTAATGTAAACTTATAAATACCTAGAAGAAATATGTAATCAAGGTTGGAATTTTATGTAAGGTTCAACTTCTGGAAACTGTAGACATTTTGTCACTTGCAGTGTCTCATCTTCATTTTCAACAAATACAAGCTTCTTTTGCTGTTAATTTCTCACTATCCATTTTCCTCTGTTCTAAGCTTGTGCTTGATATGTTGTGTTCTTGATCTATAGATGTTTAGCACTAGATAACTGTCATCTTATCTCTGTGTTAGAATCTTGAATGCATCACTGAATATGTTGCTCAGGTTTGTTTCTATCTAATGCAGGAGAGATGTCATCCTGTCTTTGCATTAATATATTAGATTTGCAGGTTTCTGTACTAGTTGTAGCTGGCCATCATATGGTCTTGTGCATCTACTGGT
This sequence comes from Pinus tabuliformis, assembly GCA_031772625.1. Lineage (NCBI taxonomy): Eukaryota > Viridiplantae > Streptophyta > Pinopsida > Pinales > Pinaceae > Pinus > Pinus tabuliformis. The sequence goes on along the minus strand of CM062806.1, from coordinate 53,234,906 downwards.
GTGGTTAGTATTCTCCATATTCACCTAACATCTAAACGTTGAGCATTGGTGGTCTGAAGCCTTGTAGTCTGAGGGTGTTCATGCATGTCTGGAGTGAAACAGAGTAGAAGTGGTTATCTGGCTTGAGCCAAACCAGCATTCCTTCCATTAAACCTGCAACAATAGTTTAATTTATATGTTACCAAGCATCTCTGAGCTACAACCTAGGAGAGTTACTTTGAATCCTAACATCACCTCCAAGTTTTTACGAACCCTAGGTTGATAAAGTAAAGCTGGTAGCCCAAGAGTTGCAGCATCCTTGATACAATACTAGAGCACATCACTTTTTAGCATCATTGTCGGGGTGTGTCTGAGTAAAATGTGATTACTGCTTTCTTTTGTTCCATTTCTTGTCTTCAATATTCTTCCATTAGTTTATTTCTGCAAAATTAATCTAGTTATTTCCTTTCTTCCATTTTACATTTTCTACTTTCCTTTCCATTTCGCAAGCAAGATTTCAATTAAGCAAGTAGCTTTTTCATTCTGTCAGTAATTTTCATTCAATCAAAAATTTTGATTCTGCAAGTACTTTCCAAGTTTGAAAAAATACAAAACCAAACCAAAAATATTTCCTTTCATGCCTCGTAGGAATAGGGACAACTTAGGGAATTTTTTGCTAAATACCCCCACTGCATCAAACAACCAACCTTCCCTCTTCTTCGGTGACTGTGAACTGGAGGAACCCTTAGGTGAGAAGCCTGACATATTTGAAGAACCTACAGGGGAAGAAGAAGAAGAAGAACCCATTCCTACTAAACCAATGGCTGGAAACAAAAATGGCAGAGGGAATAGATACAGAGTTGAGGTTGCCTTCCCAATTAGAGAAACCAACGACACTAAGAGGAAAAATATAAGCCCCACTACACTACCTCATTTCCATGGCCTAACCAAAGGGGACCCTAACACTTGCCTATTTGAGTTTGTTATTATATGTTGAACCTATGACTATACAGATGATGAGAAAAAGTTAAAACTATTTACATCTACCCTCATGGATGTAGCATTGAGCTGGTTCATGGGTTTACCTAGAGATACCATCACAACTTGGGCTCAGATGCAGCAGACTTTTAACAACAAATTTTAGGACTACTATCAGTTAAAATATACTAAAGAAGAAATTTTTAGGATGACCATAGGCAATGATGAATCCGTAGAGGATTACGAAGAAAGATTCCAACGTAGTTATAAAAGGGCCAGGTGCACACTTGACCCTGAGTCACTGAAGTTGGTCTTGCTTAGGGGAGTAAGGGAAGATCTTCTGGATATCCTACATTTGTTAGTAGGAGGAGATATCTACCAATTACCCTATGAGGATATCAATATTGTCTTTAGAAACCATTATAGGGCAGCTAGGAAAAAGGGTAGGGGTAGTCAACCTATGGTTAGTACATCATCTTCCAACTCATCCATCAAGGGTGAAATTAGAAATATGCTGGAAGATTTCAAAAGTGAGATGTTGCAAACCCTTGCCTTGCAATTGGACACCATTAATATCAAAAGGAAGCAAGAGGGAGCAGAGAGAGCCTTGGCCATTTTTTTTTCCTAGATGCACTAGGAGGCATCCTAGGAATGAATGTCCATTGAACTCTATTGAAATTTGTTCAATCTGTGAAGAAAACCACTCCATAGAAAAGTTCCCTTATTTTCCTGGGCTCAAAGTTGTATATCAAGGAGCTAAAGGGGTCACTAAGCAACTCTGCTACATTAACCAAAGGAGACCTCATGGGCCTAGACCATACTAGCAGGGCATGCAAGGGTCGGCCCATGCATATTAAAACACCAACCAATCCACAACCATACCTTCTTTGGGACTACCTGCTCATCCTTCCTGATATACACCCCCTCCTTTGTCCTTTGCATCTCAGTATCACTCCCAGCCAGCCAGCCAGTCATTTCGACCTTATGCTCCACCACAACCTCAATGTAATGCACTGCCCCAAGGGTGGAGGCCCCAATACAATAATGATCCAGCTCTATTTCCTCCACCACCTACCCAACCATAGCTCCTACAATATGCTCTATCCAAGCAACCCTAGATGCCTTCCCATCCAAATTTGAACCCAAAAAATAGGCAGGCTCAACAAGTATATAGTGGAGAGACATCATATCCGGCTTATGCTATGGAAATATGGGAGATTAACCTGAGATCTGGGAGAGTTCTCCTGGATAACCAACGTCTGCCTCCACCTAGGGAGGTTGAGGAAGAGAGAGAGGAGAGAAATATTAAAGTAAACCCACCCTTTCCTGAGAGATTAGCCCAACCACTCGAGCCTACCCCAGAAGAGACTGAACTTTTAGGAGAATTAAAAAAACTATGTGTAAAGATTCCACTTCTCTGGGAAATAAAAGATGTTCTTGTTTACAATAAGTTTATTAAGGAGAAGTGCTTCAAGAATCTAGGGAGGTGAAGAAGGGATGCCCCTACCATTAATGTCACTAGGCAGCTATCCGACTTAATGCCGGGGTAGGTAATCTATCCAAAATATTTGGACCCTTGAAGCCCTATAGTATATGTGCACATAAATGACACCATTGTCCTAAACACTCTGATTGATCTTAGTGCTACCATTAATGTGATGACTAAGGACACCATTCTCAAGCTAAAACTCCAGGGTTCATTGAGGAAGACCATAATAGTTTTGCAACTTGTAGACTGTTCCACAGTAACCCCTGAAGGGATTGTGGAGGATGTGATGGTCTCCATTGACTCTTGGGAGTACCCTACAGATTTCCTAGTTCTCCAGCCTAAGGCTAATATTAATGTTACCCTTTCATCCTTGGGAGACCATGGTTGGCCTTGGCCACTACTGATGCTTACATTAGCTGCAGAGCAAGGAATATGACCATTAAGAATGGGCATATGTCCAAGTAGTTAGTCCTATACCCTCCTGCTCAACCTTATCTAGAGCATGACTTAACTTTATGGTTGGAGGAGGATGAACAAGATGAATTTTATTCCGCCAAACTTTATACTTTAGAAGCAACCATAGGAGGAGGACAACATGATGAGGATGACTTGATTGAACACCTACTCCAAAGTCCAACTCCCATTTCATTGCCCTTAGAAGAAGAAGTAAAGAAAACCCAGAAAAATCATTCAATTAACTTATGGTTGGCCTATTCCAACCCACTCCATGTCAAAACCATACAATTCAGCCCAAAGAGAACCATGAAAATCAATCCATCTCTTTTTGATCTCCAAGAAGAGAAGTTATGCAATATTCTAAAGGGAAATCTTGAAGCCTTCGCTTGGAGTTACAAAGAAATGAAGGGCGTAAACCCCTCAGTGTGTACTCACCACATATACATCAAATAAGGTTGCAAGCCCATCCGACAACCCCAAAGGAGGATGAATCCAGCTCTTAAAGATATAGTGAAAGAAGAACTGCAAAAACAACTAGATGTAGGATTCATTTACCCTATCTCCGACAATGAGTGGGTCTCTCTTTTGGTGTTAGTTGAAAAGAATAATGATAAGTGGAGAATTTGCGTCAATTATAGGGAGTTGAACAAAGCCACAAAGAAGGACCATTTCCCTCTACCCTTCATTGACCAAGTGCTAGATGGTCTTGTAGGGAAAAGGTTTTTTTCCTTCCTATATGGATTCAGTGGGTACAATCAAGTCCAGATCTGCCTGAATGACCAAGATAAAACCAAATTCACTTGTCCTTGGGGTAATTTTGGCTATAAGGTCCTTCCTTTTGGCCTATGCAATGCTCTTGCCACTTTCCACAGAGAAGTCTTGAGTATTTTCGCCGAATTAGTCCATGATGCGATGAAAATTTATATAGATGACTTTACACCTTATGGCTGTGATTTTCAAGAAGCTCTGTCTAACCTAGGAAAAATACTACACAAATGCATTGAAATGATCCTGTCTCTCAGTCCCAAAAAATGTGAATTCTTGATGACTATAGGGACCATGCTAGGTCATTAAATATCTCAGTAAGGACTGCAGGTGGACCCAAAATAAATAGCTATCATCCAAAGGGTCCCATCCCATCAAAAGCAGAGAGATGCTAAAAGTTTCCTAGGGCTAGGTAGATACTACCGAAGGTTCATAAAGGACTTCAGCAAGTTTGCCTCTCCTTTATCTGGTCTGTTGGCCAAGGACTCAGAGTTTATATGGTCAAAAAGTTATCAAGAAGCCTTAGACATCCTAAAGGACACGTTAACCACTGCGTCGATTCTCCGAGGCCAAAATTGGGCCCTCCCATTTCATATCCATGCTGATGCCTTACACAAAGCCATAGGAACAACCCTAGGTCAGATAGATGAAAAACTGCCTTATGCTGTCTATTTTATTAGTAAGAATTTGTCCAAAGCTGAACTAAATTACAAAGTGACTGAAAAGGAATTCCTGGCTGTTGTGCATTCATTGAACAAATTCAGGAATTATATTATAGGCTATAAAACGTTTGTGCATACTGACCATGCTGCAAACAAATATTTAATGAACAAACCAGAAGTGAATGCTCGAATTATAATATGGCTACTTTTATTATAGCAGTTTGATCTAACCATTGTTGATAAGCCTGGTAAGGAAAATGTTGTTGCAGACTTTTTGTTTAGAGTAAATTTGCCTGCAGGTGAAGAAGGAATGGTTGATGACCAGTTACTGAATGAGCACTTATTTTCTATTTCAGTTCTCTCTCCATGGTTTTCTGATATAGCAAATTATTTGGTATCAACACAGTTCCCATCAAACTTATCCTCCAAAGAAAAGAGCAAGATAGTAAGGAAAAGTGCCCCCTTCACTTGGATTCGAGGCAATCTCTTCAAACTTGGCCCAAATCAAATCTTGAGAAGGCGTGTCAGGGAGGAGGAAGTCTTCGGCATCCTTTTTATCTGTCATGATGGGCCTTGTGGAGGTCACTTTGTAGCAAAGAGGACAACATTCAAAGTGTTACAAATAGGCTATTATTGGCCCACTCTTCATCAAGATGTGAAAAAATATACTAGTCAGTGTGATCGGTGCCAAAGGATGGGAAGGCCTACTCCAAGAGATGAAATGCCTCTATAGCCTCAAGTGACTTTCAAGCCATTGGCAAGTGGGGAATGGACTTCATTGGGCCTATTGACCCTCCTTCCAAGAAAAAACAATACATTATTATGTGCACTGGTTATTTGACTAAGTGGGTTGAAACCAAGGCAATTAAGGCAGCAAAAGAGGAGAAGGTGGCTGAGTTCCTAAGGGAGAATGTATTCTACAAATTTGGGTGCCCCAGAGAGCTGGTCACAGACCAAGGCAGCCAGTTTACCTCCAACATGATTGAATAATTTCTCAACCATCACAAGATCAAGCATAGAACCTCCACTCCCTATCATCCACAAGCTTATGAGCAAGTGGAGGTGACCAACAGAGCACTGGAGGGAATCTTGACCAAAGTGGTAAGCAACAGTAGGCAGGATTGGGCAGATAGGCTAGTTGAGGCCACCTGGGCCTATAATACCACATGGAAGACCACCATTAGATTCACACCCTATGAGCTGGTCTATGGGAAAAGGGCCTTGCTGTCCATTGAATTTGAGTATAACACATTAAGGATGGCAACCCAACTAGATCTAGATCTAAGCAGTGCACACAAAGAGAGATTGTTCTAGTTGAATGGTTTGGATGAACTCAGAATGCGGCCCTCCTACATACATAGGTAGTTCAACTTCAGAGGAATATTTGCCATGATAAAAACATCAAGGAAAAGCAATTTCAGGAAGGTGATTTGGAGTTGCTATATGATTCTAGGTTTAAATACTTCAAGGGAAAGTTAAGGAAAAGATGTCTAGGACCTTATGTTGTGGAAAGATGCCATGGTAATGGTTTAGTGCAAAATAGAACCATATATGAAGAGGCCATTCCTCTCCTTGTTAATGGACACCAATTGAAAATTTACAAGAGACCTTTATCAAAAGAAGATTTCATTGATGATATCAATAAAACAATGATGATATTGGAGCAAGTTCCTGATCCTCCCTCATCAAATCACTGAGAAAAGAAAAAGAAGAATAAGGACTCAGGTGAAAACCTCCATGAGGTTCCTGAGTCCCATAATTAGGTTAACAACCTCTTGAGGTGGCCCAGTGGTGTCAAAAAAAAGAAGAGAAAAGAGAATAAGAAAGATCCTTCGTGTTAGCACTCAAAAATTTCTCTAGAAGTTGTCAAAAGAAAGAAAATTACAAAGTTAACCACTAACCAACTTTGGAGGTTAGGCTCTAGCCAACCTAAACTCAAAGAGGGCTCTCTCTGTATGATTTAACTTTGTTTGTTTAAATTTTAGGCTAGTTATGGTTGTTCTTGGGGTTTTTGATTTGTATTTGAGATTGGGTGGTGGGCTTCCTTAAACAGATGTTTTTTTTGTTTTTTGTGTGTGCGTGCTTTATCATTTAGAGGATTTTTGTGAATAATGGTTCATTTAAGGCATAGCTATATATTTATGCAAGAACACAAAAACTAGAGGATACTGAAATTAGCAAATCAAAGAAAAATCATTATCTTTAGAGTAATTGCTTTGAATCGATAAGAAAAAGAGGGAAAGGCACAACTTTGTTGTCTTTATTTTCACTAAAACCAATTTGATTGATTATTTTTATCATGTTGGTTCTTCCTTAAATCTTCATAATTCTCTTTGATCATTACTATTGAATAAGAATAAGGGCATATTTTCTTCTATTGAGATGTTCAAACTTCTTCCACCATCCCTACTCTTAAGGAGTGTTGAGCCATCCTCTGTATATAAATAGGAAAGTGCTATATATAAAAAATAAAAAGAGAAAAATATACATCTATATGATTACTAACATGATTTGTTAGATGAAGGATAGGGGGTCTAATCAAGAGCCAGCCTACCAGGATCATAAGGAAGCAAGTGAAGTGACATTCCCACTATCGCCACTACACCAGGGATATGATTTTTATTGGGAAATCTAGTGTCCATTCAAAGCTTCTAGTCCCACTAAGATGGGTAGCTATCTTAGAAACAAAAAAACTAAAGTTACTCTCGTTTTCCTTTATGAGAAGTAGATAGGAGAGGAGCAAAGAATACCAACCTCAATCTGCCGCCTGGTTCCTTGCTTGTTCCTTCTCCCCTCTGACAGATCTTTGCTACTCCTTCCTTTCTTACCGCACGTCAAAGAGTACCTGTAAAGTCAAAGCAATGTAATACCTTCAAATTACTAGGATCTACAATCATAAACAATATAGGACCAGATATATATTGACCACACAAATGCATATATCATCAAACATACAAGAATGTGGAGGAAAAATCGAATAGCTTTATTGATAGAAAGAGTAGAAGAGAGGATTACAACCCATTGATCTGACCTAGCGTCATCCTCCCAGCATGAAAGCCCTTCTTCACCTCATGAAAAGCTTAGATCACCCAACACTATGAAATTCCACGAAGAAACCAACAACACTTCCTTACAAGATATAAGATTCCAGCCTTTGGATCTCTGGGATGAGGGATCCATATATAGATGTTTGCAGGGGGTTGAGTCAGCTTCTGGGATTTTGATTAGTGTCCTCTCTTTGATAGTTCTTGGTTCCACTTGGAGATTCATGATCTCTTACTCATCCTTGGGCGAATTCAGAGAGGCAAGTGTCATAGGAGAAGTTTGTGGAAGATTCCATGATCATCCACCTTGAAAACTGTCTCTGCCATTTGTCTACTCTCGCCCATCACACCCTATAGAAGGGATTTTCAGTATGCATTGCACTTTTTGCATGTGGCAAGTGAGATGCATCGCACCCTTAGCACTGAGCAGTCTGTATGGTCCTGTTTTGACCAGTTCTGAGCAGTTTTCCATGGAGAACTTCTGGGAGATGATGTAATCAGCTGACCTTGTTCCTTTAGGGTGTGAAACAACACTTTTAGGGACTTAGAAGCCTTTGGTTTATGGAAATATATGATTGGCGTTGCAGTGCCAAAATATGTCTATAATAGTTGCCCCCTAAAGCATGAGGTCGTAAATCTTTTGATGTCGGGTGAAATGCTTTATCATGAGGATTCGAGATTTTTCGAACTAGAAGGCAACCTGTAATAAGATACAACACAATACATTATCTTCATAATATTTTCATGATCTAGCTGAGTCGGGCATTCCCATGCTCAGCTTTATAAATTCATTTTTATGTACATAGGACAGACAACCGTCTGTGTGGCAGACTGATGATTCTGATAGAGCCATCATCCTTTGATTCAGATGATCATTTGTGCAGCAATGATGTATATTTGATGTCTTTATTTTCGTGAATATATCACAGCCTGGATGGATGAAACTAGATCTAGGGTCTTCAAACTCTTTCAATCTTCACCTGAAGTACAAGGTGATCCATGTGAAAAGATTTTCTGGAGTCGAACATGGAAATACATAGCCTGATTACAAGCCAATGATGTAAGCTGTTAACAGGTGCGAGAGGAATCACCAATAATGATGATGACCCTCAAGGTATGACAGTACAATTCACGTGGTGTGAAAATGGGACTTGGCGTCGAACACCACGCAAAATCTTTCGGTTGAAGGCCATTGATGTAAACATGTCGCCGGAAGTGAGAAACTTGCCATTGAGGCATGCAAGCTTCAAAGTACTGAAAGGGTTGTTCCTAGGTGACTTCTTGGATAATGAGCTGTCGTCAACAAGAAGTGACCCATCATAGGAGGGCCTTAATGAATCCCACATCTACGACACGGAACGGAGAAAATGATTTTGTGGAGGTGAAAACGATCTGATGATACATGGTTCAGGGTGGTGGTCATGAAAGAATGAAGGGTGAAGGTATTGCAGTGGGTGAGACACAAGCTGGGTTGGTGAATTCTCTGAGTGACTTATCTTGAACATATCAGCGAAACTGAAATGGATTGGTAGCATTAACCCCAAAGATGGATGGTACGGTGGACCAATGGTAATATGATCGGTGAATGGAATAACCCAACCTGACTCAATCATGGTGATGGAGTGAAAGTGTCATGTTCAAGAGCGACTTGCTACCAATAAAGTTTCTTCAATTTTTCTTCCCAATTTTTCGCCAGTCATTGCTAACCAGTACCTCTTTATTTTTATCAAGCTGGAGGAGGATAAAATATGTTTTTTCTATAATTTTCCCTTCAGGCAAACCCGTCGCTATGTTTTAACGAGCCTAGCGACAGTGAAACTCATTCTTTCCTGCATGGACAAGTTTGTCGCTATTGGTTTTGACAAGTTTAACGACAAATACAACTCCGTCCTTTTTCAATTTTAGAGAGTCTAAAAAGGGACAGAAAGAAAACTACTATAATCCTATTTCGTCATATAATACCTTAAGTCTGAAAAAGTATAAAATAATATGAAAGGGATGAATTTTCGATAGTTTTAACAAGCCGAACAAGACAAGTGCTCGATATTTTTGTGTAATAATCCCGCAGGTCAAAAAAGATTAAAATCTAGAGGGATAGCACTTCTGATAGCGTTAACGAGTTGGAGAGGCCAATTGCTCGACAATCTTTTCATATTTTATGAGTCAGATGAAAAGAGCTTAAAGGAGACTCGTTTTTTGAGGAATGAGTGATATTTTTGGGTATCAGCTGGTTCCAGGTAAGGTTTGGAATTTTCCAATCATGGCAGTGTTACGAGGATGGCTAAGAGAATCACTTGTCGCAGCTATTCCTCAAAAGGGTAAAAAATCAAACGGAGGCGTATTATTGACTTAAAACAGAGTGGAGGTGATGGTAAGAACACGACCAAGGCTCAAAAGCTGATGATAATGCATTCACAATGGTTATTTACCGGAGATTGGTTCATTTTTTAATGAGATTAAACTCTGGCGGAACATATTCTCATTGCTTAGGTTTAATTTTTAACGAGCTTGAACTTTGCGTAAAACTACTCATGCCAGTCGTATAATAAGGATGTCTCATTGATAGGTTCAATTTTTAGGGAGCTTGCACCATTCGAAACTTTGCTCCGAATCCTTTCTTTATGTAAGCTAGGAACGACCAATCCTACGAGTTTAAAGGGTTGAGAATCTACAAACTAAGAAAATAAATGGTCGCTTTTCACTTTCCATGCGAAAAGGTTTGCATGCCCCCAGGTATAATGAAGTAGAGTCTCTAGGTTACCCTTCAATTTGCAAAAAAAGCACTTGCTCTGTCAGGAAAGGCATACCCTTTGATGTACAAAGTAGAATTTCCAGATTACCCTTAAATTTGCAAACAAAGCATTTTCTCTGTCAGGAAAGGCATACCTTTGATGGAGGTATCTTATTCCAGTCTAATCCCATTTTCCTAAATGGATGGGTGTGTTAGAATAGTCATATTCCTATGTGGAAACCCACCTTATACCTTGGGTTCTTCTACCGAAGAAGACCCGGGTGCATGCCCCTGGGTTTCAGTCACAACCACCGAATTACTTGCGCTCATCAGGTGGACGGACTGGAGATTGATGAGACATTCCTTGTGTGAAAAGACCAGTTAGGGATGGCATTTGACTATTAGCTATGTGTGAGCCGGGGAATGAAAGCTGGTCTACAAGATGGACCACTTTTCCTTCATGCGAAAAACACATTACTCGAAAGAGTGAGGAGACAATGGCTCCCATGCTATAAATGTAGTCACGCCCAAGGAGTATATTATAATCTAGAGGTCCTTGGACTACCATTACGTTCATATAAATAGTTTTCCCTCTCAAATTTATAGGAAAATTTGGAAGGATCCCTAACGGGCGACTGGTTCCTTTGTCGAAGCCTGTCAGATTTTGCATCTCAGGCAAAAGCGATGGCGAACCGATCGCTTTCCAAGCAGTTTAGGAAAGGATACTCATAGAAGCCCCTTCATCTATGGTAGTACTGAACATGACCATTCTGTAAGCTTGTACAATGATTCAGAATGGTACATTAGATGGTAGACGGGGTCTGCCTAGTAGATTCCAGTCGAAGGAAACAACTAGGTTGCTCGGAGGTGGGACCAAATAAACGACTAGATATGACTCTGAAGAACTTCCTTCCTGTGGTAAAGGAATGGGTAGATTTCCCCTATGTTCATCGGAGTCTGTGTTTACAAAAATAATTTGAACGGTGTCGTTCTCATTCTCTTCGGTGACTGTATCATCTGAAGATGGACCTTCTGAAGACAAGACTGGGTCGACTGCCATCTCGACGAGATGACTTTGGTCAGGTGTGGACTCAGAGGGTTTATCTTCAATGATAGATCCTTTGACCGACCACAAAGGTGTGTCAGTCAGATTTCCAACTAGTGATGGACTCGGCAAGAGTTTCTTGTACCCAGGAGGAAGCCGTAGCGGTGAAGCAGGACGGTTATCCAAGACTCTTTTAGCTTCATCCAGGAAGGGACAATGGTGGACAACATGATTGCCTTCACACAGTCTACAAGAAAATTTATATTTTCCTTTCTACCTAGAGACTTCGTTTTCACTAGTTGATGGTGTACTCTCAACATGATCGCCAGAGGATGACAACACCAGATTGTGCAAACAAGGAGACCAGTCCCTAAAGATTTGAGGGAATGCAAGGAAAATGTCGATGATAATGGCCTTCTTTGCAAATGACACATGGAGATTTAGGTTTGGACAGTGTAGTGTGTGGATTTTTTCTAGATGATGCATGGTTGCCCCTTGTTTCCTTTGGCTCCTTCTTCTTCTTCTTCTTCTCCTTCCATTTCTTCTTCTTCTCAGTTACTTGGTTTTTTGTTTTACTAGCTTCACCAAGTGAAGAGGAAGGAGAGGAGGGAGAAACAAACGAAGCAGAAGGTTGGGGGGTAACTCTAGTATCATCTAGTTTCTGATTTGATTGCTCAGGAATCACGGTGCTTTGAACGACAGAGGTCGAGAAGAGACATATTGGCAAGCCAATTGTCAGTCTTGGAAGGGACAATGTGGCCATATGAGGTGCACCAACATCTCCCCAAGAGGAGAAAGGACTAGGATTTCCCCCAAGGGGAAATCCTTGGTTGGTGGATTCCATTTTCTCAACTTAAGACCAACAAGGGAACAATGACATTATTCCGATTAAAATAAATTTTATGACGCTTTGACACAACTTGCTTTTTCAATTTTTAAGAGTCGAGAAAAAGCTAAAGATGACTCTAGTCGCCTTCGATTTTTAATGAGCCTAAAGTGACAAGTGCTTAGATGGACCTTTTCCTTTAAGGAGTATGAAAAGGAACGAAAGAGACTGCTCTGGAAGTCTAGATAGAGGTATTACCAAACCAATTGCAAAACTGCATAATACTTTTTATGGTACAACAGTCAATCTTCCCGAATGTTGTGTTCATTGCATTGTGATTGATAGGGTGGCAAACACGGATTCCTAAGGATAACGGGTATAACCTATTGTGGTGCCCTAATATATACTCGACGGTACATGGGAGCACAAGTCCATATTGGCACTTGTCGTCTCAAAGAGGAGGAATCACCCAACCTACGATGAAAGCGATAGTTACCAGGCTTTGCGACGCCGGAATACATCTCTAGCCTAGACTTCTAAATGTTGTGTGTTAGGTTCCAAAGTGTTTTTATGTTCATTGAATTTATTTTACAGTTGATCTTTCCTAAGAAGTTTTCCTTTTAAGGTTCACTGCGTGATGTAGATATACAATTCCTAAAATGAAATCTAAGATGATAAACAATCATTTATTCTTCTTTTTGCAACGAAAATCCTAGCTACTAAGGAAAGAGAAGCGAGATTCTTTCAACATAGAGCAGAGAGCACACACTATATGCATTGTCCTAGATCAAAATCAACAAGCAGTCTAAATACAAATGCACATACATTTATTTGTTTTCCGCTTTCTTAATGTGTGGATGACAAAAATAATGCTAATTATAAATCTGAATTATATTTTCAAAGCAACGACACTAACGATTTTCTCTTCAAAAGACAAAAGGAAGACAATGACGACACTTTGCGATTTTGAATTGAAAACTGATTTCGACACTTGAAAAACTATTAATTCAAATCAAATACAAGAGTAACAGTGTAATCGACCATCAAAATAGTAGGATTCTTTTCTTTGACTAAAAATGACACTTGCGACACTTCCAAATCAAAAGACGACAATTCGACTAAGCTACTTGTTTGTAAATGAGAACTGTAAATGGTGAACAATACATAAAACATTCACAATTATTTGTACAATGGAGGCTGAATAATGCAAAGGAAGGGATTTTCTACAATGGTATACTGATCACAGACAACAAAATTCCTGAATAAAGTTGAAGAGAGTGAACAAAAACCAAAATCTGGAGGCAGAAATAGTCTTATATGATCATCGCACCAGTAACACAGAGCAACATGGATGCATCTCACCTACTGCACACAGGAGGTGTGATGCATCCAGATTTCCAAGAGGAGAAGGTGAGATGGCCCAGGGAAATTAGGATGTTTGCAAATCAATTGTTCAGTTTATAAGAAAAACCCGGAGATGGACTGAAGCAGCATTGATCTACTTTGCACTTGCATAGAAAATGAAATTTGAAGGCTAACTGGCTTAACTTCAGGCTCCATCTGTAGTTTATAAAGAAAACAAATATAGATAAGCAAATAATATATTTTCTCCCCAGCGGAGTCGCCATTTTGTTATTGGGAAATATAGTGTCCATTCAGAGTTGCTAGTCCCACTAAGATAGGTAGATATCTTAGAAACAAACAAACTAAAGTTACTCTCATTTTCCTTTATGAGAAGTAGATAGGAGAGGAGCAAAGAATACCAACCTCAATCTTCTGCTTGGTTCCTTGCTTGTTCCTTCTCCCCTCTGACAGATCTTTGCTGCTCCTTCCTTGCTTACCCTACTTCAAAGAGTACCTATAAATTCAAAGCCGCATAATACCTTCAAAGTACTAGGATCTACAATCATAAACAATATAGGACCATATATATATTGACCACACAAATGCATATATCATCAAGCATACAAGAATATGGAGGAAAACTCAAATAGATTTATTGATAGAAAGAGTAGAATAGAGGATTACAACCCATTGATCTGACCCAGTGTCATCCTCCCATCATGAAAGCCCTTCTTCACCTCATGAAAAGCTTAGATCACCCAACACTATGAAATTCCACCAAGAAACCAACAACACTTCCTTACAAGATACAAGATTCCAGCCTCTGGATCTCTGGGATGAGAGATCCATATTTAGATGTTTGTAGGGGGGTGAGTCAGCTTCTAGGATTTTGATTAGTGTCCTCTCTCTGATAGTTCTTAGTTCCACTTGGAGATTCATGATCTCTTACTCATCCCTGGCATACGTGTCAACTCCTTATTTGGAGGTACCATGAATCCATCCAAACTCAGGAATAGCAAGTTTAACGGTATTGATTTTTCCCAATATGTACAGCTTGCTGTTCCATTGTCGTTTTTGTGTTTTTACTCTCTAAAAATTTAACAGTGTGCTAAAGCTTGAACAACTTGTTGTTCCATCACCATTTCCGTGTTTTTGCTCTATAAAAAGTAACAGTGTGCTATGCTTGAACAAGGTTGGGAGGTAGATTGATACGCAACGAACCGAAGGTGTTAATGATCTACGACGCTTCATGCGAAATTTTAATAAGAGCAGGATGGATTTCCTACCTTAACCGACTACAACAGTCTAATGAGACGGTGGCCATTGAATTTCTGCAAAATTTGCAAGAAGATCGTTCCATGGTGAGGGGGAGGCAAATAAAAGTAACAGACGCGATAATTCCTAAAGTATTAGGACTACCAGCTATTGGACCAATATGGACCCAGAAGAAAGTGAGACTTCAAGATGCCATAACCATCTTCTGGGACGAAGGACATAGTCTTACTGTCAAAGGAAAAAGAGTTCTTCTTGCAACCCTAGGAGAGCCATGGGCAGAATTAGCGAGGATTATGCAAAGCTACATCACCTGCGATGGCAGAAAAGACATGGTAAGACGATGCCATCTCAAACTGTTAGCTGTGTGAAAACAAAAATGTGCTGTAAATTTGCCCGCATACTTAAATTCTTTATTGCATGATGCTGCTCGAAGTATGAGAAAATCTCGTCATGTAAAAATGGTAGTAAGTCATCACGGCTTAATTCGGCTAATAGTCAGTTACAATCTTGCTCAATAGCAAAGTAGTTGGGAAGAATTGATATTCTCAATAGATAGGGGAATGGCCTTACCAGCCCCAAAACGAAAGAGAATCGATAGCACACCAATGAGACTGCAAAAATGAACATAGTCCACCAGATTGGGGAGAAGCAGAGGAATGCTGGGAAATCCCTAAGAAAGCAGCAGCCAGCTAGTAGAGATATATGACTCAGAGGATGAGCAACCCCCACTACTTGAAGGAAGGGAAAATGAAGAAGATGAATTAGAAGAAAATGAAGAAGAGGAACTGAAAGAGGAAACTGAGCACTTTAGTGAGGAACAAGGGGAGGAAGCAGAGAAACTTAGCGAAAGCCCATTACAAAACCCTCTGCAAGAATATGAATTGGCCCAAATTTTGGCCAACATGGCGGAGTATATCCAGCCCCACAACCCACTTAACCTCAATATCGAGGCAGGACAATGACAAGAGCACTCTACTCACAATAAGGGTGCATCTGAAGAAATGAACGATGAGGAAGAAGAGGAAAGACAATCACAGGAACACTTTGCTCACAGTCAAAGTGCATTCAAAGAAATGCATGAAGAAGAAGAAGTAGAAGAAGAAGCCACCCAAGAAATAGCAAATCAACCCAGGGTATCCACCCCTGAGAAACCTGATCAATAGGACAAGAACACTGAAGACGTGTTCCAAGAAAAAACATGGAAATAGGCCAAGGCAAGGGTAAAATCATTGAAGAACAAAGCCCAGGCCCAAGAAAAGAAACAGTTGTTCCTTCGAAGAAAACGAATGAAATCAAAATGCTATGAAAAGAACAGCAGCGGCTACTAAATGTAGTTACACAGCTCAGACAACAAATAAGGGTCTTAAAAATGGGGAGGATCTAAAAAAGAACCCCTGGAACAAAGGATGCAACCACCCAGACGAAACCCCATAAAATGAAGACCAAAAGGACTCAAACCTAACCCATTATCATCCAAGAATGCAAGGAATAACATGTGGCTGTTACAAATGCAGAGGCCCAAACCGAAAGCACACCAGTCTGTAATAAGGACATCCAGACAGAGGCATTTTCCTCTAGCATCACAACCGACTAGACAGTTCATGAGAAGGAAACACAGACTATAGGAACTAGATGTCGCAATAAGGAGATCTAGGTAGATCTCTAGCCCAAAAATGTTTTGATGGACAATGATCCAAGGATAGTGAAACTTCAAAAAGATCTGGCACAAGCCCGACAAATGATAGAAAAGCTCACAGAGGAAACTGTTCCTTAGGAGAAATATCAGAAGTTATAGCAGCAAGTAAAGAACATCAATGCATTGGAGAGCGAGGCCTTCAATAGATGGCATAGTGTAGAGGAAAAAGTTAAAAAGGTAACTAATAGACTAGACACAGTTATGAGTCAAATGGACACTTTATGTTCTCTATATACCGATGTTCTAGCCTGTAGGGCACCTGCCAAAAATTATGCTTGTTTTTTATGGAAAGGTACTTATAATTAAAAATTAAAGCTATCAAGGTAGGAGTGCCTATAGAGCTAAAAACTACTGATGATTTCATAAAATACTGTAAACATTATGGGGTGAAAGTCCAGAAATTTCTATGTGAGTTTTATTTGCATAATCTTGTGTTGGATGGTGAAACGAAAGAAAACCTTAGCCCTTTTGTGGCTGATATCTAGCTCCAGGCATTCATCTCTTTTGTTGTTAACCATATAAAGTGGCTTAAAGCCTATAATAGCTTTCAGAGATAGGAGAACGGCTTAGATCTATGGGTAAGGGGTGAACCAAGAAACCCAATATGAATGTGGAATAAGCATGGAAGCTTAATAAGAAAGCAGGGTGTGATCCAGACATTGGGACCCATTCACACAACAATTGTCTAGCAAGGGGTAGAATACTTCCTAGCCATCAAATACCTTGCCATAGCAGCAGTTAAAATTCAATATAAGACTTCCAATCTCAATGTTCAGGACCGCGAGCCATTCAATTATGAAAATTTTAAGCTAGGTGTTGATCGCCTGGTTACCTATAATGACCTCATATTGAGAGAGGGCCCGCATTGGTTAGGCTGTAGGTTTTGAAGTCCAATCATCTGGTATCCTACACCAAGGTATAGAGCCCTATATGAATTGCCTGAAGGCTAGATAGGGCATATTTTTGATGCTTTAGCTAGAAATAATGGTTTTAGACCACTGCATGAAAATCCTTCTCCAGCCTATTTCCTAACTGCCTTGCATGTAAATTACAATGTTTTCATGAGGCCATGAAAAAGGGTAAGCAGGGGGGTGTGTTGAGCATTGGAAAAGGTATGTATTTACCACTTATTTCTTTATCTTCTCCTTTGAATCATAACTTTTTTACACTCTAAGATGGCAATATGATTAAAGAATTGTGGTGGAATTAAGGAGATTTGTGATTTATGAAAAATGAGTAATTATTATCTTTTTATATACATAAAGTGAAGAAAAGGAAAATTTCTATTCAGGAGGAGAAGACAAAGAAGAAGCAATTGTTGTCCCTTTGATAGGAAGTCGTGTCCAGATGAGGAAATCAATATCAGAGCGCATGGTCCAGGAAAAGGAAGAGAAAATGCGGCATTAGCGCAAGAGGACAAAACGATAAGTTGGAGATCAAAGATATGGCGAATCCCTTAGGATCATTTGATCCTGAGGGATCGCTTCTTCAAGACTTATCTGTATTTTTGATACTTTCGCCTGGCCATAATAAAAGGGGACAACGTTGGTAGCCAAGGGGGTGGATTTTATTGTCAATTTGTAGAACTTATTATTGTAAACTTAACTTTGATCATAGACTCTCTTTGAAGAGCAATCGATGTAACTCTGCCATTTATGATTAATATATAGATTTGTTGTTGTTTTGTCTTCTGATCCTGGAGTAATCGTAGCAGTGCTTCCCTGGTGGCTAAGGGCCTGGCAGTAGTGGATCACTTGCTTCTTGTATCATTATTTTCTGATTACAGTCATGTGTGGTTTGATTTCCTTTGCATTCTCTTAATTTGCTTTATTCAGTAATATTTTGTTCCTAAAAATTTCATTGAATTGATATGTTATATCAAAATCACAATCGAATAGCAAAATTATTATTCACAACCGAAATGTTATGTTGTTCCTTATGAAACCATATTGAATTGTCTAATTTGTATTTTGCGGTTTATTTACAGATTGATATTGTTGTTCATTTACAGATTGATATCGTTGTTCATTTATAGTTGTGATTGCCGTTCATTTAGCTACAGTCCACATATAATTGCGATTGTTGTTCATTTCACTGTTGTTCAATTATAATTGCAATTGTCGTTCCTTTATACCTATGGTTAATGTCCTGTATGCTAGAATAAGATTACTGATTCTATAGTTGCTGCGTGTTTTCACTTAATTAAGTTTGTTGTTCAATTTCTGTAGGTTTACTTAGATTTGTTGTTCGTTTCTTAGATTGTTGTTCAATTTCTTTATTAGTTAAAGATTGTTGTTCAATTCCTTTCTTAGTTAAAGATAGTTGTTTGATTCCTTTCGGTTAAGTTTGCTGCTTATTTCATTTTTGTAGATTAAGCTTTGTTGTTCGATCTTTCCAGTAGATTCAGATGTTGTTCCTTGTATGCTAATCTAATTTTTATTTCCAGTATTTGCTATGGTGTGAATAGGAATATCTACAATTGTAACGAACATTGACTACTTTTGTCTAAGTTCTCAGATTGGAGATCTTGTATGTGATTGATTTTCATTTACATCAGTTTACAAAGGAAAGAGTTATCATTACTGCATCCTTGACTGATGATTGCTGTAGTTTCTTGAGTAAATTATTTAGTTACAAAGAATTTAAATTTCTTACCATTACAATTAGATTTTGTTCCCAACATTCATTTACTTTTACTTTTGTAAGCACTATACTACAAGCATTACTCTTGAACAAGTGACTGCCTTCGACTGAGTACACTCTTAAGATAATTTTTTTTACCTGGATTGATAATTAATGTAGGGTAAATAGGGGTTAAAAGACACCTTTTTATCGCTCAACAAAGAGCAAGCGATTTCACATTTTGAGGACATGTTTAGGTTTCTAGGAGATGATAGCATACATGCTTGCTTGAGGAGATGGAACACACTACCATACAACTTAAAGATCAAAGAGTATCACTCTCCTCAAAGGTTGAGAGAGGCACTAAACAAGACACCCATATATAAGAAATCTATGCAAAGGTTGAAAGTCAATTGGCTTGGCCTAAAACTCATTCCACCACTACTCTTAGGGATGCTAGAAGGGAGAAAGGAAGAAGAAGAAAAGAGGCAGTGGGAGGAGGTAGAAAAGAAGGCAGGATTTTATGAACAAGATGAGGAGACCACAACAAAGGCATGGGATGTCAGAGAGGCCACTAGAGCCATGAAGGATATGGATATTGATTAAGTTTCTTAGAGGATGAGCAACACTTTCAGCAGGGGGGTGATGATGAGCCTCATCATTGGGTAATTATATGGGCCTTAATTCACCTCCTAGATTAGTCAAACCGACTTTTCTCATAACTTATTACATGCTTTTGATTATATTTTGTTTATGAGGCGAGTTAGAGTTGGATATTATGCTTAGTGGACTAATATGCATTGAATGCAGGATTAAAGGAGAAAATCATGGAATTTTGGCAAAGACTAAGGTCAAAACTTGAATGGGACAAGGGAGAGGGATTGTAGGAGCCAAATCCTCATTTACTACTCCTCCATTCAAATATTCCTCCATTCATCACATCAGTTTGGAGTGAAAACATCGAAGTCATGAGGATTAGAAGGCAGCCGAGGAAGTGAGAGGAAAAGCACCAGTTTATCTTGAGTTTGGGAGCCGAGCATCCCTAATTTTAAGGAAGTTGTTGGGGAGTTCAGTTGTATAAGTAGAGAGGCCTAGGACCTTAGTAGGATTCAGATTTTTATTGTAAAACTCTAAGATATTTTCAAGTTGAAATACTTGTGAAAGTTCTATTGATGTAATTTTTTGTTTTGGTAATAAGAATGAGTTTTGGTAATATATATATATATATATATATATATATATATATATATATATATATATATATATATATATATATATATATCCAATTCTCAAATATATCTAATGTTCAAATAATAAGTTCCCTACATTTTTCATATTATGTTGCATCAAACATATCAAATGATATTGTGTTCGAGAGGTCAACATTGTTCAACATTAGTAGCATATGCACTCAAAAAATAGGTCCTTGTTGCTTACACATAGAGGCCCATGAACACGTTCAAAGCTCACTTTAAAACCAATTCAATGCATTATGTAGCAATTTAATGCACACATATTTTCTCAAATTCTCTCACACTTGTTTTGAAGCCCAAAATTGTCTCTTTTTTACTACCTTCTTACACTCCATCCTCCTTTTTTACTCCAATAACTCTAATTGGGCATCAATCTACAAGGTTCATGGAAATAGTAGGTACTTAAACATATTTTATTTCATAAGTTTCATTGTTATTTATCACTTAGATTAATATTTGCATGAGCTACTAAATTGCACCATTTATGCAACTAATGACTGATTCTGTAGCAAAGTCGAAGGTTTGATTGGTTCTAAGACTCCATCCGAGGAACGATATATGTTGGGCCTCAGTTTTGGTCTATTTTTGCTTAGGGAAACCTACTTAAACCTTATATTTTCCATCCATTTTCCATCACATCCATCTCATTTTGATGTATTTTATGCATATTCAGGTGTTTAATTTTAATTTTGCAATTTCTAGAAGTTTTTATGAAAATTGATTTTCAAGTGCAATTTTGGACTGAATCAGAAATTCCCGTAATAGCTATGTGGATGACATATTTGCAGGACACTTGGGCTCAAGTTTGATGCATGGATGGACAGCTTGGGAACTAGGACTAAGCTAACTCCACTTGGTTCGGCCAGAACAAGCTCAGGGAAAATTTTAAGAACCCCCCCTAAATTTATAAATATAATAAATGGGCGAATCTCCATGGTATATAGGAAAAATGGAAGGCGATTTTATCAATAATATAATATGTATATATAATTTTTTGGCGAATCTCTCACTAGACATGGCGAATATTTTACTCAATTACAAAATCTTGTAAGATCTTGGCGAGTCTTTCACTAAATAATAAAACTTTGTAAAGTCCTAGTGGATCTTAGCATAGGCTACATGCTGGTTTAATTCCCCCATTTAAATAGGCTACATTCCAGGTGAATACCATGGGTCAATACCATGTGCCATTTTGGTGAATACCATGGGTCAATACCATGTGCCATTTTTATTTTTATTAATTCTAATATTAGGGTTAATAATGGTTTTTTGCATGGTATTAATAACAATCTAGTCCATGGTATTTGTCCCATAGTATTTTGGCCATAGTTTTCACCTAAATATAACCCATTTTTTTGAGTGTTCGTAAATATAAGGTGACTTATGGAGTAAATATAAAAAAATGTTTTGTTTGTTTACCATTCCTCTCGTTTATTTATATTTTTATTAATTTACCATACCTCTTTTACAAATATGGTATTTGGCCCATAGGATTCACTTAAATAAAACCTCTTTCTTGAGCCTTCATAAATAGAACGAGGGTTATGGACTAAATATAAAAAGAGGTTTTATTTATTTACGATACGTCTAGTTTGTTTATATTTTTATTTATTTACCATACCTTTTGAGTGAGTATAAAAAGACGTTTTATTTATTTACCATTCCTCCACTTTACTTATATTTTTATTTGTTTACACCCTTACATGTATATAAGGTGACTTATGGAGTAAATATAAAAAATGTTTTTATTTATTTACCATACCTCTCATTTATTTATATTTTTATTAATTTACCATACCTCTTTTATAAATATGGTATTTGGCCCATAGGATTCACTTAAATAAAACCTATTCTTGAAAATGGGCGAATGGATTCACTTAAATAAAACCTATTCTTGAAAATGGGCGAATGGAAGGTTGTAAGTCCTAATTTCAAGGGCTAAATTTACCTTTTTTACCCTCTCCCTTAAAATAAGGTGGGCTATTTGAGGTGATTTGTAAAAATGTACTATGATACAAAATATTTGCCCACTAAAAAATTAAAAACCCTTAATTTCGCCAAAGGGCGAACATTCGCCCCTAAAATTATCCTTGAACAAGCTTTATTAGGCCCGGTCAAGGCTGGTCAAACATGACTAGTCACCAGAAAATCCCTAGGAAATAGGGCAGTTTTGAGATTTTATGGGATTGACCATATTTCTTGGGATGAATTGGATGAGTTCGACTTAGATAGGTGGATATGAGTAGATATGAGTGTTAGAGATAATATAGATAAGTTTGTTTCATTAAACCTCTATTTAAAGCCAAGACTTTGATGGCTTTTGTAAGGGAATTTGTATGTAACTGTTGTATAATTTGAGTTGGGAGCTAATTTGAAAAACTTGTTTCATCCCAATTTGTTGTTCATGCTTGGTTGATCTACTGAAGTTGTTTTAGCTGATATTTCTTCAAGTGTGCAAGGCAAGGGTGGAGGGCCCCCACACCAAGCTAAGTACATTTCTTGGTTCAATTTTCATAGTTTTCATAAACTAGTTTTTGTTTCAAATGTATTTAGATGTGTGATGATTGTTGAATGAATATTAGTTTAATTCTAATCTACATATGAAGGGACACAAAGGAATTTAAGTTAAATTCCCCTTCTATTTGATCTTGAACTAAAACTGAATTTCATTCTCCATTTCTCATTTGAAGTTATTTATGCATTTCTAGTTTGAAGCAATGGTGATTGTGACATAGGAGGATTGTGAAGAAGGAAAATTTGGACCTCCTTAGTTAGGAGCACCTTCTTCTACATCTTCTGCATCATAAACCATTGTTAATTAGTGCTCTTAGAGTTATCTTCATGAAAGTAGTATTGTAGGGAAGGACAACCTGGTTCTCCTAAGTTAGGAGGCTCTTCCCTCATATATTACATAAGTGAATTAGAAATTGTAAAATAGGTTTATATTTGTAATATGTACTTCTTTAAATCTTCAAATTTTATCTTCTAAACTTGATTATATCTGATGTCCATATACAATGGATTTGCCTCCAAGTTTTACAAACCCGGATTGATAATTAAATACTTGTATTAATTTAGTCAATAAATTAGCCCAACAATATATATGGGCAGGTGGATAATAGATGGCAGAATGATATTACTATCTTCATGTTTTGTATTGATGATAAGAACATTGCATAGGCCTAGTCAACGCAGAATTCAACCAACAATGAAGGAGCCGAAGGTGAACCAAGCGAGCGAAGAAATTAATTAAAGCTGATATTTAGCCTCATGATTTTCTTCTCCAATATAAAATTGTGAGGAAATAATGAGATATTATCTTTTTATGATATTTTTAGTATTTGTTGAGTAGGATAGGTTCATAAATCTCTAAACAATTATTTGATGGAGGTTATAATTCTATCTGTCGTCATGAAAAACATAGTCTTGAATATTGTTTATAAAACTTTGTTTTACAGTTATAAAATTATGTTTTATTTATCCTTGTTGTATGTTTCCTTGATGCGTATATAGTCCATTTGAAGAGTAGTGTTGTTGCCTACGTCTTGCAGGAGGCCCCTGTGGATTTGTAAGGATTTTATTGTTTTCAACTAATATTTCAATTATGCATTTTATATCATGTTTAATCCATTCATCTAACTGTCCAATTCGATTTCTAGTGAATGATTTTGATAGTGGTCACTGAGTTTATAATAGAACATGTTGTGTTTAATCTTTTTTCCTTTAGACGAATGAGTGAAGTCAAGATGTCTTGTGCACATGATAAGTAGGATAACAGAGTGTGGATTTATTTATGATTTGAAGTATAATTTGAGTTTGGTGAAGAGAATTTCAATTTCAAATTAGTGTTAATTTTTCTTTTTCTATGAGAGTGATTGAAATTTAGTTTCATTATTTAGTGGAGTAAGTGTGATATTTATTTTTGCAAAGTGTGATATTCATTTTAAACAAGTGTGATAATCCTAGTTTCATATTTCTTTCAAGAAAGTGTGATATTGCTTTCAAGCAAAGTGTGATATTTCATTTAAGTAAGTGCAATAATTTTGATTTCATTTTTTCTAAAGAGTGACATATTTATTTTCATGTAATAATGATGAAAACTTGTGCATCTTGATATCTCAATTTAATCTAGGAATTTCTTGAATAATGTAATATCCCTCCCCTTAATAATAAATAATAAATAATAATATAATAATAATTAATAAATAATACAAAAATAATAAATAATAATATAAATAATAAATAATAATAAATAAATAACTTAATAATAATAAAAATAATAACTCATAAATGTTAAATAATAAATAAGGTTAAAAATATATACAAAGAAAATAAATAAAAATAATAAAAATAAAAATAGTAATAAAGATCTAGATAAGAATAAATAAAACAAGAAAAGGAAACTATCAAAAAGAAGGAAATAAAACTTAAAAAATCAAAAGAAAGTTTCATGTAGACACATGGGTGTGTGCATGTGGTTTCTCTTTCAATATTGTTATATTTTATTAGATGGTGAGGAGGATGGGAGGCATGCCATCTCTCCGAGTTTCTATCCTTCATTCTCTTGGAGAATAGTGTTCTAAGAACTACGAGTCACTGGCAGTAGTACATTGATTGAGGGCTAGGGGGTGGCCAGTTGTAGCAGATCCTTGCACAATTGAGCCCACGATTGGGTGGAGAGTCGTCCCTGTTGGAAATAATACTGAGAGGGGGGGTGAATCAATATTATCTAATTCTTTTTAAATATATTTATACTTTGAATTATTGTATGTCAGTACCATAAAATAATGAGCATGAACAAGAAAAACAGATAGTCACACCAAAGAACACCCGATATAAGGTGGAAACCCAATGTGGGTGAAAACCACCTGCTGCAATATGTTTCTATATTCTTTCAATTAGAAACTCCTTTTACAATGATTTTGTACTGGTGCAGTCCTTTACCAGTACGCAGGCTGCAACCTGCAGAGAGCTACAACTCTCTCTCCTTGAAGGGAGTTACAACCCCCTACTTATTTTCTTTCAAGGACCACTTTTTCATAAATTTTCAGACTGGATCCATGAACATCAATCAATCATCAAGTATATCTGCATCAAACAATCTCCTTTTCCCAATTAGCACTGAATCAAGTAAACACTTCTCTGACAGCTATACCCAGAACACAGTAACAGTAACCACACACCAAATTCTGAACCCAGAGTACTGCAGCAATAGACAGAGGAAGCTAGATCATAATTTAAAGATATACGCTACTTCAACAACCTGAAACCTGCATGCAGATCTATAAAGGATAATTCCTTCTTTCAAATATTCAGACACTAATTAACCCAGATTGTTAGATTTATAGATCAAGCATGCGCCTAAATTATACAAAGATACTATTATTCAAGCATAAATATTATGACCCATCAATAGAACTTATCCTTCTTTATGCGCTAAGGTTCCTCCTTCATTCAGATCCAGATCTGCACCATAACCCAATCACAAATATTTCAGATCTAGCACTTATTAGATATTCAATTCATTCGATGATACTTTGCCAAATGATCTTCTTCCTCTTATATAGTCTTAGGCCTTTCACAATACCACGGTCCAAAACCATAATAACACAATACCACGGACCCAATACTTGGGATCAACACTTTTGGATGCAATACCACGGACCAAAACCATAGGATCAAAAAACTATCAGACTAATACCATGAACCAACCATGAAAGTGCGTGAGATCAACACTTTTGGATGCAATACCACAGACCAAAACCATAGCATCAAAAACTGTCGGACTAATACCATGAGCCAACCATGAAAGTGCGTGAACTTTTCTCTTCATGAAAGGAACTTTTCTCTGCATGAAAGTGCGTTAACTTTTCTCTACATGAAATAAACTTTTCTCTGCATAAAAGTGCGTGAACGTTTCTCTACATGAAATAAACGTTTCTCTGCATAAAAGTGCATGAACTTTTCTCTACATGAAATAAACTTTTCTCTGCATAAAAGTGCGTGAACGTTTCTCTACATGAAAGAAACTTTTATCTACATAAAAGTGCGTGAACTTTTCTCTACATGAAATAAAATTTTCTCTGCATAAAAGTGCGTGAACTTTTCTACACTATAATTTATCATCTGAGATGAGTGGGTTGCCATCAAGTACAACATATGTATAATAATGCCAACAATCTCCCCCTTTGGACTTGATGGCAACAACAACCAATCACTCTCTCCCTTTGACATCAAGGGCAAAGGGGAAACCAAGATAATATCTTTCCTAGAGAAAAATTCTGCTGCCGATAGTCCCCCTGAGTATCTGCTGACATCTCTGAAAGAGCTCCCCCTTTGTATATGCCAAGGTGTACCACTCTATCCATGCTTCCTCTGAGTACATGCTGAAGTCTCTGCTCTACTGAAGTGTGTTGTTCATGCTCCCCCTGACTATAAGCAAGGTCAATAACTGATAGCAGCAGCATCTGATAATCACCATAATGACCATGAAAGAGATAGAGACATATTGCAGCGATATTCCTTCTGTCCTTTCTCCATAATGACAACAATGCATTATATGCTCCCCCTGAACTTGTGCCATTCGATCTTTGACCAATCCGCAACTCAGCAAATGTATGCATATACCGCAGATGAACCTTGCGTACAACCAACAATCAGAAGAGAGTCAACAACAAGATGATGCATCAACAACCCCCAACTTTTTCTTGAGGTATTCAAAGGTCTCCCTCAGCAATGGTTTGGTGAGAATATCAGCAACTTGTTCCTTAGAAGGAACATACTCCAACGTTCAAGCACTTGTTCTCGGAGAAAGTGATATTTGATTGGTATCTGCTTGGTCTTTGAATGCATGACTGGGTTCTTTGAAATGTTGATTGCACTTGTATTATCACATAAGATGGAGATAGGTGGTGTACAAGTGATTTGAAAATCTTGCAAGGTCTGCATCATCCAAAGGAGTTGAGTGCAGCAAGATGCAGCAGCCACATATTCCGCTTCAGCTGTAGGCAAAGCAATTGAACTCTGTTTCTTGCTGAGCCAAGATACTAATCGGGAACCCATAAAGAATGCAGCACCACTTGTGCTCTTCCTGTCATCCACGCTTCCGTCCTAATCTGCATCTGTATAAGCATGAAGTGTGAGATCTGTATCTCTAGGATACCATAATCCATAGTTTTGAGTCCCTTGAAGATATTTGAAGATTCTTTTCACTGCCTGAAGATGAGTTTCCTTTGGATTTGCCTGAAATCTTCCAACTATTCCTACTGCATGCATGATGTCTCGTCGGCAACCTGTCAAATAAAGTAGACTTCCAATCATAGATCTGTAAGTTGGTTGATGCACTGCTGCTGATTCATCATTTGCACTGAGGTTACATCCTGTGACCATGGGTGTACATACTGGTTTTGCTTCTTCCATACCATATTTCTTCAAAATCTTCTTGAGATACTTGGTTTGGGACAAGAAGATCCCTCCATTTTGTTGGATTTGCAAACCAAGAAAATATGTCAATTCTCCAAGCAAGGACATTTCGAATTCTTTCTGCATCACCAAGGCAAAGCTTTGACTCATAGATTCTTCATTGTTGCCAAAGATAATGTCATCTACATACACAACAAGTATTAGCAATTTGTCATTTTCAATTTTTATATAAAGATTGCTATCTGTTGATCCTTTTGAAAAACCTTGTTGATGAAGATATTTGTCCAAACGATAGTACCAAGCCCTTGGAGCTTGTTTAAGACCATAGAGAGCCTTTTTCAATCTGCATACAAGATTTGGATCATTTCCAACAATGAAACCATCTGGCTGCTCAATGTATACTTCTTCTTCTAAGTCTCCATTCAGAAAGGCTGATTTGATGTCCATTTGAAATACTTTGAACTTTTGAAAGCTTGAGAGAGCAAGGAACATTTGGATGGCCTCAAGTCTTGCAACAGGAGCAAAAGTTTCCTCAAAATCTATTCCTTCTTGCTGCGCATACCCTTTACAAACAAGTCTTGCCTTGTTTGTAATTACTTCCCCATTTTCATTCAACTTATTTTTGAAGACCCATTTTGTCCCTATAAAATTCTTATCCTTAGGTCTAGGAACCAACTCCCAAGTGTTGTTCTTTTAGATCTGTTCAAGTTCTTCATCCATTGCTTTGACCCAACATTCATCTTTGCATGCCTCTTTTACATTTTGTGGTTCAGTGGAGGAGAGTAATGCCAAATAGCTTGAAGCTTCTGCAATTGTTCTTCTTGTTTGTACACCTGTTTCTTTCTGCCCCAAAATCTGAGATTCTGGATGATTCTTCTGAACATACCGAGATGGAGTCTTCTCTTCTATTCTTATTTGTTCCTCTGGTGCTCCTTGAGGTCCTTCTTCTTCATCATTCTGTCTTTGAGGTTAGTCTTCATCTTCTTCGATATTTTCATGATTTACTTGCCTAGGAATGTATCCCTTTTCATCAACCACTACATTAACGCTGTCAACAATTCTTCCAAGTCTTTTATTGTAGCACTTATATGCTTTCCTGTGTGGAGAATAACCAAGAAGAATCCTTCATCTGCTCTAGGTTCAAGTTTGCCAAGTTACTCATCAGTATTCTTAATATAGCATTTGCTCCCAAAGATTTTGAAGTGCTTTACCGAAGGAGTCTCACCATACCAGAGCTCATGAGGAGTTTGAGTGTTGTTCACTCGGACATTTGTTTTGTTGAGAATAACAATCGCAGCATATGCGGCTTCACCCCAGAAAGTTGCGGGAGTTCCAGACTCATCCAGCATAGCACGAGCCATTTGTTGGATTGTTTTGTTCATCCTTTCCACCACTCCATTTTGCTGAGGAGTTCTAGCTGTAGAGAATTCTCTTCTTATCCCACGTTCTTCACAGAAATCGAAAAATTCATTTGAGGTAAACTCCCCACCTCTATCAGACCTGAGGCACTTAATTTTGTAACCTGATTCATTTTCAACCAAGGCTTTGAAGGATTTGAATTTCTCGAATGCTTCGTCTTTGTGCTTCATAAGTCCTAACCAATCAAACCTGGAGAAATATTCAATGAATAATATCAAGTATTCTTCTCCTCGAGGTGTCATTTTCCTAAATGGACCACATACATTTGTATGGACTAGCTCAAGAGGCATGCTAGCTGATCCTTCCTTCTCTGGAAAGTTAGTTCTGGTTTGCTTTCCAAACTGACATGATTTGCATATGGTGTTGTCTGGAATTTTGATATCTGGAAGACCACGAACTGCCTGATATTTGCATGCTTTCCTTATTTGTGAAAATCTTAGATGCCCCAAACTTCAGTGCCATAACCAATGTTCATCATCCTTGCTCAAATAGCATTGTTGTTGTCCTTCTTCAAATATGTATAGATTATTTGGAGTTCTTCTACCTTTGATCACTGTTTCACCTGTATCAAGATCACGAACACGACATCTGTTTGATCTAAATATCACCTCGGTTCCTTGTTCACACATCTGGCTGACACTTAGAAGATTATTCTTCAATCCGTCAACATACAAAATATTTCCAGCTTTGACCTTTTCTTTTAACTGAGCTGTGCCTTTTCCTTTTATAGCTGTTGGAGTATCATTTCCAAAAGAAACTTTCTTTCCCTTTTCTAAAGAAGAATATGATTCAAGTTTTTCTTTATCACCTGTCATATGCTTCGAACATCCACTGTCGATGTACCATAGATTTTCCTGTCCCTCTGCATAAAAGGCTATCCCACATCTTTCTGATTTTGGTTCCTTTATTCTCCATGTTCTGATGCTTGAGGCTTGTTCCTTTGTCTAATGAAATCTGCTCCTGCATTTAGAATATTCATGACCGGAGTTATTACAAATAGAACATTCAATTTCATTTTCAAGAGTTGAAAAGTCGTTATAGGTCCTTTTTGTAGTCCCAGACATACTTCTTTGTTTTTGAGCTTCTCTAGTCATGATTGTTTTATATGCAACACATTGAACTGCTTTGTGACCAAAGTTATGGCAAGAGAAACATTGGCCATTGAAGAAACTTCTGCGGTTATCAAATCTACCGCCCAAATGATTGTAATTCTTATTGTCATCCATTCTTGAAGCAAAATGAGAAGATTTTACCTGTGGTTGCTTGTAGCTTTTGTTCACCATTAAGACAGATTGCCTCTGGTTTACCTGGTAGTCTTTGTTAGTTCTTGATGTAATTCGTCCCTGCTTTACTTGGTGATCTCCATTGTGCTTTTGCTCATTCCTTCTTGCTACATCAAGATAACTCTTTGAGGTGGATGCTTGAGATGTTTCTCCATTATACCCTAGACCTGTCTTGTTTAGTGGAGAACGTTGTACGTTGATGATCTCATCTAGACTTTCAGATCCTTTGGCAAACTTAAGATTAATAGTCTTTGTTTTCTCAATTTCTTTTCTAAGGCCAACAATTTCACATTCTAACTTTTCAAGAAATTTTTCTTTTTCATCAATTTGAAATTGTAGAGTATCAATGATCACATTCTTTTCTTCTATACATGTCTTGAGTCTAGAAATCTCTTCATAAAAACTATCCACATCTATAGCATCCATGTAATCATCATCTTCAATGGCCATTAAAAGATTATAGTCATTACCTCGTTCATCTTCATCACTATTTGATAGACGATCATTGTCTTCATGAGTGTAGTAGCTTTTCTTATTTGCATTACGTTTCTTGTTCCATCTAATAGGTTCCTTTCCCTTGTCGATCTTATCCTTATGAGGACATTTGGTAGCATAGTGACCTACTCTTCCACAAGCAAAGCATTTGAAGGGTAACTTACCTCTGAACCGTCTAGCACCCCATTGAATATTTCTGACAAAATTTGATTCTTCTTCTTCTTCTGACCCATGTCCTGATTCATAGTACTCTCCTTTACTTGAAGCCTTGAAGGCAGCTTCTTTCCTGTCAGATGGACCTCCTTTTCTCATTTCATAAGCAGTTAGAATTACATGTAGTTGTGACATTTTAAGATGTTGTAGATTCTCCTTTTCTTCTATAGCAGAAACTTTAGATTCAAACCTAGGTGACAAAGATCTTAGAACTTTTTCAACCACAACAGCCTCTTTTATTTCTTCACCCAAATTTTTCATACAATTAACAATCTCATCCACACGAAGAAAATAGTTAGCCACACTTTCATCATTATACATCATGAGATTTTCATATTGAATCCTGAGGGTTTGAAGTTTTGCACGTTTTACCTGATCATCTCCTTCATAGCTCAGAACAATCTTGTCCCATATTTATTTTGCAGATTTATACTACATAACTTTCACAAATTCTGATTGAGATAGACATCCTAGAAGAGTATTGACTGCCTTTGCATTTGTTTCATATTTCTTCTTCTCAACTGGATCTGTAGGAGTAGCTGATGGAAAAGTATACCCTGTTTCTACGATGTCCCAGACTTTTGTACCCAAAGATTGAAGATAGGCAGTAACTCTTACCTTCCAATACACGAAGTTTGTCCCATCAAAAATCGGTGGCCTTATTGATGCTTCCCTCTCGTAGTTGCTCATGATGATAGATCTTCCTTCAAGCGATCAAGCTCCTTCAGAAGGACCTGCTCTGATACCAATTGTTGGAAATAATACTGAGAGGGGAGGTGAATCAGTATTATCTAATTCTTTTTCAATATATTTATACTTATAATTATTGTATGTCAGTACCATAAAATAATGAGCATGAACAAGAAAAATAGATAGTCACACCAAAGAACACCCGATATAAGATGGAAACCCAATGTGGGTGAAAACCAACTGCTGCAATATGTCTCTATATTCTTTCAATTAGAAACTCCTTTTACAATGATTTTGTACTGGTGCAGTCCTTTACCAGTACGCAGGCTGCAACCTGTAGAGAGCTACAACTCTCTCTCCTGGAAGGGAGTTACAACCCCCTACTTATTTTCTTTCAATGACCACTTTTTCATAAATTTTCAAACTGGATCCATGAACATCAATCAATCATCAAGTATATCTGCATCAAACAATCTCCTTTTCCCAATTAGCATTGAATCAAGTAAACACTTCTCTGACAGCTATACCCAGAACATAGTAACAGTAACCACGCACCAAATTCTGAACCCAGAATACTACAGCAATAGACAGAGGCAGCTAGATCATAATTTAAAGATATACGCTACTTCAACAACCTGAAACCTGCGTGCAGATCTATAAAGGATAATTCCTTCTTTCAAATATTCAGACACTAATTAACCCAGATTGTTAGATTTATAGATCAAGCATGCGCCTAAATTATACAAAGATACTATTATTCAAGCATAAATATTATGACCCATCAATAGAACTTATCCTTCTTTATGCGCTAAGGTTCCTCCTTCATTCAGATCCAGATCTGCACCATAACCCAATCACAAATATTTCAGATCTAGAACTTATTAGATATTTAATTCATTCGATGATACTTTGCCAAATGATCTTCTTCCTCTTATATATTCTTAGGCCTTTCACAATACCACGGTCCAAAACCATAATAACACAATACCACGGACCCAATTCTTGGGATCAACACTTTTGGATGCAATACCACGGACCAAAACCATAGGATCAAAAAACTATCGGACTAATACCATGAACCAACCATGAAAGTGCGTGAGATCAACACTTTTGGATGCAATACCACGGACCAAAACCATAGCATCAAAAACTGCTGGACTAATACCATGAGCCAACCATGAAAGTGCGTGAACTTTTCTCTTCATGAAAGGAACTTTTCTCTGCATGAAAGTGCATGAACATTTCTCTACATGAAACAAACTTTTCTCTGCATAAAAGTGCATGAACGTTTCTCTACATGAAATAAACTTTTCTCTGCATAAAAGTGCGTGAACTTTTCTCTACATGAAATAAACTTTTCTCTGCATAAAAGTGCGTGAACGTTTCTCTACATGAAAGAAACTTTAATCTGCATAAAAGTGCGTGAACGTTTCTCTACATGAAATAAACTTTTCTCTGCATAAAAGTGCGTGAACTTTTCTGCACTATAATTTATCATATGAGATGAGTGGGTTGCCATCAAGTACAACATATGTTTCATAATGCCAACAGTCCCCATAACCTTGTTGTCATCTGGCAGACATCAATCACAGGTAATATAGGTATGTACTTATTTGTTGATTCTGATTTTAATTAGGAAATTAATTTTATATTTACTTTGGGTTGTTACATCTTGCGAGATGCCTATGGTCATTGAGTACCGGACCAGATTCCTGCCTTGGGGCAGATGAGGTTTGAGTCAGGCGCGAGCCTTGGGGCCAGCCTTGGACTAGGATACAGACCGAGTCAGGCTTATGCCTAGTTCCATAAGTGGGAAAAAGGGACAGAGGTTCCTTGAGATTTCCAGGGGTGTTGGGGACTTTCGATGCCTGTTGGTTATACTAGTTCAACAGAGGGTGTTGGCAACATGAAGTAAATTAAATAATAAATAATAAATAATAAAAATAATAAATAATACAAAAATAATAATTAATAATATAAATAATAAATAATATTAAATAAATCACTTAATAATAATAAAAATATTAAATCATAAATGTTAAATAATAAATAAGGTTAACAATATATACAAAGAAAATAAATAAAAATGATAAATAAAATTAGTAATAAAGCTCTAGATAAGAATAAATAAAATAGGAAAAGGAAACTATCAAAAAGAAGGAAATAAAACAAGAAAAGGAAACTATCAAAAAGAAGGAAATAAAACAAGAAAAATAAAAAAATCAAAAGAAAGTTGTATGTAGACACATGGGTGTGTGCATGTGGTTTCCCTTTCAATATTTTTCTATTTTATTAGATGGTGAGGAGGATGAGAGGCATGCCATCTCTCCGAGTTTCTATCCTTCATTCTCTTGGAGAATAGTGTTCTAAGACTTAGGAGTCACTGGTAGTAGTACGTTGATTGAGGGCTAGGGGGTGGCCAGTTGTAGCAGATCCTTGAAAAATTGAGCCTACGATTGGGTGGAGAGTCGTCCCCATAACCTTGTTGTCATATAGCAGACATCAATCACAGGTAATATATGTATGTACTTATTTGTTGATTCTGATTTTAATTAGGAAATTAATTTTATATTTTCTTTGGGCTATTACAAATAACCAGGACTTCTAGTACATACAATAATTCCTTAATATACTAGCCATGTTCGATAATTTATGTAGTAATTTAACATCAACTAAATTACCAAACATTTTGGCCCTGTTTTCGGGGAAGTGTATATAGCAGTGTTTTTCTTTTCATTAAAAAATAAAAATACAAATACAAATTATATGCATAGGGAAAGATATTCTAGAGATAGATTTATAAGTGGAGGTAGGAGTTTGATTCCAACATCATCACTCATCCCACCATGACCTCGTAGTGCCACACCATCCACCCAAACTTATATTCCATCAATTACAGGAAGAAATACACTTTCTGAGGTACTTAAATCTGAAATCCAGCCTAAAGATTCACCAGCTTTCTCTACTTAAGTCATAGTAGAAGAAGAAGATCCTACATCCCCAACAGAAGGAGTAATTTTCTATCTTCAACTAAAGAACAACTTTTAGGATAAGAACTAGAAATCCCCAATGAAGAGGAAGAAGAAGAAACTTATTTTAACATTCCATTGGTAGAAGAACCAGAGGAGCTAGAGGAGAAACTAGAAAACCCAATTTTGGAACCTTACATTAGCTCTAAATAATCTACAATGGCAGGAGAAGGGGAATGTGAAGTACATAATGTCAATGGTGAACAACCTAGGATTGGATGTGGAAGAGGAGGAAGTAGAAGAGGTGGAAGATGTGGTAGAAGATGAAGAGGAGGCGGTAGAGGAGATCCAAAACATTTTGGATTTCCCATATTTCATGAAGATACCACAACCATAATGAAAAATATCTCATCCTCTATCCTCCCTAATTTCCATGGATTAAGAAATGAGGATCCTGAAACATTTCTCTTTGAGTTTCAAGTCTCGTGTAGATCCTATGACTGCTTGCTTGATACTCAAAAGTTGAATTGTTTCCATCCACTCTTAATGATGCAACGCTAAAATGGTTTATGGACTTAGGAGTATATTCTATAAGAACATAGGAACAAATGAAAACTAAATGCTTAGATAAATACAAGGATTATTGTATGCCCTATAACCTTAAATATGAAGTCTTTAAAATTATGCAAAAATAAGATGAAAATCTTGAATATGTCATTGAAAGATTTGCTTATAATGTAAAAAGGGCTAAAATACATAATCTGGATGAAGAAAATTTGAAATCTCTCTTATTGAAATCCATCAAAGATGAGTGGATAGATTTTCTCGATGTGGTGGGTAAAGGAGATATTTATCAGTTATCATTTGGAGATATTTGTGACTTATGCATACACATTTCAAGAGAAAAGGAAAGAACTAGGAAACATCCAAGAGATCATGTTACGTCTAGGATTAATAAATCTACAGCTCGGACAATAAGTAGGGTTGAAATAGGCAATTTTCTTGACAACTTTAAAAGAAATATTTTGGGGATTCTTAGTGAACAAATATATACCCTTAAAGTACAAACAAAGAAAAAGACTGAAAATGTTGCATTATCTATCTTTTGTCAAAATGTAGAAAGAACCATGCCTTGAGAGAATACCCTCTTGACTTAAAAATCATAGAAACTTGTGTTATATGTACAAAAAATCGTGATACAAAGGAATGTTCTTCAATACTTGGTCTTAAAGTTTTCTATCAAGAGGAAGTAATGAAAAATCAAGTAGAACCTCTCTTTTTTACTGCCAAGAGACCATGGAAAAATCCACAATCGAATATGATTCAAGGTTTCAACACTCAAACATATGCACAACCATCACAAAGTAATTGGACTACACCCATGCCTTGGAAACCTTGGCCTCAACCTTGGGAACAAGGATGGAAAAATCCTTATGGAAAGTATCCTAAATATCGTCAATTTCAACAAACTTACACTATTTTTACACCACAATATTTTCCTTAGCTTGTTCGACCCTCTCCACCTCAAAATTCAAATCCATAACTTTCATTACCATTTCCACAAAAGCCAAATCAACTGCCTACTCAGCCACTCCATATCTAAATAATAGAAACTCACAGCCTGTTTACAACATGGAAGGACAAAATTTCCAAACTTGCATGATAACTCCATTAGATCTAAACAATGTTCAACTTAGATCTGGTAGAGTATTGGAAAAGAGGTCACCCTCCATTGTTATCCAAGAGTCTGAAAAGGTGACCTCTTTGAAAAAGGGACATATCTTCATCAAGAGGAAAATCCTCAAAAACAAACCACCCCTGTACATTTTGATGATACTCCAATAAAATCAACTCTCATTATAAAACAACCTTCAGTTTTTGTTCAGAATCCACCTTTTCTCGAAAGATTGAAAATTGACAAAGGGGTAGAAAAAAAGATTATTTTGCATGATTATGACATGATAGATGAACTGAAGAATGTTTGCATAAAAATTCCTTTGTTACAAGCTATCAAAGGAATACCAATATGTGCAAACATAATCAGGGAGTTAAGTATTAAAAAACCAGGAAGAAAAAGGAAAGAAGTTAAACGAATCCAGTTTGTTTGGAAAATTGCAGATATCATGATGGGAAAGACAAAAGTTAAAAAATATCTAGATCTATTCATCCCCATTGTGAAAACACACATTAATGGTGTTGATATTCCAAATATATTGATTGATTTAGGAGCAGTCATAAATATCATGCTTAAACAAACTATGAATCAATTGAAACTTCTTAATATTCAATATACACCTACATTATTGCAAGTAGCAGATAGATATGCTATCAAACATGATGGTGAATTAGAAGATGTATATGTATCCTTAGATTCTTGGGAATATCCATCTGACTTCATGATATTGACACCCAAAAATAATCTAGGAGGACACCCATTGATTCTAGGTAGACCATGGTTAGCTACAACTAATGATTTTATAAGTTGTATATCTGGCGATATGTTTATCTCTTAGGGAAGCTAGACAAATAAATTCAAATTATATCCTCTTGTAAAAAAATTTATAGAAGTAGAAAGCGAAGCATGGATAGATGATGATAATGAAAACTTTGATATGCAAACAATTTTTGCAACTTCACAAAGAAATGAAGAAGATCGAATTTTTAATTTAATGGAAAATAATGAATCGTCCTCATATTATCAACAAAATCAAAGTTTTCAAGAACAATGTAATATTGAATATCTATCATCTCATCAAATGGATTTACATTCTATGGAGAAATTTGGCAATTCTTTAATAGAATTTTTTCTAGGGAAAACTTTGGATATTAATGATAATTTGGAAGAATCTCAAAAGAAATAATTAGTGAAGATGTTACAAGAACATTTCTCCGCTTATGGATGGGAATACATTGATATGAAAGGAATTGATCTTAACACTTGTATGCATCATATATATATTGAAGAAAATGCCAGACTAATCTGACAACCCTAGAGGAGGATGAATCCGAATACAAGGGAAATTGTTAAAGAGGAATTACATAAATTGTTAAATGTGAATTTCATTTATTGATTATTAGACATCCAGTGGGTTTCACCATTGATAATTGTTCCAAAAAAGAATAAAAAATGGAGGGTATTCATTGATTATAGAATTAAATAAAGTCACCTTAAAATATCATTTTCCACTTCCTTTTATTGATCAAGTCCTTGATACATTGGCAGGGAAAAAATATTTTTCATTCTTGGATGGTTTTAGTGGATATAACCAGATCCAAGTAGTTCCAGAAGATCAAGATAAAACAACATTTACCTGTCCATGGGGCACTTCTGCTTATCGAGCACTTCCTTTTGGGTTATGTAATGCACCTAAAACATTCCAAAGGGAAGTTTTAGGCATTTTTTATAATCTAATTCATGATTGTGTGGAAGTTTACATGGATGATTTTACTGTCTATGGAAACTCTTTTGAAGAAGCTATTAAAAATTTGGAAAAATTCATCATTAGGAATTAGAAGCAAATCTCTCATTAAGCCATGAAAAATGTTTTATGATGTTCACTAAGAGAATTGTTTTAGGCCACCATATTTCAGGAAATGGAATTAAAGTGGATGCATCTATGGCAGAAGTAATTTATAAATTATCAGTTCCAACTTGTCAAAGAGATGTTAGAATTTTTCTTGGTTTTACTGGCTATTATAGAATATCTATAGAAAAAATTACAAAGATAGCCTCTCCACTTTTCAAATTGCTTACAAAAGATTGTGAATTCATCTGGAATTCTAATTGCCAAAATGCTTTCAAGACATTGAAACAAAATATTTCCGAAGCATCCATTTTAACATGACCAAACTAGAAACTACCTTTTCACATTTCAACTGATGCCTCAGATACAAATTTAAGGGTTGTATTAGGACATAGAGATTTAAATTCTTATGCCATTTACTATACAAGCAAAAAATTGACCTCTGCACAGTTAAATTACGCTGTAACATAAAATGAGTTTTTAGTTGTTGTACATGCCATCAATAAATTTAGACATTATATCACTCATTGTGAAACCTTCATTCACATAGATCATTGTACAATTAGATATTTAATGAATAAATAAATTTTAATGGGAGAATTACAAGACAATTATTGTTATTACAAGAATTAAAAATTACTATTTTAGATAGACTTGGAAAGAAAAACACAATTGTTGATTTGCTATCTAGAATCCAAAATGATAATAATGATGTTCTTGTAGAGGATAATTTTCTTGATGAATATATTTTTGAAGTATCTATTAAATCTCCTTGGTTTTCCGATATTGCTAATTATTTGGCTACAAGGAAGTTACCATCATATCTGTCTCCTCGAGATAAAAGAAAGATTATTCAAACTAGTGCATCTTATTCATGGATAAATGAACAAAATTACAAGAAAGGACCTGACTTAATCATTTGAAGATGTGTTAGAGAGGAGGAAGTACTAGAGATATTAAAATATTGTCATGATGAACCATGTGGAGGACATATCATTGATAAAATAACTGCCTATAAAGTCCTTCTCTTAGGATATTATTGGCCTTCTCTTTTTAAGGATTCCAAATAATATGTTAAGATATGTGACAATTGTCAATGAATAGGGATACATGTTCCTTTGGATGAAATGCCTCTACAACCTCAGGTTTTACTTATTGAACCTTTTGAGAAATGAGATTTGGATTTTATTGGTCCAATCAATCCACCATGTTAGCCTCTTGTTGCAATAGGTTTCATATTTCATGATTGACAGTGGAAGTGCCAAAAATGTTCACCTTTTCCATGCTGCTAAAGTTCCATTTTTGAAGGTTTCTCAATTGAAGGAAAGCCAAACAGTCCAAGCTTGGTTTACCTAGGTTTAAATTTCTTGCTTTAGAATATAGAGGGTTTATCTGTCCAAACAGTTTAAGCTTGGCAGATTAGTAGCTAGGTAAAGGACGAAGGAGCCCAACAGCTTAATCTGGGCCCCTGGAGGAAATAAGGCTAGTTTTAGATAGGAAAGCAGTTTAAAAGAAAAAAGGAAATCAGGGTTTGCAAGTCTAAGTGCACCCTTCCTAAATAAAGAAAAAATGCTAGGTGTTGTAAATTGGGTAGGTAGCCTGGGGTTGCAGAAGCAAGATCATCTTCAGTTTTTTGGGCATTGTCAAAGAAGGCTCATCTCATCAGTGGCAAAGGTATCAAAGCAGTGCTTTTCTGGCAGAATGTTGAAAAGCATGTCTAACTTCCCCTCACCTCTCTCTCAAAGTTCCTTACTAACATCCCCCTAAAGGACCTTGCGATCTGCCTAACAAGTTCTAGTCTTACTTCATTTTTATAAAACATTAAGTCAAGGTTTTGGCTTTCTTCATGAAAATAAGCCACATTTATTGTGTAAAAATCATGTTTTCATCTTTTACATAATCTCTATGTCTATCTTCACTTCATAGACTTACCATTGTTCTCTTTCCTTTTCCACTCCACCACTATCATAACTAACTCCTAATTCTACTATGTAGCTCCCTAATTTCTCCCCTATCCCTATTCACTACTAAAACTATATTGAATTCCCAAAAAAGATACTAAATAGCCCCTCCCCTAGGCACTATAGCCATATTCCCTAAGTTCGGGGAATGCTAAGCTCATTTGGGGCCTGGCATTAACCCTTCCGCGTCCTAACCCGGGGTTAATATGACATTTGGTTAAATTAACAACCACCGTTCCCTCCCCCACACATAAAATTTATACTAAGTTCTTCCGCGCATACATTCCCTTTGGAATTAATTTGATATTCGATCAAATTAATAGCCACCCGCGCCCATTTGCAAACCCACTAAACCCATATAACCCAAAGTTTAAACCCCCGTAGCGTTGAATAAAGATTTAACATTCGGGCGGGCCCAGTACATTAACATCCCGTCAAATCGTTGTCCCGTCCACAGTTGGATCGGGCCCTCCCCATCCGACGGCTCTCGGCGATTTCGGAAGCACCCCGCTGCTCGACCGTTAGCTTCCGATGGCGAGGCGGTTTCTCCACTGTACAAAAGACACCTGTCAGCTTTCTATTGCATCGGAAGGGCTCTGACGAATACCGCTCCCGTACAGAAAGCGGTCCGATGAAACCGCTTTCAGCCTTCTGTACGTGCGACCCATGTCACCTATCCTGTTCTACGTGTCTGCCTCGTCACCACGCCATGTCATCGGCCCAGTCAACTGCCACGTCACCCTCCGTACCAAGCCCGCCAATAACGTCATGCTGACGTCATAGTAAAAAAGCACCAAAAATGCCAAATATTCATAAAAATGCGCAAATCGACTATTTTATGTCATTTTCACTGCTCAGTTGTGGGAGCTCTCTGCATGCTATTTCACGTTGTTTTTCCGCCTAAGTGTAAAATTCAATCAAACAAGCCACTGCCGGCTGCAAATTTGTCACCATTGCACTTGCTCATCCACTGCGGTGCCTTAAATCCAGGTATTTACCCGATGAAACGCCCATAACCCTGTTTTTATATTTTCTCTGCAAAAATTTCCAATACACCAAAATTCACCTGGAACACATCGACACCTACAACTTTTTCCTGCCTGGCTCACCATATAACTCAGTTGTGGCCAAGGCCCTGCGCCTCTGTTGTCACTGATAAAGCTGCCATTCATAAGCTTCAAAATCCAGCTTCAATTTGCCCTCAGAACCGCTGAAGACAGTCTGCTAAAGCCCTCTATTTGTCTCCCCTTCCGTATACTTATTGCAGAACCTTGCACGGGTTTCATTTCACTAAGTTATGCTCATCAAAACATCTCTGCACAAAGCTTAAAACTCTGAGTTCCTGGCCCAGAAAACCATTATCAAAATTCCTGTTTTTGCTGAAGTACTGGCCTAATTCAGCGGTAATTATTGTCGAAACATGGAGACCCCAGTTGCCCTCAATATTGCACAACTAAATGCTCCACATAGGGACTTGGAATGGCTGCCCCTAGCTGACATGGATTATCAAATGAAGGAAATCGTTGAAATAAGCAACAAATATCACATAGAAACCTTTTGTGAGCTAAAGAGGAAACACAGAAGCGATACTGATGACATGGGTATGTTATGAAACCAGCTCAAGAAAATATAGAAAAGATAAATCCACGCCTTAGAATTCAGCCTCTTCGAGGGGGCAACCTCCTTTACATTACATAAATGAACAATTCTTTTCTGATACAAATGACAAAACCTCCTTTCTATATATAGGAGTCTAAGGAGTCACAATATAATCCAGCCGACCTAACAATAATAATATAAAGCCACAAAAATAACAATAGAGGGATTCTATGGGGCACAGAAATAACAATATGGGGGTAATAGGGCACAACAATATAAATAGGGGGTATAACTACAATAGTAATGGGGTAATCACTAGTATTATAGGGACCCAACATGCCCCTCTCCTTCAAAAAAGTGTTGTCCTCAACGCTTGAGCAGTTCTGGATACTTCTGCATAAAATTCTCATCCTCCCATGTGGAATCTTCAGCGGATAAGTTCTTCCACTTGATAAGATACTCTGAAATTGATCGATTTCGTAGCTGTCGAGTTCTTTTTTCTGTGATTGCTTCCGGTTCCAATATAATTTTTTCTTCCTCGTCAAGTTCTGGCAATATTGTTTGAATTGGGAGCTTGTCACCTATAACCTTCTTTAAACATGAAACATGGAAAACTGGGTGCAATCGAGAAGCTGCAGGAAGCTCCAATTTGTATGCCATAGTACCAATCTTTTCCAACACCTTGTACGGACCATAATACTTTGGTGATAATTTATTATCCTTCTTAGCTTGCTTTAGGGACATTTGCTTATATGGTTGTAGCCGTAGGAATACCCAATCACCTACATCAAAACTTCTTTCACTGCGATGTTGATCTGCCTGTTGTTTCATTCTATTTTGTGCCAACACGAGGTTATCCTTTAAGAGTTGGAGGACTTGTTGTTGATGTTCGATGTGATGTTCCACTGCCTGAACCTTAGAATTTTCTCTTAAATATGATGTGATGGATGGTGGTTGATACCCATAAAGTGCCATAAATGGGGTCATTTTTGTTGCTGTATGGAAGGAAGTGTTATACCACCATTCAGCTAGAGGCAACCATTTGACCCATTGTGTCTGTTTATCAGATACAAAGCAACGAAGATATCCTTCC
This sequence comes from Pinus tabuliformis, assembly GCA_031772625.1. NCBI lineage: Eukaryota > Viridiplantae > Streptophyta > Pinopsida > Pinales > Pinaceae > Pinus > Pinus tabuliformis. The sequence goes on along the minus strand of CM062806.1, from coordinate 53,192,073 downwards.
AAACATTTGTTTACTATCTCAGTTTGCCCATCAGATTGAGGATGATAAGATGAGCTATGAGCTAACTGAGTACCAAGACAAGAAAATAATTCTGTCCAAAAATTTCCAGTGAAAATGGGATCTCTGTCACTTACAATAATCTTTGGGTTTCCATGTAGCTTTTGAACTGTTTCCATAAATGCAGTAGAAACTGTACTGGCTTTAAATGGATGTGATAATGCACAAAAGTGTGCATACTTGGTAAGTCTGTCAACTACCACCATGATGACACTCTTTCCCTCAGACTTGGGTAAACCTGTGATAAAATCCATTGAAACCTCCTCCCAACGTTGGCTTGGAATGGATAAAGGTTGTAATAGACCTGGTGTCTTAATTGTTTCAACTTTATTTTGCTGGCAAACCAAACATTCCGCCACAAACTTTTGAATATCTGATTTAAGGCCATCCCAAAAAAATTCCTTCTTAACCCTGTGGTAAGTTTTTAAAAATCCTGAGTGCCCTCCTAAGGGAGAAGTGTGCAATTCCATAAGAATCTTTTGTTTTAGCTGGGAATTCTTACAGAGGTATAAGCGATCTTTGTACCATAACGAATCATTTTGCCAGCTAAATGTATCAGAAGTACTGGAATCTTGTTGTAGCTTTTGAATAAGTGCCCACACTTCTTCGTCGTTCTTCCATTCCTCCCTTGCTTCGTTTATCCAATCTGGTTGGATAATAGAAATGGCACACAACAATGCTTCCACATCCTCATCCTTTCTTGAGAGTGCATCTGCCACCACATTTTGCTTCCCTTTTTTGTAGATGATTTCAAAGTCATAACCCAACATCTTTGTGACCCACTTTTGTTGCTCTTCAGAGGATAATCTTTGTTCTAAAAAGTATTTAAGGCTATCATGATCCGTTTTTACCTTGAAGTGTCTTCCCATTAGGTAGGGTCGCCATTTCTTAAGTGCATGGAGTATTGCCAACATTTCCTTCTCATAAATAGCTTTGTTTAAAAACTTTCCCTTGATTGGACGACTTTCAAAAGCAATGGGTCTTTCATCTTGCATTAGAACAACACCAATTCCATTTCCTGAAGCATCACATTCCACAATAAAGGTTTTTGTGAAGTCCGGCGTAGCTAAGACCGGTGCTTGGCACATTGCCTCTTTAAGATGTTCAAAGGCCTTTGTTGCTTCTGAAGTCCATGAAAATGAATCTTTCTTCAATAATGTTGTTAGAGGTGCTGCTATTCTCCCATAATTCTTAACAAACTTGCGATAATACCCTGTCAACCCAAGAAATCCTCGCAGATGCTTTATGGATGTGGGGATTTTCCATTCCTTAATGGCTTTAATTTTGCTAGGGTCTACCTTAACTCCTTCATGAGATACAATATGACCCAAATATTCCACCTCCTGGACTCCAAAGAAACATTTGGATCTTTTTGCATATAATTGTTTCTCCTCCAATAGTTGTAACACCCTGTCAACATGTTCAACATGATCCTTCCAAGACTTGCTGTAGATTAGTATATCATCAAAAAATACTAACACAAATTTTCTAAGGAATGGTTTGAAAATTGAATTCATCAAACCTTGAAATGTTGAAGGTGCATTGGTAAGGCCAAAAGGCATGACCAAAAATTCATAATGACCCTCATGAGTTCTAAATGCTGTTTTCGGAATGTCTTCAATCTTCATTCTAATTTGATGATATCCCGAACGAAGATCCAACTTGGTGAAGTAAATTGATCCATGCAATTCATCCAGTAATTCATCAATAACAGGAATGGGGAACTTATCTTTAATAGTGAGCTTGTTGAGCTCCCTATAATCTGGACACATGCGCCATGATCCATCCTTCTTGTGCACCAATACTACTGGAGCTGAGAAAGAACTTTGACTCGGTTGAATTATACCAGCCTCTAGCATTTCTGCAACCATACGTTCAATTTCACTTTTTGGACATATGGATATCTGTACGGCCTGATGTTTGGAGGAACACTTCCTGGAATCAGATGAATAGCATGATCATGATCACGCATAGGTGGGAGACCTTTGGGAGTCTCAAATACCTTGGAATGATTGTCCAGGACTTTTTGGAGATCTGGAGAAATAGATGATTCCAATGTGGAAACATCTAGCGAACATAATTGTGCAATTACACCTCTTTGCTCCTTTTTTAGAAGCTTTGTCATGCCATTAGAGCTGATTATCTTTCCTGGTTTCCCTGCAATACCCCTTAATTCAACTTCCTTTCCTTCCACAGAAAATTTCATGAAAAGTTCTTGAAAATTAAAAGCTATTGTACCCAAGGATTGTAGCCATTGGACTCCTAGTACAACATCAGCACCTCCCATTGGAATGGAAAGCATTGGGCTAGTCAATACATATTCTCCCATGGATAGCTTGATATTATGGCACTTTCCAGAACAATTTATTGTTCCTCCATTTGCAATCATCACTTGACACTCTGGTGCTGGATATAGGAAGCAATTCAATTCTTTTGCTACCCTACAATGAATAAAATTGTGGGTGCTTCCTGAATCAATCAACACTATTACCTTTTTCTTCTTGATTTGTCCTTCTATCTTGATGGTTTGAGGAGTGGTAATTCCCGCCAATGCATTACAAGATATGGTCGGATTTATTTGTTCTTCATCTAGGCTTTGTTCCTGGAATATATCCTCTTCTTTTGACCTTTCTTGCTCCTTTTCTTCTTCCTCTTCACAATCTATGTAGAATAATTTCTTCTCAGCACACTTATGACCTTTTGTGTATTTGCTATCACAATTGTAACAAAGCCCTTTTGCTCTTTTTTCTTCCAATTGTTGTGGTGTCAACCTTGTAGGTTGTGGAAGACTATGGGCAACAACACTTCCGTCTTTATAGTTGTGAACGGTATGCTTCCTAGTTGCCATAATTTTGCTTTCCATTTTTCTTGCTAACCTGAATGCCTTCTCTAATGAATCAGGTTCCCAAAGGCGCACATCATGTTGGATATTATCCTTTAAAGACCCTATGAACACATCAATCCTATGCTCCTCTGGAATATCTTTTACCCTTATGTTCAATTTTTGGAACTCCTCAATGTGCTCCATTATTGAACCCTTTTGTTTGAGACTTATCAATTGGCTAAAAAAAGTGTTGCTTTTTGTATCCTCATAATGTGCTATCAATTCTTCCGTAAAAATTGCCCAAGTGATAAATTGTTTACGAGAACAAAGCCATTGATACCATACAAACTGATTTGGTTCCAAATATAAAGTTGCCATACGTACCTTTTGTGTGTTTTGCACATTATTGAGATCGAAGAATTGCTCCATCTGTAATATCCATGTGGCGGGATCCTTGCCATCAAACTTCCTCATATCGATTTTTGGAACATGGTGAGTCTTCGATCCAACATTAGAGTCTATGGAATCATGATTAACATTTCTTTTATTCTCATCATGAGTTTCCTTTACTACCTTTTCACCATTAGTGACCCTTTCTTGTAGCAACTTCTTCAATTCATCCATCTTATCATCCATGCCATCAATTTTAGCATCCATGCCATTCACCTTAGCTTCCATGCCATCCATCTTAGCTTCCATGCCCTTTATCTTAGATTCCACGCCATTTACCTTAGATTCCACGCCATTTATCTTAGATTCCACGCCACTTATCTTAGCTTCTGTTAGCTTTTGTGAGCGTGACATTTGTTGCACTTGTTCTTGTAATTTTGATATATCATGTAGCATTTCTTCCTCTTCTTCATGAGTCATGCTAGATCTTTCAGGTTCCTTACTAGGTGTTTGCATTTTCTTTCCTCGGGGCATCAGTTACCGATAATAATGTTTTACTATGCCCTTTGAATTCCGTTAAACCAAGCTTACACAAAAATTAAAAAAAAACTACACACCTTTTTTCACTTTATAGAAGCCTGATATTGAATCTGATGTATCTCTGTAATTTCAGATCATCCAATTCTGAAATTGCTACTTGCAGTAGCCTTCTGCGTCCTCTTTCCAATGCCACAAGTCTGAGCCAAATTGGATTCTCCAAGGAAGAGTTATGTGAAATCTCCCACAGTGACTTGCTTTTAGACTAGTTCAGTAGAGCGAACTTGTACGACGTGCCACGAGTCACTGTTTCAACCTTTGAATCTGAAACACACATAAAAGACACTACAGTCCGTCCTCTTTCTATAACTTTTTACGAAATTTCAATCCGATCCTCAGAGAGAGAGTTATGACGATTTTCCCCAGGTCACCTGTTTTGAATGTAATTCAGGAGTCTGCAAAAAGGCCAACTTCCTCAGATCATATCTCCGAAAATATCATGCAAAAACTCTGAAATTCGGACCCAAAGTTCAGAGCCAATTCTTCTCAAATGGGTTTTTTTTGCGACTTCTGAAACGTCACAGAAAAAAGTTATAGCGAAAATACCACGATGACCTGTTTGGAGCAGCGAAACCCTAGAATCCAAAGCTCTGATACCAAATGTTATGAAACCAGCTCAAGAAAAGATAGAAAAGATAAATCCACGCCTTAGAATTCAGCCTCTTCAAGGGGGCAACCTCCTTTACATTACATAAATGAACAATTCTTTTTTGATACAAATGACAAAACCTCCTTTCTATATATAGGAGTCTAAGGAGTCACAATATAATCCAGCCGACCTAACAATAATAATATAAAGCCACAAAAATAACAATAGAGGGATTCTATGGGGCACAGAAATAACAATATGGGGGTAATAGGAGCACAACAATATAAATAGGGGGTATAACTACAATAGTAATGGGGTAATCACTAGTATTATAGGGACCCAACAAGGTATCTGGGAGTCCAACTTGCCCATCTATTATCTTCCACAAGTGAATGTATTCCCTGACTTCATCCATCAGTGTTGTGAACATTATGAACCCACTCAAAGAGTAGTTTTGGCTCCATCTGGAACTGTTTTGTTTCACATCACTCCTCAATCCATAGATGAGATGTTAAGCTTTGAGCCAACTAAGCCTCTAGTGCCCCTTTCTATGAATTTTCTACTTAACCAAGGTATCAAACTGCCCAGCTTAGAGGTCACAAGGATTGGCCAATTATTCATGCTTCCATATTACCAGTCCCGACAACCTCCTCCTTATCTACATGTCTGGTTCAATGAAACAAGGATACTGCTAGTAGACATGATATCCTGCATCTTAGGATTCAACACTAGTGAGTTTGTTGATGAGGTAATCTTGGTAATGCTATCCATGTTTACTCCAGGGCAGCCCGCTGCTGCCCAGTATGATTATGCTACCTTCATAGCTGAAAAAATTAATGAGCAATTCATGGACCTGGAGAGAGAAAGAGTGTTTAAATATACCTCCTACATATATCACTTGCTGCTGTACTATCAGCCTGATAGTTTCCCGGTCTTCCTCAGAAAATTGGATGCTAAGGGCAAGTGAAGTTCTATAATATTTTGGTCATCAGTCTGCCACCATGTTCCTTACTCTCCATACACCTACTGTGAGTTCATTGACCTATTTATATACCCAGCTTCCTCCTTACTGGTGAGCACTCTGCTCCCTAGACTCACTGATGAAATGCAAAAGATCCTGCAACTTTCCAAGACCTACAGTATTGGAGACTGGTATTTTTATCAACACCACACAGTAATCAGGATTTATGCGTGTGAGTTGGCCCCTTACAAACTGCCCAAATATGTCCCCATGAGACTCTTTGCCTTGGAATACTTCCGGCAATTTGGTAATGCAGACATGCTTCACTTCTATGGCAAGAGCAAAAAGGCACAATTGAAAATCAGACATCAATTGGGCCCATTTATTTTTAATAAAAGAGAAGAGGCCTGGAAGGAGGCAAACAAGATGTTGAAAGACTTTATGTTATTGAAAACAAGTTTTTACTGGGCACCATATGACCCAAATCACTTTATAAGCCTTAGAAGATTCAAGTACAAGCTTGCAGCATATGAACATTGTGATATCCCCCAAATTGAACAATTTTCCAACCAACAAGAATGGGTAAAGGGCACACTAGTTGAAGAACTGTCTGAGGAAGAGATAGCAGAAAAGGCAATCAAAAACCTTGAAAAAGCGGTTGACTTGGAATCTTTTGGACAGGTGTTTTTTACAGCTCCTCGGCACCTTGGAGAAGGCACTTCATCTGCCACGGCTCCCCAGCAACCAGCCCAAAAAACTGTCCCATCAGCAGCAACAGACAAAGGTAAAGAAGTGCAGCATTCAGAAGAACATGTACACAATTTGGGACAACAAGGAAAAATGGCGGATCAACTGGTTTCTACTGATGAACAAAGCCAAGGGCAAGACTTGTCTACACAAACAAACGTAACAGAAATTTTGGTGTTGCAGACACCTCTCAATGAAGAAAGATCAAAGAAAAGGGATAGACAACAAGAAACACCTCCAGGCACATCCACAGAGCAGCAAGGAGAGAAGAGACAAAGGTTAAATCCTTTTTCAGAAGAAGAAATGCCAGATACAACCACAGAATAGCAGTTTCCTCCTAGCATGGAGACATCGGCCAGCTCATTTCAGTAGGAGCATGAGAGAGAGCATGGCGTGGAAGTATCATCCACCAGGCAACAGAGCTGACAGGTCCATGACATCAAAAAATCATTTACTGATATCAAGGCTAGGAATGAGCCAGTGAGAATCCAACTGTATAATCAGTTAATAAGGATGGCTGCCACCAATCAGCAAAGACTAATGGCAGCCTATGACATTCAAGAAGGCAATATGACCCTTGGTCACTTCAGGCCTACAACTCAACAACCCCAATCAGCTGTTGATTACATTAGAACCAATCTGGAGGTGTTTTCCAAGGATATACATCCAATGGACCAGATTGAATTGCACAAGCAGACAGGGGAAATGCTATATTCTACTCTAGCAGATAAGACATTGTTAGCTCACAAATTGCAAAATTCTTTGCACAACACTGCTGCCCAACTTGAGTTGGAAAAGGCTTCTTCACAGGCCAAGGACAACAGAATCAAGTCCTTGGAGGAGATTATCATAGAAATGGGACATGATCCCTCTAATCCCAAGGGCGTGCAAGATCTATTAAAAAAGAGGGATGAAGACATAGCTGCCCTTAGGAAACACATCAAGCTATCATCTATGTTGCATCCTCAGACTACGGAGGTAGCTCAACAGAAAGAAGAAAATGATGTAGTGGCTTTACTCATGACCTTGCATAAAAGATTGGTAGAAACAGAAAGTGCCCTGGAGGCAGCATTACAGGGAAGACAGGGAGAGTTGGCCTCTCAGCCTATTCAAACAGCTCAGATTCTCACAGCCGCTCCTCCCATGGCCAGCACAACAGTCCCCCCCATTACCCCAGCAAACAGCTAACTCAAGTTCAGCACCAACTACAACAACTACCTCAACACCTACAGAGAAAGACACCAGCTTGAAAATGGACAATATGATGAAGGAAATAGAAGCTCTGGAATTGCAAATGACAGAGTTGAGACAAATGAAGGAAAAATTGGCTACAATTGAGACAAAATATGAAAAATCAAAGCAGGAGGTAGCTCAGAAGACAAGAGAGGTCAAAGCCTTAGAAAAAAGAATAAAGGAGCTAGAGAAAGAGCTCACTTTTGATAGAACTCTAGCTGATATAAAGAAAAATCTATGGGCCAAAATCGGCAAATCCATTACAGATCAATGGCAATCCATTGAAACCATTCACAAGAAAATGGAGTTGATAAATTTGGCTAAGTTCGAAAATGAAAAGGCTAGAGCATCTTGAGAAATATTCCTGAGGAAGCAAATAGAATGATCCAATTCTTGAATAATCGCACCAAGGGGCAGCTGGCAGCATTAGGAATCAGTGGCAAGATTGAAACTATCCTACTAATAAAAAGGGTGTTAACCCTTAGGAACTTTGTGCATGAATTGGACAGAAAATGCCAAGAGATGCAAGATGAGGTGGATGAGTTCAAGGCAAAGATCATGGAATTACATAGCATAGGACTGCCAAGTTTGTTAACCAGTGCCAGAAGACTACTGTCACATGACCTTTATGCTAACAGAGTCAATAATTTTGCTGCCAACCAAATCACTACCTCCTCGAGTACTTCAGAAGGAACAGGGTCTCCATTAGGACAGAGTGTTTTTGATAAATTAGAAAATCTATTTTACATTGCACATGAGATAAATCACCTGTTTGAATTCCAACCCACCTTCCATAGGTACACAGAAGCCGAGGAAACATTGATTAAGATACAAAGGTATCAGTTACCAACTGAGGACTGGTGGAGAGGAAAAAAAGAGATATTTCTCAGGTGATTTTGTTTATTAATTATTTTTTATCAGGCTCCAGGTCAGCATATACAGATGGCAAGATACACCTGTCAAAGGTAAATCGGCATAGAGAAAAATTGAAACGATGATTACAGCTCATCAAATGTTGGAAAGCCGAGCACGCAGGATGAAGACCTAGACAGCAACAGGCAACGTACCAACATCAGGGCGATACACGCTAAATAAATGTACAGCAGGCAGCCCACTCACTCAACCCACAAAGTCAAAGGTTTTCTAACAGAAATAGATAGCTAACAAGCCAATATTAACTCCAGCTTTAATGTTTCATTTACTCCCTGGCAGGAGTTGGTGATGTAATTTATTGCTTGAAGAGTCATCACCTAGATATTTTGTGACTTCTTTTTCTATATATATGACCTCCTGCATTGTTAAAGGGGTTGGTCTACTAATGCATCCAGGAGAGACTTGCACTGTATTTCTGATATTTTTCTATAATCAAAGACTTCTTAAAAGCTTGGAGAATGGATTGTTTATTGTGTTGTTGATGTTTCTGAAGACTTAAATGAGGAATTCTTGTGCTGCAATATGAAATAATAAGTGTTCCTTACCTCTGTTATTTCATTTTAATATATGCTCAAGTCACATAACAAAGGATTGGTTTAGAATTTGCTTTGCTGCACTCTATGCCCAGGTTTTGTGGCTTCTTAATGTTTTCCTCTTGATCTAGACATAAATATGAATTCTGTAATGGCTCATGTTTGATCTATTTCACATATGAATGACTGTCATCTAGGAATTCTTAGCTGCTCCCAGATAGAGTTTATTCATCTTCTTTCTGCTAACCTGTTTGAGAGATTCTTTGTTGCCTCCCATTTCTTAGCCCTTTTCATCCTTTTAAGCTCAAAAGTTGTTTCATGAGCAGCTACCTTGCTCCTCATTTTTCTTGTGACCAAGAAAACGCACCAGCAGTATTACTCCATGACTCCATGCCTAATGGTTTGAAACTTTCACACTATACTTGCCTCTCTACTTGAAGCATCATATTTCCAACCAAAACACAAACAAAACCCCTGAACTCAATAGCTAGCCTGAAATCATCATCAACAAAGCTAAATCAGAAAGTGAGAGCCCTCTCTGACTGCAGGTGGGCTAGAACTTGCAGTCCAAAGTTGGTTTGTGGTTACCTCGGCCGTATCCTTTCTGGAGCTTAAGGACAACTTGAGTGATAACATAATGGTGACTCCACTGGGGATCATCCTCAAATAATTTCATTAATCAAGTTGGAAAGCTCCACTGGGGGAGAACCAGACCAAAAGTTTCTTTCTAGTTTCTGGAGAAGGTCATCTTTCCTTCAGAACCACGTTTACAAAGTTTAGTTCTGATCTGTGATGGTGGACAGAGATCAAACACTCCAAAGTTTAATCATCCATCTGGCGATTCAACATCACCTTCACAATCAAGACTCTGCTGGAGGAGCGAACCTAAAAGAAAAATTTTCAAAGTTTTGAGTAGTTTTACAGCCAAATAATCCCATTTCACAGTGGTAATAGCCAAATAGGATGACCGGATATGTGGAAGATGAAGTTAAACAAGCTGTAAATGAATTCAGAAAGTTGTTATCAAAATATGAACTTGATGAAAAAAAATTTGGACTGTTGTTGATTAAGATCAGTGCAATACAACAGCCTCAAATCAAAATGTGTCTTCTTGAATTACTTGCTGAAGAACATGAAAATGAGATTGAACTTTTGCATTCCCAAATCCAGTCATATGATTTTCAAGATCCTAAATTTTTTTTCCAAGAACTTCCTTCTCCAACTCATGGGGAAATTGTACTACCTTCTGACTTACAGATTAAGGATGACTATGCTTTCAAGACAAAGGCTGAAGGATTGGTTGCAAAACTTGTTGCAGAGAATACAACTATTCCATCAAACCAAGAAAGCTCAGATAGAACCATCCCACATGATGCTTTTATTGATCCTGTAGCAAATTACATGGAGACCTTTCTAAACTCAAAATTTGTAACATGTTTTCTCTATGAGGACCAAGTATTCCAGTAGTGGCCTTTATATGTCACAATTTTGACCATGGGGGCACATGATCCAACAATGTTTCTCATTTCACCAACTGTCAGTCAAACAGTTAGTTTCTTTTTACAAGTGCTTAAATGGTTGCACTGGTTGTTTCATTTTACCTAACCAACAAAGAAGTGTTGATTAGGGTAGGTAGGTAGGATTTCAGTTTCTGTTTGGATAGCAGCTCGTTGTAGCTGAAGCTCGAAGTGAAGGCCCTAAGCTCCTCAAGTATGCTGTCATGTTCATAAATAAAGCAGCCATTAAAGGGAAAGTGTTTAGAGTACTGCAACCACAGAAGATCAAGGAAGTATGACCTACTGTTCTTGGCTTTTCACAAGGAAAATCCATCCCCAAGGGTAGCCCTTGTTAGCCTCCTGTTGCAACAGGTTTCATATTTCATGATTGACAGTGGAAGTGCCAAAAATGTTCACCTTTTTCATGCTGCTAAAGTTCCATTTTTGAAGGTTTCTCAGTTGAAGGAAAGCCAAACAGTCTAAGCTTGGTTTCCCTAGGTTTAAATTTCTTGCTTTAGAATATAGAGAGTTTATCTGTCCAAAAAGTTTAAGCTTGGCAGATTAGTAGCTAGGTAAAGGACGAAGGAGCCCAACAGCTTAATCTGGGCCCTTGGAAGAAATAAGGCTAGTTTTAGATAGGAAAGCAGTTTAAAAGAAAAAAGGCAATCAGGGTTTGCAAGTCTAAGTGCACCCTTCCTGAAGAAACAAAAAATGCTAGGTGTTGTAAATTGGGTAGGTAGCCTAGGGTTGCAGAAGCAAGATCATCTTCAGTTTTTTGGGCATTGTCAAAGAAGGCTCATATCATCAGTGGCAGAGGTATCAAAGTAGTGTTTTTCTGGCAGAATGTTGAAAAGCATGTCTAACTTCCCCTCACCTCCCTCTCAAAGTTCCTTACTAACATCCCCCTAAAGGACCTTGGGATCTGCCCAACAAGTTCTAGTCTTACTTCATTTTTATAAAACATTAAGTCAAGGTTTTGGCTTTCTTCATGAAAAGAAGCCACATTTCTTGTGTAAAAATCATGTTTTCATCTTTTACATAATCTCTATGTCTATCTTCACTTCATAGACTTACCATTGTTCTCTTTCCTTTTCCACTCCACCACTATCATAACTAACTCCTAATTCTACTATGTAGCTCCCTAATTTCTCCCCTATCCCTATTCACTACTAAAACTATATGAAATTCCCAAAAAAGATACTAAATAGCCCCTCCCCTTGGCACTATAGCCATATTTCCTAAGTCCGGGGAATGCTAAGCTCATTTGGGGCCTGGCATTAACCCTTCCGCGTCCTAACCCGGGGTTAATATGACATTTGGTTAAATTAACAACCACCGTTCCCTCCCCCACACATAAACTTTATACTAAGTTCTTCCGCGCATACAATCCCTTCGGAATTAATTTGATATTTGATCAAATTAATAGCCACCCGCGCCCATTTGCAAACCCACTAAACCCATATAACCCAAAGTTTAAACCCCTGTAGCACTGAATAAAGATTCAACATTCAGGTGGGCCCAGTACGTTAACATCCTGTCAAATCGTTATCTCGTCCACCATCAGATCGGGCCCTCCCCATCTGACGGCTCTTGGCGATTTCGGAAGCACCCCGCTGCTCGAACGTTAGCTTCCGATGGCGAGGTGGTTTCTCCGCCGTACAAAAGACACCTGTCAGTGTTCTATTGCATCGGAAGGGCTTTAACGAATACCGCTCCCGTACAGAAAGCGGTCCGATGAAACCACTTTCAGCCTTCTGTAAGCGCGACCCATGTCACCTGTCCTGTTCTACATGTCTACCTCGTCACCACGCCATGTCATCGGCCCAGTCAACTGCCATGTCACCCTCCATACCAAGCCCGCCAATAACATCATGCTGACGTCATAGTAAAAAAGCGCCAAAAATGCCAAATTTTCATAAAAACGCGCAAATCGACCGTTTTATGTCATTTTCACTGCTCAGTTGTGGGAGCTCTCTGCATGCTATTTCACGTTGTTTTTCCGCCTAAGTGAAAAATTCGATCAAATGAGCCACTGCCGCCTGCAAATTTGTCTCCATTGCACCTGCTCATCCGCTGCCAGCGCCTTTAATCCAGGTATTTACCCGAAGAAACGCCCGTAACCCTGTTTTTATATTTTCTCTGCAAAAATTGCCAATACACCAAAATTCACCTGGAACAAATCGACACCTGCGACTTTTTCCTACCTGCCTCACCATATAACTCAATTGTGGCCAAGGCCCTGCATCTCTGTTGTCTCTGATAAATCTGCCATTCATAAGCTTCAAAATCCAGCTTCAATTTGCCCTCAGAACCGCTGAAGACAGTCTGCTAAAGCCCTCTGTTTATCTCCCCTTCAGTATACTTATTGTAGAACCTTGCACGGGTTTCATTTCACTAAGCTATGCTCATCAAAACATCTTTGCACAAAGCTTGAAACTCTGAGTTCCTGGCCCAGAAAACCATTATCAGAATTCTTGTTTTTGCTGAAGTACTGGCCTAATTCAGCTGTAATTATTGTTGAAACATGGAGACCCTAGTTACCCTCAATATTGCGCCACTGGATGCTCCACATAGGGACTTGGAATGGCTGCCCCTAGCTGACAGGGATTATCAAATGAAGGAAACCGTTGAAATAAGCAATAAATATCACATAGAAACCTTTTGTGAGCTAAAGAGGAAACACAGAAGCGGTACTGATGACATGGGTATCTAGGAGTCCAACTTGCCAATCTATTATCTTCCACAAGTGAATGTATTCCCTGACTTCATCCATTAGTGTTGTGAACATTATGAACCCACTCAAAGAGCAGTTTTGGCTCCATCTGGAACTGTTTTGTTTCACATCACTCCTCAATCCATAAATGAGATGCTAAGCTTTGAGCCAACTAAGCCTCTGGTGCCCCTTTCTATGAATTTTCTACTTAACCAAGGTACCAAACTACCCAGCTCAGAGGTCACAAGGATTGGCCAATTATTCATGCTTCTAGATTACCAACCCCGGCAACCTCCTCCTTATCTACATGTTTAGTTCAATGAAACAGGGAGGCTGCTAGTAGACATGATATCTTGCATCTTAGGATTCAACACCAGTGAGTTTGTTGATGAGGTAATCTTGGTAATGCTATCCATGTTTACTCCAGGGCAGCCCGCTGTTGTCCAGTATGATTATGCTACCTTCATAGCTGAAAAAATTCATGAGCAATTCATGAACCTGGAGAGAGAAAGAGTGTTTAAATATACCTCCTACATATATCACTTGTTGTTGTACTATCAGCCTGATAGTTTCCCAGTCTTCCTCAGAAAATTGGATGCTAAGGGCAAGCGAAGGTCTGTAATATTTTGGTCATCAGTCTGCCACCATGTTCATTACTCTCCATACACCTACTGTGAGTTCATTGACTTATTTATATACCCAGCTTCCTCCTTACTGGTGAGCACTCTGCTCCCTAGACTCACTGATGAAATGCAACATATCCTGCAACTTTCATAGACCTACAGTATTGGAGATTGGTATTTTTATCAACACCACACAGTAATCAGGATTTATGGGTGTGAGTTGGCACCTTACAAATTGCCCAAATATGTCCCCATGAGACTCTTTGCCTTGGAATACTTCCGGAAATTTGGTAATGCAGACATGATTCACTTCTATGGCAAGAGAAAAAAGGCACAACTAAAAATCAGATATCAATTGGGCCCATTTATTTTTAATAAAAGAGAAGAAGACTGGAAGGAGGCAGACAAGATGTTGAAAGACTTTCTGTTATTGAAAACAAGTTTTTACTGGGCACCATATGATCCAAATCACTTTATAAGCCTTAGAAGAGTCAAGTACAAGCTTGCAGCATATGAACACTGTGATATCCCCCAAATTGAACAATTTTCCAACCAACAAGAATGGGTAAAGGGCACACTAGTTGAAGAACTGTCTGAGGAAGAGATAGCAGAAAAGGCAATCAAAAACCTTGAAAAAGCGGTTGACTTGGAATCTTTTGGACAGGTGTTTTTTACAGCTCCTCAACACCTTGGAGAAGGCACCTCATCTGCCACGGCTCCCCAGCAACCAGCCCAAGAAGCTGTCCCACCAGTAGCAACAGATAAAGGTAAAGAAGTGCAGCATTCAGAAGATCATTCAGAAGAATAGGTACACAATTTGGGATAGCAAGGAAAAATGGCAGATCAACCGGTTTCTACTGATGAACAAAGCCAAGGGCAAGACTTGTCTACACAAACAAAGGTAACAAAAATTCCGGTGTTGCAGACACCTCTCAATGAAGAAAGACCAAGGAAAGGGACAGACAACAAGAAACACCTCTAGGCACATCCACAGAGCAGCAAGGAGAGAAGAGACAAAGGTTAAATCCTTTTTCAGAAGAATAAATGCCAGAGACAACCACAGAACAGCAGGTTCCTCCTAGCATGGAGACATCGGCCAACTCATTTCAGCAAGAGCATGAGAGACTGCATGGCATGGAAGTATCATCCACCAGGCAATAGAGCCGACAGGGCCATGACATCAAAAAAGCATTTACTGATATCAAGGCTAGGAATGAGCCAGTGAGAACCCAACTGTATAATCAGTTGATAAGGATTGCTCCCACCAATCAGCAATGGCTAATGGAGGCCTATGACATTCAAGGAGGCAAGATGACCCTTGGTCACTTCAGGCCTACAACTCAACAACCCCAATCAGATGTTGATTACATTAGAACCAATATGGAGGTGTTTGCCAAGGATATACATCCAAAAGACCAGATTGAATTGCACAAGCAGACAGGGGAAATGCTATATTCTACTCTAGCAGATAAGACATTGTTAGCTCACAAATTGCAAAACTCTTTGCACAACACTGCTGCCGAACTTTAGTTGGAAAAGGCTTCTTCGCAGGCCAAGGACAACAGAATCAAGTCCTTGGAGGAGATTATCATAGAAATGGGACATGATCCCTCTAATCCCAAGGGTGTGCAAGCTCTATTAAAAAAGAGGGATGAAGACATAGCTGCCCTTAGGAAACACATCAAGCTATCATCTATGCTGCATCCTCATACTACAGAGGTAGCTCAACAGAAAGAAGAAAAGGATGTAGTGGCTTTACTCATGACATTGCATAAAATATTTGTAGAAACAGAAAGTGCCCTGGAGGCAGCATTACAGGGAAGACAGGGAGAGTTGGCCTCTCAGCCTATTCAAACAGCTCAGATTCTCACAGCCGCTCCTCCCACGGCCAGCACAACAGTCCCCCCTATTACCCCAGTAGCAGAAACAGGTACCTCAAGTTCAGCAACAACTACAACAACTACCTTAACACCTACACAGAAACACAGCAGCTTGAAAATGGACAATATTATGAAGGAAATAGAAGCTCTGGAATTGCAAATGACAGAGTTGAGACAAATCAAGGAAACGCTGGCTACAATTGAGACAAAATATGACAAATCAAAGCAGGAGGTAGTTGAGAAGACAAGAGAGGTCAAAGCCTTAGAAAAAAGAATAAAGGAGCTAGAGAAAGAGCTCACTTTTGATAGAACTCTAGCTAATATAAAGAAAATTCTATGGGCCAAAATCGGCCAATCCATTACAGATCAATGGCAATCCATTGAAACCATTCACGAGCAAATGGAGTTGATAAATTTGGCTCAGTTCGAAAACCAAAAGGCCAGAGCATCTTTGAGAAATTTTCCCGAGGAAGCAAATAGAATGATCCAATTCTTGAATACTCGCACCAAGGGGCAGCCGGCAACATTAGGAGTCAGTAGCAGGACTGAAACTATCCTGCTAATAAAAAGGTTGTTAACCCTTAGGAACTTTGTGCAGGCATTGGACAGAAAATTCCAAGAGATGAAAGCCGCGGTGGATGAGTTCAAGGCAAAGATCATGGCATTACATAGCAGAGGACTGCCAAGTTTGTTAACCAGTGCCGGAAGACTGTTGTCACATGACCTTTATGTTAACAGAGTCAATAATTTTGCTGCCAACCAAATCACAGCCTCCTCCAGTACTTCAGAAGGAACAAGGCCTCCATCAGGACATAGTGTTTTTGATAAATTAGAAAATCTATTTTACATTGCAAATGAGATAAATCACCTGTTCGAATTCCAACCCACCTTCCATAGGTACACAAAAGCTGAGGAAACATTGATAAAGATACAAAGGCATCAATTACCAACTGAGGACTGGTGGAGAGGAATAAAAGAGATATTGCTCAGGTGATTTTGTTTATTAATTATTTTTTATCAAGCTCCAGGTTAGCATATACAGATGGCAAGATACACCTATCAAAGGTAAATCGGCATAGAGCAAAATTGAAACGATGATTACAGCTCATCAAATGCTGGAAAGCCGAGCACACAGGATGAAGACCCAGACAGCAGCAGGCAACGTACCAACATCAGGGTGACACACGCTAAATAAATGTACAACAGGTAGCCCACTCACTCAGCCAACAAAGTCAAAGGTTTTCTGACAGAAATAGACAGCTAGCAAGCCAATATTAACTGCAGCTTTAATGTTTCATTTACTCCCTGGCAGGAGTTGGTGATGTAATTTATTGCCTGAAGAGTCATCACCTAGATATTTTGTGACTTCTTTTTGTATATATACGACCTCCTGCATTGTTAAAGGGGTTGGTCTGCTAATGCATCCAGGAGAGACTCACACTGTATTTCTGATATTTTTCTATAATCAAAGATTGCTTACAAGCTTGGAGAATGCACTGTTTATTGTGTTGTTGATGTTTCTGAAGACTTAAATGAGGAATTCTTGTGCTGCAATATGAAACAATAAGTGTTCCTTACCTGTGTTATTTCATTTTCATATATGATCAAGTCACATAACAAAGGATTCATTTAGAATTTGCTTTGCTGCACTCTATCCCAGGTTCTGTGGCTTCTTAATGTTTTCCTCTTGATCTAGACATAAATATGAATTCTGTAATGGCTCATGTTTGATCTATTTCACATATGAATGACTGTCATCTAGGAATTCTTAGCTGCTCCCAGATAGAGTTTATTCATCTTCTTTCTGCTAACCTGTTTGAGAGATTCTTTGCTGCCTCTCATTCCTTAGCCCTTTTCATCCTTTTAAGCTCAAAATTTGTTTCATGAGCAGCTACCTTGCTCCTCATTTTTCTTGTGACCAAGAAAACGCACCAGCAGTCTTACTCCATGACTCCATGCCCAATGGTTTGAAACTTTCACACTATACCTACCTCTCTACTTGAAGCATAATCTTTCGAACCAAAACACAAACAAAACCCCTGAACTCAATAGCTAGCCTGAAATCATCATCAACAAAGCTAAATCAGAAAGAGAGAGCCCTCTCTGACTACAGGTGGGCTAGAACCTGCAGTCCAAAGTTGGTTTGTGGTTACCTCGGCCGTATCCTTTTTGGAGCTTAAGGACAACCTGAGTGATAACACACAATCAAGACCAAAAGCATACATTCTTGTTTTTACATATTATGTCACAAAAGGGGTAGAATATAAAGCACTTCCTTTTGCTACTGAATATTTTGTAGTTTCATTTCTTTTTTAGGATATTTTCACTCATTTTGGTGTCCCAAGGGAAATTGTGATAGATTAAGGTACTTAATTTACATCCAAGTTAGTACAGAAGATAATGGAGGAGTACAAAATAAAACATAGGAAGTCTACTCCATATCATCCAAAATCCTATGGATGAGTTGAATATAAAAATAAAGTAATTGAAGAAATTCTTACCATGACCCTAAATTTGCATAGAAGGGATTCGACAAAAAATCTTCTAGAAGATTTATGGGCATATCGTACCACATGGAGAAACATAATAGGACACACTACTTATGAACTTGTTTATGGAAAGCAAGTCCTATTTCCTATTTAGTTCTAGATAAATACTTTTTAAACAACAACCAAATTGGGTCTTGATCTATCAGAAGCCCAAAGACAAAGAATGGGGAAATTGAATGAACTTGATGAGATACGAAAATTGTTATTCATAGAACTAATATGGTACAACGTCAAAGATCCATGTCGCATGATAAGTTTATCAAAGAAAGAAAATTCCAGCCTGGTGATTGGGCATTGCTTTTTGATTCAAAGTTTAAATATTTCCAGGAAAAATTTCAAACTCATTGGGTTGGTGTTATCAGGAAATCTAGTGTCAACTCGGAGCTTCTAGTCCCACTAAGATTGGTAGCTATCTTAGAAACAAACAAACTAAAACTACTTTCGCTTTCCTTTATGAGAAGTAGATAAGAGGGGAACAAAGGACACCAACCTCAGTCTTGCGCTTGGTTCCTCTCCCTTCTGACAAATCCTTGCTACTCTTCCTTCATCTACCTGGCTTCAAAGAGCATCTGTGGAATCAAAGCAGCATAATACTATCGAAGAATATAGATCTATATTCATAAACAATATAGGACCAGATATATATTGACCACACCAATGCATATATCATCAAACATACAAGAATGTGGAGGAAAACTTGAATAGCTTTATTAATATCAAGAATATCAAAGAGGATTACAACCAATTGTTCTGACCCAGCATCATCTTCCAGCATGAAAGCCCTTCTTCACCTCATGTAAAGCTTAGATCACCCAACACTATGATGTTGCACCAGGAAACCAATAGCACTTCCTTACAAGATACAAGATTCTAGCCCCCGGATCTCTGTGATGAGGGATCCATATATAGATGATTGTAGGGGGGTGAGTCAGCTTCTGGGATTTTGATTAGTGTCCTCTCTCTGATAGTTCTTGATTCCACTTGGAGATTGATGATCTCTTACTCATCCCTGGGCGAATTTAGAGAGGCAAGTTTCATAAGAGAACTTTCAGGAAGATTCCATGATCCTCCACCTCACAAACTGTCTCTGCCATTTGTCCATTCTTGCTCATCGCACCCTACAGAAGGGATTTCCAGTATGCATCGCACTTTTTACACTGATAAGGTGAGATCCATCGCACCCTCTCCACTGGGCAGTCTATATGGTCCAGTTTTGACCAGTTGTGAGCAGTTTTCTGTGGAGAACTTCTGGGAGATGATGTAATCAGCTGACCTTGTTCCTTTAGGGAGTGAAGCAACACTTTTAGGGACTTAGAAGCCCTTGGTTTATGGACATTTATGATTGGGCTTGCAGTGCCCAAAAATGTCTATAACAGTTGCCCCATAAAGCATGAGGCTGTTAATTTTTTGATGTCGGGTGAAATGCTTTATCATGAGGATCCGAAGTTTTTTCGAGCTGGAAGGCGACTTGTAATAATATACAATATAATAAATTATCTTCATAATATTTTCATTATCTAGCTGAGGCGGGCATTCCCATGCTCAACTTTATAAATTCATTTTCATGTACATAGGACAGACAACCGTCTATGTAGCAGACTGATGATTCGGACGGAGTCATCATCCTTTGATTCGGATGACCATCTCTTTGGCAATGATGTACATTTGATGTCTTTATATTCCTGAATATATCGCAGCCCAGATGGATGAAACTAGATCTCAAGTCTTCAAACTTGTTCAATCTTCACTCGGAGTACAAGTCGATCCATGTGAAAGATGTTCTGGAGTCGAACATGGAAAGACATTGCTCGATTACCAGCCAATGATGTAAGTTGTTAACAGGCGCGAGAGGAATCACCAATAATGACAATGACCCTCAAGGTACTACAGTACAATTTGCGTGGTGTGAAAAAGGGACTTGTGTTAAACACCATGCAAAATCTTTCAGTCGAAGGCCATTGATGTAAACCTATCACCGGAAGTGAGAAACTTGCCATTGAGGCATGCAAGCTTCAAAGTACTGAAAGAGGTTGTTCCTAGGTCGACTTCTTGGATAATGAGCTGATGTCGACAAGAAGTGACCCGTTGTAGGAGGGTCTTAATGAATCCCACATCTACGACACGGAATGGAGCAAATGATTTTGGAGGTGAAAACGATCTGATGATACAGGGTTCAGGGTGGCGGTCATGAAAGAATGGAGCGTGAATGTATTGTAGCAGATGAGACACAGGTGAATTATTTGAGCGACTTCTCTTGAACATACCAGCGACACTGACATGGATTGGTATCGTTGACCAAAAATATGGATGGTGTTATGGACCAATGGTGATATGACCGGTGAATGGAATGACCCAACCCGACTCGGATAGAGTGAAAGTGTCATGTTCAAGAGCGACTTGCTACCAATAAATTTTCTTCAAGTTTTCTTCCCAATTTTCCCCAGTCATTGCTGACCAGTACCTCTTTATTTTTGTCAAGCTTGAGGAGGATAACATATGCTTGTTCTATAATCTGCCCTTTGGGAGAACCCGTCGTTATGTTTTAACGAGGCTAGCGACAGTGAAACTCGTTCTCGTCCATTTGGACAAGTTTGTCGCTATTGATTTTAACGAGTTTAACGACAAAGATAACTTGGTTCTTTTTCAATTTTAGAGAGTCTGAAAAGGGATGGAAAGGAAACTCCAATAATCCTTTTTCGTCATATAATCCCTTAAGTCCGAAAATGTATAAAATAATACGAAAGGGATGAATTTTTGATAGTTTTAATGAGCCGAACAAGACAAGCGCTTGATCTTTTTGTGGAATAATCCCTCAGGTCCAAAAAGATTAAAATCTAGAGGAGGGATAGCACTTCTGATGACTTTAATGAGCTAGAGAGGCTAATTGCTTGGCAATCTTTTCAGATTTTACGAGTCAGATGAAAAGAGCTTAAAGGAGATTCGTTCTTTAAGGAACGAGTGATGATTTCGGGTAGCAGCTAATTCCAGGTAAGGTTTGTAATTTTCCAATCACGGTAGTGTCACAAGGATGGCTAACAAGATCACTCATCGTAGATGTTCCTCAAAAGGATAAACAATCAAATGGAGGCGTATGATCGGCTAAACGGAGTGGAGGTGATGATGAGAACACGACCAAGGCTCAAAAGATGATGATAATGCATTCACAATGGTTATTTACTGGAGATTGGTTCATTTTTTAATGAGCTTAAACTCTGGGGGAAACATTTTCTCATTGCCTATGTTTAATTTTTAACGAGCTTGAACTCAGCATAAAAACTGCTCATGGTAGGTTTATTTTTTAACGAGCTTTAACCCTGTGGTAACACTGCTCGTGATAAGTTTGCATGCCCCCAGCATAATAAAACAAATCGAGGTGCATGCCCCCCAAGCTTTAGTGCATTCAACACGGTGGTTGGAATGAAGGTTTACCTCCGAGATCTTTGAAAGAATCGACTTGGATTTTACGAGATTGAAATCAAAGACTCGATTTGGAAAGGGAGTTGTTTCATTTTTTAATGAGGTTGACACAGTAAAAGAACTATCCTCATGACTCCTTGTTTCATTTTTTAATGAGGTCGACATGAGATAAGAACCGTCCTCGAAATCCACCATATTTATAATATTTGATAGAAAATCAAAAATTGAAGGATGATCAAGGTCACTATAACTATCTTCCTTAAAATTCGGAAGATGGGAATGATGGTGGTAATCTTCCCATGGCGCCCCGCCAATCATCATTGACTAAACAATTCCTTCGTCTGTAAAATGTACTTGCGACCAAGGATCTGAGGGGGTGTCATATTCCTTAGACCTATCTATCCAAACGCTTGATGAGCATTGATTTGGGTTTGCCCCCGAGGCCAAGAAAATTGATTACTACAATATTTCTATAATGGCGATGATCCATGCTAACAAAATGTTCAGGAATATTCCGAATCTTTTAGATATAGAAGATATCATATTGCAGGTTTCCACCGTGTTCACTTCCGCCAGATTACCTGGAGGCGGTAGGACGAAAGTACCCATTAAGGTAGGTTCTTTTAGGAGGCCTACTCCGACATTTTGAGGCAAATGATGGCTTCCATGGATCATCGCAATGCTTCCTGTAACTTGTGAATTGTTGGGGAGAAATGTTTGTTGGTCGACGATTGTAATTCCTCCTTGGAAAGGAAATGCAATCTTCCTAAAGTAGGTCGACACAACGAAAACCATGGAATATATTCAAGGCCTTCCCAGTAGGATGTTGTAATCGAGGTTTCCGTCGATAACTTCAACATCAATTTCTACTATTCCCCCCCCCCCAGTTCGACTTGAAAGTTACTCAATATCCCATATGGGGTGTATGTTCATCCATCAAATGCTTTTAATGTCATCGATGATCGCGACAAGGGTGGAGATCCTAAAGTTTTCCAGCAACTCATCGACATAATACATGTGGATGCCCGTCATCAATAATTGTTCGATGAACAGTTTTGTTGAGGGATTTCATTTGAATAAGGAAAGCAAGTTGAGCGGGTAATTGAGGGTCATATTCTTTGTGATTAAAGGACACAGGATTGGAATCCGTTGGGTCAATCCCACCTATCGCTGATAATAAAGCCTGCTTTTGGGAGGGGAAATTTATAGTACCTCAAGTGTCGACATCGCGGACGGCGATTGGGCTAGATCCTCCACTATATTATAATGTTGTGCTGCTTTGGCACGAGGATTAAACGTCGATTTGTGTATTACTCCCTTTGGCGGTTTCATCATTAATTCAGGAGTGATGGTTGGCACAACTTTGGTCGAAGTTGTTGTCGAACTACTAGGTTGATCATTATCCTTGTTGTTCGACATCTATGGATTCCCGTAATCTTTATTCCTTGTCGATATCAAAGCATCATTCAGTTACTTCGAAACAGACAACATTAGCACTTGGGACGGGGAAGCATTGTCGCTAGCAACCAAATTTGTTCCTGGGTTCGGAAACGGATCAATCAATACTGCCGAGGTTTTTGAACTCTTGAAGAATTTTCTAAGCTCAAATTTATATGGGCACTCTCTGGTCCAGTGATCCTCATCAAATATAAAGCATGGATGATTTGGTTTCCTATCTCCACAAGGATTTGCAGAATATTTTTCAGGAGATGACTCCTCCTGTTTCTTCTTCTTCCCTTTCTTTTTCTTCTTGCCACCTGGTTTCTTGGTTTCTTTGCCTTTGTCAGTTGACATGGCATTTACTTCCGAGGCGAGAAGTTTGTCATTTTCCTTTTGACTTGAAAACATACGGGCCTTTTTTGACGTAGCCTTTATGGTTTTCGTGCTAGTCGTACCTATCATGCCATCTTCGGCATGAGAGTCTTTGTTTGATTTAGGAGGGGGAGGAACGAAAAATTCTGGTCTAGGAGCATCAGGGATTTCATCGTAGAGCATGCTAGACTGAGTATAGATCAAGTCTAGATATTGTGCATGAGCAATAACTTGCTCTTCAATGATGACTCCTCCCTTTGCCACATCTTCAGTAATAGAAGGTAACAATGACTTAATAAACCATTTAGCCAATAGATGATCAAGAACATATGTTTTTACCATTCTACGACGATGCCGCCACTCATGAATATGATCGGATATGTGAGTGGTCGTCGTTTGATTGAAATTGGTAAGCAGTTCTGTTCCTATTTCGTACCTTATGGGTAACTGAAAATGGGTTAAAAAAGTCGTGGCTAGGGTACTGAAGTTATCAAACGAAGCTCTCGACAATTCGATATACCATTTTGTTGCCGGACCAGTTAACGTTCGCTGAAAAAGGCAAAGTCTGATCGAATCATCATTGAGAGTGTTGGACGAACACCACAGATGAAAAGTCATCACATGATTCGACATGTCTTCACCTGGATTTACATTAAATTTATGAATATCTGACAGAAGTTTATGCGGAATCACTGGCCACCAAGGGGCATAAGCAATTGGATGGTTCGTTAGTCGATTTAGATCTAGTAACTCTAAAGTTTCCATGAAAGGCAACTATTGATTCAGGTTTGGCGAAGCATACCCAAGATAAGATGGGATTGCCTAAGCAGTTGGTCTTTGCATACCAGCATAATGCATTTGATGCTGGTAACTTTGGTAAGGTTGATGTTGACCGTTTTGAATGTACGGCTGCCCATTACTTGCAAAGACTTGTTGCTCAGATCCTTGGTAAGCCTATTGGAATTGCGGTTGTTGGTATTGCACCAGCCATGGTTGTGAAGCCATGAGCTATTGCTCAGTACTGACTGTTTGACCAAGATGGGGAGTAATGGTTCCCGTTTGAACCTCGGTCATTCCACTAGTCGGTGATTGTGGTCGCGTCGTAGGGACAAGAGGTTGTTGCATTATGACCTAAGAAACCTGAGGTTGGAATACAACAGGAAATTTTTGTACTTGCGACACTGCCACAATAGCCGGCATAGTGGGGATATTTGACATAGGTAAACTTTGTTGCATTGAGTATACAACTCTTGGTTGTTGAGGCAGGATTGGCACCCAACCACTAGATGTAATTCCAGCATAACCTAAGTTTTGTTGTGAACTCCCGCATGGTTGTTCTCCCGAAGAAGACAATGAAAGGGTATACAGCCCTCCATATGGCGGTAATCCAGTGCTCAAAGGAATGACTTGCCTTTGGGGACCGGATTGCCCAAATTGACATTACGAAGGATCAATTTGCTGAGACTCAACATAAGAGATTCCAGATAATATTTCAGACGAACAAATGGGAACAGTCCATATTGTCGAAACATCCCCTGGATGGACTCCATCCAGCAATTGAGAGCTAGTTGAGACATATGGTATGCCGGCGAAAATTGTCGGAGTAGCAGCAGGAAGCTCTGCTGCTGCTGTGTTTGATGACACAGTCTTAGATGTCGACGATTGTTTAGACATATTTAGTCTATCCAAAAGATTCCTTAGCGATTCTTCAAGAACTTCTGATGGTGGGAGACTAACTTTTGATGAAGAAGGATATAGGGTGATCCCAGCTCCAAATTGCGATGGAGCGCTAGATGGAGGATATTCCACTATCTCTTCTATGGCAATCAATCCAGGCGGAAGAGGTAGACCGTCAGGTCCATAAAATATTTTTGGTGCCGAAGAAGGTATAGGTTCTGCAGCGACTGATGTTTCGGGAGTAACACCTTCCAAATCATCTATAGATGGAGTTGGTTCAGGAATAGAAGCATTTACCATCACACTAGGATCAGTTGTAATGTCATTTTGTGGCTGCGGAATTTCTTCTGTAGAGGCAGGGATACCAGAAATGTTCGGAGTAACCGGAGTCTCCGAGGATGTTGGAGTACTTGCTCCAACCAAACTAGGGGACTTCGATCTAGTCAAACGAGTTTGCTTTGTCCGGAATAATTTTGTTTCCAGAGTCAACAACGGTTGACTCGTAAGCCTCCACGAATGACGGGGTTTTAATTGACTTTCTTCCACAATTGTGGATTACTTGATCAACTCAAAATAAAAAGGGAAAATGATTATGAATTAAATGAATTTTAGACGCTTTGACACAACTTGTTTTTCAATTTTTAAGAGTCGATAAAAAACAAAAGATGACTCTAGTTGCCTTTGATTTTTAATGAGCCCAAAGTGACAAGTGCTCAAATGGAACTTTTTCTTTAAGGAGTCTGAAAAGGAACGAAAGTGACTACTCTAGAAATCTAGATAGAGGGATTACCAAACCAATCGCAAAACTGCAAAATACTTTTTATGGTACGACATTCAATATTCCCGAATGCTGTGTTCAGTGCATTGCGATCGATAGGGTGGCAGACACGGCTTCCTAAGGATAAAGGATATAGCCTATTGTGGTCTCCCAATATATACTCGACGGTATGTGGGAGCACAAGTCCATGCTAGCACTTGTCATCTCAAAGAGGAGGAATCACCCAAACAACAATGAAAGTGATAGTTACCAGGCTTTGCGATGCTGGAATACGTCTCTAGCCTAGACTTCTAAATGTTGTGCATTAGATTCCAAAGCATTTCTATGTTGATTGAATTTATTTTACAATTGATCTTGCTTAAGAAATTTTCCTTTCAGGTTCACCGTGTGATGTAGATATACAATTCCTAAAATGCAATCTAGGATGATAAACAATCGTTTAATCTTCTTTTTGCAATAAAAATACTAGCTACTAAGGAAAGAGAACTGAGTTTCTTTCAACATAGAGCACAGAGCACACACTAGATGCACTATCCTAAATCAAATCAACAAGCAGTCTAAATGCAAATGCACATGCATGTATTTGTTTTTAGCCTTCTTAATGTGTGAATGACAAGAAGAATGCTAAGTACAAATCTGAATTATCTTTTCAAAGCAACAATACTAACAATTTTTCTTCAAAATACGAAAGGAAGATAATGACGACACTTTGCGATTTTGAATTGAAAACTACTTTCGACACTTGAAAAACCACTAATTCAAATCAAATACAAGAGTAACAGTATAATCGACTATCAAGAACAATAGGATTCTTTTCTATGACTGAAAATGACACTTGTGACACTTCCAAATCAAGAAATGACAGTTTGATTATGCTACTTCTTTGTAAAAGAGAACTGAAAAGGGTGCACAATACATAAAAACATTCACAGTTCTTTGTACAATGGAGGCAGAATGATGGAAAGGAAGGGGGTTTCCACAGTGGTATACTGATCATAGACAGCAAAAATCCTGAATAGAGCTGAAGAGAGTGAAGAAAAACCAAAGTCTAAAGGCAAAATTAGCCTTTTCTGACCATCGCACCTGTTACACAGGGAATCCAGTATGCATCTCACCTATTGCACACGGGAGGTGCGATGCATACAGACTTCCTTGAAGAGAGGTTGCGATGGTACCAGTACGATAATTTTACTTGGTCTTTGGTCACAGTTTGCAGTTCAATTCAGGGATTTAGGCCGAGCAAGTGATGTTCAGTAAATATAAATCATAGGGGTTGATCTAATGAGGTTACTAGAGCCACCACTAGGGCAATTAGAAGGTTTAAAAATCGATTGTTTAGTTTATAAACAACACCCTGAGATAGACTGAAGCAACATTGATCTACTTTGAACTTGCATAGAAAATGTAGTTCGAAGGCTAGCTGGCTTGACTTTAGGCTCCATCTGTAATTTTATAAAACAAACAAATATAGACAAGCAAACAATCTATTCGCTCCCCAGTTTAGTCGCCATTTTGTTATCAGGAAATCTAGTGTCCACTCGGAGCTACTAGTCCCACTAAGACTGGTAGCTATCTTAGAAACAAACAAACTAAAACTACTTTCGCTTTCCTTTATGAGAAGTAGATAAGAGGGGAACAAAGGACACCAACCTCAGTCTTGCGCTTGGTTCCTTGCTTGGTTCCTCTCCCTTCTGACAGATCCTTGCCACTCTTCCTTCATCTACCCAGTTTCAAAGAGCACCTGTGGAATCAAAGCAGCATAATACTATCAAAGAATAGAGATCTACAGTCATAAACAATATAGGACCAAATATATATTGACCACACCAATGCATATATCATCCAATATACAAGAATGTGGAGGAAACATTGAATAGCTTTATTAATATCAAGAATAGCAAAGAGGATTACAACCAATTGTTCTGACCCAGCATCATCCTCCAACATGAAAGCCCTTCTTCACCTCATTTAAAGCTTAGATCACCCAACACAGTATGATGTTGCACCAGGAAACCAACAACACTTCCTTACAAGATACAAGATTCCAGCCCACGAATCTCTGTGATGAGGGATCCATATATAGATGACTGTAGGGGGGTGAGTTAGCTTCTGGGATTTTGATTAGTGTCCTCTCTCTGATAGTTCTTAATTCCACTTGGATATTGATGATCTCTTACTCATCCCTGGGCGAATTAAGAGAGGCAAGTTTCATAAGAGAAGTTTCTGGGAGATTCAATGATCCTCCACCTCGCCAATTGTCTCTGGCATTTTTCCATTCTCACTCATCACACCCTACAGAAGGGATTTCCAGTATGCATTGCACTTTTTACACTGAGCAGGCGAGATGCATCGCACCCTCTGCACTGGGCAGTCTGTATGGTCCAGTTTTGACCAGTTTTGAGCAGTTTTTTGTGGAGAACTTCTGGGAGATGATGTAATCAGCTGACGTTGTTCCTTTAGGGAGTGAAGCAACACTTTTAGGGACTTAGAAGCCCTTGGTTTATGGAAATTTATGATTGGGGTTGTAGTGCCCAAAAATTTCTATAACATTTGGTCCTTATGAGGTTGAAACTGTCTTTGATAATGGAGCAGTCAGAATCAAAACCATTGATGAAGAAAAAGTAACTTTCCTTGTAAATGATCGTAGATTATGAATATATCATAAACCCTTAACAAAGGAAGAGTTAATAATAAATATGCAAGATAATCTTCATTTGAAGTTGGTCAAGGAAGATTATTTTTCCTCTCCAACTTAGCCTTCTACTTTCTTTTTAAAAAAAAAATGATTTTTTTTTTTTTTTGTATAAACATGAAAACCAACATTTTTGACATGTTTATACAAAAAATCTAAGTTGAAAACGAATAATCCTTGGTAGCATAGATTTTATTTTGAATTCCCTATTTTTGTCCCATTTATTTTTATTCCTCTTTTGAAAAATAAGTCAACTACAGATTTGTCAATAATCTGAAACTCTCACGGAGTTCTACAGTTGGCTTGACAGATTGCAACCAAGAAAATGAAGATCATGGACAAAATTGGATAAAGATTACTGCTAAAGCAACCTGAGTACAACCTGCAAAAGGAAAAATCCAAAACCAGTAAGGAAAAACAACATGTATGTAAATATTAATTAAATAATAAATGGAAAAACATTGAGTTATGAAATTAAATAGATGTATTATCATTGCTACCACAATTTTGTATAATGATTATTTTCATATGACTTTGGTTATTAGGAAAATATATTTTCAAAAGGATATAAATCCGATATGAAACCTTGTTATCATTTAAATTCACTCCCTTATTTATGTATAACATTCCATTTCTTTTGCATACCATCACCGTCTCTTGCATCATTTCACTTGGCCATGTTCCTTTGCCGAAAAAACCTCATCATTACCCAAATTTTGTCCACCATAACCTTGTACCAAATTCCTTCCATAACCTTGTAAAAGAGACAAATTAAGGGCTAAGACTTCTTCAGGATGTGAGTCATTGTATGCTCAGATCTGGATGGTTTAAATTCCTTCAAGGATACCCACAGGTGAAACAAAAATTGTAGCAAGTGCAATGGTTAGAGTTTGTGGAAAAAATTGATGGGCATGAAAAAGAAGTGAAAAAATCATTCAATAGGGCATATGATTGTATAGAAGCAAAGATTGGAGACATTAGATTGGTTTTGATAGTCATTTGTAGCAGAAGATACCGGATTTTTGAGAATCGAGGAAAGCCGGTTCAAAAACCAAAAGATCAAGCAAAAAGAATGGGAAGTCTTCCTTAAAAACCCAAGTATGGATATATCTGTCTTTAAGAAGGGAATTCCAATCACAACCTTGAATAATAAATGGAGGAATTTGTTGTTTATTATTCAAAAATTCATAACTTGTGAAGGTAGGTTTCGAAACATTTTCTTCTACCATGCTCTCCTGATGATAAATTTTCTTGATGGTAATGAAATCAACCTACCTTACTTCCTTCTTAGGTTTAATAAAAATGGCTAGAAATATTCATAGGAAAATATAGTCCATAGATAATAGGCTGGTACCATCATGGGTTAGTGAAAAATTTAATTGAAGCTCATCTGAAAAGCAAAGGGGGTAACTAGGAGGATTTTCTAATTAGAAATCATTTCAAAGAATGTGAACAAGAAGAACCTAGTGATAAGACTAGAAAGAGTAGAATAAAGTTTCCCTCAAACCCTAAGGAAAACTCACCTTCACAAGAAACACAAAAAGATCAGTATTCTAATGATGGAACCCCTCTTATAAATGTATTGGAAATGCTTAAGAAGAAAAATGTTAGAAGAAAGATAGCCAACAATAGAAGGGAAAGTACATAAAAAGGAGAAATAGAACAAGAATAAGTTAAAAAGTGTCCCCATACTACTGAAAAGCCACCATCAACTATAAGAAGAAGTGCAAGGATTAATAAACCAATGCATGCACTGTCTCAAAAATCTCCATAATTTCTCAATTTAGAATAAGAAGAGGAACTGAAAGTTACATCACCAATTGCAAGTCCAGCTAGGAGAACTCCAGAAATTGATCCTATCCAGCAAGAAATATACGAATACCTAGAGTCTCTAGAACAAAGAGCTACGGGAAAAACTATTGAATCATCCTCAAACTAAGAATAAATTATTAAATTTGATCATCCATAAGAACCTAAAATTGTAAACACTCTCAAGCAAGAAATCTATGAATTGGAGCTACTAAATAGACATTTGAAGCAGGAACATGAAACAGTAAAGGAAAAAAATTAAATCCAGAGAACTCAAAATGACAACATATTTATGGATGTTGGTTTATGGTATGATAAAAATAAGAAATTGAAAGTTAAAAATAAATTTCTTAAAAATAAGGTCACAAGTTTACAGAACAAAATCTTGATGAAGAAACTATGGAAGCAGTTAGTGTCAGTGAAGCAATAATGACTAACTTAGATGTTCTTTCTCAGACCTCTGAAGATGCTCAATGATAGAGAAAGATTACATTTTTTGAAATATTTTGCATGAGGACATGCAATGTCTTCTGTGTGGGGGAATGTTGAAGCCCAAAACTGTCTCTTTTTTACCACCTTCTTACACTCCATCCTCCTTCTTTTTTACTCTAATAACTCTAATTGAGCATCGGTCTACAAGGTTCAAGGAGATAGTAGGTACTTAAACAACATTAATTTCATAAGTTTCATTGTGCTTTATTATTTAACTTACTATTTGTATGAGCTATTGAATTGCACCAATTCTGTATCTAATGACTAATTCTGTAGCAAAGTTGAAGGTTTGATAGGTTCCGAAACTCTAGTCAAGGAACGATATAAATGTGTAGGTGGCTAATAGCTAGCACAACAATATTTTCCTATATTCATGGTTTAGATCAATGATAAAAGCACCACATAGGTCCAGTCAACACCGAAGTCAACCAAGTGAAGAAGGAGTTGAAGGCGAACTAGGCAAGCGAGGAAATTAATTGACGCTGATATTTAGCCTCATGATTTTCTTGTCCGATAGAAAATCATTAGTGTTGGGTTGTGTTATATTCTTTCCACATAGTTAATAGGGGGTTTGAAGGGCACCCGTAACCCCACTTTTTGTGCATGATTTTCGCACATGTTTTTTTGGACGTGATGGTTTTCGGTCCATGGTATTGGACGCGATGGTTTTCGGTCCATGGTATTGGATGCTTCGGCATGTATAAATATGTATTGTAACATTGAAAGGAACATAATGAAAACTCAAGCTGGTAGTCCCAGTTTTGGGATCCAGGGAAAAATTTATGTGCATATGTGTTTTATGGGTTATGCTCTCGCATTGTTTATTTTCTTTGTTTAAGAATTCGTATGCAGGTAATTTCTGTACAGGATTAAAACCTACATTTGGTATCAGAGTTGTTTTGGCTTCAAGGAGACACCTTTGTTGCTAAGGGGTTTCACTCGGGCCTGTGGTAGACCCTGTTCAGTGGGAGATCTGCGAGACTGATTCTGGTGGTGAAAGAAGATGGCGAGCAGTGGAAAGATAGAGATTGAGAAGTTCAATGGCCAGAATTTTGAGTTGTGGAAACTCAAGATGGAGGATCTGTTGGTGGATAAAGATCAGTGGATCGCGGTAGATCCGGGTACTAAACCATCGGGAGTGACCGATGAAGAATGGAAGAAGTTGGATCAGAAGGCAAAGAGCATAATACGATTGTGTGTCTCAGATTCAGTATTGCTGAATGTATCAGGGGAAGCTACGGCAAAGGCTTTGTGGGTCAAGTTAGGGACTTTGTACCAATCTAAGTCTCTGGTGAATTAACTATTCCTGCGGAAAAAGATGTATAACCTGAGGATGAAAGATGGAGACTCGGTGACAGAGCATCTGAATGCGTTTAATACTGTGGTAAGTCAGTTATTATCTGTTGATATCAAAATTTCAGATGAAGATAAGTGCATCAGTCTGTTGTGTTCTCTACCAGATTCGTGGGATAGTCTGGTTATTGCAATAGGTAGCAATGCAACTTCTTTGCAGTTTGATGAAATAGTCTCAGCCTTGCTGACGGAGGAGATGAGATGGAAAAATATGGACAGCCAGAATGGTGATGCCTTGTCTGTACGAGGACGGTCCCCGAACAGAAACAAAAATAAGTCATCGAGTGGGAGATCTAAATCTAGAGGGAGATCTAAATCTCCAGGAAAACCTACAAAGGTGGTGTGCTGGAAATGCGGAAAGGAAGGGCACTTCAGAAGGGATTGTAAATCTAAAGCTCCTAATAAAGGAAAGGGATCTGATGATTCTCCTTCTGCAGAGGCGAAAACCACCTTAGATGAAGGTGGGGATGTGTACTTCGCTTCTTCAATTACACATGTAGATCATGAGGCATGGTTGATTGACTCAGGTGCATCCTTTCACTTCACTCCCCATAGAGAGTGGTTCTGCGAGTATGAGAAATACGATGGTGGTGATGTCTTCTTAGGAGATGATAGGAAGGCTAGAATCATTGGTCGGGGAAAAGTAAAGTTGAAGTTGCAAGGTGGAAGGGTTAGAACACTTCCGGGTGTTCTACATATTCCTGCATTGGCCAGAAATCTGATTTCTGTAAGCAAGTTGGATGATGCAGGTGTAAAGATGGTGTTCGAGAAAGATACCTGCAAGATGGTTCGAGGAGCACTGATATTAATGCGGGGAGTTTGGATTGGAACTCTGCGCAAGCTGCAAGGTAGCACTGTTGTTGATGGGTGCAATAGTTCTATGGTTCCTGAAAATGGAGTAGAGAATCTAGTGGTCTCTGGAGAGAATACCATGTTGTGGCATCAAAGGCTTGGACATATTGGATAGAAGGGCCTTCGAATACTTCATGGTAAAGGTATGGTAGAAGGTATGAATAATAGCTCTCTGGATTTTGATTTCTGTGAAAATTGTGTATATGGGAAGCAGAATCGGGTGAGTTTCCCCTCTGGTGGTAAGAGGACGAAACGATACTAGAGCTTGTGCACAGTGATGTGTTTGGACCTGTGAAGGTTCCATCACTGGGTAAGTCTGTGTACTATGCATCATTCATAGATGACATCTCAAGGAATACATGGATATATTTTCTTAAGAAGAAATCTAAAGTCTTTGACAGGTTTAAAGAATTTAAGGCTCTGGTGGAAAATCAGATAGAGAAGAAGATAAAGGTGTTGAGGACAGATAATGGTGGAGAATTTTGCAGCAAGGAATTTGAAGAATTTTGTAAGAAGTGTGGTATAGCACAGCAGAATACTACTACATATACACCTCAACAAAATGGAGTCGCAGAAAGAATGAACAAGACATTGATGGAAAGGGCAAGAAGCATGCTCAGTGGTGTCGGGTTAGGACAGGAATTCTGGGCAGAGGTGGTGGATACTGCATGTTAGCTGATCAATAGATCACCTCCATCAGCGTTGGAGGATAAGACTCCACAAGAAGTATGGACTGGTAAGAAACCCTCTCTTTCACATCTAAGGGTATTTGGATGTGATGCATATGTACATGTTCCAAAGGAGAAACGAACCAAGTTGGATAGTAAATCTGAAAAGTGCATCTTTATTGGGTATAAGGATGGTTTAAAGGGTTATAAGCTTTGGAACCCAGTCACACGGAAGGTTGTGTACAGCCGAGATGTGTTGTTCAGAGAGGTAAAAGATGTTATTCAACATGAATTCCAACCAAAGGAACCTGAGAAGATAGAGTTTGAGCCAAAGGAGGAAGAATCAGACTTTGCAGCAGAGGAGGAATCAGAAGATGAAGAGCCACAAACTCTGGCTGTGAGAAGATCGGTTCGAGAAAGAAGGCAGCCAGAAAGGTATAATCCATCTGCTTTCAGTTCAAATTTTGCTTTGTCTGTTACTGATAATGATCCCAGAACTGTGAAGGAAGCAGTGGATTCAGAGGATGGAAAACTCTGGAAAGAGGCCATGGTCGATGAAATGGCATCTTTGCACAAAAATGAGGCTTGGGATCTGGTGGAGTTGCCGGCTACAAGGAAACCCATTGGCAGCAAATGGGTGTTCAAGAAGAAGACAAATGCAGAAGGAAAGGTGGAGAAATACAAAGCTCGGTTG
Organism: Pinus tabuliformis; assembly: GCA_031772625.1. Classification (NCBI taxonomy): domain Eukaryota; kingdom Viridiplantae; phylum Streptophyta; class Pinopsida; order Pinales; family Pinaceae; genus Pinus; species Pinus tabuliformis. The sequence continues at coordinate 53,157,704 of CM062806.1, read as the reverse complement.
GTAGCAAAAGGTTATTCCCAGGTGCCGGGAATTGATTTTGGTGATATTTTTTCTCCTGTTGCCAGGGTAACTTCTATTAGATTACTTTTATCTGTTGCTGCTGCTTCTGATTTTGAGGTAGAATAGATGGATGTGAAGACAACATTTCTTCACGGGGATTTGGAAGAGGAAATCTACATGAAGCAACCTGAAGGCTTTGCGGTGAAGGGTAAGAAAGAACTGGTATGCAAGTTAAAGAAGTCTTTGTATGGGTTAAAACAGTCACCAAGGATGTGGTATCAGAAATTTGATACATTTATATGGGGACTTGGCTTCATCAAAAACAAAGCAGATCATTGTGTGTATTTTAAATTAATTGGTGACCGTATTATTTATTTGGTCTTGTATGTGGATGATATGTTGCTGGTTGGAAATGACAAAGAAATTATCCAGGGTTTGAAGACCCAATTGTCCTCCAAATTCGACATGAAAGATCTTGGTGCTGCAAACTATATTTTGGGCATGGAAATTAAAAGAGATCGGTCAAAGAGGAAGCTCTGGTTAAACCAGAGGAAGTATGTCGAGACAATACACCAGAGGTTTAATATGCAGGATAGTAAACCAGTGAAGGTTCCTATTCCTGTAGGTGTGAGGTTATCTGCTGAACAGTGTCCCAAGACACAAGAAGAGGAAGAGGACATGTCCCGTGTTCCATATGCAAGTGTAGTGGGTAGCCTGATGTATGCAATGGTATGTACTAGACCAGACATTGCACATGCAGTGGGAGTATTGAGCAGGTTTATGACAAAACCTGGGAAGGAGAACTGGACAACAGTGAAGCGGGTTTTCAGGTATTTGCGTGGCACTACTGATTATGGTTTGTGCTACCAAGGAAGAACAGTATTGGATAGAGTGTTGGATATTCATGGCTTTGTTGATGCAAACTGGGTTGGAGATCTGGATCAGAGAAGATCTACAGGTGGGTATGTGTTTAACCTATTTGGAGGAGCAGTCAGTTGGATGAGTAAGAAACAATCTGTAGTGGCACTATCAACTACAGAGGCAGAATACATGGAAGCCACTCATGCAAGCAAGGAATCAGTTTGGTTGCAGAGATTGTGTTCAAGTATGGGGTTAGTACAGGGAGCTATAAGAATATACTGTGATAGCCAAAGTGCAATTTTCTTGGCAAAGAACCCTACTTATCATTCAAAGACAAAGCACATTGATGTTCAGTATCACTTTGTGAGGGATATGATAGAAGACAGAAAGGTGTTGCTGGTAAAGGTGGACACTTTGAAGAATACTGCAGATGCATTGAAAAAATCTGTGAGCTCTGAGAAGTTCTCTTGGTGTAGAGAAGCAATGGGAATCTCAGGGCTGAAAAAATGACTAAGCTCTCCTGTGGCCCTCTATGGAAAGAAAACAACAAGTGGAAGATTGTTGGTTTGTGTTATATTCTTTCCACGTAGTTAATAGGGGGTTTGAAGGGCACCCGTAACCCACCTATGGTTTTGTGCATGATTTTCGCACATGTTTTTTGGACGCGATGGTTTTCGGTCCATGGTATTGGACGCGATGGTTTTCGGTCCATGGTATTGGATGCGATGGTTTTCGGTCCATGGTATTGGATGCTTCGGCATGTATAAATATGTATTGTAACATTGAAAGGAACATAATGAAAAATCAAGCTGGTGGTCCCGGTTTTGGGATCTAGGGAAAATTTATGTGCATATGTGTTTTATGGGTTATGCTCTTGCATTGTTTATTTTCTTTGTTTAAGAATTTGTATGCAGGTAATTTCTGTACAGGGTTAAAGCCTATAATGAGGAAGCATTATTTTGACTATTACCCATGAGTACAGCCTGAGGCTCCCTTGTATATATGCAGATGTATATATTATTTTCTCTTTAGATTGTAAAAATGCAGTTTTTCTAGTTTATTGATTGCCAGCAAAAGGTAAATAGAATCAGAGGTCTACCAAGAAGAAAAGCACACAATTTTGGCACTTCAAACCAGCAAACTTCAAAATTGGCAAGAGCAGTCAAGGAGCAAGGCAATCTGACCTACTGTTCTTGGTCTTTCAAATGAAACACCATCCCCATGTGGAGCCACTGTTAGCTACCTATACCAATAGGTTTCATATTTCATGATTGGCTATGAGAGGTCCAAATATGCTCTGCTTTGATTATTCAAAGATCACATATTTCCAAGAGAATCCAATCTGTGCTTATAGCTTGGTATGGACTTAAATTTTGATGGATGTTCCAACAGTCTAATCTAGATCATTCCATGGTTTAAATTTTCAGTTGTAGAATAGAGAAAGGAGTCTGTCCAAACTGTTTAAACTTGGCAGACAGGTAGTTCAGGTAGAGAAGGAAAGGCTCCCAACAGCTTAATCTGGGACCTTGGAAGAAATAAGGGTAGAAGTAGATAGAAAAAACAAGAGAAAAAGCCAGAGAAAAGAAAAGGTAGGTAAGGGTCTGCAAGTCCAAGTGCACCCTCCAAGAAGAAATAAAAAATGCTAGGCAAGTAGCTGGGTAAGTAGGTGGGGTTTCAGAAAGGTTATCTTTACCATTGCAGGTGTGTTAACTTTGTTTACCAAGGCAATGTTAATCAATTGAGAAGGTATTCTTCTTCATCAAGTTGCAGCAAGCATGAAGCATGTATAACCTCCCTTCTTCCCCTTTTCATGTCATTTACTAACATTCCCTTCTGAGTTGAGATTCATGAAACTAATTGTGGTGTTATAATTGATTTCTTATCTTTAGAAGCCACATTTCTTGTGTAAAAATCTTTTCATTTTGATCTACTCTTTAAGCTAAGTGTTTCACAAAAAAGCTTAGTATTTTCTCCCTTCATCCCCCCCCTCATCCATATTAACTCTAAATCTACTACATAAATCCCCTATATCACCTTTCCCCTACTAGTATAAACACCATAGTGTATAAACCCCAAATTTTGTATAAATATCCCTCCCCTTGGCATTATAGCCATATGTTCTTTGAAAAACGAATCAAAATGACATCTGGTCACTTTGATGAACCTATACCTCATCTCTCCCCCTTGCTTCAAGTCATTCCACTCATCAAACCATCATTTGCAAAGAAAAACCCATAAAAACCCCTTCCTACCCCTCAAACCCTTTGAAATTATGAGAAAAAACCAAAAAACCCACTTTCTCCGCTCAAATCAAAGTTGGCGCATATATGTGATTTTACAAATACATTGAAAAACCTCGTAAAAACCCATACCCTAAGGTTTTCCGCCGGGCACTGCTTTCAAAAAACAAATATTATATTATACCTGCCCGCATCCGTATCCATCGATCACATCATCCTCTCGTCCACCGTCGGATCAGACCCATGGGATCCGACGACCCTCATTGATATCGGAGCGGCCCCCAGGACAGGCATTTAGCGCCCGAGAAAATGACGAAGGGATACGTCATGGCGCGGCCACGCGTCACCCTCTAGGGTCTCTCGAAGTGGCCTCTCACAAAACCAAGGCCGTATTCTAACCGCCCCGAGAGACCGTAACCTCTACGGCACTTAACCGTAACCGTTGTGACTCACCGCCCGGTTTGCTGGTCCCGCGTCATACCCACATCATCGCCACCCTACCATCGCATCAGTACTCTCGTCTGCCCCTGTGCCAGGGTGTCTGCCACCGCATCATCCCCGTGAACCAATAGTAGCCCGCCACCTAACCTGATGACGTCATGCTGACGTCATCTGAGCCTGACCCCACCCTATGACGTCATGCTGACGTCATCCGAGAAAACGCGCCAAAATGCCAAAAGTCCATATTTAGGCCAATTTTTGCGTTTTTTTCGTACTTTTGCTACCAGAACTGTTGTTTTTTCTGCATGTTTGTTACGTCCAAGTTACACCACCTTTGTTGAAGCCAACTTGGAGACGTCCAGCGCACCATTTCCACAGTCATCCGTGACCATTGCTCGCTCTTAACCAGGTATTCTCCATTAAAAACCTTCATATACCTACTCTGTTTGTGATTTCCCTCGAAAGAGCTTAAGCAACGTAAAACTCTCAAAATTCACCGGTGAAACTTGATGCCTAGCCCCCATTTACCACTGTAAGCTCGAAAACCACCAGCTGAGCCTTGATTTCCCGAGTTCTTATAAAAAACTGTGAACTGCTCGCGCAATCGTGAAACAGTTGGTCAACCCATTAAAAAACCTGCCACAGAAGACAAAGTGAGACCAGATATTGGTCTTATTCATAATTCAGACAGTATTTCAATTGTTGTATGCCCTCTTCACCCTCTGCTCCCTGAAATTCACATTATTTGCAAGTAAATACTTCAGTACTGTTCTGCCTACTTCAAACAATTCACCTACAAAACAGAAGCTTGATAGACCATGGAAACTCCAATTGCACTGAACATCAAGCCTCTCAATGCCCCTCATAGGGAGTTGGAATGGAAAGCTCTGGGAGATATGGATTATCAAATGTTGGACTGGTTTCCATTAGGCTCCAAATACAATATTCAGATGCTAAATGAGTTGAAAGCCGAACACCTTAGTGGAGTAGATATCCTAGGGATTTGGGATTCAAACTTGCCCATCTACAACCTCCCCCAGGTAAATTCTATGCCAGAGTTGATCTACAGATGCCAGGAGTGCTATGATCCATGCCAAAGAGATGTCCTCAGCCCTACAGACTCAATTCGGTTCCATATCACCCCAGAGAGCATAAATGAGATGCTGCATTTCCACAATGCAAAGCCATTAACCCCCCTCTACATGCAGAACTTGATAAAGAAGGGGAACAAGTTGTCAAACGACCAAGTCATCAAAATCAACCAGCTGTTTGTACAATCAGGCTCTGAAGCCATCAGAACTCCTCCTATTGGATATCATTACTTGAATGAATTGGGCAGAATGCTAGTGGATTTGATCAGCTATGTCCTAGGGTTCAAGGGAATGGAGGATGTGGATGAAATTATAATGGCAATGCTGTCTATATTCTCTCCTGGAAAGCCTCCAGCTGTACATTATGATTATGCCACATATATTGCAGATAGAATCCATGACCAGTTGATGAATCTACAGAGGGAAAGACTCTTCAGATATACTTCATTCATTTACCATCTATTCTTGTTCAATCAACCAGGCAGCTTCTTCATTCCCCTGAAACAAGTTAATGCCCAGGGGAATCCAAGATCAGTTGTGTTTTGGACCTCTGTCTTTCAATGCACCTTTGTGTCACCATACACATACTGTGAGTTTATAGACTTATTCATACATCCAGCTATGACATTATTGTGTGGAGTTCCCCCTCCAAGGCTAACTGATGACATGAGGAGAATTCTCCATCTAAACAAAACCTACAACATTGATAATTGGTACCTTTACCAAGACCACACAGTCATTAGAGTATATGGCTGTGAGTTGAAGCCTTTTAAGCTGCCAAGGTATGTCCCCATGAGGCTTTTTGCCCTTGAATACTTCAAGCAATTTGGGAATGCCGACTACCTCCACTTCCAAAGTAAGAACAAGAAGGCACAGTTGAAGGTAAGGAGCCAGCTGGGCCCTTTCCTCTATAACAGAAAAGAGGAGGGATGGAAAGAGGCAAACAGTATCCTAAAGGCCCTCAAACTGCAAACTAGCTTTGAGTGGATACCCTATGACCCCAATCATTTTGTTTCCCTCAGAAGGATAAGATACAAATTGGGTACCTATTCACATATAAGGCAGCCTGAGATTGAGCAGTATGCCAATGCATTAAGCTGGGAAGAGGGCACCCTAGAAGAGGAAATCACTAGTGAAGAGCTGCTAGAAAGAGAAGCCAGAAATATTCAAAAGGAAACTGACTTAGAAACTTGTGGACAGGTCCCCCTCTCATACAAAAGACAACTTGGAGCAGCTTCTTCAGCTTCAACAACACATCAGCAAGCTGCCATGAATACTCCATAGGCAGCCAACAAAGGAAAAGAAAAGCAGGTGGAACAACCACCTCCTATGACCGAGGAACAAATGGAAACACTAGTGCAGCAACAAGAAGAAATGGAGCAGCAGGGAGAAGGGCAGCAGCAAGAAGAACAGCAACAAAGGGAAGAACAAAGGCAGGAACAGCCTGTCCAGCAAGAGCAAATAGTGGAAGCCCCTAAATCCACTGAACAGAATGTGCCTCCAAGGCAGGAAACTTCAGCTGAGGCATCAATCCTCCAAACTCCACAGAAGGAGGATACAAGCAGGAAAAGGGACAGAGAGACTCCCATTACAACATCAGCATCTCATGGAGGGAAAAGACAGAGAATTAATCCCTTTTCAGAAGAAGAAATGCCAATAGGACAGTCCTTTGGCATACCCAGCAGGGAAGCATCAGCAAGCTCCTTTCAACAGGAGAAGGATAGAGCAATGGGAGGAGAAGTCAGTTCCTCCAATCAGCAAAGGGAAGGTGGACCCAGCATTAAGCAGCAATTCATAGATATTAAGAGGAGAAATGAGCCCATCAAGATACAGCTATATAACCATCTGCTGAACATGGCTCCCACCAATCAACAAAGACTCATGTCTGCATATGATGTGCAGGAAGGCAAAATGATCATGAGTCATTTTATGCCAACAACAGTGCAGCCCAAATCTGCCTCTGACTACTTGAGGACTAACCTGGAAGTCCTTGCCAAAGATATCCACCCAATGGATAAGATAGAACTGCATAAGCAAACAGGTGAGATGGTCTATGCTTCCTTGGCAGACCAAACATTGGACAACTACAGGCTACAAAATAGCCTCAACAATACAGCCTCTTAGCTAGAGTTGGAGAGAGCATCATCCCAGGCAAAGGACAACAGAATAAGGTCCTTGGAGGACATCATCATAGAGATGGGACATGATCCCAAAGACATCAAGGGCATACAAGAGATCTTAAAATTGAGGGATGCAGACATGGCAGCCTTGAGGAGAAAGATCAAACTCCCAGCCACAATTCACCCTCAAACAGATGATGTTGCCCAGCAAATACATGATCAACAGGCCACAACCTTGTTGATATCTCTGTATAAGCAGCTAATCCAAACTCAGGAACAGCTGGGAGAATCGGAGGCTGCAAAAACAGCACTGCAGGCAGCCTTAAAACAAAGAGAAGAAGGGCAGACCTCTTAGGCTCCTCCTCAAATCATAAACCTTGAGGAAGCTACCCCAGCTACTGTTCCTCCTCCCCAACAAACTGATCAAGCTGCACCACCAACTTCAACACCTCCACCAACAGAACAGGCCCCTAGCTTGGACATGCAAAAGCTAAAAAATGAGATTCAAGCCCTGGAAGCTCAAATGGCAGAGCTAAATGACACCAGGGATAAATTGGTCAAGGTGAATGACAGGTATGACAAATGCAAGCAAGCGGTGGCAGAGAAGGGCAGGGAGGTGAAAGCCCTCAAAGACAGGATAAAAGAGCTAGAAAATGAGCTCAAATTAGATAAAGTTATAGCTGGGCTTAAGGCAATGCTATGGGCCAACATTGGCCAGTCTATTACTGACCAATGGCAGTATATAGAGACAATCCATGAGCAGGTAGAGCTCATCCCAAAAGCACAAGCTGAAATTCGCAAGTCAAGGGCTGCTCTAGGCAACATGCCTGAAATTGCCACCAGGATGATCAATGTGCTGAATAATAGAACAAGTACTCAGCTGGAAAACATGGGAATTTCCAATAGAACTGAGGCCATTCAGTTGATCAAAAGGGTTCTCACATTGAGAAATTTGGTGCAGACATTGGAGAGAAGAACCCAAGACATGCAGACCGAAGTAAAAAGATTCATGGATAAGTTCCTGGTGCTGCAAAACATAGGACTCCCTAGCTTACTGAACAGCGCAGGGAGACTGCTCATTCATGAGCAGTATGCCAAAAGAGTGAATGCATTTGCCACAAATGAAATCAATGAGAAGCCCAGCAGCTCAGAAGAAACAGGGCCAGCTATAGGACAGACTCTCTACAACAAGGTAGAAAGTCTATTTTTTATAATGAATGAGATCAATCATCTGTTTGATGTAGCACCCAATTTTTACAAGTATACAGAGGCAGAGGAGACTATGGATGCAATTCTCAGGCATCAACTCCCTACACAAGACTGGTGGACAAATACAATACAGAAAATTTTATAAACAGTGAGCCATTCACCAAATTTTGTTTTTTAAAAAAAAATATATCAATTGTCATGCAAAGAACAGTTTAACAAAATCAGCATGCATCAAAGATTAAAGCTGAGCCAACTCAGCAAAAATTTTGGCCAACAAAGCAAGCATAGGAAACCACAGCTGGCAGAGCCGAGAAGATACAACGCAACAAAAAGTAAAGACACATTATTCAGCGTTAAAGCAAAGCGGTTCAACCGACTCAATGACCTCCAAAGGTCAAATTATCCTCTGACAGACTTAAAGAGCATTTATGCTGCATTCAAAGTTGTAATAACTTCTTTTCTACTTTCTGTATGAAGTTATGAAGATATTTTCTCTCTCAGATGACTCAATGCCTGAGATACTTTGTATAAGCATTCCTATAAAATCCCCTTCGCATGAGTTTGCAAGGGTTGTTGTTGATTTCTCCTGAAGAAGTTCTTATGCTGTAATCCTTTCAGAAGTTTAATAAAGAAAGTGATGGAATTTCTCGGGTTTCTTAAGTGTTGAATGCGTTCTGGTGTCTGTTGAAAACTGTTGGATTCCTGTGTATTACGCCATACAATAAGTCTCTGTAACTCTCTCTGTTATGTATTTTTGATTTGTTAAGATCCATATATGTTTTCTAACTTTGAATATTTAGCAACAAGGAAAAAGAATAACTTTCAGGATTTATTCAGTGAATACCCTGAGTTCAATCTGTGTTGTTAATGAATGTTTTCTTCAGTTGTAATCTTGATAAGTGTAATTCTTAATTGTTGCACTTTCAGAATACATCTTTCGCAGTGACCTTTGTCACAGGAATTCAAGTTTTCTCATGTGCAACGTGTTTCCCCTTCACCTCACCAGCTTAATAGAAAATTCTTAATTTCTTTCTGTTGGCTGACATGCATCACCATTCAAGTTAAATTTGTTTGTCTGAGATACACAATTGGCCCTGCAGTTTGAACACCACCAATCCTACATTTCAAAGCATTTCACCAATCCAGACTCCATTGCCCAATGATATATTACTATCTAAACACTACATCTTAAGCCCTGAAAGAAATCCTTCAACCAAAACATAAACCAAAATCTGAGCATAATAGCTAGCCTAAAACACCATCATAACATAGACAAATCATAAAGAGAGAGCCCTCTCTGATTACAGTTTGGCTAGAAACTGTGATCCAAAGATTGGTTAGTGGTTACCCCGGCCGTATTCCCTTGGGAGTCATAGGGAACAACCTGGGTGTTAACATAATTGGCGACTCCACTGGGGATTGCTTGAGATTTTTCAATTACTATATATCTTCTATCAAGCCTGAAATCAGTCAAGAGGCATTTTATCTATTTTTGTATCACATTAACAGCTTTAGGGAAGAGCTGGTTTAGGGAATCTTCATCCTAGCTCTGAAATATATATAGCCATTCCAAAATCTTTATCCAGTCCTCGCAGATATAAAAATTTCCTACAAAATCCTAAAAAACAGTTAGAAGCTGGCTCCCAAGAAAAATCCACGGCATACTAGGGCAAATCCTGACCCTAAACCACCCATCATTGTTGATAATCCAAGTACCATCCCAAGAAACATTAGGAGACAGCAAAAGCAGGAGCAACCTACTGTTTTAAACTCAGGTTCAGATCATCCTAGTCTTATCTCTACCCCATGCAAGGTCCTCTTTCGGTCTACCCGTAGTTCCCCTAGCTCACCATCCACATCTCAAAGTCCTCCTCTCACATCTTCATCCACTGCACATATCCCCTTAAACAACACTCTAGGTTCACCCCTACTTGTCACCCCTGTGGTACCCACTGTGTTGGAAATAATACTGAGAGGGGGGGTGAATCAGTATTATCATATTAATAAAACTTTTTCATTTCCATAATCAGATTCATATATGCTACTTCCACAACTTCTTATGATTAAGTTAATCGATCTTCAATGAGTGCATTAGAACATTATCAACCATATTATCAGTTAACAAATGCAGTAACATAAAGTAGATCATCACACATAAGGCACACACATGAACACAATGATGTAAGGTGGAAACCCAATGCGGGAGAAAAACCACCTGTTGCAAGTCATCTCAATCTTCTTCTTAATAAGAAAATTCTTTTACAATATTTGTACTGGTGCAGCCTTATACCAGTACGGGAGCTACAACCCCCTTTGCTCTTGTACTAGCCGATCCATTTACTAGTACGCAGGCTACTACCTGCTACAATGCTCCAAAGATTTCCTTTAGCTCTTGTACTAGCTTAGATACTAGTACGTAGGCGCCGGCCTACAATCTTCTCTCCTTTAAGTACCACGTTTCATCAATTTTCATACTGGATACACTGAAGCACAACCCATAAACTGAAAGGCCACATTTCATCCAATTTTCATACTGGACCCAACAACAACATTGAAGCTCAAACAACCTTTTGAAACACCCAATCAACTGAAGTAACCAGATCAACAATAATAGGACCAAACCCAAAACACAACAATGATAAACAAAGATTTTAAGAGAAGGAAGCACCCTGCTCAACTGCCAGCCTGAGTCCGGACTCACCCTGTTCAACTGCTAGCCTGAGTCCCTGGACTCACCCTGCTCAACTGCTGGCTTGAGTCCCTGGACGCACCCTGCTCAACTGCTAGCCTGCGTCCCGGACGCACCCTGCTCAACTGCTAGCCTGCGTCCCTCGCACTGAGTCTATTGAACTGCCTGCGTCCCGGCGCACCTGAACCCTTCCTGCACCTGCGTCCGGCGCACCTGAACCCTTCCTGCACCTGCGTCCGGCGCACCTGAAACTCTTCGCTCCTGCGTCCAGGACGCACCTGAACCCTTACTGCAACTGCGTCCCTCCGGGCATAGATGATTTCAAGACTTTAGAAGTAACCCAGACAATCAGATCCACAAATCTGAACATGCGCCAAGAGATCTCGGTCCATTAATAGATTCGCCTTGATTAGATCTAGACCAGATCTCACCTCCTAAGATATTCAACCAAAAACATGATTAATCCAAATGAACTCCTTTGCTTTATATAGGCAAGCTCCTCCCCAAAACATGGAACAATACCACGAGCTGACACCATAGAAACACAAAACCGTCGGCTAGATACCACACAAAAAACCCCCACGTGCTTTTCTCTGCCTTGAAATGTGTGCACTGGGTGGACGCACCCCCTGAACGGCTGGCCTGCGTCCCTGGACGCGGGTTCTGCATGGTATACCTGCGGGGACGCACTTTCTGAACTGGCTTCCTACGTCCTTCATAATTTTTCAATAAAATGAGAGCTGATCATCAACTTCTGCTGCTGACTTGAAGAATAGTGAACTACCACCTGAATGGGTTGCCATCAAGGACAACACTTTAGCCATAATGCCAACAATCTCCCCCTTTGGACTTGATGGCAACAACACCAGATCACTCTCCCCCTTTGACATCAAGGGCAAAGGGGTATGCTCCCCCTAAGAACATGCTCCCTTTGACTATAAACCAGATCTGCTGAAGTCTCTGAATGAGCTCCCCCTTTGAATATGACATGGTGCTCCAATCTGATAATGGTCTTTCTGAGAACAAGCTGAGATGTCTGCTCTGCTATATAGTGTTGTTCATGCTCAAGCTCCCCCTGACTGTAAGCAAGGTCTGCAAAAAGATGTTCTACAAGAAGAACATGACTCTATAAAATACATACATCCATCACCCATCACAATAAGAATCATCCATCCAACCAAGTGGGAATACATCAGAAATATGAAAGCCAAATACATTACATCTTCATCCTATGCATAGTGGGGGGACATAGGCCGTTACATGACCTGAAGAGATGACGATAATAGATAGACTATTACAACATGAGTCTTGCTACGACCTTCCAAACATCTAAAGATCATGACAAACAATAGCACTGTATAATCTGCTCCATAGTATATGTCAACATCAACTCATAACCATCCAGATCTACATGAATCAAGAGCCATCAAATGAAAGCATTAGCATCAATAAACATATGTATGAATAATCATCCCTGTATTCAGCCAACAATCCTCATCCATTTGTGCCAAGAAAGAAATCATGCATCTTGCTCATGTCAACAATATCCACGCTCACCGCACCATCATCATGAAATGCATATGAGTAACTCATCATCATCATGTCTCCAACAATGCGACTTTGAATAATCATCCACGAAATCAGCCAACCTCATCCATATATGTGCCAAGGATAATAAAGACTTCATGCAAGCATCATTAGAGAATCAACCATACATCTGATCATGTGACCAACTCATAATAGCAAGATGAATCATAAGAATTGTCATCAAGGACCATAATGCCAACAATGAATTTAGGACATATGCTCCCCCTGAACCAGTGCCATCTATTAAATTTGATCATGCATATCAAGAAGAATCAGCCAATAAATGCTTTGAGACAGGTACGCACTTCATCTTCTGCTGCGCTGCGTCCTGTTGCTGCAGGGACGCACCCAAAAACACTATCGCGCCGCGTACTTTTACTCAGGGACGCACCCAAAATTACTATCGCGCCACGTCCTTTTGCTTCAGGGACGCACCTGATCCTCAGTCGCTCTGCGTCCCCACGCAGATCTTCAGTTACTGAACTGCGTCTTGGATGCACCTGGACTTGGTCTGGCCTGCGTCCGCACGCAGGTCTCCTATTACTGCACTGCGTCCTGTACTTTCAGCTTCCTCTGATTCTGGTATGTCTGTACATTGTATTGTGCCATCCTTTCCTAACTGTACTTCCTTTTTCCTCCATATCTTCAATCGTGATGATGACATTTTCTCCTTTTGATATGGTGCCCAAACTTTGTTCCTGCATTCCTTGGCTATATGTCCAAGCTTGTTACATGCATAACATCTTACATGTTTTATATTCCTCCTGTAACAATCAGTAGCTTTGTGACCAAACATATTGCAAGCAAAGCAATATCCATAAAAGTACCTTGATTGAGATGACCTTTCTGCATAATGGTCTTGAAATCTTCTTCTTCTACATCTAGCTGCAACATGTCCAAGATTATGACATACATAACATTCAACATTATTCATAGGAGGAGTAAAGGATTTTCTTTGAGGAATCTCTTTCCTTGGTTGATGATGAGATTTATCTTTTACTTCTTCGTTGATCACTTTAGATTTCCTTTTAGAGTTTCTTGCCTCACCTTGTGAACTAGATTCACCTTCAACAGATTCATGGAAACCAAGACCAGTCTTTATAGCAGGGGACCTTTGACTACTAAGAATATCATCCAATACTTTAGAGCTATCTTGAAATCGTAAAAGCTTATCCTTTTCTTCTAGTTTACTTTTCAAGATATTTACCTCAACCTGAAGCTGTTCTTCCTTTTCAAGAGATTTCTCTTTCAAAACTTCTTCAGCGTTCCTTCCTTCTTCCATTTGTTCCCTTAGTTTGAGAATTTCTTTTTCTTGTTCTTCATACAGATCCTACTGCATTTGACGAACTCGGAAGGCACATTCCAGTTGAGATTTTAAGCTGGTGACTTCGTTTTCTTGTTTTGCAATAGCTTGGAGTAGATCTGTATTCTGCTTCTTTGATTCTTCAAGATCTCCTTTTAGTGAGAGGATTGTAGCTTCAAGATTTTCATAGTAGTTGGATCTATCTTTGAGTTTCTTGATGGTTGTGCTTCTTTCGTTGACTTCTTTTCTTAATGATGTCACTTCATGCTGCAATTTTTGACATTGGTCTTCCTTGTCCTTGAGTAGCTTTCTTACCTTGTTTCCTTCTTCTAGTTGTGCCCTTAGTTTGGTAGCTTCTTCTTTGAAATCACATTCCTTTTTGTTCAATAGATCTTGTTGATCTCTAATTTTGTCTGTCAGCCTTTTAAATTCTGCCTCTATTTGATATCTTTCTTGTTCACTCATAAGAGCAAATTCAGTAGTTTCGCTATCACTTTCATCTCTTTCACAAGGAAATATAGCTGGAACATCAGAGGATAACACATTCATACCTGATAATGACTCTGAATCTGATTCTGAATCTGAAGAGCTTCTTATGCCTAATCCCCAATCGATTCTTCCACTGTCATAGTTCTTCTGAGATGACTTCTTTTTCTTATTAGCTTTCTTCTTAAGCTTCTTTCCCATTGTTCCACGGATCTCCTTCAAGCGATCAAGCTTCTATCAAAGGACCTGCTCTGATACCAATTGTTGGAAATAATACTGAGAGGGGGGGGGTGAATCAGTATTATCATATTAATAAAACTTTTTCATTTCCATAATCAGATTCATATATGCTACTTCCACAACTTCTTATGATTAAGTTAATCGATCTTCAATGAGTGCATTAGAACATTATCAACCATATTATCAGTTAACAGATGCAGTAACATAAAGTAGATCATCACACATAAGGCACACACATGAACACAATGATGTAAGGTGGAAACCCAATGCGGGAGAAAAACCACCTGCTGCAAGTCATCTCAATCTTCTTCTTAATAAGAAAATTCTTTTACAATATTTGTACTGGTGCAGCCTTATACCAGTACGGGAGCTACAACCCCCTTTGCTCTTGTACTAGCCGATCCATTTACTAGTACGCAGGCTACTACCTGCTACAATGCTCCAAAGATTTCCTTTAGCTCTTGTACTAGCTTAGATACTAGTACGTAGGCGCCGACCTACAATCTTCTCTCCTTCAAGTACCACGTTTCATCAATTTTCATACTGGATACACTGAAGCACAACCCATAAACTGAAAGGCCACATTTCATCCAATTTTCATACTGGACCCAACAACAACATTGAAGCTCAAACAACCTTTTGAAACACCCAATCAACTGAAGTAACCAGATCAACAATAATAGGACCAAACCCAGAACACAACAATGATAAACAAAGATTTTAAGAGAAGGAAGCACCCTGCTCAACTGCCAGCCTGAGTCCGGACTCACCCTGTTCAACTGCTAGCCTGAGTCCCTGGACTCACCCTGCTCAACTGCTGGCCTGAGTCCCTGGACGCACCCTGCTCAACTGCTAGCCTGCGTCCCGGACGCATCCTGCTCAACTGCTAGCCTGCGTCCCTCTCACTAAGTCTATTGAACTGCCTGCGTCCCGGCGCACCTGAACCCTTCCTGCACCTGCGTCCGGCGCACCTGAAACTCTTCGCTCCTGCGTCCAGGACGCACCTGAACCCTTACTGCAACTGCGTCCCTCCGGGCATAGATGATTTCAAGACTTTAGAAGTAACCCAGACAATCAGATCCACAGATCTGAACATGCGCCAAGAGATCTCGGTCCATTAATAGATTCGCCTTGATTAGATCTAGACCAGATCTCACCTCCTAAGATATTCAACCAAAAACATGATTAATCCAAATGAACTCCTTTGCTTTATATAGGCAAGCTCCTCCCCAAAACATGGAACAATACCACGAGCTGACACCATAGAAACACAAAACCGTCGGCTAGATACCACACAAGAAACCCCCACGTGCTTTTCTCTGCCTTGAAATGTGTGCACTGGGTGGACGCACCCCCTGAACGGCTGGCCTGCGTCCCTGGACGCGGGTTCTGCATGGTATACCTGCGGGGACGCACTTTCTGAACTGGCTTCCTGCATCCTTCATAATTTTTCAATAAAATGAGAGCTGATCATCAACTTCTGCTGCTGACTTGAAGAATAGTGAACTACCACCTGAATGGGTTGCCATCAAGGACAACACTTTAGCCATAATGCCAACACACTGTTCCTATTATCCCAGTTGCCCTTGTTGATCCTCTAAATCCTGTAAATATGGCTAACAGATATGCACCTTTGCAGATACCAGCTAATGCTGCAGCTCTACCCCACGATTACCAAACCAAAATCTCATATTTTGACTCCAATGGTCCTCTGACAGCTGTTCAGCATGCTAAGAGGATGCAAGACCATTTTGAGACCTACGAAATAGATGATGACAGTGTCAGAATGAGGATGTTTGTTCAAAGCCTAACTGGGGATGTCAGAACTTGGTTTAGATCCCTGAATGCAAACTCCATCACAACTCCTGATGAACTGTATCAAGCATTTACTAGTAGATGGGAGAAGAAGAAAGATCCTCTTCACATACTTGGGGAGTATGACACCATCAAAAGAGGTCCCCAAGAGACTGTTTTGGAGTATTGTGCAAGATTTAACAATGTATATAATGCAATTCCACAAAATTTAAGACCTCCTCCTAATTTAGCCTTATACAAATTCCCTGATGGTTTTGACCCTGACATGGCCTATCAATTGAAGGAAAGATATCCTCAATCCCTTGCAGAGGCCCAAAGGGTTGCTGTCACAGTGGAAGCCAACCTAATTGCCAAAAGGAATAGGGCAAGGTTGGAAAAAAGGACTTCTTTCAAAGAGGAACCCTCTGCCTTTAATCAGAAGCTAGATGCAATCCTCAGTGGAATGAAAAGATTGGGTGATAGAGTGGAATCAGTTGAAAGAAAATCATCATGGGAAGCACCACAAAATAACCCTCCTAGGAATCCAAATTTTAGGAGAACCCAAAACCCAAATGTTGGCAAGACCAGTGCTGACCAAGATATAAGACCACCTTTCCAAGAAAATTATGCAGAAACTTCTACATCAATGGAGCCCAATGAAGATCCTGAGATTAATTTAATGGGTCTAGATGGTGAAAGTCAAGTTTTTTTCACACAAGAAGATCATGAGGATGATGAAATCAAACTATTCCAAACTAAATCAGGTGAATCCTTTGACTTCAAACAAGGCTATGACACTGTTGTTTATGAAGTCCATAAACAATACAAGCTGAGGAGCAGAACTGTGAATGTTAACCAGCCTGAAAAGAAAAAGGATAATCAGCAGCCTGAAAGAGTTATAGTCACAGAACCTAATGACAAAATGAATTCACATACAGAAGAAGTGATTGTTGAGGAGATCACTGAACCACTGTCCTTAAAACAACAGCCTATGGCCACTCAACCTTCTCAACCCAATTCAACTATTACTCCTCAAGAGATGAGTAAAAGAGGCAAGTCCCAAAGTCAAGATAAAAATCAAGAAGAAAATTCAATGAACAAGGAAAGGACTGTCACCTATAACCCCAAGACCCAATCTGAAAAACCTTTTGATCTAGAAACAGAAATTGGCAAATTAAAGATAGCAATTCCTCTCTCAGAACTAGCCAAACATGACATCTATAAATTACAGATCAAAAAGTCCCTTCAACTCACTAGCAACAAAGATGATGTCAATGTGCTGGATGACACCCCAGAACTCCTGTTTGGCCCAGAAGTGGATGGAAAAACAGCAGTCACAGGGGTATTACCTTTCTATGTCAGTTTACATATTCATGATAAAATATTACATAATGCAATGTTTGACTCAGGTGCCTCTCACAATCTCATGCCAAAAGCAGTCATGGAAAGATTGAATCTAGACATAACAAGACCATACAAGGACCTGTTTTCCTTTGAATCCAGTCAAGTCAAGTGTCTGGGTCTCATAAAAGATTTATGTGTATCTCTGGTCCAATACCCAAACAAGACAATCCTAATGGATGTGGTACTTGTTGATATCCCACCTAAGTATGGGATGATGTTATCAAGATCATGGGGAGCTAAACTCCAAGGTTCCCTGCAATTAGACATGTCATATGCCACTATCTCTGTTTTTGGGCAGCCAAAAAGACTGTACAGAGAAACAGTAATGAAATACATGGTCAGCAGTGAAGAAAAGCCTCAAAACTTTCCTATATATGTTGTCCACTCAGACATAGACTCATACATTCTCTTCAATGACACCACAACTCCCTCAAAGGGTAAGGTTCACACCAAGATACTCATACAAGAGGAAGACTCAAATGAAAGAATTATCACCTATGAGACAACAGTCAATCAAACACTAGATGTTGTTGTTGTTCTAAATGTCAAGAACACCCAATCAAACGATGAGACTGTCCTAGAAGACAAGCTAGAGAAAAAACCACAACTGCTACTCACATTGCCAGCCCATGAACAGATCATCAAATCTCCTTCCCAACAGGATATTCTATGGTTCCTTGAATTTGATGGCTCAGTTAACAAATTAGGGGCAGGAGCTGGAGTTTGGGTACACAATAAAGAAAATAGTCATGCAGAAGGCAGAGCTTATAGATTGAATTTCAGATGTACTAACAACATGGCAGAATATGAAGCTCTCTTACTAGGCCTCAAGTTAGTAAATTTCTTACAAGCGGCCAGGGTTTCAATCATGGGTGATTCAGATTTAGTTATCCAACAAGTGAAGGGAAAATTTGTCACCAATGACAAAAGACTAAGGACTTATAGGTCTGCTGTTGCTGAGGTACTAAACTTTTTTTCTGAATTCCAAATTACTAAAATTTCCAGAACCCACAATCTACATGCTCATAGTTTAGCCACCTTTGCAAGTACCTGCAAACTGCCTTTTGAGCCCCATCATTGTTTTACAGCTAAGGTAAAACATAGACCCTCCATTCCAAACAACGTTAATGATTGGCAAGTATTTGAGGATGACAAGCAAATAAACCATTTTTTAACTCTGCAGCAAGAATTTGCAGGACTAAATATTGACACTGATACAACAAGTCAATCAAAAATACTTGAGACAACAAGTCAATCACAAATACTTGAGACAGCAAGTCAATCACAAATATTTGATGGAGCAAGTCCATCACAAATACAGTTTCAACAGATTGCTCACCCAATATCACCTAGAACTGCAAAACTAATGCTGAATCCAACCATTTTCAACAAGGAAAACATTCAGCAAATTCAACAAATTAATTATGAAGAGGTGGCCAATGCTGAAACTGAAATCATAGAGCTGAAAGACAATTTTCTTCCAACAGGCCTAACTCCACTAGAAGACATCTTTGACTCAAATGATATTCCCAGAAAACCAAAAATGCAGCCCTTAAATGCAGCCATTGAAGAGTGCAACATAGGTACAAGTGACAAGCCCAAGATAATTAAACTATATGCTTCCTTACCTCCTGACCAAAAGCCAAAATACATTGACCTCTTTAAAGAGTTCCAGGATGTTTTTGCATGGAGCTATGAGGACCTAAAGTCCTATGACACCTCTGTAATCCAGCACACTATCCCTCTCAAACCTGATCAAAAGCCCTTTAAACAAAAACTGAGGAGAATCAATCCTATGCTTCTCCCAGCAATGGAACAAGAGATAAAAAAAATGTTCAAAGAAGGCATCATAGCACCAATCAGATTCTCTGAATGGATATCCAACCTAGTCCCTACAAGAAAGAAGAGTGGTGAAATTAGGTTGTGTGTGGATTTGAGGAATCTGAACCAAGTATCCCTCAAGGACAATTACCCCTTACCCAAGATGGATTACATTTTACAGAGAGTGGTAGGGGCCTCAAGGATCTCATTACTGGATGGATTTTCAGGCTTCAATCAAATCCTGGTACACCCTGATGATCAAGACAAAACAACATTTACAACCCCATGGGGAACTTTCAAATATGTAAAGATACCTTTTGGATTGAAAAATGCAGGGGCAACTTTTCAAAGAGCAATGGACATCACTTTTGCAAAGGAGATTCATGACTTTTTAGTTATTTACCTAGATGACCTTACACCTTTCTCAAAATCAGACCAAGAACACATAAAACATCTGAGACTTATCTTCCTAAAATGCAGAAAATATGGAATTTCCTTGAATCCCAAGAAATCCCTATTTGGTTTAGAGGAAGGTAAGCTATTGGGCCACATCATTTCTAAAGATGGCATTAGAATAGACCCAGATAGGATACAGGCTATCCTACAAATTCCCCACCCAAGAAATGTCAAAGAGTTGCAAGGATTCTTGGGAAAAATCAATTTCTTGAGAAGGTTTATCCCAAACTTAGCAGAACTAATCAGATTACTAAATAACATGCTAAAGAAAGATTCAAAAGTAAAATGGACTGTTGAAGCCAATCAAGCCTTTGAAAGTATAAAATTGGCCCTTACCCAAACCCCAGTGTTGACCAATCCTAAGTTTGACAGAGAATTTATCATTTCTCTTTTGCCTCCCAGCATACTATTGCTGCTGTTTTATTGCAAAAAGATGACCAAGGAAATGAGAAGCCAATTTCTTTCTTTAGCAAAGCTCTTAGAGATGCACCTTTAAAGTATCAAATCATGGAAAAGCAAGCTTATGCTTTAGTCAAAGCCATTAAAGACTTTAGGATTTATATCCTTTATTCCCATGTAATAGCATATGTGCCAAGTCCTATTGTCAAAGACATTCTCACCCAAGAAATTTTAGAGGGCAGAAGAGGAAAATGGATTACCAACATCTTGGAATTTGACATTGAGATAAAACCTACAAAACTAATAAAAGGCCAAGGCTTGGCTAAATTAATGACAAAAGCAAATTTCCAAGCCTTAGACATCAATCAGCTGGACAGTGAATCGGAGCTGGCGACTCCAAAGATCAATGTAGCCTTTGAACAATTTCCCTGGTATTCAGATATCTGTTATGTGTTACAAAACCTGTGTGCTCCCCCAGGACTGTCCAGAACTAAGTGTAGATTCCTAAAAATGAAAACCTCAAGATTCTTTGTGATGGATGGCAATCTGCTTTGGAAAAACCATGAAGGTATATTGCTGCACTGTTTAATTGAAAATGAAACTGACAATATCATAAAAGAATTTCATGCAGGTGACTGTGGTGGACACTTGTACTGGAAGTCCATAGTGGACAAGAAACTAAGGGCTGGGTATTACTGGCCCACCATGTTCTCTGATGTCAAGAAATTCATCACCTCATGTCATAAATGTCAAGTGTTTGAGGGAAAGAGACAATTGCTGCCACTTCCTTTAAAGCCTATTGCAACAGAGAGACCTTTTCAACAATGGGGATTGGACTTCATTGGGGAAATTCATCCCTCATCTTCAGGCCAACACAGATGGATCTTAACAGCCACAGACTACTTCACTAAGTGGATTGAAGCTGCCCCATGCAGACAAGCAAATGATTCAATAATTATTCAGTTCTTGGAGAACAACATATTGGCTAGATTTGGCTGTCCTGACAAAATAATAACAGACAATGTTGTTGCTTTCAGATCCAAGAAAATGGTGAACTTCTGCCATAAATTTCACATTACTTTGGGCCATTCTACTGCATACTATCCACAAGGAAATGGCCTTGCTGAGTCATCAAATAAAAGTCTGGTAAATATCATAAAAAAAGTACTTGAAGAAAACAAAAAGAATTGGCATAAGAAGCTTGTGAATGCCCTATGGGCAGATAGACTAACAACCAAAAGATCAATTGGGACTAGCCCCTATGAGTTGGTTTATGGATTAGAGGCCAAGTTCCCCTCATCATTAGGAGTGCCTGTTATGAAGTTTCTTCAAGAAAGCCAAGCTGAACCAAATGATATGCAAAGAAGAATCAATCAAATCATATGTCTCCAGCAAACCAGAAATCAAGTTTTCAACAGAGTTCAAGTTCTACAAGAAAAACTAAAGAAGGCCTTTGATAGAAGAACTAAGGCAGAAGATTTCAGTGTGGGAGACAAAGTCCTCAAGTGGGATGCAAGAAGAGAAGACAAAGGAAAACATGGAAAATTTGATTCCTTATGGAGAGGACCATTTGTTGTCCAGGCAGTGCAAGGTAACAATACTTATTTCCTGAAAAGTCTTAATGAAACTGACTTGGATGAAGGTCCTGTGAATGGCAGGATGCTGAAGCATTATTTTGACTATTACCCATGAGTACAACCTGAGGCTCCCTTGTATATATGCAGATGTATATATTATTTTCTCTTTAGATTGTAAAAATGCAGTTTTTCTAGTTTATTGACTGCCAGCAAAAGGTAAATAGAATCAGAGGTCTACTAAGAAGAAAAGCACACAATTTTGGCACTTCAAATCAGCAAACTTCAAAATTGGCAAGAGCAGTCAAGGAGCAAGGCAATCTGACCTACTGTTCTTGGTCTTTCAAATGAAACACCATCCCCATGTGGAGCCACTGTTAGCTACCTATACCAATAGGTTTCATATTTCATGATTGGCTATGAGAGGTCCAAATATGCTCTGCTTTGATGATTCAAAGATCACATATTTCCAAGAGAATCCAATCTGTGCTTATAGCTTGGTATGGACTTAAATTTTGATGGATGTTCCAACAGTCTAATCTGGATCATTCCATGGTTTAAATTTTCAGTTGTAGAATAGAGAAAGGAGTCTGTCAAAACTGTTTAAACTTGGCAGACAGGTAGTTCAGGTAGAGAAGGAAAGGCTCCCAACAGCTTAATCTGGGACCTTGGAAGAAATAAGGGTATAAGTAGATAGAAAAAACAAGAAAAAAAGCCAGAGAAAAGAAAAGGCGGGTAAGGGTCTGCAAGTCCAAGTGCACCCTCCAAGAAGAAATAAAAAATGCTAGGCAAGTAGCCGGGTAAGTAGGTGGGGTTGCAGAAAGGTTATCTTTACCATTGCAGGTGTGTTAACTTTGTTTACCAAGGCAAAGTCAATCAATTGAGAAGGTATTCTTCTTCATCAAGTTGCAGCAAGCATGAAGCATGTCTAACCTCCCTTCTTCCCCTTTTCATGTCATTTAATAACATTCCCTTCTGAGTTGAGATTCATGAAACTAATTGTGGTGTTATAATTGATTTCTTATCTTTAGAAGCCACATTTCTTGTGTAAAAATCTTTTCATTTTGATCTACTCTTTAAGCTAAGTGTTTCACAAAAAAGCTTAGTATTTTCTCCCTTCATCCCCCCCCTCATCCATATTAACTCTAACTCTACTACATAAATCCCCTATATCACCTTTCCCCTACTAGTATTAACACCATGGTGTATAAACCCCAAATTTTGTATAAATATCCCTCTCCTTGGCATTATAGCCATATGTTCTTTGAAAAAGGAATCAAAATGACATCTGGTCACTTTGATGAACCTATACCTCATCTCTCCCCCTTGCTTCAAGTCATTCCACTCATCAAACCATCATTTGCAAAGAAAAACCCATAAAAACCCCTTCCTACCCCTCAAACCCTTTGAAATTATGAGAAAAAACCAAAAAACCCACTTTCGCCGCTCAAATCAAAGTTGGCGCATATATGTGATTTTACAAATACATTGAAAAACCTCGTAAAAACCCATACCCTAAGGTTTTCTGCCGGGCACTGCTTTCAAAAAACAAATATTATGTTATACCCGCCCGCATCCGTATCCATCGATCACATCATCCTCCCGTCCACCGTCGGATCAAAACCATGGGATCCGACGGCCCTCATTGATATCGGAGCGGCCCCCAGGACAGGCATTTAGCGCCCGAGAAAATGACGAAGGGATACGTCATGGCGCGGCCACGCGCCACCCTCTAGGGTCTCTCGGACCGGCCTCTTACAAAACTAAGGCTGTATCCTAACCGCCCCGAGAGACCGTAACCGCTACTACACTTAACCGTAACCGCTGTGACTCACCACCCGGTTTGCTGGTCCCGCGTCAGACCCACGTCATCGCCACCCTGCCATCGCATCAGTACTCTCGTCCGCCCCTGTGCCAGCGTGTCTGCCACCGCATCATCACTGTGAACCAATAGTAGCCCGCCACCTAACCTGATGACGTCATGCTGACGTCATCTGAGCCTGACCCCACCCTATGACGTCATGCTGACGTCATCCGAGAAAACGCGCCAAAATGCCAAAAGTCCATATTTAGGCCAATTTTTGCGTTTTTTTCGTACTTTTGCTACCAGAACTGTTGTTTTTTCTGCATGTTTGTTACGTCCAAGTTACACCACCTTTGTTGAAGCCAACTTGGAGATGCCCAGCGCACCATTTCCACAGTCATCCGTGACCATTGCTCGCTCTTAACCAGGTATTATCCATTAAAAACCTTCATATACCTACTCTGTTTGTGATTTCCCTCAAAAGAGCTTAAGCAACGTAAAACTCCCAAAATTCACCGGTGAAACTTGATGCCTGGCCCCCATTTACCACTGTAAGCTCGAAAATCACTAGCTGAGCCTTAATTTCCCGAATTCTTATTAAAAACTGTGAACTGCTCGCGCAATCGTGAAACAGTTGGTCAACCCATTAAAAAACCTGCCATAGAAGACAAAGTGAGACCAGATATTGGTCTTATTCATAATTCAAACAGTATTTTAATTGCTGTGGGCCCTCGTCACCCTCTGCTCCCTGAAATTCACATTATTTGCAAGTAAATACTTCAGTACTATTCTGCCTACTTCAAACAATTCACCTACAAAACAGAAGCTTGATAGACCATGGAAACTCCAATTGCACTGAACATCAAGCCTCTCAATGCCCCTCATAGGGAGTTGGAATGGAAAGCTCTGGGAGATGTGGATTATCAAATGTTGGACTGGTTTCCATTAGGCTCCAAATACAATATTCATATGCTAAATGAGTTGAAAGCCCACCACCTTAGTGGAGCTGATATCCTAGGGATTTGGGATTCAAACTTGCCCATCTACAACCTCCCCCAGGTAAATTCTATGCCAGAGTTGATCTACAGATGCCAGGAGTGCTATGATCCATGCAAAAGAGCTGTCCTCAGCCCTACAGGCTCAATTCTGTTCCATATCACCCTAGAGAGCATAAATGAGATGCTGCATTTCCACAATGCAAAGCCATTAACCCCCCCTCTACATGCAGAACTTGATAAAGAAGGGGAACAAGTTGTCAAACGACCAAGTCATCAAAATCAACCAGTTGTTTGTACAATCAGGCTCTGAAGCCATCAGAACTCCTCCTATTGGATATCATTACTTGAATGAATTGGGCAGAATGCTAGTGGATTTGATCAGCTATGTCCTAGGGTTCAAGGGAATGGAGGATGTGGATGAAATTATAATGGCAATGCTGTCTATATTCTCTCCTGGAAAGCCTCCAGCTGTACATTATGATTATGCCACATATATTGCAGATAGAATCCATGACCAGCTGATGAATCTGCAGAGGGAAAGACTGTTCAGATATACTTCATTCATTTACCATCTATTCTTGTTTAATCAACCAGGCAGCTTCTTCATTCCCCTGAAACAAGTTAATGCCCAGGGGAATCCAAGATCAGTTGTGTTTTGGACCTCTGTCTTTCATTGCACCTCTGTGTCACCATACACATACTGTGAGTTTATAGACTTATTCATACATCCAGCTATGACATTATTGTGTGGTGTTCCCCCTCCAAGGCTAACTGATGACATGAGGAGAATTCTCCATCTAAACAAAACCTACAGCATTGGTAATTGGTACCTTTACCAAGACCACACAGTCATCAGAGTATATGGCTGTGAGTTGAAGCCTTTTAAGCTGCCAAGGTATGTCCCCATGAGGCTTTTTGCCCTTGAATACTTCAGGAAATTTGGGAATGCCGACTACCTCCACTTCCAAAGTAAGAACAAGAAGGCACAGTTGAAGGTAAGGAGCCAGCTGGGCCCTTTCCTATATAACAGAAAAGAGGAGGGATGGAAAGAGGCAAACAGTATCCTAGAGGCCCTCAAACTGCAAACTAGCTTTGAGTGGATACCCTATGACCCCAATCATTTTGTTTCCCTCAGAAGGATAAGATACAAATTGGGTACCTATTCACATATAAGGCAGCCTGAGATTGAGCAGTATGCCAATGCATTAAGCTGGGAAGAGGGCACCCTAGAAGAGGAAATCACTAGTGAAGAGCTGCTAGAAAGAGAGGCCAGAAATATTCAAAAGGAAACTGACTTAGAAACTTGTGGACAGGTCCCCCTCTCATACAAAAGACAACTTGGAGCAGCTTCTTCAGCTTCAACAACACATCAGCAAGCTGCCATGAATACTCCACAGGCAACCAACAAAGGCAAAGAAAAGCAGGTGGAACAGCCACCTCCTATGACCGAGGAACAAATGGAAACACTAGTGCAGCAACAAGAAGAAATGGAGCAGCAGGGAGAAGGGCAGCAGCAAGAAGAACAGCAACAAAGGGAAGAACAAAGGCAGGAACAGCCTGTTCAGCAAGAGCAAACAGTGGAAGCCCCTAAATCCACTGAACAGACTGTGCCTCCAAGGCAGGAAACTTCAGCTGAGGCATCAATCCTCCAAACTCCACAGAAGGAGGATACAAGTAGGAAAAGGGACAGAGAGACTCCCATTACAACATCAGCATCTCATGGAGGGAAAAGACAGAGAATTAATCCCTTTTCAGAAGAAGAAATGCCAATAGGATAGTCCTTTGGCATACCCAGCAGGGAAGCATCAGCAAGCTCCTTTCAACAGGAGCAGGATAGAGCAATGGGAGGAGAAGTCAGTTCCTCCAATCACCAAAGGGAAGGTGGACCCAGCATTAAGCAGAAATTCATAGATATTAAGAGGAGAAATGAGCCCATCAAGATACAGCTATATAACCATCTGCTGAACATGGCTCCCACCAATCAACAAAGACTCATGTCTGCATATGATGTGCAGGAAGCCAAAATGATCATGAGTCATTTTATGCCAACAACAGTGCAGCCCAAATCTGCCTCTGACTACTTGAGGACTAACCTGGAAGTCCTTGCCAAAGATATCCACCCAATGGATAAGATAGAACTGCATAAGCAAACAGGTGAGATGGTCTATGCTTCCTTGGCAGAGCAAACATTGGACAACTACAGGCTACAAAATAGCCTCAACAATACAGCCTCTCAGCTAGAGTTGGAGAGAGCATCATCCCAGGCAAAGGACAACAGAATAAGGTCCTTGGAGGACATCATCATAGAGATGGGACATGATCCCAAAGACATCAAGGGCATACAAGAGATCTTAAAATTGAGGGATGCAGACATGGAAGCCTTGAGGAGAAAGATCAAACTCCCAGCCACAATTCACCCTCAAACAGATGATGTTGCCCAGCAAAGACATGATCAACAGGCCACAACCTTGTTGATATCTCTGTATAAGCAGCTAATCCAAACTCAAGAACAGCTGGGAGAATCGGAGGTTGCAAAAACAGCACTGCAGGCAGCCTTAAAACAAAGAGAAGAAGGGCAGACCTCTCAGGCTCCTCCTCAAATAATAAACCTTGAGGAAGCTGCCCTAGCTACTGTTCCTCCTCCCCAACAAACTGATCAAGCTGCACCACCAACTTCAGCACCTCCACCAACAGAACAGGCCCCTAGCTTGGACATGCAAAAGCTAAAAAATGAGATTCAAGCCCTGGAAGCTCAAATGGCAGAGCTAAATGACACCAGGGATAAATTGGCCAAGGTGAATGACAGGTATGACAAATGCAAGCAAGCGGTGGCAGAGAAGGGCAGGGAGGTGAAAGCCCTCAAAGACAGGATAAAAGAGCTAGAAAATGAGCTCAAATTAGATAAAGTTATAGCTGGGCTTAAGGAAATTCTATGGGCCAACATTGGCCAGTCTATTACTGACCAATGGAAGTATATAGAGACAATCCATGAGCAGGTAGATCAAATCCCAAAAGCACAAGCTGAAATTCGCAAGTCAAGGGCTGCTCTAGGCAACATGCCTGAAATTGCCACCAGGATGATCAATGTGCTGAATAATAGAACAAGTACTCAGCTGGCAAACATGGGAATTCCCAATAGAACTGAGGCCATTCAGTTGATCAAAAGGGTTATCACATTGAGAAATTTGGTGCAGACATTGGAGAGAAGAACCCAAGACATGCAGACCGAAGTAAAAAGATTCATGGATAAGTTCCTGGTGTTGCAAAACATAAGACTCCCTAGCTTACTGAACAGCGCAGGGAGACTGCTCATTCATGAGCAGTATGCCAAAAGAGTGAATGCATTTGCCACAAATGAAATCAATGAGAAGCCCAGCAACTCAGAAGAAACAGGGCCAGCTATAGGATAGACTCTCTACAACAAGGTAGAAAGTCTATTTTTTATAATGAATGAGATCAATCATCTGTTTGATGTAGCACCCAATTTTTACAAGTATACAGAGGCAGAGGAGACTATGGATGCAATTCTCAGGCATCAACTCCCTACACAAGACTGGTGGACAAATACAATACAGAAAATTTTATAAACAGTGAGCCATTTACCAAATTTTGTTTTTTAAAAAAATATATATCAATTTTCATGCAAAGAACAGTTTAACAAAATCAGCATGCATCAAAGATTAAAGCTGAGCCAACTCAGCAAAAATTTTGGCCAACAAAGCAAGCATAGGAAACCACAGCTAGTAGAGTCGAGAAGATACAGCACAGCAAAAAGTAAAGACACATTATTCAGTGTTAAAGCAAAGCGGTTCAACCGACTCAATGACCTCCAAAGGTCAAATTATCCTCTTACAGACTTAAAGAGCATTTATGTTGCATTCAAAGTTGTAATAACTTCTTTTCTACTTTCTGTACGAAGTTATGAAGATATTTTCTCTCTCAGATGACTCAATGCCTGAGATATTTTGTATAAGCATTCCTATAAAATCCCCTTCGCATGAGTTTGCAAGGGTTGTTGTTGATTTCTCCTGAAGAAGTTCTTATGATGTGATACTTTTAGAAGTTTAATAAAGAAAGTGATGGAATTTCTCGGGTTTCTGAAGTGTTGAATGCATTCTGGTGTCTGTTGAAAACTGCTGGATTCCTGTGTATTACGCCATACAATAAGTCTCTGTAACTCTCTCTGTTATGTATTTTTGATTTGTTAAGATCCATATATGTTTTCTAACTTTTAATATTTAGCAACAAGGAAAAAGAATAACTTTCAGGATTTATTCAGTGAATACCCTGAGTTCAATCTGTGTTGTTAATGAATGTTTTCTTCAGCTGTAATCTTGATAAGTGTAATTCTTAATTGCTGCACTTTCAGAATACATCTTTCGCGGTGACCTTTGTCACAGGAATTCAAGTTTTCTCCTGTGCAACGTGTTTCCCCTTCACCTCACCAGCTTAATAGAAAATTCTTAATTGCTTTCTGTTGGCTGACATGCATCACCATTCAAGTTAAATTTGTTTGTCTGAGATACACAATTGGCCCTGCAGTTTGAACACCACCAAACCTGCATTTCAAAGCATTTCACCAATCCAGACTCCATTGCCCAATGATATATTACTCTCTAAACACTACATCTTAAGCCCTGAAAGAAATCCTTCAACCAAAACATAAACCAAAATCCGAGCATAATAGCTAGCCTAAAACACCATCATAATAGAGACAAATCATAAAGAGAGATCCCTCTCTCATTACAGTTTGGCTAGAAACTGTGATCCAAAGATTGGTTAGTGGTTACCCCGGTCGTATTCCCTTGTGAGTCATAGGGAACAACCTGGGTGTTAACAGGTTGGGTATACACAGACCCGCGTATACACGCATTTAACTCAGGGCAATGTCGCGTATAAGGGATAAAACACTGTTTTTTAAATTTTAGGACCATGTCTGGAAGGAGGGGTTGCCCTGGACCAATAGTGAAGCATCAAAAACCTTAAGAGTGGGATTTGGAGCTATAAAAATAATTACTAGTGCCACATAAATACCTGAAAACCCGCTTCACTACTGTCTAATGCTCCTTCCCTGGTTTTGACATAAACCTGTTCAATACTCCCATTGCATGTGCAATGTCTGGTCTAGTACAGACCATCTCATATATCAGGCTGCCAACTGCACTTTCATATGGAACATGGGACATATCCGCTTCCTCTTCTTGTTCCTTGGGACACTATTCAATAGATAAATTTACACCTACACGAATAGGAACCTTCACCAGTTTACTATCCTGCATATCAAACCTCTGCAATATTATCTCAACATACCTTCTTTGGTTTAACTGTAGCTTCTTCTTTTCTCTATCTCTTTTAATTTCCATGCCCAAAATATAGTTTATAGCACCAATATCTTTCCTGTCGAATTTGGAGGACAATGGGTCTTCAAATCTTGGAAAATTTCTTTGTCATTTCCAACCAGCAACATATCATCAACATACAAGACCAGATAAATAACATGATCACCAATTAATTTAAAATACACACAGTGATCTGCTTTTACCCTGGTGAAGCCAAGTCCCCGTACAAATGTATCAAAATTCTGATACCACATCCTAGGTGAATGTTTTAACCCATACAAAGACTTTTTTAACTTTCATACCAGATCTCTTCTTCTAGATCCCTGTGAAGAAATGATGTCTTCACATCCATCTGTTCTACCTCAGAATAAAAAGTAACAACAATAAATAAAAGTAATCTAATAGAAGTTACCTTTGCAACAGGAGAAAAAATATCACCAAAATAAATTCCCAGCACCTGGGAATAACCTTTTTCTACCACCCGAGCTTTGTATTTCTCCACCTTTCCTTCTATATTCATCTTCTTCTTGAACACCCATTTGCTTCCAATGGGTTTCCTTCCAATCGGCAACTCCACCAAATCCCAAGCCGCATTTTTGTGCAAAGATGCCATTTCATCAACCATGGCCTCTTTCTAGAGTTTCCCATCCTCTCAATCTACTGCTTCCTTCACAGTTCTGGGATCATCATGAGTAATAGATAAATAAAAATTTGAATGGAAATCAGATGGACTATACCTTTCTCTCTTCCTTATTTCTCGAACTAATCTTCTCACAACTGGAGTTTGTGGCTCTTCATCTTCTAATTCCTCTTCTGCTGTAGAGTCTGATTCTTCCTCCTTTTACTCAAACTCTATCTTCTTAGGTTTCTTTGGTTGGACTTCATCTTTAATAACATCTTTCACCTCTTTGAACACCACATATCGGTTGTACACCACCTTCCTTGTTACTGGGTTCCAAATATTATAGCCTTTTAAACCATCCTTATACCCAATAAAGATGCAATTTTCATATTTACTCTCCAACTTTGTTCTTTTCTCCTTTGGAACATGTACATATGAATCACATCCAAATACCTTTAGATGTGAAAGAAAATGTTTCTTACCAGTCCATATCTCTTGTGGAGTGTTATCCTCCAACGCTGATGAAGGTGATCTATTGACCAGGTAACATGCAGTCTCCACTGCCTCTGTCGAGAATTCTTGTCCTAACCTGGCACCATTGAGCATGCTTCTTGCCCTTTCCATCAACGTCTTGTTCATTCTTTTTGTAACTCCATTTTTCTGAGGTGTGGATGGAGTAGTCTTTTGTCATGCTATACCACACTTCTTATAGAACTCTTCAAATTCCTTCTTGCAAAACTCTCCACCATTATCTGTCCTCAACACCTTTATCTTCTTCTTTGTCTAGTTCTCTACTAGAGCCTTAAATTCTTTAAACCTCTCAAAGACTTTATATTTCTTCTTGAGGAAATATATCCATGTATTCCTTGAGAAGTCATCTATAAATGATACACAGTACACATACTTACCTAGTGATGGAACCTTCACAGGTCCAAATACATCACTGTGCACAAGCTCTAATATATGTTTCGCCCTCTTACCACCAGAGGGGAAAGTCACTCGATTTTGCTTCCCATATACACAATTTTCACAGAAATAAAAATCCAAAGAGATATTAGTCATACTGTTGTGGAGGTAAATCCTCTCTGCGGACAGAGACGATCCCTACTAGCCTAGACCGGGTCTAGCAACAATCACACAATGCTATCACGCAAGTTCATAATTGCAAATAAAAAGTGGATGGTGAGAACCTACTTGGATTCCAACGCTAGTGTTCGTAAAAGAGATGTCGCCCTCATTCCTTTGCTTTGGCCGGTCACGATCCCCACGATCTCCATGATTGGACACCTGCACATGCAAAGAACAACACAAATACAAGCATAAAATTTAGTAGATGCAATTATATATCAGTCAAAAAAGATATAACTCAACATCAAACATAAGACAATGAGAGTGGAACCATAATGATAGTCATCTATTATTAATAAATAACAAAGAAGAATACAACCATTGTTCTGACATCAAATCCTCCTTTAGCTGGGTAGTCAGCTACACAAGTCTTGCAAAGCTTGTTGGGATGAGGAACAAGCCTCTCTCTCTTTGGGTGACAAGAATCTCCTTACTTAGATTTGGCCTTATGGGTGCAAAGAAGGCTCTTGCAGCTTCAAACTCTCTATCACTATGTTGGAACTAGAACTACTGTAACTGTAACTACTTACTAGCTTGCTCAAGGCATAGAGACAATCTTTTATAGATAGAGAGGAAAGAGATAGGATCAACCACATTATTCATGGGATTGGCTTTATCACTTGGAAACTTCCATGAAAGGTGGCAAACCACTTTCCCTTCTATGGAGATTCGAAGGCAAACCATCCTAGCTCAACATAGATTCAGTTGGTGAATGGGTTGAAGAGAACCTTCGGAAGCTTGTTGGTTAAAAACTTTACTCAATTTGGTTGGCGCAGGTGTGACTCTGGGACAGAGCGCCAATGGCGCACCCTATTTAGAGGATTTCCCTCATTGGCGCGGGCAATACACTGTGGACCCGCGCTAATGAAAAAAGAGCTATTTTCACGGATATTCTGCAGGAGATTTCTTTAGGGAATAAGAAGCTCATACTTAGAGGAATATGATGCAAGTGGTTTCAGGTCATGTCACTTCTCACAGGTCCCGGAATGAGTCCTCCAGTGTGCAGGTGAGTGGTAACAGGGACGGTGACAAACGGTGACAAATTTCTGTGTAATAGGTGCCCCCTAAAGCATGAGGCCCGAGAGAGAGAGGGGTGAAATGCTTTACAAGAACATGCGCGACTGAAAACACGGCCGCCAGAAAACCTGCGTAAAGAAGTACAACTGATATCTCAAGTACATGATATATGTGGTATGGGTGCAACCATCCATAACAGAGTACATAATAATTTAGATCCATGGTATTGATGCAGCCATCAAGAGAGGATCGATAAATAGACTCAGGCATGGTCGCAGCCATCCAGTGAATGAGTCATGTAATGATCATAATAATCCACAAATCGCAACCTGGATTCCAATAGACAAAATCCAGGGTCTTGCGCTCCATCTCGACCCGAACAGAGTACAAGTCCAAGCATGTGAATACAGGAGTTGAAGTCGAACATGCATGAACATCGTCTGATTACCAGCCAATAGTGAAAGTTGTTAACAGACGCGAGAGGTACCATCAATAATGACAATGGCCCTCAAGGTACTATAGGTACAATCTACGGCGTGCGAATAAGTGAGCTGGCGTCGAACACCCATAGAATCATTCAATCGAAGGCCAATGATGAAAACCTCTCATCGAACACGAAGAACCTGCCATTGAGGCATGCAGGCTCCAAGGCACTGATGGGAGTCTCTAGATCAACTTCCTAGATAATGAGCGGAAGTTGACAGGAAGTGACCTTGATCAAAGGTGGGCCATAGTGTTTCCCACATCATTGACACGAGACAAAGGAATAATGTTGTGGTGAATCCGAATTATGCGAGGTATCAGAGGGAGGTTGTAATGCTGCAGAGGTCAACTTCTCTTGAACATATCGGCGGCACGACAGTGGACTTGGCAGTATTTGACATCAAATGAGCAGAGGTCATGGTGACAAGGCAACGAGCAGATGAGAGGTCAAATAGGATAACCCAAACCCACGAAGGCTAATGTAAAACAAGATGAGATGTCCCCACCCAGACACGAATGCAGACAAGTGCCACGTTCAAGAGTGACATACTGCCGACATGACAATAATTATGGGTCCATTTTCCCCACCATTTCTAGCGAGTACCCCAGTTATTTTTAACAAGATTGACGGGGATAGCATATGCTTGTGGGGCATCATTACGACGGAATCCAATTTCATTAAGTTTTAACGAGTTTGACAAAAGAAGAACTCAGCGTCTTTTCCTGTTTAGAGAGTCTGAAAAGACAATAGAAAAGAAAACTCTAGGGGTGTCATTTTTCGTAAAGTTGTGTCTCCCGGCCCGAAAAAGTATAAAACAATGCTCGAAAGAACCACCCGATCATTACGATCGAGGAGTACTTTTCATATGTAGTGACATCGACCTGAAAAAGTAAAAAAGCGAACGATATCACGTCGTTTCGTAACCATTAACGAGCCTGAAACGACAAATACCCGACAATCTTTTGCTTTTTACACGGTCGGAAAAGAGTTTAAAGACGACCGCCTCTTATTTACGTTTAACGAGTCAAGAGGGATAACTCGACGATCTTTTCGTCTTTAAATGGTCGGAAAAGAGCTGAAAGCAGACCTCCATTTTTATTCTCTTTAACGAGTTAGAAAGGGAAAAATACTAAAAAGAGCTAAAAGCAGACCTCCATTTTTATTCTCTTTAACGAGTCAAAAAGGGAAAAATACTCGACAATATTTTCAGATTTTACGAGTCAGAAAAGAGCTTAAAGGAGACTCATCCTAGAAGAACGAGTGGTATAAAGGGTGTTGGATACCTATACCAATAGGTTTCATATTTCATGATTGGCAAGAAAAAGTCCAAATATGCTCTGCTTTGATTTCACAAAGATCCCATATTTCCTAGAAAGCAAGAGGGGTGTGAAGTGTTTCAATGATTGATGGCCTCATTTTCAAATTTTGTTGGATGATCCAACAGAATAATCTGGATCATGCCATGTTTTCAATTTTCTGCTATAGACTAGAGAAAGAAGTCTGTCCAAACTGCTTAATCTTGGCAGACAACTAGTTTAGGTAGAGAAGAAAAGGATCCCAACAGCCTAATCTGGGACCCTGGAAGAGATAAGGGTAGAAGTAGATAGAGAAAGAAAAAGAAAAAGCCAAAGAAAAGAAAAGGCAAGAAAGGGTCTGCAAGTCCAAGTGCACCCTCCAAGAAGAAATAAAAATGCTAGGTAAGTAGCTGGGTAGGTAGTTGGGGTTGCAGAAAGGTTATCCCTACCATTGCAAGAATGGTGATGGTAGGCATCAAAGCAAAGTTGATTAAGTGACAAAGGTGTCCTTTTTCATCGAATTTCAGCAGGAAGCATGACTAATTTCCCTCGTTCCCCACCAATTTCATTTCTAACATTCCCCCATCACCTTGGATTTATGGAAAAGACTAAGGTTTCATGATGTTTCTTAAGCTTTAAGAAGCCACATTTCTTGTCTAAAGATCTTTTCATTTTGATCTACTCTTAAGACCAAGTTTGTTTCACATTAACTTAATGGTTTCTTCCTCCACTTACCCCCTCCTCCATATTAACACTAACTCTATTACATAAATCCCTTATATCACCTTTTCCCTAATATTACTAACACAAAGGTGTATAAATCCCAAAATCTTATAAATACCCCCCCCCCTTTGGCATTATAGCCAATAAAGTCTCGAGTCAGGGATCAAATGACACCAGGTCATGTTGATGAACCTATGCCAACTACCCCTTCCCCTTCATGAGCTAATTCCTCTATTTTTACCCCTTTTGCACATAAAAAACCCATAAAAAGCCCTAAATCCCCACCTTTACCCGCTTCAAAGGGAAAAAAGCATGAAAAACCCACTTTCCGCCATATAACCAAGGTTAAGCGCATATAATTGTTTTTTCAAAATACATTAGAAATGCGTTCAAAACATGTTTTATTGCCTCCGCCCGCTTTCCTATACACTGCCCATGTCACCTCCCCGATGACCGTTGGATCGGTCCCTTCAGATCCGACGGCCCTGATCGCGTCGGAGTCCTTCCGACGTCCGACATTTATGTGTACTATCCCCCAGTCATATCAGCCATCTGACCACCGTCCGATTACCCGCTGCAGATCCAACGGTCACCATGACGTCGGAGCTCATCCGCTGTCCGAAACTTATCTCCCGACGTCCGTATTTTGAGTACGTCACTCCGCTGCCACGCGCCCTCATTACAATACGTCGGAGGTACAACTGACAGATACCGCCCCCGTACAGGAAGCGGTGCGATACGAAACCGCTGCCGGTTTTCGGTTTTCCTTATCCCGCCCGCTTACGTCCTCGCCGCGTCAGCAACATGTCAGCGCTCCGTCACCCAGGTACGCTGTCTCGTCATTCCCTTGCCCTGCCATTGGTCCACCTGTCCTGCCATCTCATTTCCCCTGTGGACCAACCATACCCCGCCACGTCACCCGATGACGTCAGCATGACATCATCCGACCTTGACCCCACCAATGACGTCATGCTGACGTCATCACAAAAAGGCGCCAAATTGATAAAAATCTATATTATGGCCGAAAATCGCGTTTTACGTTCTTTTTCATTCATTCGTCGTTATTTCTGCCTCATGCGCTCGCGTCCAAGTTTGCTGTCAACCTGCTAAATCGACCAGGAGACCTCCGGCGTACGAGTTCAACCTGCATACACGACCTCTGCTCGCCATTTTACCAGGTATTCTTCATCGTTTGTCCTCTCTGCACCTGCAATTCTCTAAAAATCGCTCGGAAAGCTTAAAGAGAGTCAAAACTTAGAAATTCACCACTGAATTCCTCGGCAGAGCCTTAAATTTCCAGCTACCACCTCGAAAAACACCAGCAGAGCCTTTTCACAACTACAGTCTATTGAAAAACTAGGCCCTGTCTGCATAATCGCGGCAGGCGCATTTGAAACCAAATTTCACCATTGAAAGACACCAGAGAAGGCTAAACTTTGGTCTTAATTACTATCAATAGTGTTTCAAATACTATAGACCTTGCATTCACCTTTTTCTTTCCCAGACATTTCCATTCTATGCAAAGAGAGCTCTGGTGGGATTATTCTACATAATAACACAGTCCTTGAGCAGGCAGAAATCCTAAAGAAGAGGCATGGACCCCCCTGTAGCTCCAATAGCCCTCAATGTGGCTCCCCTGAATGTCCCTAATAGAACATTGGACACCAGAGCATTAGCAGACTTGGACTATAAGATATCAGAGGAGATGTTGAGCAGAAGCAGGTTCCATTTGCAAATCCTAAATGAAATAAAGATCAAACATGAGAGGGGGACAGATATCCTAGGAATTTTGGATTCATTCCTCCCAATATTCAAACTTCCTCAGGTTAATCAATTCCCTGAGTTTGTACACTTAGTTGCTGACCGCTATGATGCGTCCCAAAGGGCAGTGCTGGACTCTTCTGGCTCAATTCTGTTCCTCATTACCCCTGAAGCCATCAGGGAGATGTTGCAGTTCCAGACAGATCAAAAGTTGGTCCCTCTGTCACTAGCTGATTTAATAGTACAGGGAGCCAGAACCACACAGGCCCAAATTACAAAGATCAACCAGCTATTCATCAAAGCTGACACTCTACAAATTCCTCCTATCAACTATGTTTACCTCAACCAATTGGGCCTAGATCTTGTTGACATGATCAGTCCCATCCTGGGATATGATTCAGTGGAACATGTGGATGAAACAGTTATACAAATGATGCTTATGTTCTCCCCAGGAAAGAAGCCAATCCACTATGATTATGCCACATACATATCAGACAAGATGCATGACCAGTTGATGAATTTAGCAAGAGAAAGGGTATTCAGATACACCTCCTATCTATATCATCTGCTCCTATACTTCCAGCATGATAAGTTCTCCTTCCCAAAGAAGAGAGAAGATGCACAGGGCAATCTGAGATCAGTAGTGTATTGGACATCTGTTTTTCACATAGTAAGCTACTCTCCATACACCTACTGTGAATTTATTGATCTTTTCATCTATCCAGCCTTGACTCTATTGTTGGGTTCACCTCCTCCCAGACTGACAGATGAAATGCAGAGACTCCTACATTTATCAAAAGCATACAGTATTGGGGATTGGTATTTCTACCAACACCACACTGACATTAGAATATATGGGTGTGAGTTGCCCCCATTTAGACTACCCAGATTTGTGCCTATGAGGCTATTTGCCTTAGAATACTTCAGGCAGTTTGGCTTTGTGGATATGTTCCACTTCTCAGGCAGAGGTAAAAAGGCACAGCTAAAGGTCAAAAGTCAACTTGGCCATTTCATCTACAATGAAAG
The DNA here is from genome assembly GCA_031772625.1 of Pinus tabuliformis. Classification (NCBI taxonomy): domain Eukaryota; kingdom Viridiplantae; phylum Streptophyta; class Pinopsida; order Pinales; family Pinaceae; genus Pinus; species Pinus tabuliformis. The sequence goes on along the minus strand of CM062806.1, from coordinate 53,119,792 downwards.
GGATGAAGGGTGGAAGGAAGCAGATACAATACTGGGGGGATTTGGTCTCAAATACAATTTCATATGGAAACCCTATGACCCCAACAACTTCATCACAATGAGGAGACTCAAATACAAATTATCTGCTTATGGTCATTATAGCCTTCCTCACTTAGAAAAATATGCAACCAAAGCAAGTGGAAAAGAGGAACTTTAGAAGAAAATGTGACTCAAGAAGAGCTTAATCAAAGAGCTCTAAACAACCAAAAGAAGATGGCTGACCTTGAGTTTTATGCACAGGTCCCCTCACTGCCAAGCACACAAATTGGAGCAGCAGCCTCCTCTTCAACCACCCCACAGCAAACTACAAGAGTTGCTGGAAAAATATCAGAGAAGGGAAAAGAAAAGGAGATGGAGGCAGAGAAAGAGGTGGAGCATGAGCAACAGCAGGAACAACAACAAAAACAACAGCAACAAGCAAAAGGGCTGCAGCAAGGGCAGCAAGAAGGATCAGAACAGCAAGGGCAGCAAGAAGGATCAGAACAGCAAGAGCAACAATACCAAGAAGAACAAGGGCAGGAGCAGTCTGCCCAACAAAAGAAAACAGTGGAGACTCCTCAGACCACTGAAAGAACAGTGCCTACAAGACAAGACACTACATTTGATGCCTCGGTCCTCCAAACCCCTCAAAAGGAGGATACATTTGTCTTTAGGAAAAGGGAAAGAGAAACTCCCCTCACGTCCTCCATAGCTCAGGGAGAGAAAAGGCAGATACTCAATGATTTTCCAGAGGAGGATATAGCAATCAGAGAGGCAATGGGAATGGGCCCACCCAGCAGAGAAGCCTCAGCAAGTTCCTCCCAGCAGGAACTAGATAGGACCATGGGAGGGGAGGTCAGCTCCTCTAGCCAGCAGAAAGAAGGACAGGTAAGCATCAAACAACAGTTTATAGACATTAAGAGGAGGAGTGACCCTATCAAGGTACAATTATACAATCACCTGCTGAACATGGCTCCTTCCAATCAGCAGAGACTTATGTCTGCTTTTGATGTAAGTGAAGGAAAATTGACAATGAGTCACTTTATGCCTACGGCACTCCAGCCACAATCCACTGCTGACTATCTCAGGACCAACCTAGAGGTCCTTGCCAAAGACATACACCCTATGGATAAAATTGAGTTACATAAGCAAACTGGGGAAATGGTGTATGCTGCATTGGCCGACAAGACTTTGGACAATTACAAATTAACAAGCAGTCTGAATGCCACAGCTTCCCAGCTAGAACAAGAGAGGGCCTCTTCTCAGGCCAAAGATAACAGGATAAGATCCATAGAGGAAATTATTATAGAAATTGGGCACAATCCCAATGACATCAAAGGGATACAAGAGATCCTGAAAATCAGAGATGCTGACATGGGTGCAATGAGAAAGAAGATCAAAATTCCAGCCACTATCCATCCACAGACTGATGAGGTAGCAAAGCAAAGATATGAGCAAGATTCTACTGCCCTGCTAGTTTCTATTTACAAAGAGCTTGTGAAGGCACAAGAAAAATTGGGACAATATGAAGCTACACAAGCACCTCTACAAGCATCATCAAAACAAGCACAAGAAGGGCAGACATCTCAGCCCTCTCCTCAAGTCATCAATCTGGATGAGACCGTTCCTACTACTTTACCTCCACCTCAACAGGCTGAACAACCAGCCACTTCTACTTCAGCAGCACCCATCAGCACAGATCAGAGCCTAGATATGCAAAAGCTCAAGAATGAAATACAAGTTTTGGAAGCTCAGATGACAGAGCTGAATGCAACTAAGGAACAGCTGGCCAAGGTAAATGAAATACATGATAAGACAAAAAGAGAAGTCGGAGAGAAGGCCAGGGAAATCAAAGCCCTTAAAGACAAGATCAAGGAGCTTGAGAATGAGCTCAAACTAGATAAAATCATAGCTGAGATCAGAGCAATGATATGGTCCAATATTGGTCAATCCATCAACAACCAATGGCCATACATTGAGACAATCCATGAGCAGCTAGAGCTCATTCCAAAGGCACAGAGGGAAATCCGAACATCAAGGGCCTTATTGGGAAATATGCCTGAAATTGCTACAAGAATGATCAATGTGCTCAATCATAAAACAAGTTCTCAGTTGGCCACCATGGGAATTGCAAACAGAACTGAGACCATCCAAATGATCAAGAGGGTTCTTACTCTTAGAAATCTGGTACAGACATTGGATAGAAGAACCCAAGATATGCAAACAGAGGTAAACAGGTTCATGGAGAGATTCCAGGTATTGCAGAATAAAGGAATCCCTAGCTTGCTGAACAGCGGAGGGAAATTATTCACCCATGAACAGTATGCCAAAAGAGTAAATGTTTTCGCCTCAGCACAAGTCAATGAGAAGGCCAGCACTTCAGAAGACACAGGGCCTATTACAGGACAAATTTTCTATAGTAAGATAGAAAATCTACTTTTTGTAATGAATGAAATTAATCACTTGTTTGATGTAGCTCCGAATTTTTTCAAATATACTGAAGCTGAAGAGACAATGGAGGCCATCCTTAGGCATCAGCTCCCTACACAGGAATGGTGGACAGATGCAATCCAAAGAATTTTGTAAACAGAGACTCATGCACCAACTTCTGTTTCTTCTACAAATTTTGATGAAAATAAAAGTCAACAAAGACAGCAGGCATTATAAAATCAAAGCTGAGCCAACTCAGCAGGTGTAGCTGCCAACAAAGCAGAAAAAGAGAACCACAGCTGGCAAATCCGAGAACTCACTGCGCAGGCAAAAGTAAATGCGTACCTACAGGATTAATACAGAGTAACGCAACCGACTCAGTGACTCCTAAAAGTCAAAACAATCCTCTGACAGATATAAAGGGCATTTACGCTGCATTTAACATTGTAATAACTTCTTGCCTACTTTCTGAACACTACTGAAGATATTTTCTCTCTCTCAGATGACTCAATACCTGAGATATTTTGTATACATATTCCTATATAAACCCCTTCGCATGATATAGCAAGGGTTGTTGGAAATTTCTCGTGAAGAGTCCCTTATGCTGTATTTGTTTTCTGAAAGTTAATAAAGGAAAGCAATGGAATTTCATGGATGTTTGATGTGTTGAAGATGTTCTGTGCCTGTTCATGACTGTTGGATCCCTGCGTATCTTACCATGCAATAAGTCTCTGTAACTTTCTCCATGTTTATTTTGTTTTGTTATAGATCCATATACACTATCTGATTTCCCATATTAAGCAACAGAGAAAAAGAATAACTCCTAGGATTTGCTCATTCAGCACCCTGAGTTCAATCTATGTTGTTTATTAAGTGTTTTCTTCAGGTGTAATCTTCATAAAGTGTGATTCTTAGCTGCTGCACTTTCAGAATACATATTTCATTTTAACCACTGTTACAGGAATTCATACTTTTCTCCTGTGCTCTGCGTTTACTTTCATCTCACCAACATAACAGAAAATTCTTAACAGATTTCTGCTTGTTGACATATATCATCACTCAAATTTAAACTTGTCTGTTAAATACACAATAGGCCTTGCAGTTAGAACACTACTCAGCTTACAAGATCATCTCACAGCATCTTGACTCCATTGCCCAATGGAAACTCCTCATTGAAGTATTACATCATAAGACCTGAAAGAGATCCTTCAACCAAAACAAAAACAAAACCTGAGCATCATAGCTAGCCTAAAAACACAATTGTAATAAAGATAAATCATAAAGAGAGAGCCCTCTCTGGTTGCAGTTGGGCTAGAAACTGTAACCCAAAGATTGGTTAGTGGTTACCCTGGCCGTATTCCCTTGGGAGTCATAGGGAACAACCTGGGTGTTAACATAATTGGCGACTCCACTGGGGAATCTTAAAAATTTTCAATTACTTTCTATCTTCCAAAGCTACCATCAAGCCTGGAACCAGCCAAGAGGCCTTAGAACTGTTTCTGTGACACAGGGACAGCTTTAGGGAAGAGCTAGTTAGGAAATCTTCATCCTAGTTTTGAAACACATATAGTCATTCCAAAATTCTCATCCAGTCCTTGCACATATAAAACCTCCTATATAAGTTCTAAGAGAATATTTAGAAGCTGGCTCCCAAAAGAAACCCAAGGCACACTAGGGCAAACCCTGACCCTAATCCACCCATCATTGTTGATAATCCAAATATCATTCCAAAAAACATTAGGAGACAGCAAAAGCAGGAGAAGCCTGCTGGTTCAGATATAAGTTCAGATCAACCTGTCCTCGTTCCCACTCCTTGCAAATTTCTTTTCCGGTCCACCCCTAGTTCCCCTAGTTCACCATCAACACCTCAAAGCTCCCCTCTCGCATCTTCACCCACTGCACATACTCTTTCAACCACTCCCCCGTTTGTTACTCATCCTATTAACCCTGTTGCACCAGTAATCCCTGCTGTTCCGTTTGTTCCAATTAACCCTCTAAACCTCATAAACATGGCTAACAGGTATGCACCTCTCCATATACCAGCTAATGCTGCAGCTCTACCCCAAGATTACCAAACCAGAATCTCATTTTTTGACTCCAATGGCCCTTTGACAGCTGTTCAGCATGCTAAGAAGATGCAAGACCACTTTGAGACTTATGAAATAGATGATGACAGTGTCAGGATGAGAATTTTTGTTCAAAGCTTAACTGGGGATGTTAGAACCTGGTTTAGATCCCTGAATGCAAACTCCATTACCACTGCTGAGGAGCTTTACCAAGCTTTTACCAATAGATGGGAGAAAAAGAAAGACCCACTCCACATACTTGGTGAATATGACACCATTAAGAGAGGTCCCCAAGAAACAGTTTTGGAGTATTGTGCCAGGTTTAACAATGTATATAATGCTATCCCACAGAACTTAAGGCCCCCTCCCGATTTAGCCCTATACAAATTCCCTGATGGTTTTGACCCTGATATGGCCTACCAATTGAAAGAAAGAGATCCTCCAACCCTTGCAGAAGCTCAAAGGGTTGCTGTCACAGTAGAGGCTAACCTAATTGCCAAAAGAAACAGGGCAAAGTTGGAAAAAAGGACTGTCTTCAAGGAAGAACCCTCAGGTTTTGATCAGAAGCTAGATGCAATACTAAATAGCATGAAGAGATTGGGTGAAAGAGTGGAATCAGTTGAAAGAAAATCATCATGGGAAACTTCACAAAGCAATCCTCCTAGAAATCCGAATTTTAGGAGAACTCAGAATCCAAACATAGGAAAAACAGGTGCTGACCAAGACATTAGACCCCCTTTTCAAGAAAACTATGCAGAAACTTCCACATCCAATCAACTCAACGAAGATCCTGAAATTAACTTAATCGGTCTGGATGGTAAGAGCCAAGTTTTCTTAACACAAGAGGACCATGAGGAGGATGAAATCAAAACATTCCAAACTAAATCAGGAGAATCCTTTGATTTTAAACAAGGATATGATACTGCTGTCTATGAAGTCCATAAACCGTACAAACTAAGGAGTATGACTGTGAATGCAAATCAGCCAGATAAGATAAAGGATAAACAGAGGTCTAAAGAAGCCATGGTCACAGAACCTAATGACAAAGTAAACTTGCCTGCAGAAGAAATTGTGGTTGAGGAGGTTACTGAATCACTGTCCCCACTACAACAGCACATGGCAACTTCATCCTCTCACCCTGATTTAAATATTACCCCTCAAGACATGAGTAGAAGGAGCAGGTCTCAAAGTCAAGATGAAATCCAACAGGAAGATTTAATGAACAAAGAAAGGACTGCTACCCGTGACTCCAAAACCCAAGTTGATAAACCCTTTGACCTAAGCACAGAGATTGGCAAGCTAAAGATAGAAATTCCCCTCTCAGAGCTAGCCAAGCATGACATTTATAAACAACAGATCAAGAAATCACTTCAACTCACTAATAGCAAAGATGATGTAAATGTGCTAGATGACACTCCAGAATTACTGTTTGGCCCAGAGGTAGATGGAAAAACAATAGTCACAGGCATTTTACCTTTTTATGTCAGCTTGCATATTCATGATAAAATACTGCATAATGCAATGTTCGACTCAGGCGCCTCTCACAACCTTATGCCAAAAGCAGTCATGGAAAGATTGAACTTGGATATAACAAGACCATACAAGGACCTGTTTTCCTTTGATTCTAGCCAAGTCAAATGTTTGGGCCTAATAAAAGATTTATGTGTGTCTCTGGTTCAATATCCCAACAAAACCATTCTAATGGATGTTGTAGTCGCTGATATCCCACCTAAATATGGGATGCTGTTATCAAGATCATGGGGAGTGTTGTGGGGAAAAGTATCCGATGCGGATGACCCTAACCCTTTCTAGATGTGACAGTATCTAGCAAAAACTGAATGATAAAGTTTTCATGTTCTTCTTTATGAGTATACAGATAGAATGGAAAGAAGGTCAACCAACCTGGTGTCTTGCGCTTGATTGATCCTTATCTTCCTTCCTTTGTATCCTGTTCCCAGCTCTTTGCTCTTCAAGCCGATCCAGCTACACACAAGACCTGCACAACAAGAGAGAGCAAACTAACAGATACAAGCACTCATAATCAAAGCATGGATTAGATTGCATCAAATACACATGTAAACACAAAGCATCTATGTAAAACAAGTGTATAGGAGAACATGCAAACTTTATTGATAGAAAGTAACAGGGTTCCAGAGGAAGTTACAACCAATGATGTTGGCTCCAATCTAGCAGCACCTCCTCGGCAGCAAGAACTCTCTTCTTCACCTCTAGTAAAACAATCACCCAATGATCCTGGCGGTATACCAACAGCACCTCCTTGCTTATACAAAATTCTAGCCCCTCTAGCTCTCATAGAAGAGCTCTATATATAGGGTAGAAGAGGAACAGATGAGTCAGCTTGAGACTGACATGAAGCTGCCTTGTGTCCTCTCCATCTTCAGTTAATCTTCAGTTCCTGTGTCCACTTGGAGATCCTTGCTTACACATGGTGATCAAGTACCTCTTACTCATCACAGGGCGAATCTCATGAACCAAGTGTCAGTTTGGAAGCTTCCTGGGCAATTGACACCTTGCAGGATGACTGTGCCACTTGGCCAATCTCGCCCAGCGCAGGTAGCCTTCATTGTTTTTGACTTCCAGCGCAGGTACAGAGTGGGACAGTTGCAATACAGCGCAGAAGCTCAGTTAAGCAGCTGACATGATCCAAAATAAGCCTGTTCTGAAGTGTTTTCAGGTGGAGAACTGATTGGAAGTGCTGTTGGTTGATGACCTTGTTCTTTTAGGGGTAAGAACAACATGTTTAGGGACTGAGGATCCCTGTAATTATCGACATTCCCTGCTCCTTGACGCGAGGCACAAAAATGTCTATAACAGTTTCCCCCTAAAGTATGAGGCCGTTAATCGGGTGAAATGCTTTAGCTAGAGGGTCCGAAGTTCGTTCCAGTACCGGAGGAGAGTGCCCTGTAATACAATACAATACAATACATTATCTTTCATTCAATTTCGTGGTCTGGCTGAGGCGGGCATTCCCATTCTCAGCTTTTATAAATACATTTTGATACATATGACAGACGATCGTCTGTAGACAGACTGATAATCTTCTGCTGAAATTATCATCCTTTGATAGGATAATCATCTGCTGTAATGATGTACATGACAAATGTTTTTATATTTCCTGAATATATATCGCAGCCCGGATGGATGAAACTAGATCCGGGGTCTTCAAACTCGTTCGATCTTCACTCTAAGTACAAGTCGATCCATGTGAGAATTGCGTCGAAGTCGAACATGGAAAGACATCGCTTGATTACCGGCCAATAATGAAAATCGTTAACAAGCGCGAGAGGAATCACCAATAATGACAATGACCCTCAAGGTACTGCAGTACAATTCACGTGGCGTGAATAAAGGACTTGGCGTCAAACGCCACGCAAAATCTTCTGGTCGAAGGTCATTGAGGTATACCTGTCGCCGGAAGTGAGAAACTTGCCATTGAGGCATGCAAGCTTCAAAGTACTGATGGGGGTGTTCCTAGATCAACTTCTTGGATAATGAGCTGATGTCGACAAGAAGCGATTCGTCAAAGGAGGGCCTTAATGAATCCCACATCAATGACACGGAACGGAGCTAATGATTTAGTGGAGGTGGAAACAAACTGTGATATATGAATCAGGGTGGCGATCATGAAAATGGATGAAGGATGATGTATGGTAGTGGATGGGACACGGTTGACACTTTCTGAATGACCCCTCTTGAACATATAACGACACTGATGCGATGGATTGGTAGCATTACCCCAAATGGATGGTGTGGCGAGGACCATGGTGATGAGACCGGTGAATGAGACAACCCAACCCGATGTGATACGGAGGAAAAGTGTCATGTTCAAGAGTGACTTGCTACCTCTAAACTTTGATGTTCTCCCAATTTTTCCCCAGTCATTTCTGACCAGTACCTCTTTATTTTTTTCAAGCTTGAGGAGGATAACATATGCTTGTTCTATAACCTGCCCTTCGGGCAAGCCCATCGCTAAGATTTAACGAGCCTAGCGATAGGGAAACTCGTTCTCGTCTAAAGACAAGTTTGTCGCTATTTAAATCATTTTAACGAGTCTAACGACAAAGAAAACTCGGTCCTTTTCATTTTTAGAGAGTCTGAAAAGGTACAGAAAGTTAACTCCATAGTTCGTTTTTCGTCATCTAATCCCTTAAGTCCGAAAAAGTATGAAACAATACAGAAGGGATGGTTGTTCGATACTTTCACGAGCTGAACAAGACAAGCGCTCGATCTTTTTGTGCAATAATCCCTCAGGTCCAAAAAGATTAAAATCTAGAGGAGGGATAGCGTTCCGGTCATTTAACGAGCTGGAAGGCCAAAACTCGGCAAACTTTTCATATTTTACGAGTCGGTGAAAAGAGCTCAAAGTAGACTCGTCTTTCGAGGAACGAGTGATAAACAGGGATAGCTACAGATTCCAGGTACAAATCGGAATTTTCCAATCACGGTAATGTCACGAGGGTGGCTAAGTGAAATCACTCTTTGCAGATGTTCCTCAAAAGGGGTAAACACACATGTGGGGGTGAACGATCGGTCAAATGATAGTGGAGGTGATGGATGAAAAACACGACCAAGGCTTTTAAAGGCTATAGTTTTACGATCGCAATGGTTGTTCACCAGTTCATTTTTTAATGAGCTTGGACCCTGCCGGAAACTTTGCTCACACTTTTCTATTTTTTAACGAGCATAAATTCCGTGGAAAAACTGCTCGATTCATGGTCAAATTTACTTTTTTACCTTAATCAGCTTTTTCTCTTTTCAAATGTAGTACTTCATTATCAATTGCTGCAACAAATTTTGTTAGAAATGGATAATAATTGCATGAAAATGAGTATATAACCCTAATTTTTAACTTTAAACGATGTAAAAAGTCATAAAAAGGGATTTTTACCTCTCATTTACCATTTCATTTGCATTTTGCTTGTTGGAGCTCTGGAGGTGCCTCTTCTTCCTTGATTTTCACCAGCTGATTCCGGGAGATTCTGTGGACGATTTTCGGCGCCGTTTGGACCAGGTAGGAGCTAAACCTTAGCCCTTCACTTTCATGGTTTTCTTTTCCTGTTTCATGCTTGTTTTCCAGTGCTTCTGGGCCCCAGGGGTTCCATTAGGGCGCCCTGGAATCAGCGCAGGTTCCCCTTTCGAAACCTGCACTGTATCCCAGTCAGCTATGAAGCAGACTGCGTTACAGAGCAGGGGGAACTCTCTCTGCCTGCGCTGGGCCTATAAAGACTGAGTTTGCATGCATTTTTTGATGTTTTTTCGCCAGATTTTCATCAAATTCAGGAACTTACTCATCCTCTTGTTTGTTTGCAGGGAAATTCTACCAAAATGTCCCTTACATGGCGAGAACGAGAACATGAAGGAGAGGACATGGTTGCTCTCCATGATCCAGTCACGGTGAACGCACTTCGGAACTGTGGACTGCTGAAGTTCTTCCGCATCTCTAGTATGAGAGCACAGATATCATTACTGCAGTACATGCTTGATGCTTGGGATCCTGTTAACCAAGTATTCCAGATTAGGGGGAAGGCAATCCCCTTGACCATAGAGGACATGTACTTCTTGACTGGATTGTCAAGGCGAGGTGCCCCCATTTCCTTGTCAGGTACGGTCCGAGGGACCACTTCCACCAGGGATTACATTCGCCAGTATTGCAGGGAAGGTTCACAGCCGAGTAAGGACGGCAAGATCAACATCCGAGATATCACTGACAGGTCTCTCAGGTCCATTCTGTTCACCATTGGTAGGATGGCAGGCAGTGCAGCTTTGCATGTTGCCAACAGGTCTTACATGCAGTACGCTTTGGAGTGTCTCCAACCGAAAGTGTTTAACTGGTGTGATGCAGTACTAGTACAGATGAAAAGTCAATTGACCAAGGTAAAGGACGGAGGGCTGAAGAACTTTGGATTTGGTTCTATCTTGACTGCCTTTATCTTGGAGAAAGTCCCATTGATGCAACCTCAGTATATCATGCTTGATTTTCCTTCTCCGACCGAGCCACGTATGCAGAGGTGGGTTGATCATATGTCCCGGCATGCTGGTCAACCACATATTACTTTTACTGAGTCCTTCTTTAGGTGGTTCGAGCGCCAGGAGATGGCATTCTCTGAGTATCCATATGTGGGTATGGACTACCGAGGTGATCCGGACTTGGTGCTTCCGGATGGTGAGCAATGGGGCGCTATAGGTAAAATCTCTGACCATGTCACTGTTTATTGTTTTTAACCATGATGTTACTGTTCAAAACTGATCGAACTCTTGGGTGCATGCAGATGTTGGTCCTGTTCGTCCAGTAGCTTGTCCACGGTCGCCAGTTGCTGCCCCAGCAGCAGAGCCTGCTAGGAGAGTGGTCATCCGCGACCTTGGTGATTCCGAGATACTTGCAGCTGTGCAGGAGCAGGTGGAGAGCCTTACTCGTGGTCTTCCGGATGTACAGATTGACGAGTTACCTTTACAGTTGCAGCGACACACCATTGGTGTGCCTAGACGATGGACTCGTCTCTTGCGCATGATTGCACAGACCGTGACGTACTTTCATGAGCACCACTAGGCTAGGGTGCCCCCTAGCATCTTTTTGAGTTCTAGGTCACATGACCAATTTTGTTTTGACTTCAGCACATTATGTATGAACTATAAACAATTTTATATATATTTTGATTTTCGGAGTTTATTCTGGTTTACTTGTGATCCACTTGCATAGCACCGATGAATCTCTTTTTATATATGTTGTAGATGTCTATCTAATACATGGTTTGCTAATGAATCTGTTAATGTGTTCAAGTTTCTGGAAATATGTTGGTATTGGATTGAATCAAACTCTCTTTCCAAAATCTTAACCCTTAGAAACATTCGATAAATAGCTGGATTGCGGACTGAGTATATCCCACTGAGTTGTAGTACCACAAGCTGTGAGTCTAGCCTAACAATAAGTTGGCGTATACCATGGGCAATGGTATCAGAGAGGAGTTCAATCAACGCACTATACTCAGCGATATTGTTTGTTGATCGACCAATACACACACCTCTGAAACTCACTAACTCGCCGCTTGGATCAAAAATGGCCCAGGCTGCGGAGGACAAACCCCGCGTACTACGACTTGCACCGTCGGCATATCCCACATATGTTTCAGAACAATTCGACATCTGCAACAAACGAGAAGGGTGGATTACTTAACCGAAACAAACATTTTAGCGAAAACAAAATACAACAAAAGCACTCAGGTTACTATTTAAGCATAGTAACGCTTGAGGTACAACCCGTTACGGGGTTGCGCCAGTGGTATTCCGTCATAATCCATTAACTCGTAGGCTCCTTTTGCTAACACCCTTTTAACAATATAAGGACCCATCCATAAGGACTGAAATTTCCCTACTCCTAATTTATCGGATTCTTGGTTGTAAAGCAAAACCAAGTCACCTTCAGAGAAGATGCGCGGTTTGACATTCTTGTCGAACTGTGCTTTGACTCGTTTCTTATGAACCTCGTTCGCCAAAGCGGCGTCACGACGGTTTTCATCCAACTGGATCAATTCCAGGAAACGAGCCTCTTCTTCTGAGGTTCCGGGGAGGAGGTCAATTGCGAGTTTAAGAGACGAAATTTCGCACTGGATCGGTAAAACTGCCTCCAGACCATATACCAATTGGAATGGTGTGAACCCAGTGGCGTTTTTTACCGAGGTTCGGTAAGCCCATAGTGCTGAATACAGGATTAGATGCCATCTTCTCTTGTGAACCCCGATCATCCTCTGCAACATACGCTTCAGGACCTTGTTGATTGCTTCAACTTGTCCGTTGGCTTGTGGATAATATGGGGTAGAGCTGTCGTGAGATAGCCCTAGTTTGGCAGTTAATTCAACCATCATGTGATTGCGAAAATGCGATCCATGATCTGTCACTATAGCTTGCGGAACACCGAACCTGGCGACTACATGATTAAAAAAGAAAAGGGCAGTTGTTTCACCAGTGTTATCCAATGTAGGCATCGCCTCGGCCCATTTGGTAAAATAGTCAACAGCGACTATAATATACCCATGCCCCCCGGTCGAGGTGGGGTTACATTGCATGAAATCGATGCCCCACTTGGCGAAGGGCCCTACAGCAACTACTGGCTGCAAAGGTGCGGGTGGTCTTCTGGTTTTGCTATCAAAGATCTGACATGCATGGCAACTTCTGACAGCTATTATGCAATCTTTAAACATGGTTGGCCAGAAATATCCTGCTCGTAAGATCCTTTGTGTTGTTGCATATCCAGATTGATGCCCCCCGCACGCGCCTGAATGACAATCATTCAAGGCTTTTTCGGCCTCCTCATGGGTAAGGCACCTCCTCAGAACTGTATCGACACCACGACGGTAAAGAGTATCACCGACGATCATGTAGCCTTTCGATTGGTATCGTATACGTTTCCGTTCTGAGTGTGAGGTATTAGACCTGAACTTTTGGGTTTGGAGATAAACAATGATATCTCCATACCACTCATCGCTTACTGATATCAGAAACAAATTTTCATCCACGATTGACTCTTCTGATGTATCATCGTTGGACGACGATGGGAGATCGCATAATAATTCCGCGAAAACTAGGGCTTTCTTTGATTTGGATTTTACAAAATCTAAATCAAACTCTTGAAGGATTGCTATCCATTTTGAATATTTGCCCCCAAGCAACTGTCTCGACAGTATATATGTCACGGGATTGCAATCTGACAAAACAGTAGTCTTCCTAAAGAGGACATAATGTCGAAACCTTTGAATCGCTTGAATAGCAGCAAGCGCTAGTTTTTCAACATAGGAATATTTACTTTCTGTATCATTTAAGTTTTTACTTAAATAATAAATAGGATGTTCAACTCCATCGACTTCTTGCACTAAAACCATCGCAATGGTCGTATCTGCTGCAGCTAGATACAGGTTAAAATCTCTTTGATAGTCCGGGGCGTACATTAATGATGCTCTTACTAGACTATCTTTCAGAGCGTCAAAGGAAGCTTGCGCAACCTGGTCCCAGACAAAAGGTATATCCTTTTTCAAAAGACGAGTATAACCTTTGGCAAGTTCTGCGTAATTAGGAATGAACCTCCTCAGAAAGTTTGCTTTCCCTTGGAGTTTCTGAATCTGAAGCAAATTTGAAGGTGGAGGCAAATTAATGATTGCCTGAACCTTACAGGGATCGAGACGAATCCCGTCCTTAGAAACCACAAATCCAAGTAGGCGACCAGAGCCGACACAAAACACACACTTGTGTGGATTGAGTCTTATCTTGTAATGTCGGCAACGTAGAAATATTGCTCTCAAATGTCGCGGATGATCAGTCCGCTTCCGCGAGTGAGCCGGAAGATCGTCGAGGTAAGGTTGAACGATGTTCTTGATGTCATGGAAGGCATAATTCATTGCCCTCTGAAACGTCGCCCCTGCGTTCTTTAAACCGAAGGGTAATTTTCGATAAGCGAATGTGCCCCACGGACAGATGAATGCAGTCTTAGACTGGTCCTGTGGGCGGATATTTATTTGATTATACCCGGTAAATCCATCCATAAAGGAAAAGATTTCACATCCGGCGCATTCATCAATTATCTGGTCGATGAAGGGTGTAGGGTAGTTGTCCTTTGGACAAGCTTTGTTTACATCCCTATAGTCGACGCACACTCTTATCGTCCCTTGTTTTTTCATAACAGGGACAATATTCGATACCCAATCGGTTAGAGGAACTGGGTAGATGAATCCAGCATGGAGAAGTTTTTCAACTTCTGCCTTAATGGCAGCGGCTTTCTTCGGATGTACCTGCCGAAGCCGTTGTCTTACTGGTTCGACATCAGGATACATTTTAATTTCATGTTCAACTATGCTCGAGTCAATGCCTGGCATTTCATCATATGACCATGCAAAGACATCTCTAAATTCGCGAAAGAGAGCACTATATATTTCCAGTTCTGAAGGGGAACAACTTTTGCCGACATGAATATTCTCAACAACATCAGATTTTGTCGAGATATTTATGGCTATGGTTTCTTCAATATTGGATAGGTTTCTTTCTGAATCCACCGTATTTACAGTATTTGTTAGGAATTCAAACACTGAAGGGTGGTATAGGTCGTGATGAGTTTCTTCTTCACACTCTGGAAGAAGGGAACGATGGTGGTTATCATTCCATGGTGCCTCCTCAATCATCATTGATTGTAAGATCCCTTCGTCAGTCCCATGAACTTTTGACCATGGATCTAATGGGGTACCATATTCTTCGGACCTATCTACCCAAACGCTTGACGAGCGTTCATTTGGGCTCGCCTCCCATGCCTGAAACATTGATTGCTACAATATTTCAATAGGGCTAGGTGGCAATACCACTTGACGATCCATGAAGACTTTGTCTTTTGCGACCTTCGACGAAGATACCATGTTGCATGTTGCTACAAACGGGATATTCCCTTCATGGAACGGAGATGGTAGTGTGAAAGTTCCCATCATAGTGGGATCTTTTAGCAAACCTACTCCTATATCTTGTATTGAATGGTCGCTCCCATGGATCAGGGGAATGCTTCCAGTAACTTGTGAACCATTAGGGAGGAAACTCTGTTGGTCGACGATCGTAATCCCTCCTTCAAACGGGAATGCGATCTTCCTAAAATATGTCGACACTACAGCTGCCATGGCATATATCCATGGTCTTCCCAGTAGAATGTTATAGTCAAGATTGCCATCAATGACTTCAACATCAATTTCCACTGATTTTCCTCCTAGTTCAACCTTAAAGTTATTTAGGATACCGTACGGAGTGTACGACCTACCGTCAAATGCTTTCAATGTCGTCGAAGATCGTGACAATGTAGGAGATCCGAGAGTTTTCCAGCAGGACATCGACATGATACATGTCGATGCCCCCTCATCAATAATTGTTCTATGAACAGTTTTGTTGAGTGCTTTCACTTGTATAAGGAAAGCTAATTGCGCTGGTAACTGAGGATCGTATCCTTTGTGATCAAAGGATACAAGATTGGAATCTTTAGGATCCACTCCACCAATTGTTGATAACAATGCCTGCCTTTGGGATGGGCAATTTTGTAGTACCTCAAGAGTTGACATAGCAGATGGCGATTGGGCCAAATCCTCCACTATATTATAGTGTTGCGCCGCTCTGGCGCGAGGGTTGAATGTCGACTTGTGGACTACTCCCTTAGGCGGCTTTATTGTTAATTCATGCGTGAGGGGGGGTACAACTTCTGCCAAAGTTGTTGTCGAAGTACTGGGTTGATCTTTCCCTTTGTCGTTCGACACCGGCGGATTCCCATAATCTTTATTCCTAGTCGATATCAAAGCATCACTTTGCTTAGAAACCGACAGCATAAGCACTTGAGACGGGGAAGCATTTCCACTATCAACCATATTTTGACCTGGGTTAGGAAACGGGTCAGTCAACACAGCTGAAGTCTGGGAACTTTTAATGAACCTCTTTAACTCAGCTTTGAACGGACAGTTCTTTGTTGAATGATTTTCATCACATATTTGACATGGATAAAATTGTTTCTTTTGCCCAGGAGGGTTTGGAGAAGTTTTTTGAGGGGATGAACCACCTTGTTTCTTCTTCCTCCCTTTGTTTTGTTTCTTCTTGCTTCCTGGTTGATTGGAGTTTTTGTCTCTATCCGTAGATACAGCGTTAACTTCCGAAGCAAGAATCTCTTGATTTGCTTTTTGATTCGAAGTCTTACGGGCTTTCTTATTCGAATCCCTTGTCGACTTAGCGTTTGCAGTTCCAATCACGCCGTCACCGGCATGAGAGTCACTATTCGATCCAGGAGGAGGAGGGATTGAAAATTCTGGTCTGGGGGCATCAGGTATCTTATCATAGAGCGTGCCCGACCGAGTATACACTAAGTCCAAATACTGAGCACGAGCAATAAATTGCTCCTCTGTTACGACACCTCCCTTGGCCACATCTTCTGTAATTGCCGGCAGAAGCGACTTTATAAACCACTCAGCTAATAGTTGATCTGGGACATAGGTCTTTACCATTCTGCGACGACGACGCCACTCATGTATATGATCAGATATATGTGTGGCAGTTGTCTGCTTGAAATTGGTTAAGATCTCCGTTCCAGTTTCGTACCTTATAGGTAACTGAAAGTGTGTTAAGAAAGTCGTGGCTAGGGAGCTAAAATTGTCGAAAGAGGCTCTAGGTAATTCAATATACCATTTGGCCGCCGGACCAGTCAATGTCCTCTGGAAAAGGCGAAGCCTTATCGAATCATCATTCAAGGTATTCGACGAACACCACAGATGGAATGTCATCACATGATTCGATGGGTCTTCACCCGGATTTCCATTGAATTTAGGAATGTCCGAAGGAATTTTGTGAGGAGGCGATTGGATCGTTCGTTAATCGATGTAAATCTGGTAATTCTAACGTCGCCACGAATGGCAACTGCTGATTCAAGTTTGGCGAGGCGTACCCAGGATACGATGGAATCGCTTGAGCAGTAGGTCTTTGCACACCAGTATAATGCAACTGATGTTGATATGACTGATATGGTTGGTGGGCTTGGCCACTGTAAAGTGGTTGGTTTAACCCATTCTGAATATAGGGTTGCCCACTATTTGCAAAAATCTGTTGCTCAGATCCCTGGTACACCTGCTGAAACTGAGGTTGTTGGTATTGCACCATCCATGGTTGCGAAGCCATGTTTTGTTGTGCAATACTAACCGACGGCCCAAGATGCGGGGTTATGGTCCCCGTTTGTATCTGTGTCGTCCCGGCAGTTGGCGATTGTGGTTGTGTTGCAGGGTCAATTGGCTGTTGCATTACAACTTGTGGTTGACATACAACAGGCATCGATTGAACTTGCGACACGGTTACAATTGCTGGCGTCGTCGGGATGCTAGACATAGGTATACATTGTTGCATAGAATATACAACTCTTGGTTGTTGAGGTAACATAGGTACCCAACTATTCGTCGTTACTTCAGCTAAACTTGAATTTGGTTGAAAACTGCCGTATGGGTATCCTCCCGGAAGAGGAAGTGAAAGGGCATATTGCCCCCCATACGGTAACAATCCGGAACTCACGGGCATAGACTGCCTTTGAGGACTAGATGGCCTAAACTGATTCCCAAAGGGATCAATTTGTCTAGTTTCAACATAAGAATTACCGGGTATTACACTGGTATAACAAACTGGAACAGACCAAGTTGTCATAATAGTCCCTGGGTGGACTCCTTCTAGTTGATGAGAACTAGATGGGACGGATGGTATGCCGGCAAACATCGTTGGTATGGCAGCAGGAGCTTCTGCTATCGCTGTGTCATTTGGCACAGTCCTAGATGTCGACGGTTGTTCAGACATTTTGAGTCTATCCAATAAACTTCCTAACGATTCTTCAGGAACTTCCGGTGGCGATAGACAAACTTCTGATGCAGAAGGAAAAAGAGGGGTACCAACTCCAAAATGAATTGGAGTATTTGCTTGCTGGTCCTCTACGATTTCTTCTATTGCAATCAGACCAGGAGGAAGAGGTAGACCGTCAGGTCCGTAAAAGATTTCTGGTGCCGAAGAAGGGGTTGTTTCGACAGCGACAGTTGTTTGAACAACAAGACTTTGTGGACCGGTTTCAGATGGAACTGGTTCAGTTAAACAAGTACTTGTTTTCATACTAGGATCAATACAATTGTCCTTCTGTTGCCGTTGAACTTCTTCAATAGAGGCAGGGATTCCAAAAATTTCGGGAGTGACCAGAATCTCAGATGTTGTTGGAACTTCTGTTCTAATTCTAAAAGGAGATTTTGATCTGGTCCAGCGAGATCGCTTTGCTCGTACTACTTTCGGTTCCGGAGACAAAGATGGTCGACCCGCAAGTCTCCCTGAACGACAGGGTTTTAATTGACTTTCCTCCACGGTTGCGGATTACTTGATCAACTAAAATACAAAAAGGGGAATTATGTTTCCGTATTGAATGAATTTTATTAGACGCTTTTAGACACAACTTTGCTTTTTCATGTTTTAAGAGTCGAGAAAAAGCTAAAGATGACTCTAGTCGCCTTCGATGTATTAACGAGCCCGAAGTGACAAATGCTCGGTTGGAATTTTTCAGTTATAGAGTTTGAAAAAGGCCAAAAGAAACTGCTCTGGAGATCTAGGCAGAGGGTGTGCCAAACCTTTCGCGAAACCACAGAATACGTTTTACGGTACGGGTGGTCGATCTTCGTGAATGCTGTGTTCACTGCATCCCGATCAGTAGGGCGGTCGACACGGCTTCCTAAGGATAAAGGATAATTGCCTATAGGGTTCTCCCAATATACGCGACGGTACGCGGGAGCTCAAATCCGTATTAGTGTTATCGTCCCTCAGGAGGAATCACCCACCTTCGTAGAGATCGACAGTCACTACGTTTAACGACGCCGGAACACGTCTCTACCTAGACCTCTATTGTGAGCGTTATGTTACAATGCATTGTTAGATTCATTCAATATATTTTAAGTTGATCTTGTTTATCAGTTTGTCTTTCAGGATCACCACGAGATGTATTTGTACAAATTCCTAAATGCAGCTAAAATGATAAGCAAGCTTTCACTATCTTTTTTAACTTTGAAAATCCTAGCTACTGAAGGGAGAGAAAAACAATATCTTTCCAAACAGAGCACAAAGCACAAACTAATGCACTTTCTCCTAGATCAGACACCCAAACTTATCAAAAATGCAAATGCAAGATGCATGTATTTCTTTTCGTTATCCTTAATGTTGATGCTAACAAAAAAGAAAACTGTTGTATGACTTTCGAATTCAATCTAAAGCATAAACAAAAAAGTATTGTCTAAATGAAAAGACGCTTTACAGGTACTTGTTTTATACTTAAAAATATATGAATTCAAACCATAAAGTGAAAACAAACCAATCCAAAACAGCTATGAACAGCAATAACACTAACTCATAAGATCGCAATCTAAGAGGTCACAGCTACTAGGTTCGCCTTTCACTACGGGAAATTGTAACTGAAACAAGAAATACTGAAAGAACGTTTACAATTTCATCACACAACTGAGGCAGAATAATGTCAAGGAGATAAGGTATACAGCAAATACATTAACCAGCAATCAATCAGCCAAAAACAAGTGCAAACAGGGCCAAGACACAGAGGAAGAGTTAAGCTAGCCTAAGGCCAACTGGACCAGCGCAGGTACTGGTCTGCCAGTTTCACTCTCAGCGCAGTTCCCGAAGGGACTACCTGCGCTGTAATGCAGACTGCCTGTGGACAGCCTGCACTGACTTACGAGAGTTACGTCTGCTAACAATTTCGGGTCATAAAAAGCTCAAAAATGTACTGTTTTGACTGAAATAAAATGCTATGGGTTAAGTACAGGTAAAGGGATGATCAAGAGGATAAAGATCTATCACAAAGAGTAAAGATCTACCTGTAGATTAGCTCTTTAAATCTTGAAGTTGCTCAGCAAAGGAGCAAGAGTAGCAAACCCTCTACTTCGCTTTTGATATAGTCAAAAGCTTTTCGATTCGGTACTCGGTTCTTCAAGATAGAAATAGAAAAATAGTACAAATAACAACAACAAGATACTAGGATCTCCCCAGTGGATGTGGGGAAAAGTATCCGATGCGGATGACCCTAACCCTTTCTAGATGTGACAGTATCTAGCAACAACTGAATGATAAAGTTTTCATGTTCTTCTTTATGAGTATACAGATAGAATGGAAAGAAGGTCAACCAACCTGGTGTCTTGCGCTTGATTGATCCTTATCTTCCTTCCTTTGTATCCTGTTCCCAGCTCTTTGCTCTTCAAGCCGATCCAGCTACACACAAGACCTGCACAACAAGAGAGAGCAAACTAACAGATACAAGCACTCATAATCAAAGCATGGATTAGATTGCATCAAATACACATGTAAACACAAAGCATCTATGTAAAACAAGTGTATAGGAGAACATGCAAACTTTATTGATAGAAAGTAACAGGGTTCCAGAGGAAGTTACAACCAATGATGTTGGCTCCAATCCAGCAGCACCTCCTCGGCAGCAAGAACTCTCTTCTTCACCTCTAGTAAAACAATCACCCAATGATCCTGGCGGTATACCAACAGCACCTCCTTGCTTATACAAAATTCTAGCCCCTCTAGCTCTCATAGAAGAGCTCTATATATAGGGTAGAAGAGGAACAGATGAGTCAGCTTGAGACTGACATGAAGCTGCCTTGTGTCCTCTCCATCTTCAGTTAATCTTCAGTTCCTGTGTCCACTTGGAGATCCTTGCTTACACATGGTGATCAAGTACCTCTTACTCATCACAGGGCGAATCTCATGAACCAAGTGTCAGTTTGGAAGCTTCCTGGGCAATTGACACCTTGCAGGATGACTGTGCCACTTGGCCAATCTCGCCCATGGCAGGTAGCCTTCATTGTTTTTGACTTCCAGCGCAGGTACAGAGTGGGACAGTTGCAATACAGCGCAGAAGCTCAGTTAAGCAGCTGACATGATCCAAAATAAGCCTGTTCTGAAGTGTTTTCAGGTGGAGAACTAATTGGAAGTGTTGTTGGTTGATGACCTTGTTCTTTTAGGGGTAAGAACAACATGTTTAGGGACTGAGGATCCCTGTAATTATCGACATTCCCTGCTCCTTGACGCGAGGCACAAAAATGTCTATAACAGGGAGCCAAGCTCCAAGACTCCCTACAATTAGATATGTCATATGCCACTATCTCTGTCTTTGGGCAACCAAAGAGACTGTACAGGGAAACGCTCATGAAGTATATGGTCAGCAGTGAAGAAAAGCCTCAAAATTTTCCAATATATGTTGTTCATTCAGACATAGATTCCTTCATTCTCTTCAATGACAGCACAAGCCTCTCAAATAATGATATTAGGACTGAAACCCTCATGCAAGAACAAAACATTGATCAAGCAAGTAGCACCTGTAAAACATCAAGTAGCCCAACAATACACATCATCCCACATCTAGTTGTCAAAGACTGTCAAACAAGTGATGAAACTGTCCTAGAAAACAAGCTAGAGAAGAAACCCCAACTCCTGCTTACATTACCATCTCATGAAAAGATTTTCAAACCTCCTTTTCAGCAAGATATTCTATGGGTCCTAGAATTTGATGGCTCAGTTAACAATTTAGGGGCAGGAGCTGGAGTGTGGATACATAACAAAGAGAAAGACTATGCAGAAGGCAGGGCTTATAGATTGAATTTTAGATGCACTAACAACATGGCAGAATATGAAGCTCTGTTGCTAGGCCTCAAGCTAGCAAAGTCATTACAAGCACCTAGGCTCTCCATCATGGGAGACTCTGATCTAGTAATTCAACAAGTGAAAGGAAGTTTTGTCACCAATGACAAAAGATTGAGGTCCTACAGATCTGCTGTAATTGAAATATTGGAGACTTTCTCTGAGTTTGTTATCACAAAAATTTCAAGGGGCCACAACCTCCATGCACACAGCTTGGCAACATTTTCCAGCACCTTCAAATTTCCATTACAACCCAATAACTGCTTCACAGCCGAGGTTAAATACAGACCCTCTATTCCAAACAACGTCAAAGAATGGCAAGTATTTGAGGATGACATGCAAATAAACAATTTGTTAACCTTGCAACAAGAGTTCACAGGATTAAATATTGACATTGAGTCAGCAAGTCAATCACAAATACTTGATGCAGCAAGTCAATCACAAATACTTGATGGAGCCAGTCAATCACAAATACAGTTCCAACAGTTTTCTCACCCAATGTCACCTAGAACAGCAAAACAATTACTGAGTCCAACCATTTTCAACAATGAAAACATTCAGCAAATTCACCAAATTGACTGTGAAGAGGTGAGCAGCACTAAAGCTGAAATCATACAACTTAAGGAAAATTTCCTTCTAGTAGGCCTTACCCCACTAGAGGACATTTTTGATTCAAACGATGTCCCCAGGAAACCAAAGATGCAGCCATTAGATTCAGCAGTTGAAGAATGCAACATTGGTACCATTGACAAGCCTAAAATCATAAAACTATCTGATTCTTTGCCCCCTGATCAAAAACCCAAATACATTGACCTCTTTAAAGAGTTTCAAGATGTTTTTGCTTGGGGTTATGAGGACCTAAAGTCCTATGATACTTCTGTCATCCATCACACCATCCCCCTCAAGCCTAATCAAAAACCATTCAAGCAGAAATTGAGAAGGATCAATCTTGTGCTCCTTCCTTCCATTGAAAAAGAATTGCACAAAATGTTCAAAGCTGGTATAATAGCACCAATCAGATTCTCTGAGTGGATTTCAAATTTAGTCCCTACAAGGAAGAAAACTGGTGAGATTAGACTTTGTGTAGACTTAAGGAATTTAAATCAAGTATCACTCAAAGATAACTACCCGTTACCCAAAATGGATCATATTCTTCAAAGAGTGGTGGGGGCTTCAAGGATATCATTGCTGGATGGATTCTCAGGTTTCAATCAAATCCTAGTACACCCTGATGATCAAGACAAAACTGCATTTACAACCCCATGGGGAACTTTCAAGTATGTAAAAATGCCCTTTGGATTGAAAAACGCAGGGGCAACTTTTCAAAGAGCAATGGATATTGCTTTTGCAAAAGAGATTCATGACTTCCTGGTCATTTACTTAGATGATCTTACACCCTTTTCAAAATCTGACCAAGAACACCTAAAACATTTGAGACAGATTTTCCTAACATGCAGAAAATATGGCATTTCCTTAAATCCCAAGAAGTCATTATTTGGCTTAGAAGAAGGGAAACTCTTACGGCACATTATTTCAAAAGATGGCATAAGAATTGATCCAGATAGGATACAAGCTATCCTACAAATGCCTCACCCAAGGAATGTCAAGGAGTTGCAGGGATTTTTAGGAAAAATCAACTTTTTAAGAAGGTTTATCCCAAACTTAGCAGAACTAATCAGATTATTAAACAATATGCTGAAGAAAGATTCGAAGGTCAAATGGACTGTTGAAGCAAAACAAGCCTTTGAAAGCATAAAATTGGCCTTGACTCAAACCCCAGTGTTAACCAATCCTCAGTTTGACAGAGACTTTATCATTTTCTCCTTTGCCTCTCAGCATACTATTGCTGCTGTTTTATTACAGAAAGATGACCAAGGGAATGAGAAGCCTATTGCCTTCTTCAGAAGAGCTCTTAGAGATGCCCCTCTAAAGTACCAAATTATGGAGAAACAAGCCTATGCTTTGATCAAAGCTATTAAAGACTTTAGGATTTACATCCTTTACTCCCACGTTGTGGCTTATGTACCAAGTCCTATCGTCAAAGACATTCTCACCCAAGAAAACTTAGAGGGCAGAAGAGGAAAATGGATTGCAAATATACTAGAATTTGACATTGAAATAAAACCTACAAAGCTAATAAAAGGGCAAGGCTTGGCCAAACTAATGACAGAAGCAAATTTCCAAGCCTTAGATATCAATCAACTGGACAGTGAAATAGAGCTGGCGACTCCAATCATCAATGTAGCCTTTGAACAATCTCCATGGTACTCTGATATCTGTTATGTGTTACAAAACTTGTGTGCTCCCCCAGGACTGTCCAGAACTAAGTGTAGGTTCCTAAAAATGAAAACATCTAGATTTTGTGTGATGGATGGAAATTTACTTTGGAAAAACCATGAAGGTATATTGCTCCACTGTCTAATGGAGAATGAAACTAACAAAATCATGCAAGATTTCCATTCAGGAGATTGTGGTGGACATTTATACTGGAAGTCCACTGTGGACAAAATATTGAGGGTTGGGTACTACTGGCCCACCATGTTCTCTGATGTTAAGAAATTCACAACCTCATGCCACAAATTCCAACTGTTTGAGGGCAAAAGACAGCTGCGGCCACTTCCCTTAAGGCCCATTGCAACAGAGAGACCTTTCCAACAATGGGGCTTGGATTTTATTGGGGAAATTCATCCCTCATCTTCAGTCCAACACAGATGGATTTTAACAGCAACAGACTACTTCACCAAGTGGATTGAAGCTGCCCCATGCAGACAAGCAAATGATTCAGTAATCATTCAGTTCTTGGAAAACAATATACTGGCTAGATTTGGCTGTCCAGACAAGATAATAACAGACAATGCTGCTGCCTTCAGATCCAAGAAAATGGTGAACTTCTGCCATAAATTTCACATTACTTTGGGCCATTCTACTGCTTACTATCCTCAAGGAAATGGCCTTGCTGAATCATCAAACAAAAGTTTAATAAATATCATAAAGAAGGTATTGGAAGAAAACAAAAAGAACTGGCATAAGAAACTAGTAAATGCTTTATGGGCAGACAGACTAAGAACAAAAAGATCAATTGGGACCAGCCCATATGAGTTAGTCTATGGATTAGAAGCCAGATTTCCTTCATCACTAGGAGTGCCGGTTATGAAGCTTCTGCAAGAGAGTCAAGCAGAGCCAAATGATATGCAAAGGAGGATTAACCAGATCATCTGCCTACAGCAAACCAAAGAACAAGTTTTCAGCAGAGTGCAGATATTACAAGAAAAATTAAAAAGGGCCTTTGATAAAAGAACCAAAGCAGAAGGTTTCAATGTGGGGGACAAAGTCTTAAAGTGGGATGCAAGAAGAGAAGAGAAAGGAAAACATGGAAAATTCAATTCTTTATGGAGAGGACCATTTGTTGTCCAAGCAGTCCAAGGTAACAACACCTACTTCCTTAAAAGTCTCACTGAAACTGACTTAGATGAAGGCCCTGTCAATGGCAGGATGCTAAAGCACTACTTTGACTATTCCCCATGAGTGGAATCTAAGGATTCATTGTATATATGCAATTGTACATATTGTTTTCTGTTTTAGATTGTAAAATGCAGTTTCTAAGTGATTCACCAACCAGCAAAAGGCAAATAGAATCAGAGGTCTTCCAAGAAAGAAGCACACAATTTTGACACATCAATACAGCAAATTTCAAAGATTGGTATGGGCAGCTAAAGAGCAAGGCAATCTGACCTGTTGTTCTTGGTCTTTCAAAAGAAAAACCATCCCCATGTGGAGCCACTGTTGGATACCTATACCAATAGGTTTCATATTTCATGATTGGCAAGAAAAAGTCCAAATATGCTCTGCTTTGATTTCACAAAGATCCCATATTTCCTAGAAAGCAAGAGGGGTGTGAAGTGTTTCAATGATTGATGGCCTCATTTTCAAATTTTGTTGGATGATCCAACAGAATAATCTGGATCATGCCATGTTTTCAATTTTCTACTATAGACTAGAGAAAGAAGTCTGTCCAAACTGCTTAATCTTGGCAGACAACTAGTTTGGGTAGAGAAGAAAAGGATCCCAACAGCCTAATCTGGGACCTTGGAAGAGATAAGGGTAGAAGTAGATAGAGAAAGAAAAAGAAAAAGCCAAAGAAAAGAAAAGGCAAGAAAGGGTCTGCAAGTCCAAGTGCACCCTCCAAGAAGAAATAAAAATGCTAGGTAAGTAGCTGGGTAGGTAGTTGGGGTTGCAGAAAGGTTATCCCTACCATTGCAAGAATGGTGATGGTAGGCATCAAAGAAAAGTTGATTAAGTGACAAAGGTGTCCTTTTTCATCGAATTTCAGCAGGAAGCATGACTAATTTCCCTCGTTCCCCACCAATTTCATTTCTAACATTCCCCCATCACCTTGGATTTATGGAAAAGACTAAGGTTTCATGATGTTTCTTAAGCTTTAAGAAGCCACATTTCTTGTCTAAAGATCTTTTCATTTTGATCTACTCTTAAGACCAAGTTTGTTTCACATTAACTTAATGGTTTCTTCCTCCACTTACCCCCTCCTCCATATTAACACTAACTCTATTACATAAATCCCTTATATCACCTTTTCCCTAATATTACTAACACCAAGGTGTATAAATCCCAAAATCTTATAAATACCCCCCCCCCTTTGGCATTATAGCCAATAAAGTCTCGAGTCAGGGATCAAATGACACCAGGTCATGTTGATGAACCTATGCCAACTACCCCTTCCCCTTCATGAGCTAATTCCTCTATTTTTACCCCTTTTGCACATAAAAAACCCATAAAAAGCCCTAAATCCCCACCTTTACCCGCTTCAAAGGGCAAAAAGCATGAAAAACCCACTTTCCGCCATACAACCAAGGTTAAGCGCATATAATTGTTTTTTCAAAATACATTAGAAATGCGTTCAAAACATGTTTTATTGCCTCCGCCCGCTTTCCTATACACTGCCCATGTCACCTCCCCGATGAGTCATGACCGTTGGATCGGTCCCTTCAGATCCGACGGCCCTGATCGCGTCGGAGTCCTTCCGACGTCCGACATTTATGTGTACTATCCCCCTGTCATATCAGCCATCAGACCACCGTCCGATTACCCGCTGCAGATCCAACGGTCACCATGACGTCGGAGCTCATCCGCTGTCCGAAACTTATCTCCCGACGTCCGTATTTTGAGTACGTCACTCCGCTGCCACGCTCCCTCATTACAATACGTCGGAGGTACAACTGACAGATACCGCCCCCGTACAGGAAGCGGTGCGATACGAAACCGCTGCCGGTTTTCGGTTTTCCTTATCTCGCCCGCTTACGTCCTCGCCGCGTCAGCAACATGTCAGCGCTCCGTCACCCAGGTACGCTGTCTCGTCATTCCCTTGCCCTGCCATTGGTCCACCTGTCCTGCCATCTCACTGCCCCTGTGGACCAACCATACCCCGCCACGTCACCCAATGACGTCAGCATGACTTCATCCGACCTTGACCCCACCAATGACGTCATGCTGACGTCATCACAAAAAGGCGCCAAATTGATAAAAATCTATATTATGGCCGAAAATCGCGTTTTACGTTCTTTTTCATTCATTCGTCGTTATTTCTACCTCATGCGCTCGCGTCCAAGTTTGCTGTCAACCTGCTAAATCGACCAGGAGACCTCCGGCGTACGAGTTCAACCTGCATACACGACCTCTGCTCGCCATTTTACCAGGTATTCTTCATCGTTTGTCCTCTCTGCACCTGCAATTCTCTGTAAATCGCTCGGAAATCTTAAAGAGAGTCAAAACTTAGAAATTCACCACTGAATTCCTCGGCAGAGCCTTAAATTTCCAGCTACCACCTCGAAAAACACCAGCAGAGCCTTTTCACAACTACAGTCTATTGAAAAACTAGGCCCTGTCTGCATAATCGCGGCAGGCGCATTTGAAACCAAATTTCACCATTGAAAGACACCAGAGAAGGCTAAACTTTGGTCTTAATTAGTATCAATAGTGTTTCAAATACTATAGACCTTGCATTCACCTTTTTCTTTCCCATACATTTCCATTCTGTGCAAAGAGAGCTCTGGTGGGATTATTCTACATAATAACACAGTCCTTGAGCAGGCAGAAATCCTAAAGAAGAGGCATGGACCCCCCTGTAGCTCCAATAGCCCTCAATGTGGCTCCCCTGAATGTCCCTAATAGAACATTGGACACCAGAGCATTAGCAGACTTGGACTATAAGATATCAGAGGAGATGTTGAGCAGAAGCAGGTTCCATTTGCAAATCCTAAATGAAATAAAGATCAAACATGAGAGGGGGACAGATATCCTAGGAATTTGGGATTCATTCCTCCCAATATTCAAACTTCCTCAGGTTAATCAACTCCCTGAGTTTGTACACTTAGTTGCTGACCGCTATGATGCGTCCCAAAGGGCAGTGCTGGACTCTTCTGGCTCAATTCTGTTCCTCATTACCCTTGAAGCCATCAGGGAGATGTTGCAGTTCCAGACAGATCAAAAGTTGGTCCCTCTGTCACTAGCTGATTTAATAGTACAGGGAGCCAGAACCACACAGGCCCAAATTACAAAGATCAACCAGTTGTTCATCAAAGCTGACACTCTACAAATTCCTCCTATCAACTGTGTTTACCTCAACCAATTGGGCCTAGATCTTGTTGACATGATCAGTCCCATCCTGGGATATGATTCAGTGGAACATGTGGATGAAACAGTTATACAAATGATGCTTATGTTCTCCCCAGGAAAGAAGCCAATCCACTATGATTATGCCACATACATATCAGACAAGATGCATGACCAGTTGATGAATTTAGCAAGAGAAAGGGTATTCAGATACACCTCCTATCTATATCATCTGCTCCTATACTTCCAGCATGATAAGTTCTCCTTCCCAAAGAAGAGAGAAGATGCACAGGGAAATCTGAGATCAGTAGTGTATTGGACATCTGTTTTTCACATAGTAAGCTACTCTCCATACACCTACTGCGAATTTATTGATCTTTTCATCTATCCAGCCTTGACTCTATTGTTGGGTTCAGCTCCTCCAAGACTGACAGATGAAATGCAGAGACTCCTACATTTATCAAAAGCATATAGTATTGGGGATTGGTATTTCTACCAACACCACACTGTCATTAGAATATATGGGTGTGAGTTTCCCCCATTTAGACTACCCAGATTTGTGCCTATGAGGCTATTTGCCTTAGAATACTTCAGGCAGTTTGGCTTTGTGGATATGTTCCACTTCTCAGGCAGAGGTAAAAAGGCACAGCTAAAGGTCAAAAGTCAACTTGGCCATTTCCTCTATAATGAAAGGGATGAAGGGTGGAAGGAAGCAGATTCAATATTGGGGGGATTTGGTCTCAAATACAGTTTCATATGGAAACCCTATGACCCCAACAACTTCATCACAATGAGGAGACTCAAATACAAATTATCTGCTTATGGTCATTATAGCCTTCCTCACTTAGAAAAATATGCCAACCAAAGCAAGTGGAAAAGAGGAACTTTAGAAGAAAATGTGACTCAAGAAGAGCTTAATCAAAGAGCTCTAAACAACCAAAAGAAGATGGCTGACCTTGAGTTTTATTCACAGGTCCCCTCACTGCCAAGCACACAAATTGGAGCAGCAGCCTCCTCTTCAACCACCCCACAGCAAACTACAAGAGTTGCTGGAAAGATATCAGAGAAGGGAAAAGAAAAGGAGATGGAGGCAGAGAAAGAGATGGAGCAGGAGCAACAGCAGGAACAGCAACAAAAACAACAGCAGCAAGCAGAAGGGCTGCAGCAAGGGCAGCAAGAAGAATCAGAACAGCAAGAGCAACAATACCAAGAAGAACAAGGGCAGGAGCAGTCTGCCCAACAAAAGAAAACAGTGGAGACTCCTCAGACCACTGAAAGAACAGTGCCTACAAGACAAGACACTACATTTGATGCCTCGGTCCTCCAAACCCCTCAAAAGGAGGATACATTTGTCTTTAGGAAAAGGGAAAGAGAAACTCCCCTCACGTCCTCCATAGATCAGGGAGAGAAAAGGCAGAGACTCAATGATTTTCCAGAGGAGGATATAGCAATCAGATAGGCAATGGGCATGGGCCCACCCAGCAGAGAAGCCTCAGCAAGTTCCTCCCAGCAGGAACTAGACAGGACCATGGGAGGGGAGGTCAGCTCCTCTAGCCAGCAGAAAGAAGGACAGGTAAGCATCAAACAGCAGTTTATAGACATTAAGAGGAGGAGTGACCCTATCAACGTACAATTATACAATCACCTGCTGAACATGGCTCCTTCCAATCAGCAGAGACTTATGTCTGCTTTTGATGTAAGTGAAGGCAAATTGACAATGAGTCACTTTATGCCTACGGCACTCCGGCCACAATCCACTGCTGACTATCTCAGGACCAACCTAGAGGTCCTTGCCAAAGACATACACCCTATGGATAAAATTGAGTTACATAAGCAAACTGGGGAAATGGTGTATGCTGCATTGGCCGACAAGACTTTGGACAATTACAAATTAACAAGCAGTCTGAATGCCACAGCTTCCCAGCTAGAACTAGAGAGGGCCTCTTCTCAGGCCAAAGATAACAGGATAAGATCCCTAGAGGAAATTATTATAGAAATTGGGCACAATCCCAATGACATCAAAGGGATACAAGAGATCCTGAAAATCAGAGATGCTGACATGGCTGCAATGAGAAAGAAGATCAAAATTCTAGCCACTATCCATCCACAGACGGATGAGGTAGCAAAGCAAAGATATGAGCAGGATTCTACTGCCCTGCTAGTTTCTATTTACAAAGAGCTTGTGAAGGCACAAGAAAATTTGGGACAATATGAAGCTACACAAGCACCTCTACAAGCATCATCAAAACAAGCACAAGAAGGGCAGACATCTCAGCCCTCTCCTCAAGTCATCAATCTGGATGAGACCGTTCCTACTACTGTACCTCCACCTCAGCAGGCTGAACAACCAGCCACTTCTACTTCAGCAGCACCCATCAGCACAGATCAGAGCCTAGATATGCAAAAGCTCAAGAATGAAATACAAGTTTTGGAAGCTCAGATGACAGAGCTGAATGCAACTAAGGAACAGCTGGCCAAGGTAAATGAAAGACATGATAAGACAAAAAGAGAAGTGGGAGAGAAGGCCAGGGAAATCAAAGCCCTTAAAGACAAGATCAAGGAGCTTGAGAATGAGCTCAAACTAGATAAAATCATAGCTGAGATCAGAGCAATGATATGGTCCAATATTGGTCAATCCATCAACAACCAATGGCCATACATTGAGACAATCCATGAGCAG
Organism: Pinus tabuliformis; assembly: GCA_031772625.1. Classification (NCBI taxonomy): domain Eukaryota; kingdom Viridiplantae; phylum Streptophyta; class Pinopsida; order Pinales; family Pinaceae; genus Pinus; species Pinus tabuliformis. The sequence goes on along the minus strand of CM062806.1, from coordinate 53,088,730 downwards.
CTAGAGCTCATTCCAAAGGCACAGAGGGAAATCCGAACATCAAGGGCCTTATTGGGAAATATGCCTGAAATTGCTACAAGAATGATCAATGTGCTCAATCATAAAACAAGTTCTCAGTTGGCCACCATGGGAATTGCAAACAGAACTGAGACCATCCAAATGATCAAGAGGGTTCTTACTCTTAGAAATCTGGTACAGACATTGGATAGAAGAACCCAAGATATGCAAACAGAGGTAAACAGGTTCATGGAGAGATTCCAGGTATTGCAGAATAAAGGACTCCCTAGCTTGCTGAACAGCGGAGGGAAATTATTCACCCATGAACAGTATTCCAAAAGAGTAAATGTTTTCTCCTCAGCACAAGTCAATGAGAAGGCCAGCACTTCAGAAGACACAGGGCCTATTACAGGACAAATTTTCTATAGTAAGATAGAAAATATACTTTTTGTAATGAATGAAATTAATCACTTGTTTGATGTAGCTCCGAATTTTTTCAAATATACTGAAGCTGAAGAGACAATGGAGGCCATCCTTAGGCATCAGCTCCCTACACAGGAATGGTGGACAGATGCAATCCAAAGAATTTTGTAAACAGAGACTCATGCACCAACTTCTGTTTCTTCTACAAATTTTCATGAAAAGAAAAGTCAACAAAGACAGCAGGCATTATAAAATCAAAGCTGAGCCAACTCAGCAGGTGTAGCTGCCAACAAAGCAGAAAAAGAGAACCACAGCTGGCAAATCCGAGAACTCACTGCGCAGGCAAAAGTAAATGCGTACCTACAGGATTAATACAGAGTAACGCAACCGACTCAGTGACTCCTAAAAGTCAAAACAATCCTCTGACAGATATAAAGGGCATTTACGCTGCATTTAACAGTGTAATAACTTCTTGCCTACTTTCTGAACATTACTGAAGATATTTTCTCTCTCTCAGATGACTCAATACCTGAGATATTTTGTATACATATTCCTATATAAACCCCTTCGCATGATATAGCAAGGGTTGTTGGAAATTTCTCGTGAAGAGTCTCTTATGCTGTATTTGTTTTCTGAAAGTTAATAAAGGAAAGCAATGGAATTTCATGGATGTTTGATGTGTTGAAGATGTTCTGTGCCTGTTCATGACTGCTGGATCCCTGCGTATCTTACCATTCAATAACTCTCTGTAACTTTCTCCATGTTTATTTTGTTTTGTTATAGATCCATATACACTATCTGATTTCCCATATTAAGCAACAGAGAAAAAGAATAACTCCTAGGATTTGCTCGTTCAGCACCCTGAGTTCAATCTATGTTGTTTATTAAGTGTTTTCTTCAGGTGTAATTTGCATAAAGTGTGATTCTTAGCTGCTGGACTTTCAGAATACATCTTTCATTTTAACCACTGTTACAGGAATTCATACTTTGCTACTGTGCTCTGCGTTTACTTTCATCTCACCAACATAACAGAAAATTCTTAACAGATTTCTGCTTGTTGACATATATCATCACTCAAATTTAAACTTGTCTGTTAAATACACAATAGGCCTTGCAGTTAGAACACTACTCAGCTTACAAGATCATCTCACAGCATCTTGACTCCATTGCCCAATGGAAACTCCTCATTGAAGTATTACATCATAAGACCTGAAAGAGATCCTTCAACCAAAACAAAAACAAAACCTGAGCATCATAGCTAGCCTAAAAACACAATTGTAATAAAGATAAATCATAAAGAGAGAGCCCTCTCTGGTTGCAGTTGGGCTAGAAACTGTAACCCAAAGATTGGTTAGTGGTTACCCCGGCCGTATTCCCTTGGGAGTCATAGGGAACAACCTGGGTGTTAACAAAGGGTAGCAACTAGTTCCGGTAATGGTGGAACTGCTCAAAACATGTAATCGTCAAGAGGTTGGCTAATAAAACCACTCATCGCTGCGGCTCCTCAGGAAAGGAAAAACCACCAAGTGAGAGCATATGATCAGCCAAAGAGATGGTAGCAATAGAATGAAACAACCAAGGCTCATTTAGCAAAATTTAGCGGATAAATACAACAATCACGAGATGTAAAATGGGTATGGGTTCATTTTTACACAAGGTTGAACCATGGAGAACTTTGCTTGGATTTGGTTTCATGTTTACACAAGCTTGAAACGAAAAACTATGCTTGTTATGAGTTTGCATGCCCCCAGCATAATAACACAAATCGAGGTACATGCCCCCCAAGCTTCATTGCATTCAACAAAGTGGACGGAATGAAGGTTCAGTTTCGAGATCTTGGAAAGACTCGACTGGGATTTTACGAGATATTAATCAAGAGACTCGATTTGGAAAGGGGAGTTGTTTCATTTTTTAATGAGGTTGACACAGTAAAAGAACTATCCTCATAACCCTTGTTTCAATTTTTGAACGAGCTTGACACAAGATCAGGAACTATGCTCGACCACCTTGTTTCGTTTTTTAACGAGGTCGACACAAGATCAAAAACTATCCTCGGGACACAAGCTTGAACCAGGAAGGACTCAGCTTGTTGGAAATGCGCATGCCCCCAGTGCAATGGCACAGGATGAGGTACATGCCCCCAAGCTTCATTGCATTCAACAAAGTGGATGGAAAGAAGCTTCATGAGATCTTTAATTGAAAGACGCTATTAGAAAGGGGGAATTGTTTCATTTTTTAACGAGCTTGACACAATATCAAGAACTATGCTCGGACCAAGCCTAGTTTCATTTTTTAAGGAGCTTGACATAGGAAAGGAACTATGCTCCGGATTCTTTGTTTCATTTTTTAACGAGCTTGACACAATACAAGGAACTGTGCTTCGACACCTAGTTTCATTGTTTAAGGAGCTTGACACAAGGAAACGAACTATGCTCCATCACCGAACTTCATTTTTTTAAGGAGCTTGACACCGGAAAGGAACTATGCTCCATTAGAATGTCACCATAACGAATAGGAAGTTGAGGCTCCCAAGAGTGCCACTCCTGGTGGAAGGGAAACATCTTGGGAGTTAGGGCCCAATGCCCCCAGGACACTATGCACGATGGCGGCATCACTGGATCCAGGCATGGGATAGGTGGCCACGTAGTTGATCTGTGGTGGGGTAGATGCAAATGGTGGATGAAAACTAGGAGGGGACAACAACGGTGCAGGAGGCATCGGGGGACTAACGAATGACACTTGATCAATAGTCACAATTCTTCCATCGTGCGGAAAGCAAACCACACAGAAAAGCAAAGAAACGAGGGCCCCTATGGCGTAAACATAGTCGCGACCAAGGAGAAGACTAAAGTCTAAAACACCTTGGGTAACCAAGATGTCTATATAGACAGTTTTTCCTCCCAAAGTAATAGGGAACTTCGAGAGAACTCCTAGAGATGGATAGGCTCCTCCGTCGAAGGCCAACAGATTCTGAGTGACTGGCCCAAGCTGCGGGGAACCTAAAGCTTGCCAAGTAGTGTATGGCATAAGACTGACAGATGGCCCTTCATCCAAAACAGTGCCAGGTACTTCCATAGCACAGGCATGTATGGTGAGCTGGAATGGCATATGGGATGGAAGGCAACCGGCGATCATGCGATTCCAATCAAAGGAAGCGACCAGACTACTTGGTGGGGGAATCGTATGATTGCCCCCATGTGCTAAACGAACCGAAGGAGAACCTTCGGGAGCAGTTGGGTTAGGAGAGTCATTTCGGGACTCAGGAGAATCTGAAGAGACGAGAAGAACATGGGCATGATTCTCTTCCGAAACAGAGTGATCGACGGGTGGTGAACTTGAACCGACACTCTTTCCGACCAATGGTTGGTCTGGAACAGGCTGGGCTCAGCCATGTTCGGGGAGAGGAGGCTGGACAACAGAAGAATATGAATCAATCTCTTTGACAGCAGGGGAACGATCTGCGGCTACAGAGAGACGTTGATAACCAATGGGAATTTGGGGTCAAGGAGCTGTAAGACTTTCCAAGACAACGGAGGCTTTATCCATGAGTGGACAAAGTTGAAGGGGATGATTGTCTTCACAAAGTCTACAGGGGATTCGTATCTTCCCTTTTCCCTTACCATTCCTGACTGATAAGGTAGCATCGTCGTGAGCTTTAGAGGACGATGAGGGGCGAGCCGGATCGTGAGACCATACTTCTAGTACCCTGGGAATGCCAGGACAATCGCAAAGAAGATGGTCCTCCTTGCATAATGGACAAGGAAACTTGACCTTCCGCGGAGGAGCAGAAGGGGGCCCGACTTCAGGTGTACTCGAGGGGGTAGCTGCACTTGTAACCTCTCCCTTAGGAGCCTTCTTCTTCTTTGAATTCTTCTTCTTCTTATTAGCCACCTGGTTACTCGAATCGAGACTTTCACCAGGTGAAGTGGAAGATGAGGATGTAGAATTGGGTGTAGAAGGGGAGAGATCCACCTTAGAATCAACATGATGTTGTTCAGGTGGAGGGACAGATTGACTAGTCAGTGAGACGGTAGGGACCAAAGAGGTTGAGAACAACCAAACCGGCAACCCAACAGTTAAACCTGGGAGGGACAACATTGCCATATAAGGAGCACCAACATTTCCAAAAGGAGCGAAATGACCAGGGTTCCCGTCAGAGGGGGTCCCTGGGTTGGTGAACCCCGAAAAAGTTGCCATTGAGAACGAAAAGAAGCCTACTCAAGCTAACGCAAACAAGATCTAACCGGGTAAATGTGGACGCAGCCGAATAAATTTTAAGACAAAGGAACTGAACTTGACCTTTTCATGTTTTAAGAGTCGAGAAAGGGACAAAAAGGTGACTCTAGTCGCCTTCGAATGTTTTGTGAGCCTAAAGTGACAAGTGCTCAAGTGAGCCTTTTCTTTTAAGGAGTCCGAAAAGGATCAAAAGTGACTACTCTGGAGAACTAGGCAAAAAGGTTTACCAAACAAATCTGTAAAACAGCATATACACCTTGGCAGTCATATGAAAACCAAGGACTTCCCATACGGCAGTCAATCTTCCCAAATGTTGTGTTCGGTGCGTTACGACTTGTAAGACGGAAGACACGAATTCCTGTGGATAAAGGATGATAACCTAGTGGGGTCTCCCCATATACTCGACGGTACGTGGGAGCTCAAGTCCGTGCTAGACCACTTGTTGCATCACGGAAGGAGGAATCACCCAACCTTAAGTGAAACAAAAGTGACTAGGTTTAACCACGCTGGAGCACGTCTCTAGCCTAGACCTCTAAACAGTGAGCGTTATGTTCCAATGCGTTTTTAAGTTCATTCAGTTCATTTTACGGTTGATCTTGAATTAGGTTTCAATTTCTAGGTCCTACCGTATGTAATCTCTCACAATTTCCTAAATGCAAACTATATGCCAAAATGTATCATTTTGTTCGATGAAAACTAACTACGAGAGAGTTGAGAACTTTTCAATCAAACAAAATGACCATAAAGAATCAAGAACCACTCTAATGCAGCTAATGGCAATAAACAAAACTTTTCTTTAAAGTCACTAATCGCTAACAACAACGAAAAGCTCTAATTTCCATTAACTAATTCAAAGCAAAAGAGATTGTTTGTTTTCTTTTCAATGGAAAAGTGCACTAAACAAATTTTGAGAGATAATAACGATGATTAAAAGAGACAAACTTCACTCAATGAAAATACAATCAAGTCTGTAAATACCAAGGAAGTCCTTCATAACCAAGAGAAGATCTCAAAGACCTCAATGGGTCGTGTAATCTAAGCCCAAAACGAAGCCAAGCGAAAAGAAGAGAATCACTCGAATAACGCAATAAAAAGTTTAACAATCACTGAAAAAGTGCAAGAGAGTAACTAAAAAGTTGACTGGACCAGCAGAAGACCAAAACTCCTAAGGAAGGCTCGATGCACAAATCCAATAGATGCCCTAGGGCTAAAATGTGAAATCGGTGGAAAATGGAAAACACCCAAAGTATGCAAATCTAATCTATGCACACTTTTCATTCATCCTGAAAATGAGAATTCTAATTATGCAAGTGTGATCTATCCAAGAGAATTCTCAAACACACGATGATTCTAATGTAATCTAAGAACCAATCAAGTGCAAATCAATAAAAACGAGTGTGAGTTCCAAAGATCATAAACTACAAACACTCAAAGGCGATTAACACTCATACACAATTTAGCCCCCCCCCCCCCGGGCGAATGAGGGCGGTATTTTTTGCAAAAACAAAAGTAAAAAGATGCAAAATTGTGAAAAGACTAAGACAAAGCTCCAAGTAATTATCAAAGGAAATCAAATTAATAATTTGCCAAAAAAAACTCAAAACCAGTCAAACAAGACTCTGACACATTCAAGTGATTGAAAAAGGTGTAGCTAGACACAAAACCCAAGCTTGTAAGGCTGCAAACAAGCAAACTGGAAAAGTTCACAGGCTTGGCGCGATTGTCAGGCGGAAAACTAGCGCCAATTGAGGATTGGCGCGGGCTGTACACTGGAAAGTGGTGCCAATTGGCAGGACTGTCATGCAAAAAAGAGCGCCAATCAAGTTTGCTAGCTTAAAAATAAAAAAAAGCAGTCCAAGGCTTGGTCGACAGTATCCAGACAGACCAGGAAGCAAGAGACAGCAAGAAATCCAACCCAGAAAGCTATCTAAGCAATCAAAACAAGAGAAAACCAAAGAGACAAGACAATTCCAAGTTGTTTAGTCCGTAAACCAAACCGGAGATTGACTGAAGTGGTGTTGATCTACTTCGCTAATGCAAAGAAATAGCATTTATAAGGCTATCTGGCCGTACTTCAGGCTCCGTCTAAAGTTTACAAATCAAACAACAAGTTAACTCCCCAGTGGAGTCGCCAAATTGTTGTGGAGGTAAATCCTCTCTGCGGATAGAGACAATCCCTACTAGCCCAGACTGGGTCTAGCAACAATCACACAATGCTATCACGCAAGTTCCTAATTGCAAATAAAAAGTGGATGGTGAGAACCTACTTGGATTCGTAGAAGAGATGTCACCCTCGTTCCTTTGCCTTGGCCGGTCATGATCCCCACGATCTCCATGATTGGACACCTGCACATGCAAAGAACAACACGAATACAAGCATAAAATCTAGTAGATGAAATTATATATCAGTCAGAAAAGATATAACTCAACATCAAGCATAAGAAAATGAGAGTGGAACCATAATGATAGTCATCTATTATTAATAAATAACAAAGAAGAATACAACCATTGTTCTGAGGTCAAATCCTCCTTTGGCAGGGTATTCAACTACACAAGTCTTGCAAAGCTTGTTGGGATGAGGAACAAGCCTCTCTCTCTTTGGGTGACAAGAATCTCCTTACTTAGATTTGGCCTTATGGGTGCAAAGAAGGCTCTTGCAGCTCCAAACTCTCTATCACTATGTTGGAACTAGAACTACTGTAACTGTAACTACTGACTAGCTTGCTCAAGGCATAGAGACAAGCTTTTATAGATAGAGAGGAAAGAGATAGGATCAACCACATTATTCATGGGATTGGCTTTATCACTTGGAAACTTCCATGAAAGGTGGAAAACCACTTTCCCTTCTATGGAGACTCGAAGCCAAACCATCCTAGCTCAACATAGATTCCATTGGTGAATGGGTTGAAGAGAACCTTCGGAAGCTTGTTGTTTAAAAACTTTACTCAATTCGGTTGGTGCGAGTACGACTCTGGGACAGAGCGCCAATGGCGCGCCCTATTTAGAGGATTTCCCTCATTGGCGCGGGCAATACACTGTGGAGCCGCGCTAATGCAAAATAGTTGTTTTCATGGATATTCTGCAGGAGATGTCTTCAGGGCATATGAAGCTCATACTTAGAGGAATATGATGCAAGTGGTTTCAGGTCATTTCACTTCTCACAGGTCCCGGAATGAGTCCTCCAGTGTGTGGGTGAGGGGTAACAGGGACGGTGAAAAATGGTGACAAATTGTTGTGTAACACATACCTTCTACCATACCTTTATAATGAAGTATTTGAAGGCCCTTCTCTCCAATATGTCCAACCCTTTGATGCCATAGCATGGTCTTTTCTCTAGAGACACTAGATTTTCTGCTCCACTTTCAAGAACCACAGAACTGTTGCACCCATCAACAATAGTGCTACCTTGCAGCTTGTACAAAGTTCTAACCTGAACTCCCTACATCAATACCAGTGCTCCCCAAACCATCTTGCAGGTGTCTTTCTTGAACACTATTTTTACACATGCATCATCCAACTTTCTTACAAAATTCAGATTTCTGGCCAATGTAGGAATATGTAGAACACCCGGAAGTGTTCTAACCCTTCCACCAACGATTCTAGGCTTCCTATCATCCCCTCAGAAGACATCACCACCATCATATCTCTCATACTCACATAACCACTCTCTATGGGGAGTGAAGTGAAATGATGCACCTGAGTCAATCAACCGTGCCTCATGATCTACATGTGTACTTGAAGAAGAAGCCAAGTACACATCCCCACCTTCATCTGAGGTGGTTTTCACCTCTACGAAAGGAGCATCATCAAATCCCTTTCCTTTGTTAGGAGCCTTATATTTACATTCCCTTTTGTAGTGCCCTTCCTTTTTGCATTTCCAACACACCTTTACAGATTTTCCTGGATATTTACATCTCCCTCGAGATTTAGATCTCCCACTTGATTTATTTTTGTTTCTGTTATGGGATTGTCCTCATACAAACAAGGCATCACCATTTTGGCTCTCCATATTTTTCTGTCTCATCTCCTCCATCAGCAAGGATGAGACTATTTCATCAAACTACAAGGCAGTTGCATTGCCACCTATTGTAATAACCAGACTATCCCATGAATATGGTAGATAACACAACAAACTAATGCACTTATCTTCATCTAAAATTTTAATATCAACAGACAATAATTGGCTTACCACAGTATTAAATGCGTTCATATGCTCTATCACTGACTCTCCATCTTTCATCCTCTGGTTACATAGCTTTTTCTGTAGGAACAGTTTATTCACCAGAGACTTAGATTGGTACAAAGTCCCTAATTTGTCCCATAAAGCCTTCATCGTAGCTTCCCTTGATACATTCAACAATACTTAATCTGAGACACACAATCGTATTATGCTCTTTGCCTTCCGATCCAACTTCTTCCATTCTTCATCAGACACCCCCGTTGGTTTAGTACCTAGATCTACTCTGACTCACTGATCTTTGTCCACCAACAGATCGTCCATCTTGAGTTTCGATAACACAAAACTCTAACCATTAAATTTCTTGATCTCTATCTTTCCACTGCTTGCCATCTTCTTTCACCACCAGAATCAATCCCACAAATCTCCCACTGAACAAGGTATACCACAAGCCCGAGAAAAACCCTCAGCAACAGAGGCGTCCCCTTGAAGCCAAAACAACTATGATACCAAATGCAGGTTTTAACCCCGTATAGAAATTACATGCATACGAAATCTAAAAACAGAAAATAAACAAAGGCAATAGCATATCACATAAAACAAAATATACATAGAGACTTTTCCCCTAGATCCCAAAAGCGGGAACACCAGATTGATTTTTCATTATATTCCTTTAAATGTTACAATACATTTATATGCATGCCTACCTGCATATCTTGCTATTTCTCCTTGCCTTGTTGTGTTGCTCCTTGCCTTGCTTCTACTTTTCTATTCCTTTGTACCGTGCTCCTCCTCATGCATACCTTGTTGTTCCTTTGACATCAATGACAATAATTCCATCAAAATGGGCACCTTTGAAAACTTTGCCCACAAACGTATATAAAAGCTAAGTTCATTCATTCATTGGGGGGAGGTAGTGTAGAAACTAGCGTAGGCGGGGCATGAGTTTCGAGACAAGGAATCTTTTCTTCGATATTCTTATGCAAAATCTTGGAGGAATCTAAAAGATTCTGTGGAGGACAATTTTTCACAATGACATAAACATGCCAACTTTATACTCAAAAGAACTAGAATTTTATAGAGAACATGATGGTGTGGTTTGTTTCCCCATCTGAGCACTAGAACTTCAGGTGGCCAGTAACGAGGAATATTTAAAAAATCTTGTGGAATCCAAAATATCCCCTTGGAGGCTAATTTTTTGCAGAGGCGGAATGATGTCAACTTTATAGTCATTTTTCATAGAATTTCGCAAGGAGCATAGTGGTGTGCTCAGAATTTTCATCCAAGCACCGAATTTTTCAGCTATCACCAGGAAGGAATCTTTGAGATTCATGAGGGTCTAGATTTCGACAGTGTTAGAAAGGGGTCAATTTTATAGTTTTTTACACGATTTCATGCCATTATTTCAGCGTTGCAGTCCATTTCATCAGCTGAGATTTTCATTTTCCATCCATCCTTGAAAGTGGAGGTATATGATGCAGTTATGCCATGTTTTTATTTTGATTCCTTGCTATGCTGATTTTGTTGTCGAAATCCTTATTACATTATGTTTAAGGATACTTATATGCCGCATCATTCAAATTTTATTAGCTTTTCATGCTAAAGGAGGGCTCATTTGAGTGAGAGTTCCTATAGGGAGAGCATCTCATGGAGAAACATGCCACTCTAGTTGATGTAATTTGTCCTTGTAATGACAAATAATATACTATGTACATCATCATCATCTTGCAACATTTAATGAAGCGACCTCCCCACTGTTGACACCGATCCAAGAGATGTAACCCACATTGGGTGAAATCTGTTATCAATGTGTCCATGTTATTTATTTGATGGTTTTCTTTATGTTTCGTCTTATTTAAATCATGCACATGTGGCTTTTCATACTCTTTCATACACAATTCTGAAAACATCACATAAGTAAAAGATCTTGGTTAATTCTGGTAGTTGAAGAGATCTAGATCAATTTTTCTATTAGAACGGTCTTCTCGTTGATGTGAATTGCAAGTGTGAGTGATAACCAAAGATTGAACGTGCAATAAGAATGGAAATTGAGAACAGCAGAGATATCTACGATGATTGCCTCAGGATAGCACACATGGTGGACATAATGTATGCAGATTATGAGGGGAAGATGACAAGAGAGGAATGTGATAAATAAGAGAAGAGGACGATGCTCCATCTACCCCCTCAAGTGAACATTCATCTTCTTCATCGTCCTCTCATCATTTAGATGAGGATATCAATAAGAGCCTTCAAGGAGAGAATGTTGGATTGAGGATACTTCTACAAGAAGAAAAAGAGGAGAAGAAAAGAGTGGAGCTTCATTTACGAGCCATGGAAGAGGCCTTGGAAAAATTGAATTGTAATGAAGGCTTAGAAAATCCATCATCACCTATGTCTGAATCAACAACTAAGGTAAATAATTTTGATCATTCTTCAATTTCATTTTCACAAGGTGTTATTTCTGTTGGAAACATAGAGGTACCCATTTCAAGAACTAGCATGAGAATCCTTACCAAGATGGGGTATAAAGGAGGAGGACTTGGTCTTAATGGCCAAGGAATGACTCAACCATTGGAGGTTGTGCAAAGACCTCAATTTGTAGGTTTGGGGTATAATGAAGGAAAGTGATCAAAGGTAGAATAAAATTCCAAGACATTGTAAAAGCCATTAGAGAATGAGGATGATTAGAACACATCATAATCCTCCCATGGAAGTGCATATTGTAGAGGAAGAGTTAAGGAAAGCTCTCATCACCAAGGTTCCACTAGAGACAACCAAGAAAGGTATAAACAACCTCTATATTCTAAATTTCATCTTGGTTATAAGCATGTTAGTGATGAGAAAAAATTACAATGTAGAAAACCATGTAGTTTTTGTGGTTTACATAACCATGTGGTTGTTGAGAGCTAGAAGAGAACGGCATCAAGAAAGAGGATGAAACATGAAATGCATTCTCCACATCAAAAAGCCACATATTGGAGGCTTCGTCCAGAGCAATGTCTCAAGGTCAAAGTACTTGTGCAAAAACTAGACAGTGAAGGTGTTCAATAAGAAAATCCACCACATTCCTGGTGGTTCACTTTGTTGAGTAATAGATAGTTTTACTAGATATGGTTGCTTGTCATGGCCGCATTTTGTAAATCATGTTTTGAAATATAGATGTAAAAGTGATGATGTGTTTTCCATCGCTTATTAAAGCAATAATGATGTTTTGGTATTTTATTGATAGTTGGGGTATTGGTTTCTATTACGATGTACACTTGACCAAAGAGTGTGTTTTATAAATTCTTGGCAAGTATAGGGATGATTGGGTCATGATTGGTTATGTAATTGAACATGTAATTTTTCAAAGATTGTACTACAAGTTTGCAGACGATTCAGGTGTCGGTTCACTTATGGCTCTGAAGAACAAGGGTGAAGGACAAGGAAGTGTGACTTGTCAAGACACTTATTGTGCAGACAATGTAACATGACAGTTGTAGATTATGTTCATGCTTTTGGAGGACCAAAGCTCCTCAGTGGGGAGGAATGATCTAGGTGGCTTTAGAAACCCTCAAAATTCAGAATTCGCTCAAAATAGATAAAAAATAAAAGTCATCAATTGATGTGAAACCAATACTAGATCATATTTCTTGTCATCCTGATTCCGACAACATGAACGAAATTCAAATACGAGTTCGTATGCTCAAGATATTCACGTTCAATTTTTTGATCAAACTAAGCCAAGTGGTAACCACTAATGAGGAAACAATTTGGCAGAGTCTTGGCACACTGAATCCAGCCACTGAAATGGGTGAATTTGTTGCCTACTTAATTTTTATAGTAGCTCTTAAAAATTGGTGGACGAATTTTGAATAGTGGCTTGTTATAAAAACAAAAAAATTTATATAAAAAGGGAGGTGCGGGCCACCACCTACACCATCCCACCACATCATACATATTTATATATATATTATGGTTTGCATATGGTCAAACCCTACCAAGTGCATGCCACACTGAAAAAAAAAAACCATATGTTATATATAATGGACCAATGCCCTGCCATTAATAGCCGAGACAACCACGTATATGATTGGGGTCAGCGAGGGTTGAACCCACATGACTGTTAAGTCACCCTGCCAAATGGGCGGCCCCACATAACATGACTCCAATCAACATGCACCATCGAAACATAACTGTAATGGTTATTCGGTGTATACAATATGCACCACCACAAAACATTAAACCATAACATCCAACGGTTATGTTGAATGCCAATATTACACTGCTGCTCCAAAATGACCATTGGTACAAAATAATACCCTGCAAAAATTAAAATTTAATGCCAAAATTTTGACAGTGGGTGGGTTTTGATCCTGGACCACCCGCACTCGAAATTTAGCACTCTGTCAACAACACAAACGGGCACGTTTGAAAACTCCGCCCTTAAACATATATAAAAATTGAGTTCAATTATTTTCTGAGGTGGAGGTAGCACAAAACCTAGCCCATGCAGGGGCATGAATTTCGATACAGGGAATATTTTCTAGAATATTCTTATGCAAAATGTTGGAGGAATCTAAAATATTCCCTAGAGGGTGATTTTTCACAATGACAAAAACATGCAAAATTTATACTCAAAAGAACCAAAATTTCATAGGGAACATGATGATATGGTATGTTTCCCCATCTGAGCAGTAGAAATTAAAGCAGCCAACAATGAGGAATCTTGACAAAGGTGGAATGATGTCGAAATTTTAGTCATTTTTCACAGAATTTTGCAAGGAGTGCAGTGTTGTGCTCAAAATTTTCATCCGAGGAGCGGATTTTTTTACTATCGCTAGGAAGGAATATTTGGGGGAATCTTCAAGATCCTTGAGGATCCAAATTTTGATGGTGTTAGAAAGAGGTCAAGTTTATAGTAGTTTAACATGGTTTCATGCAACGATTTCAATCGTTCAGTCCATTTCATTAGCTGAGCTTTGAATTTTCCAGACATCCCCAAAAGTGGAGGTATATGATGCAGTTATGCCATGTCTTTCTTTTGATTTATTGAGATGATGATTTTTTTGTCAAGATACTTGCTACCATTATGTTGAAGGATACATATATTCCACATCATGTGAGAATTTATTAGGTTGTCATGTTGAAGGAGGGCCCATTTGAGTGAGAGTTCCTATAGGGAGAATGTCTCGTGTAGAGACATGCCACTCTGGTTGATGGAATTTATCCTTGTAATGACAAAGAATATACTATGTAAATCATCATCATCTTGCATCATGTAATGAAGCGACCTCCTCACTCTTGACACTAGGCCTAGAGACATAACCCACACTAGGTGAACTCTATTATCAATGTATTTGTGTTCACTATTTGATGCTTGTCTTTATTTTTAGTCTTCTTTAAAGAATGCACATGTGGATTTTCATACTCTTTCATATGTAATTCAACTAACATCACAAAATTAAAAGATATTTTTTAATTCCAATAGCTAAAGAGATTCAGATCAAGGGGGTAAAGTGAAGAAGAAAGGGGGCAGTGATCAAACAACATAGGTTATCACCACTCAAACCTTTGCATCTAAACCTACTCCAACATGTTCTTTGTGTGATCTTGAAGGTCATGCCACCAATAATTGTGACAAACTCCCCCAGTTAAAGGGTTTGATTTCCTTGGATGAAATTTAGAAAAACCCAAGAGTTCTTAAGGTCCAAGTATCTCTACTTGAATAATATAAGAATAACAAAGAATTATGAAGAAAACACCCTTGAATTTTTTGTGAAACATATGGTCATTACTCCCATAAATTTCCTTATCTCTCACATTTTCATGATACTCTCCTTATTCTTTGTGATATGTATGTTGTTGGTAGTGCGATTTCCATTCCTCTACTTATGGCCCCTATCACGTCTTATTTTCTAGGGAAGTGACCCACTCAATCCACTCCCATGAATGGTCCTCCTAATGTAGATATGGAAAAAACAATGTACATATAATTTATTTGTAATCATATATGGGTTCGACATCTTAAGACTCCCCATGAGTGTTTAACTGTATAACTTTAGAGACATATTTTGTCTTTGGGTTGAATTTACTCTCAATATTGGTGGAGCTTCAGTACACTAGTGACCATTGTTCCTTTATACGTGTGAACCATGTGAACCATGTCTCTCATAGTGGTCCTTCCAAGTCTCAAATTCGAGTGTTCCACCCAAATGAACACATTATGGAGTCTTTCACCATTGCTAGAGTATTCATGGGATAATTCGCATCATCGGTCATATTTTCTTCCACTTCCATCAATTCCATTTCACCAATATGTTATGGAATCAAAAGTATTTATGCATGGTCAAGTATATTGGTTTGTAAACCATGTATTTCGAATTTATAAATTTGAATGACATCCACCTTGTGGCCATTACATTGTTAAACAATGTTTGGGTAAATGGGCATACCATTTTGAGGGTCGAGAAGAATTTTTTTCCCCAACCTTCATATCACATCTAGTAGTGTAAAATCTAGTCCCATCATTCTTCCCCATATTGAATAACATCTAGAGTCCCATGTCCCTCTAAATCACCCTCCATATGATCCACTTAATCATTCCTATATCTTACCTCCACAACCTAGTTCCTTTGACATTCATCTTGTTCAACTCAAGTTTTGTCTTGGTGAGCATTGATTCACTATCACCCAATCCACTCTTTGTTATGATGAAACCAAAGATTTAGTACTTTGACTCATACATATAGTTCCAAGTGAGATAGAACTTCCACAATTTCCTTTATCCCATTGTAATCATCTCTTCTTTCCATTAGAAGATAACCAAACCATAGCAAATGGCGACCATAAAAAAAAATGCATTATCACATGATGTATAACATCATGGAGTATTGTCATCATATAAATGGAATCTACTGCTCCAAATAAATTTGACATGTCTATAACATGATACATATAAATCCAGCTGAGGGCATCTGATTCCCACATTTGCATACTTGATCAATCCCCTCCATCATGATTTGGTTTAGGGTAGCATCTAATGCTTGTGGGTGTGATGGCGTGATCTAGACTTAAGTAGGAATGCAAAAAAATACAGAAATACCTATATACGTAGAGATGCAACATAAATAAAACTTCAATTCATTAATATCAAAGAACTGAATATGCTTACATACAAAGATAAAAATGAACTAGCTTAGGAGATGGTAGCTTATCTATGAGAAGAGATGCAGAAACTACATGCCTTTGAATTGTGTTACAATGAGGCTCAAAGGACTATTTATTATTCAGAAACAATGGAAAACCCTAAACATCCAAATAACTAACCCTAGGAGGTGAAGTGGCAAAACCATGGGCCTCGTTTGGGTAAATTGGTACATCAACTTCCTGGGACCATAACTTTGGCATATGATATCCATTTGTCTATCATAATACCTCATTTCAAAGATCTCAAAGAGAAGGATGAAAAGAAAATTGCTACCTTTTTGGGGATTTTATAGTCTCTATGTTTACCCTAAAATCGTCATTTAGGGCCTAAAATCAGCTACAAAAGTTTAGGACCCAAAAATCTACCAAAAATAGTAAATTGTGCAACAATGAAGGAAAATGAAAAATCAAAAGAGACGTGTTGGGGTTCCAAGTGGAATAGGCGGGTGGCCACCAATATCCACCTGGATCATTCCTCCCCCCTTAGGAAGCAATGGTTCCCATTGCATTGAGTACCTCCATGAGATGGGGAAACTGCTACTCAACTTGCTCCTTGGTGAGCCGCTTTCCTTGGTGTAGGAGTTTTCCAGCTTTGACAACCTGATACGCTTGGATATTCTACTGGCAAGTGTTCTTAATATGTGTTTCCATGATTCGATCAGTTGTGTCTTGGTCCATGTAGTCTAGGTTTAACTCTGTTGGTGTGAGTTGTTCTGCAATGTCTGATGTATCTAGTAATGGTGGAAAGTATGGTCGAAGGCAGTCCACATTGAACATTGGGTGCATGCCAAGGAATGGTGGCACGCTCAGCACAAAATCATTTTCCCCGATAGCCTTAGTGATGGTGTAAGGCACATATCATAGCGGGCGATGTTTGTGGTGGGGCCCAACAAGGCGCTCTTTCTACAGATGTAACCAAACTTTGTCGCCCACCTCGAACTTGAGTGGAACTCAATGTTGATCATGGTGCTACTTTTAATTAGCATTGGCTTTGTCAAATATGTCATGGACCTATTGGTAGATGTGTTGAATGCACTCAATGAAGTTTCTAGCCCTGTTAACTTCAAACTGGACATGAGCCAAATCTACTTGAGAAGTTGCAAATGGTATGACAACATCAATGTGACATAGTGGTTGGAATCCCAATCCCACTTGAAAGGGGCTATGGCTAGTTGAGCTATGGAGAGCTCTATTGTAGTTGTGTTGGATATAGGGGAGGCTTTCATCCCATGTGTGTGGGTGCTTCGAGTTTTACATATGAAAAATGTGTACGATCATCTTATAGACGACCTTTGTTTGGCCATCAGTTTTGGGATGGTAAGTCGTGGACTTAGTGAGATTGGTATCCAACATCGACCAGAGACTTAACCAAAATTTACATAGGAACCTATTGTCTTGATCTGAGATAATGGATTGTGGGATCCCAAAATGCATCCACACTCATTCAAAGAAGAGCTTAACAATGTCTTATGCCATGACACTCTTCTTGCAAGCCGCCAAAATTGCCATCTTAGAGAATTTGTTGACGACCATGAAAACGAAGTTGTTGCCATGATTAGTAGAAGGAAGACTCGACGTGTAATCCATGGAGACAGATTCCCAAGGTCGACTAGGAGTAGGTAGAGGAGTATATAGTCCTTGCTTCTTGATGGTTGGTTTGGTAATGGCACAGGCAGTACAAGACCTGATGTACTTCCCAACATCTTGTCGAAGGCTCAACCAATGAAATACTTCTGCAGTAATGCCACTATTTTCTCTACTCGAAAATGTCCAGCTACCCGACTCTAGTGCGCCTCCCAAATCATCTTGGCATGCTTGCTTGAAGGAACACATATGTGTCCTAGGTGGAATAAAAGTGCATCCTAGAGGTGAAAATTTGGAACTTGCTTACCTTCTTGTTGTTGGGAAAAGTATCCAATACGGAATGACCCTATCCCACTCTAAGGGTGATAGTACCTCAGCAACAACTGAATGCAAAGCTATTCAAGATTACTTCTTTATGAGATGAGAGAGAGAAGAGAAGGATGATCCACTAACTGTTATCTTGCGCTAATGGTTGATCCAATCTTCGCTCCTTGCTGCTTGCTCCTAGCTCCTTGCTCTTTCACCGGCCCAGCTACACAAAGATCCTGTAAAAGCACAAGAAAAGGAAACTACAAGAAGCATACATCCATAATCGATTCAGGGATTAGCATAAATCAAATATACAAGCATCAATTCACCATAGAGACACATGCATATAGAAGAACCTCAAATGCTTTATTAATGGAAGAAGCAAAGTTCTGAGAGAGTTACAACCATAATAGGCCCAATCCAGCAACACCTCACAGCAGAAAGAAATCTCCTCTTCACCTTCTTCAAAGCAATCACCCAATAGTTCTATACACAAACAAACAGCACTTCCTTACTTGCACAAAATTCCAGCCTCCTTAGACCTCATGAGAGAGCTCTATATATAGGAGATTTGGAGAAAGGATGAGTCAGCTTGAGGCTGGCATGAAGCTGACTAGTGTCCTCTTCCACTTCAGTTAAACTTTAGTTCTTGAGTCCACTTGGAGATTCTTGCTTCCACTTGGAGATCAAGACCCTCTTACTCATCACAAGGCGAATTCCTTGACCCAAGTGTCAGTTTGGAAGCTTCCTGGGCAATTGACACCTTGCAGAATGACTGTTCCACTTGGCCAATCTCGCCCAGCGCAGGTAGCCTTCATTAGATTTGACATTCGGCGCAGGTACAGAGTGGAGCAGTTGAAATTCAGCGCAGATGCTCAGTGGAGCAGTTGACATGATCCAGAAACAGCTTGGTTTTGAGTGTTTTCAGGTGGAGAACTGATTTTCAGTGCTATGGTTTGCTGACCTTGTTCCTCTAGGGGTAGGAACAACATGTTTAGGGGCTTTGGATCCCTCAGATTATTGACATTTCATGCTTCATGTTGTTAGGCACAAAAATGTCTATAACAATTGCCCCCTAAAGTATGAGGTCGTTTATCGGGTGAAATGCTTTATCAGGAGGATCCGAAGTTCATTCAATCGCTGAGAGGTGCCCTGTAATAAAATACAATACAATACATTATTTTTCATTCTGCTTTCATGATCTAGTTGAGGCGGGCATTCCCATGCTCAGATTTATAAATTCATTTTGGTACATAGAACAGACAATCGTCTGATGGTAGACTGATAATTCTCTGCTGAAATTATCATCCTTTGAGTAGGATGATCATCTGTTGCAATGATGTACATAACAAATGTCTTCATATCCTGAATATATATATCGCAGCCTGGATGGATGAAACTAGATCCGGGGTCTTCAAACTCGTTCGATCTTCACTCTAAGTACAAGTCGATCCATGTGAGAATTGCGTTGAAGTCGAACATGGAAAGACATCGCTTGATTACCGGTCAATAATGTAAACCGTTAACAAGCGCGAGAGGAATCACCAATAATGACAATGACCCTCAAGGTACTACAGTACAATTCACGTGGTGTGAATAAAGGACTTGGCGTCGAACACCACGCAAAATCTTCTGGTCGAAGGTCATTGATGTATACCTGTCGCCGGAAGTGAGAAACTTGCCATTGAGGCATGCAAGCTTCAAAGTACTGGGGGGGTGTTCCTAGATCAACTTCTTGGATAATGAGCTGAAGTCGACAAGAAGCGATTCGTCAAAGGAGGGCCTTAATGAATCCCACATCAGTGACACGGAACGGAGCTAATGATTTTAGTGGAGGTGAAAACAATCTGTGAAATATGATTCAGGGTGGCGATCATGGGTGGATGAAGGATAATGTATGGCAGTCGATGGGACACGGTTGACTCTTTCTGAACAACATCTCTTGAACATATAACAACACAGATGTGATGGATCGGTAGCATTACCCCAAATGTGGATGGTTTGGCGAGGACCATGGTGATGAGACCGGTGAATGAAACAACCTAACCCGATGTGATATGGAGGACAAAGTGTCATGTTCAACAGCGACTTGCTACCATTAAAGCTTTGAGGTTCTCCCAATTTTTCCCCAGCCATTTCTGACCAGTACCTCTTTATTTTTGTCAAGATTGAGGAGGATAACATATGCTTGTTCTATAACCTGCCCTTCGGGCAAGCCCATCACTATGTTTTAACGAGCCTAGCGATAGGGAAACTCGTTCTCGTCTAAAGACAAGTTTGTCGCTATTTAATCATTTTAACGAGTCTAACGACAAGGAAAACTCGGTCCTTTTCATTTTTAGAGAGTCTGAAAAGGTACAGAAAGCTAACTCCAAAATTCCTTTTTCGTCATCTAATCCCTTAAGTCCGAAAAAGTATAAAACAATACAGAAGGGATGAGTTTTCGATTACTTTAACGAGCCGAATAAAAAAAGCGCTCGATCTTTTTGTGCAATAATCCCTCAAGTCCAAAAAGATTAAAATCTAGAGGAGGGATAGCTCTTCCGGTCACTTTAACGAGCTAGAAGGCCAAAACTCGGCAAACTTTTCATATTTTACGAGTCAGGAGAAAAGAGCTCAAAGAAGACTCGTCTTTTGAGGAACGAATGATAAACAGGGATAGCAGCAGATTCCAGGTACAGGTTGGAATTTTCCAATCACGGCAGTGTCACAAGGATGGCTAGGTGAAATCACTCTTCGCAGTTGTTCCTAAAAATGGGTAAACAATCATATGGAGGTGAACGATTGGCCAAATGAAATGGAGGTGGCAGGTGCAAAACACGACCAAGGCTTTTATGGCTAATAAATTTATGATCACAATGGTTATTTACCGGTACTGAGTTCATTTTTTAAAGAGCTTGAATGCGCCAAAACACTGCTCAAAAGCTTATGTTTATTTTTTAACGAGCATGAACTATGACGCTAAAGATGCTCGGATCTCGCTTCTCTATTTTCTAATGAGCATAAATTCCGCGATAAAACTGCTTGATTATACCAGTCATAAGATAAGAATGTCTCCTGTGAGATAGCTATTTTTTATGGAGCTTTATCTCACGAAGTTTTTCTCCTCATTTGGAAAATTTTGACCTTTGCCCCACATCCTTTCTTTATGCAAGTTCGGAAACAACTAATCCAAATAAATAACCGCTCTTTGCTTGCACTCCAAAAGGTTTGCATGCCCCCAGGTATAAAATACAATTTCAAGGCTGCCCCTACTTATCCGATAAAACATTTGTTTTAAAGGGTGAGGCTTGCCTCTTTCAAGTTATCCCAAAAATGGTTTTATTTGCTACCGCAAATGAAACTCTTTCTTCGGCGATGTCTATCATTAGGTTACTCAAAGATGGTTACAATTTGTTGCAGCAAAGGAATCTCTTTCTTTGGAGGCTGCCCCTACTTATCCTTCAAAACATTTGTTTTGATGGGTGAGGCTTGCCTTTTACCCAAAGATGGTTACAATTTGTTGTCGCAAAGGAATCTCTTTCTTTGGCATTGCCTACCTATTTAGACAAAGGTGAATGACTAGAAATCATCAAACACATAACTTTGACAAAAGAATCCTGTTATAGAACAACCCATTTTCCTTCCACGGACGGGGTACGGACTAGTCATATTCCTTGGCGGAAATTCTACTTTATACCCAAGGTTTCCTCTGCCCGAAGCATACCAGGATGCATGCCCCCTGGGTTCCAGTCCCATCTTTCCGAATCACTCGCACTCATCGGGAAGGAGGACTGGGGGTGGAGACATTTCTTTGGTGAATAGACCATTGAGGGTTGGTATTTGACTATTTGCGATGCGTGATCCCGGAAATGAAAGTTGGTCTACGAGCTTGACCACCCTTCCTTCGTGTGGAAAACACATTACTCTAAAAAGTGAGGAGACTATAGCTCCCATGCAATATATATAGTCTCGTCCAAGGAGTAGGTTATAATCCAAGGGTCCTTGAACGACCATCATGTTCATTTGAATGGTCTTCCCTTTCAATGTAACAGGTACATTGGGGAGGATCCCTAATGGTCGACTGTTTCCTTTATCAAAACCCGAGAGATTTCTTATCTCAGGCAAAAGCTCTGGGGAACCCAGTGCTTTCCAAGCAATAGAGGAAATGATACTCACAGATGCCCCTTCATCAATGATAGTTCCAGCCATTACCATTCTGTAGATTTGGACTATGATTCTGAATGGTATACTGGCTGGTAACCGAGGTCTGCCTAGTCGGTTCCAATCATAGGACACAACCAGGTTGCTTGGTGGTGGGACCGAATACACGGCCGGATACGATCCTAACGATGTTCCTTCCTGCGATAAAGGAATGGGCGCATTGCCCTGATGCTCATCAAAATCTGTGTTGATGAAAAGAATCTGGATGGTGTCATCCTTATTCTCTTCAGTGAGGATGTCATTTGAAGATGAATCTTCAGTGACGGTGTCATTTGAGGATGAAACCTCTGAAGGAAGAACCGGGTCAACTGCCGTATCGACCTTTAGACTTTCGTTTGGTCTGGATTCAGTAGGTTCATTTTCAATGACTGACGCTTCAGCTGGCCACTTGAGCAGGCCAGCTGTATTTTCAACCAACGAAGGACTTGGCACGAGTTTTTTGTATCCAGGAGGAAGTATCACCGGTGAAACCGGACGATCTTCCAAAACTCTCTTCACTTCGTCTAAGAAGGGAAAACGGTGGATGGCGTGATTGCCTTCACACAGTATGCAGGGGGATCTTGTTCCCCCTCTTTGTCTTGAACCTTCACTTTCGCTGGTTGACGGTACGCAATCAACATTGCTATCAGAGGTTGATGCTCCCGAATTGTGCAAACGAGGTGACCAGTCCCTTAGTATCCCGGGAATACAGGGACAATCTCTATGGAAGTGGTCTCCTCTACATATGACACATGGCGATTTAGGCCCGGTCTGTGCTGTGTGTGGGTTTTTGTCAGATGTCTTTTGCTTGCCCCCAGACGCCTTAGGCTCCTTCTTTTTCCTCTCTCTCTTCTTCTTCTCCTTCTTCTCCATGGGAGCTTGGCTTTTGCCAGCCCCACCTTGTGAAGATGAAGGATTAGAGGAAGAGTTATAAGAAGTAGAAGGCTGGTGGGCAGTTCTAGACTGATCTAACTGTTGACTCGACTGCTCAGGAACCATGGTGGTCTGAACTACATTAGTTGAGAATAGCCAAATAGGCAGGCCAATTGTCAGTCCTGGAAGCGACAATGTGGCCATGTGGGGCGCACCGACTTCTCCTCAAGAGGAGAATGGACTAGGATTTCCATCATGTGGAGTTCCTTGGTTGGGGCGTTCCATGTTCTCAACTTAAGATCAACGCGGGAATAGGAGGTGATTATGTTCCGTTTAAAATAAATTTTATAACGACGCTTAGACACAACTTGCTTTTTCAATTTTTAAGAGTCGAGAAAAAGCTAAAGATGACTCTAGTCTCCTTCGATGTTTTAACGAGCCCGAAGTGACAAATGCTTGGATGGAATTTTTCAGTTATAGAGTTTGAAAAAGGCCAAAAGAAACTGCTCTGGAGTTCTAGGCAGAGGGTGTGCCAAACTTTTCACAAAACCACAGAATACGTTTTACGGTACGGGTGGTCGATCTTCGTGAATGTTGTGTTCACTGCATTGCGATCTGTAGGGCGGCCGACACGGTTTCCTATTGGATAAAGGCTTTGTTCCTATAGGGGTCTCCCAATATATACGCGACGGTACGTGGGAGCACAAGTCCGTATTGATACTTATCGCTTCACCGTGGAGGAATCACCCAACCACTCAACGCTAAGATATCACGTTTAACGATGCCGGAACACGTCTCTAGCTTAGACCTCTAGATGTTTGCGTTATGTTTCAATGCGTTGTTATGTAAAT
The DNA here is from genome assembly GCA_031772625.1 of Pinus tabuliformis. NCBI lineage: Eukaryota > Viridiplantae > Streptophyta > Pinopsida > Pinales > Pinaceae > Pinus > Pinus tabuliformis. Next base: position 53,064,907 of record CM062806.1, on the reverse strand, counting down.
TCAATTTATTTTAAGGTTGATCTTGTTTAGCAGTTTGCCTTTATGGATCACCACGAGATGTATGATAACACTCCTAAATGCAGTCTAAGATGCTAAGCAAGCTTCTCAATCTTTCAACTTTGAAAACCTTAACTACTGAGGGAAAAGAAAGATAACACCTTTTCACACAGATCATAGAGCACACACTAATGCACTTTTTCCTAAATCAACATGCAAGTTGTCATAATGCACATGCACAATGCAAGTATTTCTTTTCTCTTTCTTAATGTTGGTGAAATGCAAAAAGAAAGCTGTTGTATAATTTTGAATCCAATTTCAAGTGAAAGCAAACAAACTTGTCCAAAATCAAAAGACACCTTAAGATTTACTTGTTTCGACACTAGAAATATATGAATTCAAACCAAATGACGAAAGCAAAAGCTCAATCAGCTATGAATAGCAAACAAACTAGCTCTTAAGATCAAAATGACACTTTATCACAGGTCTAGATCTAAGAGGCCACAGCAAGACTAGTTCACTTTCGTTATGGGAAACTGTAAATGTACAAGAAATACACAAATAAAAAACACAGTTTCTTTATACAACCGAGGCGGAATACTGACAAGGAAAGTTGGTTTCAGATAGGCACACTGACTGGTAACAAACAGCAAAAACAAGAGTGAAAACAAGGCAAGAAACAGCAGGAAACCCCAGCAGCACAAGGCAGGACTGGTCCAGCGCAGGTGGAACACTGCCTGTTTGACCTTCAGCGCAGATAGCCCCTTCGGGAACTACGCTGAAATGCAAACAACCTTTGTACAGCCTGCAATGAAGAACGAAACTTTCGTTTCTAGTGGTTTCCGGGTCACAGATTGCTCAAAAATTCACGGTTTTTGCTCAAATCAGAAGCTATCAGTCAAGGACACACTAAGGGATGACAAGAAGGATGAAAAGCTATCACTAAGAGCTTATTAGAGTCCTTGTGGATCAGCTCTTCAAATCATAAACTTGCCCAGAAACTGAGCTAGAGTAGCTGCCCTCTACTTTGTATTTGAAGGATTCAAACACAGTTCGATTCGGTACTCCCTTTGTTTATGAAATGAATAGCAAAAAACACAATCAACGAACAAGATACGATCCCCAGTGGAGTCGCCAATTTGTTTTTGGGAAAAGTATCCAATACGGAATGACCCTATCCCACTCTAAGGGTGATAGTACCTCAGCAACAACTGAATGCAAAGCTATTCAAGATTACTTCTTTATGAGATGAGAGAGAGAAGAGAAGGATGATCCACTAACCGTTATCTTGCGCTAATGGTTGATCCAATCTTCGCTCCTTGCTGCTTGCTCCTAGCTCCTTGCTCTTTCACCGGCCCAGCTACACAAAGATCCTGTAAAAGCACAAGAAAAGGAAACTACAAGAAGCATACATCCATAATCGATTCAAGGATTAGCATAAATCAAATATACAAGCATCAATTCACCATAGAGACACATGCATATAGAAGAACCTCAAATGCTTTATTAATGGAAGAAGCAAAGTTCTGAGAGAGTTACAACCATAATAGGCCCAATCTAGAAACACCTCCCAGCAGAAAGAAATCTCCTCTTCACCTCCTTCAAAGAAATCACCCAATAGTTCTATACACAAACCAACAGCACTTCCTTACTTGCACAAAATTCCAGCCTCCTTAGACCTCATGAGAGAGCTCTATATATAGGAGATTTGGAGAAAGGATGAGTCAGCTTGAGGCTGGCATGAAGCTGACTAGTGTCCTCTCCCACTTCAGTTAAACTTTAGTTCTTGAGTCCACTTGGAGATTCTTGCTTCCACTTGGAGATCAAGACCCTCTTACTCATCACAAGGCGAATTCCTTGACCCAAGTGTCAGTTTGGAATCTTCCTGGGCAATTGACACCTTGCAGAATGACTGTGCCACTTGGCCAATCTCGCCCAACGCAGGTAGCCTTCATTAGATTTGACATTCAGCGTAGGTACAGAGTGGAGCAGTTGACATTCAGCGCAGATGCTCAGTGGAGCAGTTGACATGATCCAAAAACAGCTTGTTTTTGAGTGTTTTCAGGTGGAGAACTGATTTTCAGTGCTGTGGTTTGCTGACCATGTTCCTATAGGGGTAGGAACAACATGTTTAGGGACTTTGGATCCCTCAGATTATTGGCATTTCATGCTTCATGCTGTTAGGCACAAAAATGTCTATAACACTTCCGGGAGTGTCTAGTATGTGCTGCCAAATTCTAGATTGCTCTTGTAAATATGCAGCCAACCCATAGTCTCGTGCCCACAAGAGTTGAGCACAGTGGTCATCACCATGATCGGTGGTTGGCTGAGGTATTCTGCAACATTATTGGTGCTTCCCTTCTTGTACTTAATGTTCAAATGGAACTATTGCAAGTATGTGGACCATTTGTAATGGTGATCGTTCTACAACTTCCCTTGTGTCTGTATGAACTGCAGGGATTGGTGGTCTGTGTGCATAACCATATCCTTCCACAAAATGTAATGCTTCCATTCTCGATAGACCTGCATAATGGAATACATCTCTTTGTCATAGGTGGGATACTTTCGGACTATGTCTGAAAGTGTGTCACTATGATATTCCATTGGATGCCCATGTTGTGTAAAAACAACACTAATAACATAGTCGGAGGCATCTGTAATGGTTGTTGCAAGTATGGTAATGTAAGAACTAGTGCAGAGTAGAGGTGATGCTTCAACTTGGCAAACACCTTCTGTTGGGATTCAGACCAAAAGAAATTTTCTTTCACTCCACCCTTGGTGACTTGACTTAAAGACCAAGTGATATGAGAGAACCCCAAGAGGAACCTGTGATAGAAATGTGTAAGACCTAGAAAGTTGCGGAGCTCTGTTAGAGTGGTTGGGGCTAGCCAATCCCAAATAACTTGTATCTTGGTTGGGTCCACATGCAAACCCTTCTCATCAATGATATACCCCAGATATTGAACTCGGGTCATGAAAAAATTACATTTCCCCAAATTGGCACATAGCTTGTGTTGTCACATGGTCTAAAGGACCTGTCGAATATGGTGGAGGTGCTCTTCCCAACTCTAGCGGAAGATCAATATTTCATATAAATACACCACCATGAATACATTGGTGAAGCATCACAAGATGTCGTCAATCAATATCATGAAGGTTGCGGGGGAATTCGTCAAACCAAAATGCACGACCAACCATTCGAAAAATCCCTCCTTGGATTTGAAGGCAATCTTCCACACATCAGAGGGTTCGATAGGTACCTGGTGATAACCGGAATTCAAGTCAATATTGCTGAAATATTTGGCCCCTATGAGCTGATCCAAAAGGTCAACAATCCATGAGGTTGGGTACCTATTTCAGGTAGTAATCTTGTTCAACACCTGATAGTCAATACAAAGTCTCTAGTTCTTGTCCTTCTTTTGTACCAATACAATTAGGCTCCCACAGGGTGATGAACTTGGCCTGATGTGACCTTTCTGCAACAGATCCTGAATCTACCTCTTGATCTCATTGTTCTCTAGAACAGAGCGTTGATAAATCGATCCATTGGGTAGCGAAGTGCCCAGGGTCAGATCGATGGAGTACTTGACCTGACAGTGCAGAGGTACCCCGGTAGGTGAGGTGAAAATTTCCTTGTACTCCTCCACAACCTTTTCCATCTATTTCTTCTTTGTGAAGGAGCCCTGTCTGGAAGACATGGCCATAACTTTCTTCCTTCCCTGAGGGAAAATAATAAGGAAAACAAATTTCTTGGTCTAGGAAATGGTCTTACTCCATTTCTTTGCATTGATCAAAGAGATGGTGGTAGGTGGGGCTACCTCTGGTATCCTGTACAACTTATCGCCTAAAGTAATAATTGCGAAGCAAGATCTAGACTCATATACATCATGTTGATTCCACAAGTATGGTTGTCCTAATAATACATCACAAAATTCAAGAGGAGAAACATCACACAATAACTCATCCATGTAGGGCCTGATGCTGTAGGGAAGGTGACATTGTTGGCTGATGCGGAGATATCATCCTTGGTGAAGCCACCTGATGGTGTACAATTGTGGATGTGTTGTGGTTGGTAGGCACAATCGCTTCACGACCTCTGCTAAAATGAGGTTCTTTTGGCTCCTGATGTTGACAATGAACTACAGTGAAGAACCATTCACCCACATTTGTGAGTGGAAGAGGCATTCCCCCTCCTCTAGATCTTTATGCTCATTATTATGGATATTAGTGGTGGCCAAAGTAGCACTGGGCTCTGTGTCAATGATATACTTCCCTTTCTCATTCCCCTTGTTGGGTTCTAACTTAGTGTCGGAACATTCGCCTGATTCATGAAGCCTTCAACTCGGCCACCAGTGACTACTTGGCCCGACACTCACTCGTGTTGTGAGTGGAGATCTTACGGAGCTCACACCATTTTCCCATGTCCTTCTTTGTCTTCATGGTGTTGTTATTTACTTGCACCTTCAGCGGGTTGTCCTAGGATGCCCCACCTTGGATTTGTCCTTTGCTCTATGGTTTGGGTGTGCTTTTTCCTTTCTTTGGATTCACAAATCCAAAGTCTCACTTATTTTGTTTAAAATTATGCTCAATCTTGACAACATATCGGTATGTTGTGCCGAGGGAGGAGATGTCTAGGAACTCCATCTCATCCTAGATGTACTGGTGTAGACAGTCGCGGTACTTGAGTGCCAATTCCACTCAGAATCCTTGATACCTAGCTTCGTGTGAAGGGTATGGGAAACATTGGTAAACTCCTGCACGTCTTGGTCCCTTCCCTATTGTAGCGTGGTCGACTTTATGTATTTATCTTAATAGTTCTCGAAAGGGTAATATTGTTCCTTGATGGTGTCTCAAAAAGAATTCCAAGTGGGTGTGGCTGAAAACAGTAAGGATTCCCTCTCGTCCTTTTGTTCACAGTAAGTTTCCCACTAGTCGTTGACATCTGGGGCAACTTTGAGAAGTGAGAAACTATTTTTTTCCCGATTGGAAAAGTCATGAACTAAAAATTACTCTTCCAACAGATTTAACCATTTATCTATAACGTCTACGTCTATCTGTCCCTCAAATATGGGAATATAAGGGTTAACTTGTACCTTAAAAGGAGTGGTGCCTCCAGAGTGGCCGCTGGATGAATATGCATCGCCTGTGGGTAGTTGTCGAAGGATCTGGACAAAGTTATCCATCATCGTGTTCCATTGTTGCTCAAGGGCTTCCAAGAGCAATATTTTGAAAGGATATCTTGCCCCCTCATCTTTCTTTTCTTCCACCATGGGAGGCCGTCGGTTTTTGCGAGGCTGGTCTTGTAAAGGTTCAACTAGATCTAGTCCTAACTCATACCCTGACCTCCTTGGGGACATGCAAAGAAAAAATAGAGAAAGAGCAGACCCCTCTAATACCACTGACCCAAAATTATGTAGGAATGTAAAAAAATACATAAATACCCATATACATAGAGATGTAGCAGAAATAAAACTTCATTTCATTAATATCAAAGAATTGAAATATGCTTACATACATAAATAAAAATGAACTAGCTCGGGCAATGGTAGGTTATCTCACAGAAGAGATGCAGCGACTATATGCCTCTAAAATATATTACAATAAGGCTCAAAGACCTATTTATTTTTGAGAAATAATGGAAAACCCTAAACATCCAAGAACCTGACCCTAGGAGATGAAGCGCCAAAACTGTGGGCCCCGTTTGGGTAAATTGGTACATCAACTTCTCGGGGTCGTAACTTTGGCATACGATATCTGTTTGACTATCATAATACCTCGTTTCAAAGATCTCAAAGAGAAGGCTAAAAATAATTTGACAGGCTGATTTGGGACTTTTATGGTCTCTCTCTTTCCACTAAAAACGCGGTTTAGGACCTCAAAACGGCTTTGAAAGTTTAGGACCTGAAAAATTGCCAAAAATATTAAACTATGCTACAATTAAGGAAACTGAGAAACTGAAAGAGACAGTGTTGGGGGTCCAAGTGGAATAGGCGAGTGGCCACCAATATCCACCTGGATCATGGCTCCTCTAGCTCATTTTTCCTTTTAACTATTATTCAATCTCGCCCTAGGGCCCAAAGTTCTAAGGATGATTATCCTATTCCTTCTTCAATCATTTTTTTTTACCAAACTCTTTGGTGAACCATCTACACACTACATATAGATGATGATCAATACCTTACGTTAAAAAATTTTCCTCTATTTGATGACTCACCTACCATCTAGTCCTCCATGTTTGACTTTGTGGGGGGGTGACTCTAGAACTCCTCTTGTAGTTTATCCCCTAATATTTTTTAGCTTTGATTATTCACCAAGAAACATCTTTCCATGAAGCATTAAACTCATTCATTTTTGTTGATTTGACGATCCATCTGGAAGAAATTTTTTCATGATATGTCAACTTTGATGATATTTAAATCAAATTTCTTCAAATTCGTCTCTTGCACTCAAACATCGCCTTGTATTTTCACTTGTTGATAGTTTGTCAATTTTCTTCGTGAGTAACCACTATTTACTGATATTTATATCATCTCCTTTAGGCCCATTCCCCATGGCATTGACATATTATTGACACCATTCCATTCATTGAAATTTAATATCATTCCATGGATATCTCCTTAAGGATCCCCACACTTTGGTAGGTGGATCAACCCATCCATATCTTCCATTCGCCACCTATCAAGTGTTAGAGCCTTCTTAACATGGACACTCTAGCACCATTACCCTATGCATTTTGGTGCCCATGCCATTTCATCTCCTCCACTATGGGAGTCCAATTCGTCTTCATACCAGAGCCAACATCACTTGCATTTCTCATTTTCTTGTTGACAACCCATGTCCCCCCAAACTTCTCCCTCTTCTTACCTCTTTGTTTACCCCAATAGGGCCTTGTATCTCTTGCACTTAGTTTTGTGAGTGGCATCACCATTAACTTGCGCTTATTCAAAGCATCAAACATGAGTGACCATTATGTCTTGTTGAGTCTGTTTAGAATCATATTGAGTCCTATTACAATATTTCAACACCACAGTGCCTTGTACCCATCTTGTATTGTTGAGATTTATCCTCCATATATTTTAATTTGTCTGTGAAGAGCTATTTTATGAGTAATTGACTATCCCCTTTGGAACTTTTCTAGTCATTACCAATGTCATCTAAAATTATCTATTTATTGTTTATAATATTACATAAAATTAGATTTTTCTCATTAAATAATATATCAAATATATGTCATTTTGATTAAAAAATAGAAACTGTAAAGTGAAGTGCCATATTTTGTTCCAACTGATGTCCATCTTCATAAATTATGAATGACTTATCCACTGGATGGGTCACTCGTGCAATTGGCATAGTTTATAATTAACATTATAAAATTTATTTGTGCTCATCTATGGAAAGTTAAAAGGCATACCCTATACCATTGGAAAGGTCTTAGAATAAACTTTCCAACAATATATCTTATGCTCCCATTTGAGCTAGGTAATTGGAGTAAAAATTCCTTTAAAGATAACGTTTCCAAATGGGGGCTACTTATATTTTAGTTGGTTCATCTTGAAAAGATATTTCATATATCCTTATTCTTATGGAATCAGAGAGAGTTCCATATAGCGCTGGAAAGGCCTCAAAATTTACTATTTGACTATGTAGTATCCTCTTGGATTTGGACAACATTTGACATCAATAACAAGCATTTTCAACAGATTGAACAATGACTTAGCATTCCTTTAATGACATTAATGACGTGAGAGGACCCAAAGGACCCATCTAGGCTGCGAGATCATATTTAGATTCCTCACCTTGATTGCAGAGTGGTTATGCTTTTTGATCTTCTATTTCTATTTACTTTTATACAAGGCCACGTAGGCGAGTTACACTGTGTCTAGTTATTTTTGTTTCTTTAACCTCATAGTTGTCCCTGTGAGATGATAAAGTTTGATTTTGTGAACAAGATGTTAGAGATGATGATCTCAGCTATTATTCATATTTGCAAGGCTTGTATCTTATATGTCTTACATTTAGAGCTATAAGAAAGCTTATATATTCTTTGTTAGATTTAGAGTGGTAAGAAATCATATAGATTTATGAAAATTAGATATGTAAGTGGAGAAGCACTCCATTAAAAAATATGGTGTGACTATTAAGATTGAAAAGTTATTTAAAAAATGTATTTAAGAATTTTAAATTTTTTAAAAATAAAAGGAAAATAAATAACTAAGAAAAATATTAGTTATATTATATTTAGTTACTTAAATACATGTTATAATGATGATGATGATGACAATGATTCATGTTCACTGAGACCAATGATGTTTATGAGAGCTTAAGAAAGTAAGACATTAATTGAGACTTATTAATTTTTATTTATATGAACGAAGATAAGAGAAATAAATGTTTGTAGATCACTATAATTTTGTTGGCTAAACAAATCAAGAAGATTGGCAGTGTGACAAATGTTTTGTAAATGAGAAAGGATGTAAGTGAGAATTACGCATTCAAAGAGAAGTGGTTTTCATCTTCAACCCTCTTAGTATCACACAACTAATAAATTCTTCAATCCCAAGATGATTTGCTCCTTTACCCCCAAATAGTCGAGCCACGACTAGGCATCCTTGTGCCAACCTCGTTTGACCTAGACGTGGGGGTTTTGTTTGAAGTTAGAAGTTATTTTTGGGAACATCTTGGTTTCCAAGTTGTAAAGTTTATTCTTAAAATTTAATAGCAAAACATAGCATAGCCCTTCTTTCAGTGAGTGAAAGACTAGCTTCTCAAAGAAGGACAGGAGAGGGAATACTACCTTTAATCTAGAAGTTATAGGAATACTACCTTTAATCTAGACAATAACATGTAAAACGATACACATAATATATTTGGATTGTAATAATATATAAAACAATAAACAACATATATTTATCTTACATAAATTATCTAATTATTTGTTGGCTAATGTGGATAGGTGACTTATAAATAAATAGAAAAGAAAAACCATGCCATACTTAACAAAAAAAAATCATATCCAAATTAATATCAACAAAATACTTTTTCAAATAAATAATTTTTCTTTTTAATTTATTAAATATCAATTTTAATAATTTTATCATCTAAATGCAATTAGACACTAATGAAAATGAAAAAGCTCTAAAATATTAAATTTTAAATATTATATATATATATATATATATATATATATATATATTAATATTAATATTAATGTTTAAGAATGAACTTTTTATATTAAAAGATAAATAGTCATCTTTATTTATATGTATGCCCCACAACTCAATCATATTTGAGAAAATAGATATCAACCTTAATATTAAATTGTAAATACTTACTTCCCACATATGAAAAAGTGTCACAAAAAATTATGGATTTTTTTATAATATTATATTATATTTTCCTTAACAAATTTTTCAAATTTTCAAAATTAGAGAAAGTCCCACCAAAATTATTGGCCAATTTTATTTATTTATTTATAATATTGGTTGAACACCTAATTTTCCAAGTTCGCTGTGGAAGCTGAATAACCAAAAGAGTCCAAAAGACTACTTAGAATATGAAATGAAAAGTCATTCTTATATATTATAAATATGTATCATGGTGTATAAAAAAATTAATCTAAAGCTAATCGTTCATGCTCTCTGTGCCATGTATGTGTCTATCATGGTATTAGAGAGAGCAAATTGTCACCCTGCTCACATTTGAGTCACTAATGTTATGTGTGTAGTGAAGTCTGGGTGCAGTGATATCGCTGGTTGGTTGATTCATGGGTTGGCGTTGGAATTTTATTTAGTACTTTCACAAATCTTCGATTCTGTATTGGTCCCATTCAGTCATAAATATGGAAAATGAAAAGGTGGGTTCATGGTGGAACGAATTGCCTACTGACTTTCAAATTGAGATATGTGCGCGTCTGCCGGTGGAGTTTGTGTATAGTTTTCGCATGATCTCCCAGCAATGGAAGGACCTCCTTTCATCGAACTACTTGTTAACCAAGTGGGTTGAGGCACCTCTCAACAGGAATCAGCCACGGCTCGTTCTGTGCGACTTGAGCATGAAAACACCATCTATGGCTTTCTGTTTCTACACGCGCACCTGGATTAACTCCTGTTTTGACCTTTCCTTCCTCAAGGACGGGGACTGCCGGGAAATCCGTCATCTCAAACCATCTGTGAGAGGACTCATCTTGGCCGCAAATATCGATCAAGGACGCTGTAGCAGGCTGTGCAATCCTTATACACGAACGTTCGTTGAAATTCCGGCCCCACATGCAACATGCTACTTCGATTGCATGGTAGTGGATGAGGAAAATAATGATTACAAAGTTGCAGCTGTTGGGATCCAGTGGCCTGATGGAGATAGATTGCAGGAACGACAAGATTTGGTGGAAATTTACGAAGCGTCCCAAAAAAGATGGAAAATAGCGGGATACTTTCCGGAGAATTTAAGTCTGGATATACACCTGGACCTTATTTACTACAAAGGAGCATTCTACACATACTGTTGTTCGGGTGACGTTGTTTATGGTATAGCGTCTTTCACTATTCCCGCCTTACCCTTACCCTTAGAGGAGGGAAGCGGTACTTCACCTATAACCATTCCCATGCGTTTTGTACCATTCCCTCACAAGTGGGGGAATCGTCGTAATTATCATCATTCGCGGTTGATCACCTGCGCTTCCCGTCTCCTATTCGTGTCTGCCTACATCGATTTCGATACGAAGCGCAACACCGTGCATATGATTAGTGTGTGGGAGTTTATGTTTAAGAGTGAGGAAAGGCAGCCGGCGCCGGAGTGGGAATGGGCGGAGATTGCACAGATGCCTTCCTCCCTTCGGAAAGAGTGGAGGGGAAAGTTTAAACCAGATCCTTTATTTTGGGATTGCACAGGAGTTGGAGATCACGTTTGTTTCGTACCATCGCGGAGGCCTCCATCCAGCGAAGTAAGACATGGAGTTATTGTTTACAGTTTAATTGATAAGACATGGAGTTGGCTTCCCAACTGTCCCATAAGCGATGAGGCCCAGGCCCAGGGTGCCCGTTACGGATTTATAGCCGTCGAACCAAATCCACTTACTACTCTCAAATAATTGGTTCATCTATTTCGAATTTGTTTTTTGCCTTTTTCCTACGGGTTGTTAAGATTTATAAAAAATTTCATATTTATAAGAAGATAATAAATTAATGAGAATTTTTTAATATCTTAATTTCATGTGTGAACAATTTGAGTACTAGTTTAAAAGTATAGTTTTGTTAATATAGAAAGAAAACTAATTAGAATGCAAGTATAAGATGGATTATTTTTTTTAAATTTGGAAGTAATAATATTTTTAATATTACCAATATTTTTATGTTTTCTTTACTAAATTCAAAGATAAGAATTTAGACAAGAGTTAGAACCAATAGAGTAGATTAATTTCATCACATGGAAAATTTTATGTTAGTTACTAAAGTATTTATTTTAATTTTATTCATTTCACAATTTATTTTATATATTAATATTATTACTATTTTAATCATTGTTTAACCACCGTTCCTATTCATCAAATACTCTTCATTAATTTGTGTTTATGGAATGAGCCAAACAAACGAAGTATTGTGTTAATATACTCTTCATTAACTTGTGTTTATGGAATGAGCAAAACAAATGAATCTACGAAGTATTGTGTTAATAATTTTTTGTATTCAGGAGAATTTCAAATCAGTGATTTTGTTTCTCAACTATCCTAGACTCATCCTAACCTAACTAGGCTAGAACCATCTTGATTAAAGGGGTCAAATCTCTAGAGGTTCAAACCTCATTTTTTAGTGCAAAACTTGCTGAAAGGCTTGCACCTTGAGGGATTTGATTCCTCTTGGTGCTTAATGGATCCTAGGTTAAGATGGATCTAGGTTTTTTTCTGTCATGTTCACTAATTAGAATTTTTGTGAACATATGAAAACCCTCATTATTTTAAATATGTTAAATATATATTTTTTTTTCTAAATAAGTCTAAGATCTATTACTATAACAAAATGATACAAGGAGGCTCTGGCCTCTGTAGTTCTGAGCCAAGGTTCATGGCATAATGCAGCAAAAACAAAATTAAGGCTACTCAGAAGTGCGAAACCAGTCCAATCCAAAATAAATTTGCTGCCCACACAGGGGAAACCAACATATGGACATGGTGCAATATTCTATTGAATTCATTTTCAAGACTAACTATTTTGCTCAAAAATTCAAAAGTAAACCCATAGACTTGGTTGCCGATAACCTAAAACCTGAAGACACGTGGTGAATTAGCTGTCATTTGGTGCTGACGGGTGTTCTTCGATAATTAGACACGTGTAGGCTTTGGGGTCATCCTCGTCTTTCGGCAGCGTGCTTGTGTCATCCTTCGGTAGAGGTTCTCGATTTTGCTCTACTGCAGAAGGCTTGCCCTGAGCATTATCACTCTTCTCCATTTCATGAGTGGGGCATCCTTCGTCGTTGGAAGGCTCCTCTTGAGAGGTAACTGTGATGGTAGCCTTGATGAGTGGTCGATTCAGAGACAAATGGTAAATGAATTGGGCAGAATGGTTGGATTGCTGAGAGTTGGAAGGGATAAGGGATATTAGTAACTGGAATGGAGGTTTACACAAGCTGGGAGTGGACAGTGCGAGTGCAGCCTCTGCCACTGTGAGTATCATGATAATGAGCTAAGACATAATTTGACGAGGGGGGAGACGAGTCCGAGACTGTTGAGGGTGGAGAACGGGGCAGTCTCCCTCTGCTGCTACCCTTCCTACTATGCATTTGTCATCGCAGTCGAGCCATGATGGCCTGGGGATGAAGAGACTACCTGTGAGAGGTCAACATTGAGCGGAGCTCTAAGGTAGAAGGCTCAGAAGGCTCAAAATCGAAAGTCAGGTTGTAGATAAAGCTCTGAGAGTAATGGTTGCCCTTTCCAAAGTCTATGCAAAAGAGAATATTGCATCGCTTGCTTGCGTGTTGCAGTGTGTGTGCTCGGCTCCACTACAGCCAAGGGGCACTTGCAGCTCAGAGGTGGAGGAGTAGAAACAGAGGAAGTAGGTCGAATGTTACTCTGTGTACACTCGCAACGAGGATAAATATGTTAAATATAACTAATATTAATATGATGAGATCCAATAGTAAGATGGATTGTAATAATGTGATCAATTTTAATGTGTCGATATGTCAAATATTAATTTGATAAGTTACTTATCTTTTATATCTAGACTTCTATTTTTATTAAGTACATAAGCTCTAGCATTTTAGTGCTTAATGTTCATTTCCTCATTCCTTTGTTTGGTTAACTAAAATTTGTTGACTAAGTTTACCTATAGACTTTATATTTGTGAGAGCCTTCTAATGAAGCATGTCTATGCAAAGGTTTATTCACATGAAACTGGAAAAGTTTGTTATCACTTAGAGTTTTCCAAAAAGTTGTAAGAAAGGAATACTGTTGAGGTAACCACATACCAATCTTTTAGATACAGAATCTAGCCAATCTGTATCTAGAAAGGGTTCTCTCGACCAATCTTTTAGATACAGAATCTAGCCAATTTCTATCTAGAGAGAGCTCTCTCTTTAAGATTTAGCTTTGTTTTTAAAAGTTATTAGTCTAGTTATGAAGTTCAAGGGTTTTGTTTTGAGTTTGGCTGGTGAGATCCAATATAACATTGAAGTTAGACATAATAGTTCAGTCCATTGGGCTATGGAGTCAATGAAGATGGATTTCTGGATTTTGTTTCTTAACAGAGGATGGCTTGGCTTCACAGACCAAGGTAGTCAAACAAAGAACAAATAAAAGACTTGAAGCAAGGAATGGGCTCAAATGGGTGAAGGGCAATTAAGAATCCTTAACATATTGAAAGAAGGGAAATGAATGATTACTGATAAGTAGTAGTTAAGAATTTTCCTTCCCCGTCTATGGCTTTCTGTTTCTACACCAGGACCTCCTCTTTTGACTTTTCCTTCCTCAAGGACAGGGACTACCAGGAAATCCATCATTTCAAACCCTCTGTGAGAGGGCTCATCTTGGCCACAAATATGGGTGGAGGACGCTGTAGCAGGCTCTGCAATCCTTATACACGAACGTTCGTTGAAATTCCGGCCCCACACCGAAGGATCTACGTCGAATGTATGGTCCTGGATGAGAAAAATAATGATTACAAAGTTGCAGCTGTTGGGACACAGTCCTGGATGGAGATAGATTTGAGGAACGAGAAGATTCGGTGGAAATTTACGAAGCGTCCCAAAACAGATGGAAAATAGCGGGATACTTTCCGGAGAATTTAAGTCTGGATATACAGCGGGACCTTATTTACTACAAAGGAGCATTCTACACATACTGTTGTTCGGGTGACGTTGTTTATGGTATAGCTTCTTTCACTATTCCCTTAGAGGAGGGAAGCGGTACTTCACCTATAACCATTCCCATGCGTTTTGTACCATTCCCTCACAAGTGGGGGAACCGTCGTAATTATCATCATTCGCGGTTGATCACCTGCGCTTCCCGTCTCCTATTCGTCTCTGCCAACTTCGTTTTGGATACGATGCGGCGCAAGACCGTGGTCGTGATTAGTGTGTGGTAGTTTAAGTTTAAGAGTGAGGAGTGCCAGCCGGTGCCGGAGTGGGAATGGGTGGAGATTGCACAGATGCCTTCCTCCCTTTGGGAAGAGTGGAGGGGACAAATAAAGCCACATTATTTACTTTGGGAATTATATTGGGATTGCATAGGAGTTGGAGATCACATTTGTTTCGTACCATCATCAGTCTTTGGGAGGAGTCTATCCAGCGAAGTAATACATGGAGTTATTTCTTACAGTTTAATTGATAACACATGGAGTTGGCTTCCCAACTGTCCCATAAGCCGCGACGCCGCCAATTACGGAGCTATAGCCCTTGAACCAAATCCACGTTTCAAAATACAGTGAAATAATTTTACAGTGGTTGATCTAAAATAAAAATTGTGTTTAAATATTTAGAATTTTGACGTTCAGAATTTGTCTTTACGAATTTAATGATTAATGTTTGTTTTGCCTTTTCCAAATTTATAATTTGGTACGGGTTGTTTTGTCTTTTCAAAATTTATAATTTGATAAGGTAAAAATAATAAAAATAAACATATTATATTTAAAATAATTAATAAAATTAGATTTATAATAAATTTATAATATTATTTTTACAATTCATATTTTTAATTTATTTTATATGATATTTAAGAGAATTATTAAAGTTAATTAAAATTTAATATTTTTTTCATATTTATAAGAAGATAATAAATTAATGAGAATTTTGTAATATCTTAATTTTAGGGTTGCTCTTATCTATCATGTGTAGCTTTCTTATATATTATGTATCAAAACCTGTGAAATCTGATAAATAAAAAAAAAAAAAAAAAAAAAAAAAAAAAAACTTAAATTTAAAAAATTTCTAATAAATTTTAACTAAAATCTGATAAAAAAAAAAAAAAAAAAAAATATTTACAAAATTTTAATACTCTACTTAAAATTCATTAAAAACATAATTTAAACCCAAAAAAATCATAATATTCCTTAATATCACATAAAATTATATCACCAAATTTCAATTAAAAAACTTATGTTTTTTTATTAATTAAATTGCCTACTAAAAAAGATCCTATGAAAATATAGAAAGCTATTAAACTCTTTCTCAATATTTTCATTGAGAACAAGAATGTAATAATATTGGGGGATTGACTTTCAAATTTGGATTTACCATGCAGCTAGCACCTTGGTTGTTGTAAGCGCATCTTACACTTTCATAAATAAAACTATTATCAAAATAGGAATATTATTAGCTTCTATAAATAAATCTCGGCGGCCTAAAATCAGGAATACTGATGTTTGTGACACTGCTCAGTATTTTCATTTATAACAGACCTATAATAAATATTTTATGTAAAAGCACAGATATACAGTTCATATTACCCACAATAATGACATTATACAAATTAGTCACCAACGATCACTTAAGCATGAGGTAAGCATCCTGGAGCGAACTCGGTGAAACTTGTAGTAAGGATTTTTTTTATTGTTTTTTAAAGAATTTTGCATAGAATTTTGGGTTAAGTATATATTATTTAAATTTTCTATGAGTACATAATAAAAATTGATTTTAAAATTCTTTATAATGAAAAGAAACATAAAATACATAAAAATCTCTTATACATATTTCAAATCAACCAATCATATAATATTTAAATTTTAAATATTTTAATAATATTAATTGTTAAATATTTTTATTTTTTAAATATAATTAAGGAATTATATAAATTAGTCAACTTGCAAAACTCAATTGACATGAAAATATTTGTCTTTAATAATTTAAAATATCATAAAGATCAATTCAATTATACCAATTTTATTATAATTATAATTATTATTATAAAAATTAATATATGAATTAAACATATATATTAAAAAAATATGTAATAAGAATTTTAATTATGGAGATTCATTCTTACTTTATCATGAAGTTTTTTTTCTTTTGTGACTAGGTTAAGATTAAGCCTAAGCTAGAGTCATCCTATTTATTGGATGTAATAAGAATAATCAACTTATAGTGGAATGTTATTGGATACCATGGAGATTCACCCTTACTTTACCATGAAGATTGGTTTTTTAAGCCTAGGCCAAAGCCACCCTATTTATTGGGTATACGAAGAATGATCAACCCATAGTGGGATGCCATTGGATACCATGGAGATTCACCCCTACTTTACCATGAAGATTTCTTTTTATTTGGCTAGGCTAAGCTTACGCCACAACCACTAAGCTAGTGGTGTGTGGCTTCTCTAACTAGGCTAAGCTTAGGCTAGAGTCACTATTATGATCAACCTAGTGGGGAGTGGCTCCCGTCCTCAACCCCTCCCCATGAGGTTTGAACCTAAGATCTACACCTACTTTTGTGTGCACGGGTCACAAAATCATTTGATATAATTCTACCACTACCTCAAGGTGCCCTTCTCACTTGTGGGAAGCTTTTGTGGGAATTGAACCTTTCCCAATGGTGAAAAACTCCTCACCTTTCCACCATTGGATTTGACCCCCTTGGGCTACCATGGAGATTATTAACATGTAAATATGATTTTTTACAATACCATGGCTTACTGTACTAGATGTCAAAAGACCATAACTCACGTTCATGTGATTTTGTTTGTTAATTAATCAATTTAATTAAAAGGGTGGAAATGACATAACTCCTTTTGAGATAAATGTTAACCTTTGATATGTTACCACTACTAAAAATATTCTATAATACTTTGTGGAGGTTAAATCCCTACAATCCACCTAATAATTATTGATAACTAAATTAAAAATAGATAGACACGCCTATCAAAATAAATATTTATACATTTCTATATAATTGTCTCATTACTATGTCAAAAAAAGTTTGCTAGATTTTAGATTATCTTTTTTAATTACATATATTATATGTATCATTGATTTAATAAGAAACACATGAAATGTTGTAATTAAATTTTTTAATTTGCAATTTCTAGGTGGGGAGTTATGATTATATGTATTATTAAAAGGTTTTTTTAGCCACATATATGATTTCCAACCTTAAGATTTGAATTCTTACCAACTTTATTAACACATTGCCTTTCTTTCTTGCATGAGTGTCCTAAGTCTATCTATGTTTATTAATCATTTAACTTATATGGCTTAGCTAATTATATTATTTCATAACCCCTAAAGATGTAGATTAGTTGGTGTTAAATTGTATTGTTAAATCATTGTAACATTACTTATTTAGATCTTCTCCAACCCATATGCCATACATAGAGGATGTACAATACACCTAAAGATTATAGTATTAAAAGTCGTAACCTATTTGCATCACATGAATAAGATCCCTCTCTAATTACAAGATGTGTGATGCACCTAACTCCTTTAGGAAAAAAAAGTACATTTTTTAATAATATAAATTATATATATAAAATCTTTACATTAAAAATAATAATCAAAAACCAAAATTTTCATACTTATTTTTAATCAAATATACAAATATTATTACTAGCCTAGATCCATTTTAACCATAGATCTATCAAGCAACGAGAGGGATCAAATATCTCAAGGTGAAAACCTCTTTTTTTAGTGAGGAGAGTTTTGAACCTCAAGAGATTCGATCCCTCTCAGCACTTCATAGATCTAGGGTTAAGATGAGTCTAGCCTAGTTTTAGTCATGTGTGGTCATACACAAATTTGTTGAATATCTAATTATTTTGATCATTTTAAATTTGCTAAATGTGTCCAAGATTAATCGTGTCATTTTAATTTTAAACTTACTCAGTTACCTCAATTTGTTGAGATGATAGACTCTTAATAACATGAATGGTGAAAATGATGAAATAAAAAATTTGAACGCATAGTGACAATCTAACAATGTTCAAAGACAGAAAAATTGAATAATAAGAATGTATTCAATTATAAAACTTCATTGTGATCAATCTCAAACTATTTTCTTCTATTGTTCTTATTGTCACATCTTTTAGTTTTGTCATATTTTCACATCGATCGTATGAAAAGGGTAGTTGAAATCATAAGCTATTGTACTAAATGTCATACCTTGGCTCTCTTTCCCTCCAATATTAATAATAGCTTTCTCCAAATTCAATCCTTAAGAATTATGAAGTGTTAAACCCCAAGTAAGTTTCAATGGTGGTTGTTTTCTATTACCTCATATGAATGCAAAGTGACTTACAATGTCGAATGATGGAAAATGGGAATAATAAGAAAGCAATCAATTACAAATAGTTTATTGTTTAAAGAAGCAAACAGTTCAGGTAAGTGAACATTTTATTTAAAATGAAAAATCAAGTATTTTATTTATGGTTGAAGTACTATAACACAAAAATCAATGCACCTCGTTAATTTTTTTTTCCTTAAATTGAAATCAATCTACAACATTGATCTAATTACTTCAAAATTAATGTACATCATGTTGGAAAATCAAAGTAGTTATATTAGGGTTTGATTCTCCTTTATTGATAATTACTTGTGAGTGTGTTGGCTTCGTTTAGTTCTTTATTATCTTATATTTCATTAAGAAATTACCATATTATGTGTGTATGAAGATCACAAAACAAGAGACACAAGATGTAGGCACTATGCCAAGGAAAAACTCCACTCGAGGGGAAAACCCAGTCAAGAAAATTCTTTCTTTCAATAGTATTCTTTGCGACTCTTCACCTTAGACAAAGACGAGACCTTCCCTCCACACCGAGTCAGCCTCCCATATCTACAACCCCTTTCCAGCAACTTTGATTGGGAAACATCTTCCGACAACAGTGAAACTTGGAAGAATTTTATCTCCCAATATAGGCACAAAATAGAGAGAGAGAGGCACCAAAAGTTCAATTTTATTCTTCTCCATAGACCTCCCCAAACTCGCACTTCCTTTGGCTTCCCAACAATAGGCTTCGCACTTCCCTTACTACTTGATGCAGGAGCATCTAGACTTGGGCCAGCAATGTGACGGGGTGGTCACATGTTGTGACTAAATGCAAGACTTGAGGAAGACTTATTTGTTAAATTGTTTTAATTTCAATAAGGGTAGGTAATTAAAAGTGGTCTAGTTTAGTTAAATGTTAAGTTATAACTGAATAACTAATTCTTTCTTGTGTGGAAAGAAGTAGTTAGGTGTGACTGATGTATAACCCCCTTTTTTGGGTAGAATAGGAAGGGGGACAGAGGGAGGAGACAAGGGTTTTTCCTGTAAATCTATGAACAAATTGTAAAGGGCCATAGATCTCGAATATCTGGCCAAATCAAGAGTTTGTAAGTAATTTTTTGCATTAATACAACATGGGATTTCTGAAGTTTACGCCTTCTTCCTGAGTGGTGTATGAGAAGAATTCAATATCGATTGATTGATGTATGTTGCTGGTTATAAGAAGAACTGTAATGAACAATTTTAATTGTTGTGTATCTATGAAAGGAATCTTAAATCAAAGTGCGTTTCCAGTCTTGGACAAGATGAGCGATTTTTGTATTAAGAGATTGTAAGCTTTGATTGTAAATGAGTATACATTTATATCGATTTTGTCTGCATATGTTGAAGAAAGGCATTTGAAATTTATGAACTAGTTGGATTGCATGAAATGGGCAAAAAAACATTTAAAAGTAGGTGACAGCGTTGTATGGGATTGATGAATCGATTTCTGTGCAATCGATTCACAACAAGAAGACATGATTCGTAGGTTCGATTTCTGTTTATGAGCATTATACAGTGAATTAACACCTGGAATTGTTTGCTAAAATCGTAAGCACTGAAGAATTGCAATCTGGCAAGAAGGCGTTAAAGAAATCGAGGTGGAATTGTGTGATATACATCGTGAAACTAAATTGAAGGCATGTTTGCTGGAAGATGGAGATCGACTTATATCTCACAGCTGCTTAATTCTCGTTAAAGCGCCAAGTTCTGGCTTAGAAAACTGGGACAATCGACACGTAGATGTTTAAAATCGAATGCAGAGAAAACACTGTGGAAATTGGGTAGAAGAGGAAGCGTTGTTGAACTCATGGGAGGTATGTTGTTGTTAGTAATTGGCTTTTGAATATAACTCTGAGTTTTTGTAATTGCCGTAGTAGAATTTGAAATGAATGTGTAAGGGCATTGGTTTTCTAACAAATTACCAAATTTTTAAGGGACGCATGTGTATTTGAGCCGGAACTTAAACCAATTCAAAGGTTTGTTCAAATGTTCTAAGAACATTTAATAGAAGAAGCATACAGTACTTGGGTTGTAGTAGTATGAATTGCCAGGTCGAGTTTTTAAAACATGAGTGAATTCTTTTGATTGAATCCAGCCATATGTGAATGTTATTAGAATGGGATTTAACAATAGATTGAAGCTAAAAAGAGCAAGCTTCTGCATGAAGTTTCTAAATTTGGATTGAAATGAAGATTTGGGGTTGATTGCATGAAAAAAAGATTTGAAGCGTGGGTTTTTTCTAAAGCATAGAAATTTTTGAATAAGATATTTGAAGAGTTTCCGCGAATTTAAGTTGTTGAATTTGCCCGTGTATTGAAGTTTAATTGGGCAATTGTTTGAGACAAATTTGTATATGCATGAGATGGAGGATTTTGGGTATTGCAGGGTAGACCTGCATCAAGTGGTATCAGAGCTGGAATAACTCTGTGTGGAGATTTAAGTTTTCAGTTAAATTAATTGCATGTGTTAAGGACAGATTTTTGAACTGATGAAGATTGCAGCGCAGATATGCAAGTGCAGTTCACGAAGTGATGCAACATCAACAGGGTCTTGAAGGTGAGTTGTTAGATGATATTTGCTCTGGTTTGAAAGTTGTTTGTAGAGTTCAGGTTACAAGCAGATTGAAGAAAGTCTCAGCGGGAAGAAGCAGATCACAGCTGTAGAGCAGTGATAGAGGAGTCCAACAAAGGATTCTAAGTGAATGTGGCAGAACCTGAAGATTCAACAGAGGTTGAATAAAGTTGCAGATGAGTGAAGCCTGAAGGAGCAGTGGAGAAATGCTCAAAAGGTTCCAGTAGAGGATCGGGTGATTACCAAAAGACCAGATCCGGAGGGAAGGATTGGTGAGGTAAGTGGTAGCAGGAGAGTTTGCTGTTGTAGAGGCTTGGTGCAACTCATGGGTGAGAAACTCATGGCGAGGATGATGAATATTGAAAGTCATAAAGGAGATAGCAGAGGTTCAGAAAGAGGCCACAGCAGAAAGAGGGAGAAGGAAGATGCCAAGGAAAATGGCATATTGAAGCAGTTGACTCATGAAGAGTATGAGAAAGAGAAAGTTGAGATAGCAGTGCAACTTGGGTTATTGATGGAATTGTTACAGGAGAATATGAAAGACCAGAGACATGGTTGGACCATGAGGAAAAGAGTGAAGTGGCAGAGGCTACAACAAAAAAGAGATCAACAGATAAACATGCAGTTAAGAGAAGAGCTGAGGAAGCTCGAGTAGATGATGAGTATACAATTGAGACATGAAAAACTCAGAGCAGCTGAGTTGAAGGTGGAGGTTTCCATTGGAGAAACAGAAGAGGAGATCATTGATGATTTCTTGAACTATTGGGTAAATCTGGAACTACTGGATAATGTAAAACCTTGTACTTTTGTAACTAACAATTGTGATGTGACTGCAGGATTTACTGAGGAGGATGCGCAATCTTGTGAAGCTATCACAAGTATGGAGAAGAATCTTTCAGGAGATAAATACTCGGAAGAAGGAAGTAGTGATATATTTGTACTTGAAGCTGTTGCAGTAGAGAGAGGAGCTCAAGAAGAAAGGATGAACACAAAGATAATGGCAGATGCCGCAGGCAAATTTGTTCAGAGGAAAATGCTTGAAGAAGTAGGGGAAGCAAATGAAACAGATGAATTTATCTGCAAGCCAGAGGAAGGAATATCTCTGGATGATGATGAGGAAGTGGTGAGATCGTATGAGGGTCTCAAAAGTTCAGAAGAGAACTTGCGTCAGCGTACTGAAATGTTGACACGAAGACTAGATTCAGAGAAACAGGTGAGAGAAGATAAAATTGGTGGGAAAGACGCAAATAAGATAATTGATGCTCCACAACAGCTTGATGACTGTTTGTCGCATATTCCCTTGGCTACGATGTTGCCGCTCGAAGCAAGTTCAAAGGAGGTGCAACTTTCCAAGAGCAGTCTGAGGGAGATGAAAGAGGAGAGGGAATTGAGGATCCGGAGTCTGTTTAATTTCTTTGATGCAATGAACAGTGGGCACCTTGACAATTCGAAAATTGAGCGGGGTCTACAGGCATTGCGGATACCAGCCGAATACAAGTATGCCAAGGATTTGCTTCAAGTTTACGATTCTAATCAGGATGGTCGTGTCGAGTACCAGGAGTTTTGACGGTATATGGATGACAAGGAACTCGAGCTTTACCACATTTTTCAGGTGATAGATGTGGAACACAATGGTTGCATTTTACCTGAAGAGCTATGGGAAGCACTAGTTAGAGCAGGCATTGAAATGAGTGATGAAGAACTTGCGCGTTTCGTGGAGCACATAGATAAGGATAATAATGGAATCATAACATTTGAAGAGTGGTGGGATTCTCTCCTTTTAAATCCACATGAGGCAACCATAGAAAACATATACAGGTATTGGGAAAGGGTTTGCCCCATAGATATTGGGGAGCAAGCAGTTATTCCTGAAGGTATTGACAGGCACACACATGCATCCAATTATCTTATTGCTGGAGGGGTTGCTGGTGTTTTTTCTCGAACCGCCACAGCTCCTCTTGACCGTTTGGAGGTGATATTGCAGGTGCAGA
The DNA here is from genome assembly GCA_031772625.1 of Pinus tabuliformis. Taxonomy (NCBI): domain Eukaryota; kingdom Viridiplantae; phylum Streptophyta; class Pinopsida; order Pinales; family Pinaceae; genus Pinus; species Pinus tabuliformis. The sequence goes on along the minus strand of CM062806.1, from coordinate 53,041,625 downwards.
CATCAGGAGCTCATGTTATTCCATCTATTAGTAATATTTTTAGAGAAGGTGGTCTTAAAGGATTTTTCAGAGGGAATGGAATTAATGTTCTGAAACTAGCTCCTGAATCTGCAATCAAGTTTTTTACTTATGAAATGATGAAAGATTTTGTTGTTCACATAACTGGAGAAGAAAAGGAAGAAGCACTGACAATGACAAGAAGTCAGCAACAGGATCAAGGAGGGAACAAAACATTGGAATTTATAAAGAAGGTGATGGAAGACTTCAAGAATCTGGAAAACATACGCAGAAGGTGTGCATTTCAAATGGTATTGCAAGCAAAGGATTTGATGGAGGCAATTTCTCCGAATGGAAAGCAATTCAATGTTTGTGATGACATCCATGGTCAGTATTATGACCTTTTTAACATCTTTGAGGAGGTTATAGAAACTGCAGATACTCTCATTAAAGAGGCAGAAAACATTGTTGCCAACGAAATGGAAAAGTGGCAACTAGAGAAAGAAGCTTTGGAGCTGAAGAAATTGGAAACTGATATTGAATTGAAGATAATTGAAGATGCAGATGCAAAACTCAGAGAATCAATTAATAATTCTGTTAGGGAGGACATGGAAGAGGAAAAAATCCTTTTTAATACTCAAGAAACATTGATGCAAGAGCTGCAACATCTGCTCGCCTTGGTTAAAGCTAAGGAAGAAGAGATATCAGAAAGTGATATGCAAATTCAAAGTGTTGGAAAAAAGAATTCTGATAGAGTGTCCAAGTTTGAAGAAAATATTATAGGAACAAAAGAAAAGTCTGAAGAACTACAGTGTGTACTAGACCAACTGCAGACTAACTCTGAAATTATTTCCATGAAGAAAATGGAAGTCGATCAGTTGCTTACCTCAGTGGACGAAAAGAGGGTAAACCTCGTTCGATTGGCTCTGGGGATGAGGCAAGGGTACTTCAGGAGTTGGTGGATTCGAGGAAATTGATAGTTTCGTCCTTTTTGCAATCCAGAGAAAATAAGGTGAAACTAGTCGAGAAGAAGGAACAAATTTTACAAGGAGTCCAAGGGTTGAGACAGCAGGTTGCAGCTGCAAGGTCATCTCTTCAAGAGCTTTCATCTGCCAAAGCTAACCTCAATCAAGAGATCACTACCATGAAACAAAAACTGTTGTTCATTGATAAAAGGGGTCTAGAACTAGAAGCCAAAAAGAAAGTGGCAGCTGCAGCAAGAAATTTAAAGAAAGCTGGTCGAGTTGCTGCTGAGGCAAAGGCATTGAGCTTGGAGAAGGATGATGTCAGCCATAAAATGGAGAGGGCTTTGTCAGATTTGCAGAAGCTGGAGGAAGAAATGGAGGCTGAAAATCTCATTATTTCAAAGGAAAGAGATGCAGCAATGGCAAAATGTGAGAGACTTAGATTAGTTGCTGCCTCTGCCAGTGAGGAATGGTCTGCAACACTAGAGGTTGAAGATATCGAGGAAGCAGGAAATTTGCTTGCAGAGGCAGAAGCTGCAGATTCTAAAGCTGACAAGCTTCAAGAGGTTTGCAACTTTGATGGTAACCAGAGAAGGAAAATGAAGCAGGAAGCAGCTGACATGCCGCCTAAACGGAGGAGCAGAGCATATGGACAACTCCAGGATAAACTCTGGGATCCAGGAGGAATTTTTCTTCATTTCTTCTTGAAAGCACATGATCAGGAGATCATGAATGTTTTCAAGCGTGAGAGTCTGATGCAGGAGCATCTAGACTTGGGCCAGCAATGTGACGGGGTGGTCACATGTTGTGGCTAAATGCAAGACTTGAGGAAGACTTATTTGTTAAATTGTGTTAATTTCAATAAGGGTAGGTAATTAAAAGTGGTCTAGTTTAGTTAAATGTTAAGTTATAACTGAATAACTAATTCTTTCTTGTGTGGAAAGAAGTAGTTAGGTGTGACTGATGTATAACCCCCTTTTTTGGGTAGAATAGGAAGGGGGACAGAGGGAGGAGACATGGTTTTTTCCTGTAAATCTATGAACAAATTGTAAAGGGCCATAGATCTCGAATATCTGGCCAAATCAAGAGTTTGTAAGTAATTTTGTGCATTAATACAACATGGGATTTCTGAAGTTTACGCCTTCTTCCTGAGTGGTGTATGAGAAGAATTCAATATCGATTGATTGATGTATGTTGCTGGTTATAAGAAGAACTGTAATGAACAATGTTAATTGTTGTGTATCTATGAAAGGAATCTTAAATCAAAGTGCGTTTCCAGTCTTGGACAAGATGAGCGATTTTTGTATTAAGAGATTGTAAGCTTTGATTGTAAATGAGTATACATTTATATCGATTTTTTCTGCATATGTTGAAGAAAGGCATTTGAAATTTATGAACTGGTTGGATTGCATGAAATGGGCAAAAACACATTTAAAAGTAGGTGACAACGTTATATGGTATTGATGAATCGATTTCTGTGCAATCGATTTTTAACAAGAAGACAGGATTCGTAGGTTCGATTTCTGTTTATGAGCATTATACAGTGAATTAACACCTGGAATTGTTTGCTAAAATCGTAAGCACTGAAGAATTGCAATCTGGCAAGAAGGCGTTAAAGAAATCGAGGTGGAATTGTGTGATATACAGCGTGAAACTAAATTGAAGGCATGTTTGCTGGAAGATGGAGATCGACTTACATCTCACAGAAGCTTAATTCTCGTTAAAGCGCCAAGTTCTGGCTTAGAAAACTGGGACAATCGACACGTAGACGTTTAAAATCGAATGCAGAGAAAACACTGTGGAAATTGGGTAGAAGAGGAAGCGCTGTTGAATTCATGGGAGGTATGTTGTTGTTAGTAATTGGCTTTTGAATATAACTCTGAGTTTTTGTAATTGCCGTAGTAGAATTTGAAATGAATGTGTAAGGGCATTGGTTTGCTAACCAATTACCAAAGTTTTAAGGGACGCATGTGTATTTGAGCCGGAACTTAAACCAATTCAAAGGTTTGTTCAAATGTTCTATGAACATTTAATAGAAGAAGCATATAGTACTTGGGTTGCAGTAGTATGAATTGCCAGGTCGAGTTTTTAAAACATGAGTGAATTCTTTTGATTGAATCCAGCCATATGTGAATGTTATTAGAATGGGATTTAACAATAGATTGAAGCTAAAAAGAACAAGCTTTTGTATGAAGTTTCTAAATTTGGATTGAAATGAAGATTTTGGGTTGATTGCATGAAAAAAAGATTTGAAGCGTGGGTTTTTTCTAAAGCATAGAAATTTGTGAATAAGATATTTGAAGAGCTTCCGTGAATTTAAGTTGTTGAATTTGCCCGTGTATTGAAGTTTAATTGGGCAATTGTTTGAGACGAATTTGTATATGCATGAGATGGAGGATTCTGGGTATTGCAGGGTAGACCTGCATCACTACTCTTGAGATATCAAACTAGCTTGAGATGTGATGCTCTAAATGACTTTGACTAGCTTGTGTTTATAGGCTTCTTGTGAGTTGAAATAGGGTCGTTATGCCGACTTGGTGTGGAGGATACATAAATCATATTTGACTCAATACTTAACATTTTTACATGATTTAAAAGCCCAAGAAGGTCTCTTTGAATGTATAATGACTCTATAGACTCAATATTATCCTAGGAGTCCACAATGGGGACTTTGACTAATATAATGACTTCATATTTTGTTTTGAGGAGGTAGAGCCATGTCTTTCTAGAATGGTCATCAATGAATGTCACATAGTAGAGATGACCTCCAAGTGATTTGTTAGACATGGGCCCACACACATCATAATGGATGAGGTCTAATATATCTTTAGACCTATTTTCACTATTGTGAAATGGATTTCTTGTATGTTGTCCCAAAAGAGCATCACTTTCACACACCTTCATGATCAAACTTCATATTAGGAATACCATGAACCAATTGACTAAGAGTAGGGATGATCTTATAATGTAGATGACCATACCTCCTATGCCATAGCTCAATGGGACTTATTTTCATATGAACCAAAGCTTGAGGAGGTGGTGTAATGACTTTATAAAGACTTCCTTCACGAACTCCAGTAACCCTAGCTTTATCAATGCTAGAGTACTTTCCCCTAACTAATACTTTTCCATGAATAAAAGAAATTCTTTTCCCTTCATCTTCTAAACAAGAAATAGAAAGAAAATATTTTTCAAACCTAGAACATATGAAATTTTGTTGAGATGCAACTTCAATCCATTATCCACCTTCAACGATGTTGATCCCAAGCCTCTAACAACATAGCTTTTGTTGTCACCAAATCCCACTGCATGAGAAGATGGCTCCTTTGATAGTGTATGAAGTTTTTTACTTTACCATGCCATGTGTCTCGATGCTCCACTATCAATGATCCATGCATTGTCATCATTAAGAGATCGTGTAAGAGCAACCAAGAATCCTTGGCTTCTGACCTTTTTGAACAAGTAGTAGATGACCTTCTTGATCTCGAGACATCGCTCCGTTAACAACACAATAGAGAAGAGATGTAGAAGGGGAGCCTTAACACTCTTACATTGCTCAGTTCGACTCAGGAAACGATGATGAAGTAGTGACAATCTTATTCCAAAAGATTACAACAATCTTATTACTTTTCTTATATAGATTACAACAATCTTATTCCAAAAGGCACAATCAACCTTTTAAAACTTCAAACCTAGCATACAAAATTCGGCGAAAAGAGGTGTGATACCATGAAAGAACACAACCACCCAGAATACTCAATCTAAGGGAAAATCAACCCAGAATACAAAAACAGAAAACAATAAACCTCACTCCACACAGGATGGCAAAAGCAGAAAACAACCACCCACAAGAGTTAACAAGCACACAATGAACCTAGCTGATTGAACAATGAACAAGCTTGTCTATTATTCTACTGATAAAAACACACTATTACAGATACAGAGAAAGCATATAAAGTTCATAAAACTCCTTTTTAAGCATATTTGAATAAAAACATTTGGCTAATACTTGAGGGTTTTGAATAAACACATACAAATACTTGTCTGGGCAGCTGATTTGAAAATATTCAATGTAAAAATATTAAAGGAAGAACCAGACTGTGTCGTTCATCAATAAACCTTTTATCCACATTCAGCTCTCTATCCAGAGGGAGAGCTCAAGCTCCATAATGCTGTTACACTACACTAAAACAACAGACACAATAGTCATCTTTTAATATATTAAAGCAAATCTCAACAGAGCCTAAGTTATTAGATGGTTTCTGAAACTGCATATTTTTTTTGCTTTGCTTTATATGTAGCGTGTACAGCAAAGAACTTCCTATCTCCTAGACTTCCAAATCGCTTAAGGTTTCCAATGGCACTTGCCAAATCTCTTTTAACTTGTATCCACCAGCGAATACTTTTCCTAGAACAATTGATGTGTTTCAGTTAACTTACAACCAAAAAGATCTATTTTTTGAAGTGTGTTGATATTTCCAATTCCAAGGGTTTCACTTGATGTGGCTAAATCTTTGCAGCAGTATAAAGAATGACGTGGCTAAATAATTGCAGCAATACAAAGAATGTATTCACTTGTAAAGATATGGATAATTTTTCAATTTCTTTCCAGATGTTAAGGTGACATATTGATAGCAAAAGAACACAAAATTTAACTAAATGTTTCCATTTCCAGTGTGCTCACCACTAAAACCCTTCGCTTCTTCATTGGAATTCAAGAATGCAGGGTAGGGCAGGGAAAGCAAAGCAAAACCATATTAGATTTGGTGAGTGCCGTTCCAGGAAACTATCTTCAACACCGAGCAATTACAATTTCCACATTTTGTAGCATGGGATGCAATTTATTCTGGAGCATCTTGATCCGTGCACTACCACTATTGAATAGAGTAGAAGATTGAAAGATTGAAAGATTCACTACATATGTTTGCTGCAACAAATCATGAGCGTTCTCTGTTGTGTCAAAACCAGCAAGACATGTTGAAACTTTCTTAATATTTCTTCCCAAATCTTTAAGATGATGATTCATCTGCATATCATTTTCACTATCCACCTCCACAAGACACTTTCTTGTCTATTTTGAAACTTCAGCAAAGACTTCCAGCCCGATCCGTTCCCATATTCTTATCGCCATATCCCTGTTTTCTCCCCTAATACTACAGGGAATATCTAAGAATATCTCTCGAATGTCTAAAAATATCTCTTGATTCTATCTTTTGACGGCCTCATAACTGATTTGAAGTCTTTGTTGTAGCTCAATGGAAAGTATCACATGAAGTAAATGGAATTGGTATTCCCATCAAGAAATACCCCAAACTTTCTAAAAAATTAAAGCAATCCACCAAATCCCTCTAAGAACTGATCTACTAAAGATTCATAGCTTCAAACTGCATCAAATTAATCCATTTGATTTACATCATCTAAAACTATTAAAGCGTCAGAAGATGAAAGATACCTTTTGAGTTTCTCTATACCTTCATCAATAAGGCCTCTTAGCAGATCTGACCCAGTCAAGCTCTTAAGAAGTTTGCTTGGTAAGTGAAGCAAAGGGCTTTTACCTTTGACATCAAATAAGAAGCAAGATAAGGTGTAATTTGAACTCTTCAGATCGAAGAGATCTTTTGGGAACGTTGATTTTCCTACTCCGCCCAAGCCGACGATCTCTACTGCCTGAACCTTTCCAACCTGATGCGTTTTATTCGAGGAGTTAAATTCCCCCTTCTTGTAATTCCTGCTTATCCTTGATGGTTCTCAGTCCATGTAAAAAGGGACGGCGCGGGTAGAGATAATTCACGACGGCATACTTGGAATCACCAGCGGTAGAGTTTGATGCAGCGATGGAAAGGGAAGAGGCCATTGTCAATAAAAAAAATTTAGAAATACAGAGTGACGGGCAGTTTCAGACGGTCGATACAGAGTGTGAGGGAGCAGATCTATTGGAATTTCAGACGCAGAGAACTTGTAGGGAAGATTGTAATGAAAAAAATAGATGGAGTGCAGCGATACATATACACCATTAGCGCTGGTCAAAGCGCGCTGATATGAAACCCAACGTCCAATAAAAGCAAATGTCAGTTTCTTTCCTACCTGCTATGATTTGACGCGTTTTCTTAAACTCACATGGACATGTCATGGTCTGAATCATATATGGTTTACAATTCCACACGCAATCGAGCATAAGACAAGATGTGCGCGCATACATGTGCATCTCAGTCAAAACTTTCACCGGTTCTCTACTATACTAATTCACCAATAAAAAGTTTCACCTGTTCACAACTATACATGTGATATGGGCTACAGCTAGCAAAGGATGAGGTAGATGCCAGGTATGGCTATATCTAGCAAATTACAAGGTAATTAAGCATGGAATTTGATAGGCAAATAGTTTGTTATTAGTTGATTTATTTTTTAAATATAGTTAATACAGTGAAAATAAATTGTAAAATTGTTACTATTTTTAGTTACAAATAAATTGTAAAATTGTTAACTATTTTTAATTCCAATTGTGGAAATTTATGGAGTAAGTATGAAAATGTCAAATTTTATAGGTAATTTTGTTTTGAAATTCTAACCCTTCATGGTGGTGAGCAGGAATGGAATTTGATGCTTTGACTTTTTTGCCATCAACATTAAAATGATTAAAAATGGCATTATAATTGCAGAAACCATTAAATATGATGGGTATTTTAGATTTGAATTTTGAAAACCAACTAGTTGTCCATCACAAAAATTTTAAAACGTTTTTTACACTTTTATAAAAAATAGTGGGATTTGTCCACTGGTCTTGGATAGACAGTGGTGCTTGGGTGAACACTCCTTGATGTGAATGGGGTGATCTGTTAAGGCACTCCTTGATGTGAAGTCACTCGTTCAATTTTCAGCCCTATTGAGGTGATATATTAGACATGATGAAGATGTAGTTCCTACTAAGCTAAAAAAAAGCCTTAGTTTACTAGCTTAGTGATGTTGGTAGTCCCACCGGGAGAGCCCTTTGGACTAGCTGAAAGTCCAAGCCTTCCATACACTTAGCCAACTGTATTGCTGTCTTGGTCTACATTTAAAGGACTATCTTTGTCCAACCACCAAGTGTAATTAATAGATAAAATGAATTTTTTCATATTTTTTTAATAAATATAAAAAAAAAAATTTAAAAATTAAAATTAAATTATTAAATTTACAAAATTTTAATACTCTACTTAAAATTCACTCAAAAACATAATTTAAATCCAAAAAATCATAATATCATTTAATATCACATGAAATTATATAACTAAATTTCAATTAAAAAACTTATTTTTTTATTAATTAAATTGCCGAGTAAAAAAAATCCCATGAAAATATAGAAAGTTATTAAACTCTTTCTCAATATTTTCATTCAGAACAAGGATGTAATAATATTGAGGATTGACCTTCAAATTTGGGTTTTCCATGCAGCTCGCACCTTGGTTGTTGTGAGCGCATCTCACACTCTCATAAATAAAACTATTATCAAAATAGGAATATTACTAGCTTCTATAAATAAATCTCTGTCTAAAATCAGGAACACTGGTATTTGTGACACTGCTCAGTGTTACGCGTAGTCTAACGAGGCGGAAGAGTTGCCCGGAAAGTTATGGAAATTCCGGTCATATTTAGAGAAAATCTGGCAAGGATTTTTGTAAATCCAAGTTATAATTGTTAAACTTCAAAATTTTAGGTGTCCTACAAGTTTTTGATGGTGTTGAATCCATTTCCACCATCAAAAACACGATTCAAACACTACCTCTACAAGATTTTTTGAATTTTTTTTGCCGAGATTCCAACCACTTTTGGCCGTCCAAACAATTCCTCCGCCTCGTTAGACAACTCCATTTACTTTTCATTTATAACAAACCTATAATAAATACTGCTCAATATTTTCATTTATAACAGACCTATAATATTGGGTCGTCTCTGCGGCTATTACCATCTCTGCGGCTCCAGATATTACCATCTCTGCAGCTCCAGATCTGCGGTTCCTTCCGTCTTTGTGGCTCATGATCTGCGGTTCCAGACTTGCGGCTCTTTGCTACTGCGTACAGTTTAGTTATTGGACAGATCTGCATGTATATCACTGTAGATTTGGTTAGATATACATGTGAAGAACCCAGATCTGTGAGCTATTAGCTATTGGAGGTGTTTTTTTATTTTTTATTTTTATTCTTACGGTTTCTTCCGTCTCTACATGAGCAGATCTGCGGCTCTTGGTGCTGTGTACAACTTAGTTATTGGACAGATCTGCATGTATATGTCAGATCACCGTAGATTTGGTTAGATATGCATGTGAAGAACCCAGATCTGCACTGAAGAGTTTTAGTGCAGACAGATTTACATGTGAAGAAACCGGATCTGGTTAGATTTGGTGCAGGAAAAGGCAGTTGGCTAATTGATGCAGTGGCAGATAGAGCTTTGGACGCATGTGCTCGATCAATATATAAAGTCAAATGACGAGGTATCAAATCTCATAGAATAAGAAGACTCGAGTAAAGAGCGAGAGGTCACGCCACAGATTTTATTTATATAAATAGTCTCTAGATCTGCGGCTCTTGATCTCCAAAAATCATTTGCAGAGCAGATCTTCCATCTCTGCATGAGCAGATCTGCGCTGCGGTCTTTCGTGTTGTCTCTGCATGAGCAGATCTGCGGCTCTTCCGAATTCCAGATCTGAAGCTCTTATGAAATATAATATAAATGGTAATGTGTAACCAAGTCGTGATATAGATTTGCGGCTCTTCACTTCTCTTCTCATTGATTGGGCCTTCTGCGGTTTATAGATATGCGCCTCTTCTTTATAGATATGCGGCTTTTCACTTCTCTTCGGCAATCTCTTGTGGCCTTCTCTTCGGCAATCTTTTATACTCAGCAGGAGAGCATTCTCCAGATGGCTCCCAGCTTCGCGAAAGTCGTTGTTGGCTCAGTTCTGTCCGCCTCTGGGGGGCAAGCTCCGGCCCATATCGTCAGTGAAGCCCCAGCTCCCACTGTCCAGGTGGTCCAGGCTTCACTCGATGAGGCTCTGAAATTCTCTGAAAGTGCCCTAATCTGTCGATTCAATGGTTTTTGGCCGCGGCTGATAACTCTACACAGTTGGATCTCGGAGGTATGGAAGCCTCTAATTCCTGATGCAATTAATATCTACCCCTGTGCTAGGGGTTTCTTTATAGTAGATTTTGAAAACCCTAAAAGCAGACAATGTATTCTAGATTCCGACCCTTGGTTTTGGGGAAAATCAGACCTATTCATGAGGCCATGGAACCCATCATTCGATCCCTCAACAACAGTCATAACCTCAGCACCAGTTTGGGTGAGATTGCCAAACCTACTTGCATCTATGGAATTTCTCTTCGCTAAAAGCCATTGGAAATACAATTGGAAAATTTTACTGCAGGTGCCCAAAAACAGAGGAATATGCCAGAACCACCAATGCACACATCTGTGTGGAAATGGACTTCAGCGCCGGATTTCTAGCTAAAATACACCTAACAAGCAAAGACTATGTGTGGAACCAGAAACTCGATTATGAAAGTGTCCTCTTCAGATGTTGATCCTGCTTTGAGACAGGCCAGAAAAATTCTGCTAGAAAAAATCACCACAGATCTACATGGTGGGAAGGAGCACAAAAAGAACACTACACTGTCATCAAAGAGGAATACTCTCAAGAAAACTCTGAATCACAAGAAATCGGCCAAGAAAGAAACAACTCTCAAGACAAGCAAGGGGAAAGCCCTGCCCAACAACAAAAAAGTGAACTCGACAACCCCTCAAGCATCAAGAGTTATGAGGACTCAAATACCGCACAAAATAAATATTCATTTAACAGCAAAGCAAATCTCCTAGACCAAACTTCTTCTCCAACTATCTTCAAAAGGACGAACACAGTAGATCACGAAGCTAAGACACCAATGTCCCAAGAACCAGAAGAGATGAAGGAGATGCAAGATAAAGAAAGTTGGAAGACTGTAGAGAAAAAAAAGAAAGCTACAGCATCAATCTCGCCAAGAAAGACGAGGAGCCATACAATTAGAAACTAAGAAAATTATAGGTCTGATAGACCAATTTGGTCTTAGTGGACGTTAACCACCATCAAATATTTTATGTAAAATCACAGATATATAACTTTAATATTACCCACAATAATGACATTATACAAATTAGTCACCAACAATCACTTCCTTAAGCATAAGGCTCGGTGAAACTTGTAGTAAGAGGATTTTTTAATTGTTTTTTAAAGAATTTTGCATAGAATTTTGGCTTAAGTATATATTATTTAAATTTTCAATGAGTATTTAACTTAATGAAATTTGATTTTAACATTCTTTATAATGAAAAGAAACATAAAATACATAAAAATCTCTTATATATATTTGAAATCATCAAATCAACCAATTATATAATATTTAAACTTTAAATATTTTAATACTATTAATTGTTAAATATTTTTATCTTTTAAATATAAATAGGGAATTATATAAATTAGTCAACTTGCAAAACTTAATTGACATCAAAATACTGTCTTTAATCTCATTACTATGATTTAAAATATCATAAAAATCAATTCAATTATAAAAATTTTATTATAATTATTATTGTTATTATTATTAAAAATTAATATATGATATATATATATATATATATATATATATATATTAAAAATACATGTAATGTTTTAATTATGAAGGTCCATCTTTACTTTATCATGAAGTTTTTTTCTTTTGTGACTAGGTTAAGATTAAGCCTAAGCGAGAGTCATCCTATTTATTGGATGTAATAAGAATAATCAACCTATAGTGTAATGTTATTGGATACCATGGAGATTCACCCCTACTTTACCGTGAAGATTGGTTTTTTAAGCCTAGGCCAAAGCCACCATATTTATTGGGTATACGAAGAATAATCAACTCATAGTGGGATGCCATTGGATACCATGGAGATTCACCCCTACTTTACAATGAAGATTTTTTTTTGTGTGGCTAGGCTAAGCTTAGGCCACAACCACTAAGCTAGTGGTGAGTGGCTTCTCTAACTAGGCTAAGCTTAGGCTAGAGTCACTATTATGATCAACCTAGCGAGGAGTGCTTCCATCCTCAACCCCTCCCCATGAGGTTTGAACCTAAGATCTGCACTTACTTTTGTGTGCACGGGTCACAAACTCATTTAATATTATTCTACCACTACCTCAAGGTGCCCTACTGACTCGTGGGAAGCTCTCGTGGGAATTGAACCTTGCCCAAGGGTGAAAAACTCCTCACCTTTCCACGATTGAATTTGACCCCCTTGGGCTACCATGGAGATTATTAACATGTAAATATGATTTTGACAATACCATGGCTTACTGTACTAGATGTCAAAAGACCATAACTCACATTCATATGATTTTGTTTGTTAATTAATCAATTTAATTAAAAGGGTAGAAATAGCATAACTCCTTTTGTGATAAATGTTAACCTTTGATATGTTACCACTACTAAAAATATTCTATAATACTTTGTGGAGGTTAAATCCCTACAATCCACCTAATAATTATTGATAACTGAATTAAAAATAGATAGACACGCCTATCAAAATAAATATTTATACATTTTTATATAATTGTCTCATTACTATGTCAAAAAAAGTTTGCTGGATTTTAGATTTTTTTTTTTAATTACATATATTATATGTATCATTGATTTAATAAGAAACAAATGAAATGTTGTAATTAAATTTATTAATTTGCAATTTCTAGGTGGGGAGTTATGATTATATTTATTATGAAAAGGTTTTTTAGCCACATATATGATTTCCAACCTTAAGATTTGAATTCTTCCAACTTTATTAACACATTGTCTTTCTTTCTTGCATGAGTGTCCTAAGTCTATCTATGTTTATTAATCATTTAACTTATATGGCTTAGTTAATTATATTATTTCATAACCCCTAAAGATGTAGATTAGTTGGTGTTAAATTGTATTGTTAAATCATTGTGACATCACTCATTTAGATCTTCTCCAACCCATATGCCATACATAGAGGATGTACAATACACCTAAAGATTATAGTATTAGAAGTCGTAATGAATAAGACCCCTCTCTAATTACAAGATGTGTGATGCACCTAACTCCTTTAGAAAAAAAAAAAAAAACAAAACAATTATATATATATATATATATATATATATATATATATATATATATATATATATATATATATATATATATATATATATAAATAAGCTTTACATTAAAAATAATAATCAAAAACCAATATTTTCATACTTATTTTTAATAAAATATACAAATCTTATCACTAGCCTAGATCCATTTTAACCCTAGATCTATCAAGCAACGAGAGGGATCAAATATCTCGAGGTGAAAACATCTTTTTTTAATGCAAAACTTGAGGAAAGTTTTGAACCTCAAGAGGTTCGATCCCTCTCAGCGCTTGATAGATCTAGGGTTAAGATGGGTCTAGCCTGGTTTTAGTCATGTGTGGTCATACAAAAATTTGTTGAATGTATAATTATTTTGATCATTTTAAATTTGCTAAATGTGTCCAAGATTAATCCTGTCATTTTAATTTTAAACTTACTCAATTACCTCAGTTTGTTGAGATGATAGACACTTAATAACATGAATGGTGAAAATGATGAAATAAAAAATTTGAATGCATAGTGACAATGTAACAATGTTCAAAGATAGAAAAATTGAATAATAAGAATGTATTCAATTTTAAAAAGTCTTCATTGTGATCAATCTCAAACTATTTTCTTCTATTGTTCTTATTGTCACATCTTTTAGTTTTGTCATATTTTCACATCGATCATATGAAAAGGGTGGTTGAAATCATAAGCTATTGTAGTAAATGTCATACCTTGGCTCTCTTTCCCTCCAATATTAATAATAGCTTTCTCCAAATTCAATGCTTAAGACTTATGAAGTGTTAAACTCCAAAGTAAGTTTCAATGGTGATTGTTTTCTATTACCTCATATGAATGCAAAGTGACTTACAATGTTGAATGATGGAAAATGAGAATAATAAAAAAGCAATCAATTACAAATAGTTTATTGTTTAAAGAAGCAAACAGTTCAGGTAAGTGAACATTTTATTTAAAATGAAAAATCAAGTATTTTATTTATGGTTGGAGTACTATAACACAGAAATCAATGCACCTCGTTAATATTTTTTTCCTTACATTGAAATCAATCTACAACATTAATCTAATTACTTTAAAATTAATGTACATCATGTTGGAAAATCAAAGTAGTTATATTAGGGTTTGATTCTCCTTTACTGATAATTACTTGTGAGTGTGTTGGCTTCGTTTACTTCTTTATTATCTTGTATTTCATCAAGCAATTACCATATTATGTGTGTATGAAGATCACAAAACAAGAGACACAAGATGTAGGCACTATGCCAAGGAAAAACCCCCCTCGAGGGGAAAACCCAATCAAGAAAATTCTTTCTTTCAATAGTATTCTTTGAGACTCTTCACCCTAGACAAATATGTGACCTTCCCTCCACACCAAGTTAGCCTCCCATATCTACAACCCCTTTCCAGCAACTTCGACTCGGCAACATCTTCCAGCAACAGTGAAACTTGGAAGACTTTTATCTCCCAATCTAGGGCACAAAAAAAAGAGAGAGAGGCACCAAAAGTTCAATTTTCTTCTTCTCCTTAGACATCCCCAAACTCGCACTTCCTTTGGCTTCCCAACAACAGGCTTCACGCTTCCCCGACTACTCTTGAGATATCAAACTAGCTTGAGATGTGATGCTCCAAATGACTTTATAGCTTGTATTTATAGGCTTCTTGTAGGTTGAAATAGGGTCGTTATGCTGACTTGGTGTGGAGGATACATAAATCATATTTGACTCAATAGTTAACATTTTTACATGATTCAAAAGCCCAAGCAAGTCTCTTTGAATGTACAATGACTCTATAGACTCAATATTATCCTAGGAGTCCACAATGGGGACTTTGACTAATATAATGACTTCATCTTTTGTTTTGAGGAGGTAGATCCATGTCTTTCTAGAATGGTCATCAATGAATGTTACATAGTAGAGATGACCTCTAAGTGATTTGTTAGACATGGGCCCACACACACCAGAATGGATGAGGTCTAATATCTCTTTAGATCTATTTTCACTATTGTGAAATGGATTTCTTGTATGTTGTCCCAAAGAGCATCACTTTCACACACCTTCATGATCCAACTTCATATTAGGAATACCATGAACCAATTGACTAAGAGTAGGGATGATATTATAATGTAGATGACCATACCTCCTATGCCATAGCTCAATGGAACTTATTTCCATATGAACCAGAGCTTGAGGAGGTGGTGTAATGACTCTATAAAGACTTCCTTCATGAACTCCAGTAACCCTAGATTTATCAATGCTAGAGTACTTTCCCAAAACTAATACTTTTACATGAATAAAAGAAATTATTTCCCCTTTATCTTCTAAAAAAGATATAGAAAGAAAATTAATTTTCAAACGTAGAACATATAGAATGTTGTTGAGATGCAACTTCAATTCATTATCCACCTTCAAAGATGTTGATCCCAGGCCTCTAACAACATAGCTTTTGTTGTCACCAAATCCCACTGCATGAGAAGATGGCTCCTTTGATAGTGTATGAAGTTGTTTATTTTACCATGCCATGTGTCTCTATGCTCCAATATCAATGATCCATGCATTGTCATCATTAAGAGATCATGTAAGAGCAAACAAGAATCCTTGGCTTCTAACCTTTTTGAACAATTAGTATATGACCTTCTTGATCTTCAGACACCGCTCCGTTAACAACACAATAGAGAAGAGGTGCAGAAGGGGAGCCTTAACTCTCTTGCATTGCACAGTTTGACTCAGGAAAAGATGATGAAGTGGTGAGAGTACTTCGAATCAAGCACAGATGATGAAGAAATTATTCAGTTTCAAGAAGAACAAGACCACCCATCCTCCCCCATCTATGGAAGAGGTTTATGAGAAGGTAAGCATTTAAGAAATTATCACTTGTTTAATGTAGCTGCCATGGATGATCATACTAAGTATCTATGATAATCTATCGCGTAAATTATTTTTTTGTTTGTGGTAGATGGACAAGAGAGGCGATGTGATTAACAAAGATATGAAGAAATTGGACATGAATATTTGGATATACAAAGGAAGGTTTGAGTTTGTCCTTCTCATCACGCTCTCAAAGCACAGGCTATGTGCATCCTCAAGAAGAAAAAAATGTATGTATATATTCTCTACATTTTGAATGATCCTTCTCATAACTCTCTCAAAGCACATGCTATGCGCATCCTCATGAAGAAAAAATTGTGTGTATATATGCTCTGCATTTTGAACATTTGTGTGGGTTTCAATTTGTTTAATATTACTATGTTTTAATCACAGAAAACAAAATTATGCACAACTAAATATTAGAATTTGGATACAAATTTAAAATTGAGTGGTGTTTGAAGTCTTGTTTGGTTGGGGGGAATTTCTAAACTAGTGGGTTTAGGGATTCAAATATTGTTGGCAAAAAAATAGAACTCATTAGCTAAGGTGGATGTCCTAGGCTTTGTTGTGTGGGTGGGTTGGGCTTTGAATCCAACTGGAAAAATATGCATAAAATCATAAGCTAAGGTGGTTGACCATGCCTCTGTTACCTTTCAACATAACAAGGACAAAATTTGTAACACACCCCTGATCCACTCTAATAAAGGCAATTGGTTACTATCTTCACTCAATTTCCAAGTACAGTTATGAGGGTGTTATTCATAGGGATAATGCACTAAAGTTACATATATGTTCCTAGAAGTTCTAGAACATGGAAGAAATGGTCATCACCCTCACATTTAGGGCGTAGACTCGAGAAAATGACATCACTCTAATATAGGGTTTTGGGAAAAAGAATTGACTGTCAAGCACACAATAATAGGTTGCTATTATTTAGTTGGTAGTATCCCCTTACATTAGCATGACAAGAGAGCAAAGATTGAGTTTCGTTGACTATATGGTTGGAGTCGAGGAATAGAAGGCTAAAATAATGGAGTTATGTGCACTTGGAGTATGCGATATAAGATATGTATAGGTGGCCTTTACTTTTACTAGGGAAGGAAGAAGAGGAAAATGGTTTTCACCTTTCAAAGTATCTACTTTAGTGGCCTGTTCTTGCCAGAATGTTGTGTGCAATGGAGCCTCAAACAAATAAAAGACCACTAAAACAACTTCAAGATTTGGGCTGATTTATAAAAGTCTTGAAGTTTCCCACATGTTTATACAGTAGGGAGAGTTGACTTCACACCATGTTGCAAAAGTTCTGAAATCATATACAGATCTGAAACAAGCACTAGCTTTCTTCACATGGGTAGCTCATAAACCAAAATTCATGCACCACACAAAGGCGTACAATTCTATGAAAGAAATTATGCGATCAACCCACATGTTCAATTCAATGATATAAATTCTCGATCTAATGGAGAAAAAACATTGTAAGCCCCTGACTTTTTAATGATACAATTGGATCACTTTTAGAACAATTTTTTTGGGTCTTTAGGTTCAGAGGAGTTATCTAGTAAGCTTCTCTAGCCCTGGAAGAGATGAAAGGATCTATTTTTGTGCTAAATAACATGTCATACAATGGTATGATAACTCTACTGTTAAAATCTATATTTCAGATAGAATCCATGGATGTATACAAGAAGATGATATCAGAAGACTTCTACCCATCATGAATTGATATTCGACGCTTATGAGTTCCTCGGGGAAAAAAGGAGAAACAAATAGGTATCCAAACTTTTTATAGAAATCAAAGGTTTGGTTTGAAGCCCAATGTTTACACCTTCACAATCTACATCAAAGTTCTAGGGAGAGCTAGGACAGTGGATGAAGAATGTGTGATATTGAGACAAATGAAGATATAGGGATGTGAATTGGATGTCATGGCCTTCACTGAATTGATGGATTCTCCTTGGAATGTTGGCATATTGAATGAGGCAAGGGAATTGCTAAGTGAAATGAGGAGAAACAAATGCAGGCGTGATTCTGTCACATACTATACTCTAATCCACAAGGAAGTGATTTTTGGAGACATCAAGGTGTGTGCGAGACGTGATTACCTTCACTACTCTTATCAATTCCCTCTACACAAAAGGAAAAGTTGATGAGGCCTTTGGAGCATTGGATAAGATGGTGAAGAAGGGAAACTCTCCTAATTCAATTACTTACAATAATTTGATTATTGGGCTTATCAATACTATCAAATTAGAAGAAGCACTAAAATTTTTGCAAGTAATGTATTACCAATTAATGCAGTTTATTTTAAGCCTGCTTGTGTTTCTAGAGTTGGAGAAAAGTGCCAAACGAAACAAATTGCTATGGTTGATGCTTAATAACTAACAATTGGAGATTGTTCTTGGGAATTTGACTGTGTAGGATTGTAGACCGTAAGATAAGCTAGATATAAAACTCTATATTTCAACATATGTGCTCATGTATGTTTTGGCGTATAAAATTTTGAAGACACCCTAACTTGATTTGTCATGTTGTGTAATTTGGTAGTTTCACGATATTTTTACACAGTAGTGGTTTCTTAGATTGGAAGTGAAACTCTAATGATGTAAAAAGATCAATAATGTTCTAAGAACCACACAAAAATTTGAAAATCACAATTTTGATCATCAGTGAGCCCTCAACATGCATGATACTAAATAGTAAAGACTACTTGCACTTAGCAAAAGACAAGGTAAATTAATGAAATTGTTTTGGTAGAATTAGTACCCTCACTTGAAGGTGTAAATTAGAATTATGAAAGTATAGGAGGATGCATAAGCAAAAATAATATAGCACTATATTTTATGACTTCTCCATAGGTACATATGCAGGAGGTTGTGTGCAAGCAGGTTAGGCTATAACACAGATTTTAACCTCAGAAATGCAATTTGGCCACTTGGCATGCAATTTTGACACCTTAGTGTGCATTCTAAATATGGAATATAATGTTTCACGACATATAGTATATCTTATTTTCCTTATCATCCATTAGGTTTTCAATTTATGTACATGGTATGCATTTTATAATGCAAGTAGACATTTTGGCACTATGAAAATAATAGGTAGAAAGAAAAGTTGGTCTTACAAAAAGCATATTTTGGCCCATGCAAGTATAAGTCAAGGTAGGAGATGGTGCTAGTGAGAAACATGAGTCGGTGTCCCCTTAGACGTTGCATGACTAAAAATCATCATAGAGGCTAACTTGGAAAATTTATCATTCCAAAGACCTCCATGGAAAAAACTAATGGAGAATTTGTTTGGTTAAGAGACTAGGGTTTTAGCTTTTAAAAAATGGTATAAAATTAACTGCTAATTATTAACCCAAATATGTTAGGCTTGCTAGAGTGAGAAGGCTCTAGAGTAGTTGGCTCCCTAAAGAGAAACAAAATCCATGTGACAGGCAAAAAAAAATAACTGACACAATACTAAATCTACAAAGCTATATATGAATATTCTAAGATATTAAGACTATGCAACAAGAAATATTAACCCTGTCATAGTTGCAAAATGGGAAAGCCTCATTTTGGTTAGTCTTTTTGAGTCTTTGCAACGTGTTTTGGCAACATAGAGAATAAAAACAATACTCCCCATGAAAAGTACCGACAAGGAAGAAACTAGAGAGGGTGGAACAAAATGACGCACACAGCTAGGGTTTACCAGTTCTCAGCAACCCAACAGGCTGCCAACAAACTAGAAGACCTCGCCACTGCAACACTATGCATTCCAGGCTTTGGCACAGACCTGGTCATGCTGAGCTTAGCAAATTGCAATGGATCACTCATCCAGGCCTCCCTTTGGAAACGACCGAAAGACATCCCTGAGCCTGCAAAAAAGACTAAGAACGGCAGAGGGCTCGAGGAGTTAATCGAACCTCTGTATCAGGACTAGACTACACCACAGAAATTGTTGGGCTTAATATATGTTGTCACGTATTTTCTAGTACAGTCGGTCGAGGTTGATTTCCAAGCTACTGACCTAGGAATCAAGGGCGTTTGGGTAGTTGTGAACAACGTTGCAAGAAAGCAAGCAATCACTTGCCGGAACCAGAAAACAAGGTATGAAATCCCAATGGCAGAAAGACATCCACAATGGTCATGGAGGTCCTCCCCCCATCTGATTTGCGGTGCACCTTACATATTAGGCCAAAGGAAAAACGATGTGTGCAACTAGAAGGCAGAGTTGTTCATATGCTGGCCAGATCTAGCCGTCTATAGACCAATCTCCCCTGTTTACCACCAGCTACCAGACCTTGTGATAAGAGGGAAAGGGGAATCCTCTATGATGATCACGACAGTGCAGGAGAAGGTATGGCGCACCTATCTGGGCGCACCTTATACAGACCTACCAGCACATCGAGAACAAGATCTCGAAAAGAGAGAACTAGACAGGGCATCGATATGCTTAGAATTGACATATCCGAGCACGAGGGCAACAAGTCGAGCCCCTCCTCAGGAAGATCCACACACAAATGTGGAGGATATGATACAAATATTCATTAAAACATTGGAAGGAAAGACTATTTACTAGAGGATCTGGAAATGGAGGAAGATTCAAGAGCTAAGAAACAAAATCTAGAACCACCTCGGTATACTAGCATGCTGACAAAATCTGATCTACATAGGCCATAGTTTACAGGACAACCTCACACTCCATGATTATGGCATCACCACAGACTCGACCATCATAATTAACCCGTGTCTAAGGGGTGGGTGCTGGAACCAGCTCAAAAAGAACAGGATTCTTCAAGGAAGCAGTCAAAGGTAAGGAAAACACACAAACCAAATCTGCAACACTGCCTGAGCTTCCAGGGCCCTACATTGTAGAACAAAAATGATAAAATCTGAGAATCTTGCTCTTACCATTGAAATGCATGAGGTAAAAGACCTGTACACATATCTCTATTCCAAATCAGTTATTTACAGATTTAATGGGTTTTGGCCTAAATCTGATGTTCTGCACCAATGGATTTATGGTGCTTGGTGACCACACTGTGAAATATACTTATGCCCCAAAGGATTTTCTATAGTTAAATTCAAAACAGTACAGGAAAGGGAACATATCCTCAATAAGGGACCATGGTTCTGGGGAAATGAAAGACTATTTATGACCCCTTGGTTCCCGAAATTTGATGCCAACACAATGGTGGTATCAAGGATGCCAGTTTGGGTTAGGCTGCACAACCTCCCGTTACACTTCTGGAATCACAATGCATTAATCGCCATAGGGAATGTATTGAGAAAATTCCTAAAGATCGATGAGGACAGACTTACAAGGGGGATATTTACTTTTTCCAGGATATGCATTGAGGTATATCTTAGTGAGGGACTACCAGAAAGAATAAAATTGAATTTCAATAATACACAGTGGACACAACCACTAGACTACGAAAATACAACCTTCTGATGTCGTGGATGTCTACAAACAATACACGTCCACAATGTATGTCCTAAAGCAAAACAAACTCCCAAATGGAACAAGAAGCAACATAAACAACAAAAAGGATGGAAATATATAGCCCCCTAGGAAGAAGAAGAAGAAAAAGAAGAAACAACAACATACAAAGTAGAAACGGAGGATCAACATGACTAGAACAACACACAAAAGGAGGAGGAAGTCCCAAGCAACCCTATGCAGCACCAAGCATGTCAACTAACAGGAATGGAAATAACTGGCATCAAATGAACTCATGGATTAGAAGGATTTGATTCTGACAAAGACACTCCCACTCATACAAGTGAAAATCATCTTTCCATTGTATCGGCCACTCCCAACACTGGGGGTTGGAGAAAGGTGGAAAAAAAAGAAAGGGAGAAAAGAACAATAGTTATTTTTATTTTTATTTTTTGTCTATTTTGTTTCCTATGAAAACGGGAACATGCCATATTCATATGCTCTTCAGCATCTACAAAATTTAATTTTGTCTTCTTAATAAAATTACGAATTTTCCAAAGTGAAAAAAAAAACAAAACTCCCCTTTATCCTCATCAATCCACCCACCACCAACCTCAACTACTAATTTTTCATAACTTGTTATAATGGCTTCTTGCTCATTCATGATGGTATATGAAATTCTTGCAGACCCAAATAAGCTCACCACCATTTGATACCATACAACCATCCTGGCTAGCCAAACCTCACACAACATATTCTACTACAAAATGACCATAGATGATATGTTGAAGACATTCACAATGGTGTGAAACCATTTGAATCAGACACCTATCAACCTCATGATGAAACCCACTTAATGCCCACCTGACATGAGGGTAGGAAAATATTCTTGCACTAGGTCACTACATATAGTTTGAAAAGATTCCCAATGAAATTTATCCCATTATCACCCTAGGACTTGGTTTCCCATGTAAATTCCTTAATTTGTCAACTTTTATATGACTTTTTTGCCTTCTCTATGTATATTTTAATTTGAAATAATAGTCTATTTATTATTTCTAAGCCAACCTCTAGTTTTCATCTTTTGTACATTTTCATAGGAGAAGAGTCATTATAAAGTTTTCATCCCATTCTAATGATTACCTGTGATTCCCCTTCAAGAATGATGTTAGGTAATATTCTTCTTATTACTACCTCCAAGCCAAATTCTATAGAATATAACTCCATTGCATTATTGGTGTCCATACTTATAGAACTTGTATATATGTGGATAACATTTCCTTGTGCAACCCTAATGACTCCTTCAAAGCATACTAGGATATGGTTTCCCTTTGATGCACTAATGAAATTAATATTCAAATAGCCCTAGGGTGGGGGTAAACAAAACTCTAGGCTTGGAATTCTCTTATTTTGAGGGCCTCCATCTCTTAGTTCTTGTTAAGGGTTTAGATATAGGGTATTTGAGATTCTTGACTCTTCTAGAATACTTGGCTAGTTCTAAGGTGATGAATTGTAGAATAGATTCCTTGATACTAGATATAATCCACTTCCAAACATCACTTACTGAATTTTATGTGGATTCGAAGATCATTTTTCTTCTTTACCTCTAGTTTTAACAAAGTATGAAGATCAATAGAAGTTTCTAGGCTCTATTGACTATTCCATTGTTGAAGAAATTATCTATCCAATCAATGATGCTTAAGGTTTTGTTTCCTTTTATTATGTCGAATTCCTAGAAAGTCCCACCCCCCTTATTATAGAGATTTGATACAAATTGAAAATCATTAATGATATGGTCCAATATTTCTTCCTTAGATTTGCAGATATGGTGGATCAAGGGACCAATGAATCCTATTTTCTTGATTTTTTCATAGCTTAAGGGGTTTTGATGACCTACGACCTAGAGCAAGATTGTAATTTTTGGCCAAGCTTTAGACTCCATATTTTCTTCCAAATATTTTCTTTTCAAAGCTGTAAAAGGAAAATGGGTGAATTGCAAGCTCCTTTAAGGTTGCATTTGCCTTCATGTTTGTAGGCCTCACAAGGTAGAATAGTTTGGATTTTTATTGGATGCTCTTTGAGTTTTGAATATAATTCATCTAGTGTTTTAATATCCCCATGACCTACGAGCTAGAGCAAGATTGTAATTTTTGGCCAAGCTTTAGATTCCATATTTTCTTCCATATACTTTCTTTTCGAATCTATAAAAGGAAAATGGGTGAATTACAAGCTCCTTTAAGGTTGCATTTTCCTTCATGTTTGTAGGCCTAGCAAGGTAGAATAGTTTGAATTTTTATTGGATGCTCTTTGAGTTTTGAATATAATTCATCTAGTGTTTCAATATCCCCATGATAGCCCTGTTTTTATTTAGGAAATTTTTCCCTCCATCCATAAGAGGATGTTGATCTTTGCCAATAGTCTTCTACAATGGCCGTGATTCTATTTATCATCCAATATTTACGCTGATAGGAATTTTCTTTGCTGGCTTGGGGTGGCCAAACATTGTTCGCCCCAGCTGATGGGAAAGCTTGGATTTCACCCTTCCAGCCAATAACATTTAACCATGTGTTTTTTCCTTCAACCAATAAAATATTTCCAGCTGTCCAAATTATTATAGGCCCATGATTTCTGCTACCTTTCTGTTTCTACAGCTCTCTACCCTCAGCTATACTTGTGCCCTCCCTTCCAGTTTTTGTTTTCACATCCTCCTCTATAGAAGGTTGGACCTTAATCCTTCATGATTGTCAATCGAGCACCATCTTCCATACCTCCAGCATTGAATTTCACTGAGCCCCGTCTGCCATCTCACTCACATGGCATCACCGGTGTTAAAGAGCATTGTTATTCATAGGCCATCTCAAAGTTACAACTTTTGGCTTGATATTTTCTTAGATAATATTTGGTGCATCCCAAAAAATAGCAAATGATAGTGAGAATTGTTGTTATTGGGGTATTTCTTGTTGGTTGTGGTCCTAAGAACATAAACAAAGTAAGTGCAAGAAAAAAGAGTTCTGAAGAGAAATGGGGGAAATATTAGGGATTTTTCAGTCATATTGATTAGTAAGCCTAAGTTTATAGCCCATTCCACGTTAGCATGGAGAGGTATTCAACTTCTGCAGTTAAATATGACTCCAGAAATGTTCCAACATATGAGGAGCACGAGGAACCCATCTCATGCATACCATCTGTGGATGGTAGTGCAGACAACCCAGATTATTTCGATGTTGATGATTAGTCATGGCATTCACAATATACTTCAAATGGAGGAAATTATGATGATGAAGATGAATATTCTAATGATTATGATACTAACATTATAGGAATGTCAAATCTCGCAAGGTGTTCTCTTTCTGATAGTTCTGATGTAGATCTTGTGAAGGGTCTTGACCTCGAGGTGAAGGCACTGGAAGGGAATGTGCCTTCTGATCAAGGGAGGCAATTAGACAGAATTGGGAGCCGGTTTGAGAAGGAGTGTAGAATATTCCATCTTACAATGGAGAGAAACCAAGAGGCATGGGCACCTATTGTGTTGGGTTGTTCTTGCAAGGATGATCTCATTGTTGCATACAAGAAGTGTGTAGAGGCCTGGTTCAAAATTAGGGGTAACATGTTAGTTCTTTTCCCCAATGACCATCTTTTTAAGTATCTATACAATGGTTACTTATTGGATATAACACCGTAGACTCAAATGATGGCTTAATTTTATGTTTGCATATTCCCCTTGTCGTAGGTTTTATCTTAGCTTCCTATCTAGGTTACCAGAAATGAGAAACATGACCAAGGGACCTATTTTTCATTTCATTCTAGTTATTGTATCTGTTTCTGTATTGACAAGAAATCTTGACACTAAATTAGTGCACTGCTAATCAATTTTTCATCTATAAAATACGGCAGAGAAAGTGGGGTTTGTGTTAATTATCTTCTAAAACCCTCTAGCTCTACTTCTCACTTTGTTCCTACTTCTATTTCCTTTTCCCCCTTCTGGTAACGTAGACACATATCACTCTTTGGGTGAGGGGCTCTTCTCATTAGTTGTTTTTGAAACAAAGGTAGCAATTTTGGACTCTTTTTTGGATCATGTTCTTCACATTTTTGGAAAATTTGTCATCTGGACAATATGAATGGTTTCAATATAAATTATTAGGTTTATTTTCTAGAGTTTTTCTTCTTTTGAAATATTTTATCGATGTATTGTAAGAGAAAAATAAGAAGCTTTCAAAAATAAAATCACTGAATTGGTACTGTAGGTGAGTTGTAAAAATCAGTGCTTTAGAAGCACCATATTAATTATATGGTTTTTTACTTCTTTGTAATTAATGCTAGTCATCTGATTACCATAGACAAGTTTCTTAAGCTACCATCAAAATTTCTGTTAAACAAAGACAATGGTCTTGTTATTCTATGTTGTTTGACTTATTCATGTACCCTACCAGATCAGACTATTTTAAGGTAATAAGGTTATGTCTTTGGTTATCCATATGTAATTTGCAGTAGTCTTACTTTCATTTTGGTTTTCTTGCATCCCTTTTACTTTTGTCATGATCCAAGATAATGAGCGGAGAAAATGGTCTAAAAACGAAATCAACACCTTAACTTATCAACCTTAACAATTGCAAGTAAGTGGGTTTATAATCTAAATTTAATACCAACTCAACAATTATTTTTAGGTGGCACCAAAATCAATCCCATCAGAGGAGTAGGAGTAAGTAGCTTTTAAACAGACCTTCATTATTGTTGGCCATACCTAGTTTGTTCATGTCTATTTAGTCTTAACACCAAATTGCTATCAATAGTGGTTAGATCCCTTGGGCATGCCACATTGTTGAGTAATACCATATGCCTTCATATAGTCACATTTGGATCCTGAATAAACAAAGAAAATGCTATGTTATCTATATCTATAGCAAAATCATGAACTATTTCCTCTTTGGTTTCCAAAATTCAAAATACGCAGTTGAACCTTTGTCCAGAACAAGAATGCCATCTTTATTTTCTCCTTATATATTCTCAAGAGGGAAGGCTAGGAATCTCTTTGGCTTTCCAGATGTTTCTTGAGTCGACAGAATTTGGAGCCTTTATAGTGGCATGAAGGGACTACATTCCTAGTGATAACCCCATCCATCTTCTCTCACCTTTTTCTAACAACAATTGTTATGTTTTTTTGTCTTTCCCATTGGATTGCAAATTCCCAAGGTACTCATTTTCTTTGAAAATTCGTTATGACTGAGTTCAAACATGGCTTTCAGAAAATTGTCCAAAATGGTATTCGGTTATGGTCTCCTTAGAGGATGCTTACTTCTCTATATGCTTGAAGGTGGCTACCAATCCTTGATGTTCAACCTTAAGAAAAATTGTTAGATTGAGATAGTGGAGATCTATTGTATATGTGTAAAAATAGATGAAATTTATTGGCCTTAGTTGTGCACAAAATGGTGCATCCATTATCCTCTTGTATGCATACAATAATTCCCTAGTGTGGGATTTGACCTCAAGGAAAGACCAAACTACTGTACAACTATTTCTTAATCTCTATCAGTGGTGTTTTCCTAAACTATAACATTTGCTACTATTTCTAGAGGCTAGAAGTATTGCTTGATGTGTAACATATTATATAAGCATAAACTCCTCTCCTTTGTTACAACTTCTTCTCTTTTTTTTCTCGGTAAAAGACTAAACTATTCTATTATGTACAAGATTCAAAAATACATCATGGTGAAACAGGAGAGAGTCAGGCTCTGGGCATGTCACCCGAGAGTGATTGAGTCATCCCAAAATAGCCCACACAAGCGTGCCAGACACAGAAACCAGACTTCCATAGGAGCTCGCCCACACAGGGGCACCAACCATTTCATCCCACGTAGGGGACACCGACCTTACCCAGATCATTGACACAAAATTCAGGAACATGGACATAGACCCAGATACTGTAGGTTTTAACCCTGTACAGAAATTACCTTCATACGAATTCTTAAACAAAGAAAATAAACAATGCGAGAGCATAACCCATAAAACACATATACACAGAGATTTTCCCTTGGATCCCAAAACCGGGACTACCAGCTTGATTTTTCATTATGTTCCTTTCAATGTTACAATACATATTTATACATGCCGAAGCATCCAATACCATGGACCGAAAACCATCGCGTCCAAAAAACATGTGCTAAAATCATGCACAAAACCATAGGTGGGTCCGCCCAACCTAACATATGGTCCAAAACCAAAATTTTCTGGGGCGCTGCCCCGAACCCCATAAAGTGGGGTTACGGGTGCCCTTCAAACCCCCTATTAACTACGTGGAAAGAATATAACACAACCCAAAAATCTCCCACTTGTTTTTTTCTTTCCACAGGGGGCCACAATAGAGCTTAGTCATTTTTTCAGCCCTGACATTCCCATTGCTTCTCTACACCAAGAGAACTTCTCAGAGCTCACAAATTTTGTCAATGCATATGCAGTATTCTTCAAAGTGTCCACCTTTACCAGAAACACCTTTCTATCTTCTATCATATCCCTCACAAAGTGATATTGAACATCAATGTGTTTTGTCTTTGAATGATAAGCAGGGTTCTTTGCCAAGAAAATTGCACTTTGGCTATCACAGTCTATTCTTATAGCTCCCTGTACTAACCCCATACTTGAGCAGAATCTCTGCAACCAAATTACTTCCTTGCTTGCATGAGTGGCTGCCATGTATTCTGCCTTTGTAGTTGATAGTGCCACTACAGATTATTTCTTACTCATCCAACTGACTGCACCTCCAAATAGGTTAAACACATACCCACTTGTAGATCTTCTCTGATCTAGATCTCCAGCCCAGTCTGCATCAACAAAGCCATGAATATCCAACGCTATGTCCAATCCTGGTCTTCCTTGGTAGCACAAACCATAATCACTAGTGCCACGCAAATACCTAAAACCCCGCTTCACTGCTGTCCAGTGGTCCTTCCCAGGTTTAGACATAAACCTGCTCAATACTCCCACTGCATGTGCAATGTCTGGTCTAGTACAGACCATTGCATACATCAGGCTACCCACTGCACTTGCATATGGAACACAAGACATTTCCTCTTCCTCTTCTTGTGTCTTGGGACACTGTTCAGCAGATAACCTCACACCTACAGGAATAGGAACCTTCACCGGTTTACTATCCTCCATATTAAACCTCTAGAGTATTGTCTCGACATACTTCCTCTGGTTTAACCAGAGCTTCCTCTTTGACCGATCTTTTAATTTCCATGCCCAAAATATAGTTTGCAGCACCAATATCTTTCATGTCGAATTTGGAGGACAATTGGGTCTTCAAATCCTGGATAATTTCTTTGTCATTTCCAACCAGCAACATATCATCCACATACAAGACCAGATAAATAATACGGTCACCAATTAATTTAAAATACACACAATGATCTGCTTTGCTTCTGGTGAAGCCAAGTCCCCGTATAAATGTATCAAATTTTTGATACCACATCCTTGGTGACTCTTTTAACCCATAGAGATACTTCTTTAACTTGCATACCATTTCTTTCTTACCCTTCATCGCAAAGCCTTCAGGTTGCTTCATGTAGATTTCCTCTTCCAAATCCCCGTGAAGAAATGTTGCCTTCACATCCATCTCTTCTACCTCAAAATCAAAAGCAGCAGCAATAGATAAAAGTAATCTAATAGAAGTTACCTTGGCAACATGAGAAAAAATATCACCAAAATCAATTCTCGGCACCTGGGAATAACCTTTTTCTACCAACCGAGCTTTGTATTTCTCCACCTTTCCTTCTGCATTTTTCTTCTTCTTGAACACCCATTTGCTGCCAATGGGTTTCCTTCCAGCCAGTAACTCCACCAGATCCCAAGCCTCATTTTTGTGCAAAGATGCCATTTCATCGTCCATGGCCTCTTTCCAAAGTTTTCCATCCTCTGAATCCACTGCTTCCTTCACAGTTCTGGGATCATTATCAGTAACAGACAAAGCAAAATTTGAACTGAAAGTAGATGGACTATACCTTTCTGGCTGCCTTATTTCTCGAACTGATCTTCTCACAGTTGGAGTTTGTGGCTCTTCATCTTCTGATTCCTCCTCTGCTGCAGAGTCTGATTCTTCCTCCTTTGGCTCAAACTCTATCTTCTCAGGTTCCTTTGGTTGGACTTCATGTTGAATAACATCTTTTACCTCTCTGAACAACACATCTCGGCTGTACACACCCTTCCTTGTGACTGGGTTCCAAAGCTTATAACCCTTTAAACCATCCTTATACCCAATAAAGATGCACTTTTCAGATTTACTATCCAACTTGGTCCGTTTCTCCTTTGGAACATGTACATATGCATCACATCCAAATACCCTTAGATGTGAAATAGAGGGTTTCCTACCAGTCCATACTTCTTGTGGAGTCTTATCCTCCAACGCTGATGAAGGTGATCTGTTGATTAGGTAACATGCAGTATCCACCGCCTCTGCCCAGAATTCCTGTCCTAACCCGGCACCACTGAGAATGCTTCTTGCCCTTTCCATCAACGTCTTGTTCATTCTTTCTGCGACTCCATTTTGCTGAGGTGTATATGGAGTAGTCTTCTACCATGCTATACCACACTTCTTACAAAATTCTTCGAATTCCTTGCTACAAAATTCTCCACCATTATCTGTCCTCAACACCTTTATCTTCTTCTCTGTCTGATTTTCAACCAGAGCCTTAAATTCTTTAAACCTGTCAAAGACTTCTGATTTCTTCTTAAGAAAATATATCCATGTATTCCTTGAGAAGTCATCTATGAATGATACATAGTACAAAAACTTACTCAGTGATGGAACCTTCATAGGTCCAAACACATCACTGTGCACAAGCTCTAATATCTGTTTCGTCCTCTTACCACCAGAGGGGAAACTCACCCGATTCTGCTTCCCATATACACAATTTTCACAGAAATCAAAATCTAGAGAGATATTATTCATACCTTCTACCATACCTTTACCATGAAGTATTTGAAGGCCCTTCTCTCCAATATGTCCAAGCCTTTGATGCCACAACATGGTCTTCTCTCCAGAGGCCACTAGATTCTCTACTCCATTTTCAGGAACCATAGAACTATTGCACCCATCAACAACAATGCTACCTTGCAGCTTGTACAGAGTTCCAATCCGAACTCCCTGCATTAATATCAGTGCTCCTCGAACCATCTTGCAGGTATCTTTCTTGAACACCGTCTTTACACCTGCATCATCCAACTTTCTTACAGAAATCAGATTTCTGGCCAATGCAGGAATATGTAGAACACCCGGAAGTGTTCTAACCCTTCCACCTTGCAACTTCAACTTTACTTTTCCCCGACCAATGATTCTATCCTTCCTATCATCTCCTAAGAAGACATCACCACCATTGTATTTCTCATACTCACAGAACCACTCTCTATGGGGAGTGAAGTGAAAGGATGCACCTGAGTCAATCAACCATGCCTCATGATCTACATGTGTACTTGAAGAAGCCAAGTACACATCCCCACCTTCATCTGAGGTGGTTTTCGCCTCTGTAGAAGGAGCATCATTAGATCCCTTTCCTTTATCAGGAGCTTTAGATTTACAATCCCTTCTGAAGTGCCCTTCCTTTCTGCATTTCCAACACACCACCTTTGTAGGTTTTCCTGAAGATTTAGATCTCCCTCTAGATTTAGATCTCCCACTCGATGACTTATTTTTGTTTCTGTTCTGGGACCGTCCTCGTACAGACAAGGCATCACCATTCTGGTTGTCCATATTTTTCCGTCTCATCTCCTCCGTCAGCAAGGCTGAGACTATTTCATCAAACTGTAAAGCAGTTTCATTGCTACCTATTGCAATAACCAGACTATTCCACGAATATGGTAGCGAACACAACAGACTGATGCACTTATATTCATATGAAAGTTTAATATCAACAAATAATAACTGACTTACCACAGTATTAAACGCATTCAGATGCTCTGTCACCGAGTCTCCATCTTTCATCCTCAGGTTATACAGCTTTTTTCGTAGGAACAGTTTATTCACCAGAGACTTAGATTGGTACAAAGTCCCTAACTTGACCCACAAAGCCTTTGCCGTAGCTTCCCCTGATACTTTCAGCAATACTAAATCCGAGACACACAATCGTATTTTGCTCTTTGCCTTCCGATCTAACTTCTTCCATTCTTCATTGGTCACTCCCGATGGTTTAGTACCCGGATCTACCACGATCCACTGATCTTTATCCACCAACAAATCCTACATCTTGAGTTTTCACAACTCAAAATTCTGACCATCGAACTTCTCAATCACTATCTTTCCATTGCTCGCCATCTTCTTTCACCACCAGAATCGATCTCGTAGATCTCCCACTGAACAAGGTGTACCACAGGCCCGAGCGAAACCCCTCAGCAACAAAGGCGTCCCCTTGAAGCCAAAACAGCTCTGATACCAAATGTAGGTTTTAACCCTGTACAGAAATTACCTGCATACGGATTCTTAAACAAAGAAAATAAACAATGAGAGAGCATAACCCATAAAACACATATGGACAGAGATTTTTCCCTGGATCCCAAAACCGGGACTACTAGCTTGATTTTTCATTATGTTCCTTTCAATGTTACAATACATATTTATACATGCTGAAGCATCCAATACCATGGACCGAAAACCATCACGTCCAATACCATGGACCGAAAACCATCGCATCCAAAAAACATGTGCGAAAATCATGCACAAAACCATAGGTGGGTCCGCCCAACCTAACATATGGTCCAAAACCAAAATTTTCCGGGGCCCTGCCCCGGACCCCATAAAGTGGGGTTATGGGTTTCCTTCAAACCCCCTATTAACTACGTGGAAATAATATAACACAACCCAACAGACACGAAAGAGACCAGATGCATTGTTACTTTAACAAAGTCAAAAAACAAACAACAAAAGACCATACATAAGGCCATATAAACCTTATGTGTGGGCATCCTCAGTCGTCCATTTGCACCTCCTTGACCCGGCACCAGCCATAGGCTTCTCTTTCAACCGCAGTGGGAAAGGTGTCTTCCTCCTCGCAAGTTCCCAGCTTCTTATCTTGCGTGCGTTGCATTACGTCTTCTGGGGCTAAGGCCGCATCCTTAACCTTCTGCTCCTTGTCCGCTTCAGAGGCCGTTGCTTCATGCTTCTGATTGTCATTCGTCCTCTACCCCTGTTCATCCAAGGCATCCTCATCTTCCCTTGCATTTTCTATGAACAAGACTGAGACATGCGTGCTAATCCGCAGATTGTTCATGACACTACTGAAATTGAATATAGCCGAACCAAAGGCAGGTAGGGCATTCGAGCTCGAAGCCCCTGCATCCATGAATTGGCTGGAGTGGAGGGGGTTGGCGTCAGTAGAGCGAGCGAGGTTATAGTGGCAACAATGAACAACATTGTCCGCTTCATGATTGCGCGTGGTTCCCCCCCTGGAGGTACCTCGAAGGCTAAGCATGCGCTGTCGAGGTCTCACCATTCTCGCGAGATGTGGAGGAGCGAAATTCCAAACGACCACAGGGTAGTTCCAATCCCCTGCAACCAGACCCCCTGCACCCAACTCCGAATGAGGGATGAACTAGAAAGATGGATAAGAAATCTCGACAGAGACGGAGAGGCCAGGCAACTGCAAAACCCCAAACATTCTCTGATCCCAAGCAACGATTTCCCTTATAACTTCACCGGCTCTGCTTTGGAGCTCCCCTGCCATAACTGTTGCCATCGCCTGAGCCAAGTTACCTCGCGTATCATTAACTCTCTTCTGCCATCCCACCTTATACCAGCTGCAGTCAGCGGCTATGTTCTTTATTGTTTCCACGTGATGGCCACGGGCTGGCATGTGGCCATCTCCCAATTCCTGTCCCATCTCATATATCACCCGCATCCGGGGGTGCTGCATCGTTCTTGACTAGTTGAGAGCACTCTTGAGCCTTGTCATGTGGTAATATAGTGTTCAGCTGCCCTATGATTAGAGAGTGACCAGTCTCCACTCCTACATTGGCCATGAAGTCCGCAACCCTGTTGCCTTCTTGTCTTGTGTTAGTGAAGGTGATTCCTCTGTTGTTATGGAGCTCACGTTCTATGGCTTCCAGTCTTGCTTCAAGCCTATAGCTGGTGACGATATTCCTGGCCTGAGATCCATAAAGGATTTTTTTGGCCATGTTTATAAGGATCTGAGAATCTCCTTCCACCTTCAGGGGGTGATAGTTGTGTCCCCCAGCAAGTAGTAATCCACGCCATAGACCCTCTAGCTCAGCTGAGTTGTTGGTGTCCCATCCAATGTTTCCGAAATATAGCATTAGGGGTGCACCTTCATGATTTATTATTATTCCTCCAAAGCCTGCGAGACCAGGATTCCCTTTTGAAGCACCATCGAAGTTGAGTTTGAATGTAGACCTTGTTGGGGGCTTCCATGTGTTATGATTTTTGTTGTTGGTTTTAGAATGGTTCATCTTATGAGAGCCTTGAGTATGATGAATTTGCCAGTTGTCCATAATGGTTTTTTCGCTGGCTAGCGTAGGCCAGTCCTCCTCCTTCCAGGATTTTAACATAAGAGTCTCCTGAAGATTTCTGCATAGCAGGTTCCAAATGTTGTCTATCGAGGAGTACTGATTTTTAAATATACGCTTGTTTCGCTCCTTCCATGTGCTCCACAAAACTAGCCCGGGTACTAGTCTCCAAATATGATTGAGGATTTCACTCTTGTAAGGGTTTTGTGGCCACTGACGAATATAATGCGTGATGTCATTCTCAAGTCTACATCTTCTTTGACACCGAAAGCTCGCCTTTTCCCAGAGTTGATTTGCCAGGGGGCAAGAGTCCAGCAGATGTTGGAGAGTTTCCTCATGGGCGCTGCAGTTGAAACAGATGGAGGGGCCATGAAAATTTCTTCTTCTAAGCTTGTTCCAGGTTAAAATTATCTGATGTCCTACCAGCCAGAGAAAATGAAAGATTTTGGGCCAGGAGCCCGAACTCCATATTTTACTCCAGATTGGGTCCTGAGGAACGGATTCATTGCATAAGATTTTGTAGGCCTCGGATGTGGTGTAAGCTCCTTTCGGCTGGTATCCCCACCTTAGAATGTCTCTACTCTCATCACACCTAATTTTCCTTTTGCTGAGTTCCCTTTCCAGCTCCACAGAGATTTGGATATCTTCATTTGTGAGTACATGGTTATCCGGTTTCCAGATCCTGAAGCCCTTCTCAGAGTCCTGAGCTCAGTATTGCCTAATCTTCGCTTGCGGTGTCTCCTCCTCAATGGTGTCCAGAGGCAGGTTCAGAACATTACTAAGAGTAGGCATTTGGTTCCAGGCATCTGTCCAAAATCTAGTGGGGAGACCATTTCTTACTTCCCAAAAACTGTGCTGCTGAATCATTTGATAGTGTTCTTTGGCTGCATTCCAAATTAGCGATCCTTTATCATTGGGCTTTAATCTGATGAGTTCTTCCTGGGGTCGATGATTGGCATACTTTGCCGTCCATAATGTGACCCATGGTTTTCCTGGACTTGTGAGCCATTTCCACCATATTTTGGCCCCCATGATGGCGTTGCTGTGCTCGGGATCTCGTAGTCCAATGCCTCCTTTTGCTTTTGGTTTGCATACAGTGCTCCACTTTACCAATGCCCATTTGCGATTAGTTGCTTTTCCGCCCCAAATGAAGTGTCTCTGGATATTCCTTAGTCTTTTTAGGACCCACTTTGGTGCATCTAGGATGGAAAATAAGTACAACGACATTGCTTGTAGAACGGCCTTTATGAGCACTGCGCGGCTGACTAAGTTCAATGCTCTGTGCGTCCACTGGTTGAGACAGGATTCAAGATTTTCAATGAGGTTGCACCAAGAGGAGTGCTTGATGGCTGAGATAGCAAGGGGGGCCCCAAGGTACTTGGAGGGAAGGGTGGCGATAGGGAACCCCAAAATACGGACTATAGCAGGAATGACAACTAGAGGGGTATTAAAGAAGAAGATCTGTGATTTGGAGCAATTGATGCTGGTTCCAGAGGCTTCGGCGAATTCATTGAGCACGAATTTAAATTTGGAAGCTTCTTGAACGGAGGGGTAACCAAAGAGCATGGTGTCATCAACAAATTGCTGATGGGAAATGGCAGGCGACTGATGAATAGAGAGACCTTTAAGCTGATGAGTGTGAAGGGCATTATTAATGTGACGTCCTAGTCCTTTAGCCATTAAAACAAAGAGGAAGGGGGAAAGAGGGTCCCCTGGAAAAGGGTCGAGAAGGGATCCCATTCACGAGTATGGAGAAACTAGTGGAGGAAATGAGGCTAATGACCCAACGAATCCATGCGGGACTAAAACCGAAAGCAGTTAGCATTTGCTGTACATAATCCCAGCTGAGTTTATCAAAAGATTTTGAAAGATCCAGTTTTAGGAGCATACCTGCCTGTTTTGAGTGCTTGAGAGTGTGTATGATCTCATGCGAGAGGATGATGCCGTCCATGATCTGTCTCCCCTCCACATATCCTGACTGCTCCAGAGAAATGAGCATTGGCAAGAGGGGCTTTAGCCTGTTTGCAATGACTTTGGAGATGACTTTGTATATTACATTGCAGAGTGCGATCGGTCTGAACTTATCCGGTTTGATCAAGTCCTCCTCTTTTGGGATTAAGGCTATGAATGTGGTATTGAGTGAGGGAAGCAGCTAGTGATTCACTCGAGATTCCTCAACCACTTCCCATACTTCCAATTTTATTAGTTCCCAGAACTTGTGGAAGAAAGTGTTGGTGAAACCATCTGGGCCGGGAGCTTTACCTTCTTTAAGCTGAGCCATAGCTACGTCCACTTCCTGTGTTTGGATTGGATTGAGGAGGAGTTCATTGTGCTCATCCGTGATTAATTTTGGCACATTGCGTATGATTCTTTATGTTGCTGGACATCTGTTGATGTCAGGCTCTTGATGGACTTGCTTGAAGTGGTTGAGGAATTCCTTCTCAATATCTTCGTGTTGTTCCACCCTTTCTCTTCCTGATGTTTGAATGTAAGGGATATTATTGCACATTCTATGCTGCACAGTGGTTCTGTGAAAGAATTTGGTATTTCATTCTCCCTCTTTTAACCATCTGATTCTTGACTTTTGCTTCCAGTATATCTCCTCCTGCTTTCTTCTCTCCTCAAGTTGATTGTCGATGAGCTGCTCCTGCTTAAGGGTTCTCTCTGTGTCGCCTTTAGTACTTATTTCTTGCTGCAATTCCTTCAGAGCTTTTTGGAGATCATGTTGCGCCTTGAAGATGTTTCCAAAGGTCTCTCTGTTCCATCGCTTGAGGCAGAGCTTTAAATGTTTGAGTTTCTGTTGGAACTAGTACATCTTGGAGCCGTCTGGGGGCCTGAAGGATGTCCATGTAGAGTGAACCAAATCGTTCAATGAGCGATGGGTGAACCAAAATTCCTCGAAGCGAAAATGTCTTCTTGTGGTGCTGCCAGGACACTGCCATTGAAGGGCTACCGACCAATGGTCAGATCCAGAATGTGGAAGAATGGTTGCCGAGAAGTCTCCCCCTAGGTGAATCGTGTTGTCTGAGATTAGGAACTGATCTAGCTTGGAGGCTATTTGATGCTTCCCTGCTCTTCGGTTGCTCCACATAAAAGTGCCATTGCAATAATGTAGATCTATCATGGATGCGTTCTGGATAAAGTCTTTAAAGTGGGTATTTTCCTGTTCCAGCCTGTTTCTGCCTCCAATCTTTTCCTCCAATTTTGTTATCATGTTAAAATCCCCCCCAACAATCCAGAGCGAGTTCCTTCTATTGGAGTTAAGAGCTTCTATGGTTTGGAGGAGAGAAATTTTTTCCTTCGCTTCCTGCGGGAAATATACATTCGAGAGATTCCCATGTATATTTGTGCATATTATGTGAAAAGCAGCCTGAATTATACTATGAGAAGCATGAAAGTCTGTGAGGGTAGGTGCTTGGGAGTTCCATGTCATAGCCAGACCTCCATATGCCCCAGAGGCATCCATAGCCACCGAATGACTACCTGGCCAGGCTTTAGAGAGGATCACTTCTAGAGTTGAGCTGTTACATTTTGTCTCTTGGAGAAAGCATATTTGTGGCTTTTCCATTCTTAACATATTTTTTAGCATTCTGAGTTTTCCTGGGCTGTTAAGCACCCTTAGATTCCATGAAATGAGCTTCATGATTCACTATTGGTAGAGGGCTTGTAGTACTTCGTAAGCTTAGCATACCTACCTGAGTCTACCAGGATCTTCCCTATCGCTATTGTTCTTTGGAGATCAGTTCTTCTTCCTCTTTTTTTGGAGTCTTTTGGAGTTTGGCTTAAATCCCATTGGCTTCCTGCTTGGATACCAAGCTGGTGCTGAAGGTATGCTCTGGAAATTACCATTTCCAGTTTGTTAAGCTGAAACTCTGGGATGCTTTCATAAGCTTTCTTTTTGCATGCTGCTTCAAGTTCCAATATGTCTAATCCATTTAGATCTATACTCTCCGATTCTTCCTCCATGCGTTGCATCTGGTTGTCTTCTTCCGAGGGAATGTTTGGGCTTAGGAGTGGGTCTGAGGATCCGTCAACCTCCATTTCATTTTCTTTTTCCCCTTGCTTTTCCTTGCTTTCCGAGGGGTTATCTGGGGCCGCTTTGGTTGGAGGAAGGTTCGAGGAGGGGGCAGAAAGAGGTGGTTGGGTGGAGGAGGAAGGGATATCAGTGTTGGGGGGAGAGGAAGTGTTTTGATCTTCCATGGTTTGAGCCAGGATTCCAAATCTATTTCTGACCGCAGGGTCAGAGGTGTTATTTTGCTGGGGTTTCTTCCCTGTTGTTGATTTTTTGTGAGCTCGTTTGTGGGTAGGGGCTTTGGTGAAGCCATCATGGGTCAAAGAGTTAGAGGGGATAGGGGCAGTAGCTTTGACATTTAGGGGGCAATCTCTAAAAATATGCCCTATGGCATGGCATTTACGACATCGAAACGGGACATGTTCATAGTCTAAGGGTTGAATCCATTCATAGTCACGGTGAGAGAGACTTACCGATTCTGGCAAAGCTTTGTCCAGGCGCATAAAGACGCAGATGCGAGCGTATGATGTGTATCTTCGCATTTTCGTTTCTTCGGCAGCCTTTATGTATTCCCCCAGACCATTTCCAATGTTTCTCAGGATATCCTCGCCCCAATACTCATCTGGGAGTGAGTATAGTCTTATCCAGACCGGAGCCCAAGTGAGGTCCTCCTTATCCGGGTTGAACCTGGGTGCCCAGTCCCTTAAGTATAGACCTGCTGAGTTGAAAAAGTAAGGTCCCTCCACTAGGATTCTGTATTTGTCTTCCAGGCAGAAGAAGATCGCTGTGAAGAATCCTTTTGGGCCTAGCTGCAGAGTTACATCGCCCTCCGGCTTCCATTTCGTTGCGATCCAACTGTGTAGGGCTTTTTCCATCGGCCAAAACCCTATAAATTTCCCGATGAGCGCATGATCTGTCATAAATTGGATTCTTTCTTCTATTTTCTCTCCCGGTAGTTCGATTCTGGGTCGATCTGTTGATATTGGTTTGCAGGTGGTCGAGGAGACCTTCGGGGTATCATCTGGTCGGTTATTCCGCCCTGTTTCTTCATCCACCTTATTATCCGGTTTGTTCTTGCCATTGCACTCATGCTGGCACGGAATCTCCTGATTGATCACATTCTCGTTGATCGATCCAAAGCGTATCGTTCCTTCTATTTGGTTCTACGCTTTATTTTCCATGGGGGAGGTCATCGTAACCCCCCCTGGGGGTTATCCATTTGCCTTCCGGTCCCTTCCAATGCAATTGAGTGATTTTTGGGTGCAGGGTTAGGTCCTCGATGGTTGTCTGCGCAGGTTAGGCTGCGTCGTCTGAGGATAGTACGAAACCCTAGCAGTCAAGCTGCTTCAGTCCCCGGCCATCGCCCTCATTTTTTGTTACAACTTCTTTTACTGGAAGGTGTTATTCTCATTTTTCTACCATCTGAGTTCAAATGTCTATCTCATGGATAAGCGATTCTAATATTCATTGTCTTGTTGTTGCTTCAACATTGTTATAGATTTGTCCAAAGGAATTGTTTACACATTGGAGATAGTACTTTTGTGCACCATGTGCCTAAGCAAATAATTTAATTAGTAGTAATGTGGAGGGTGGTTATACAAAATTCTAAATTTTTGTTGTAACTGTGGTTGAGTTCTTATCATTATTGAAGGCCTTGGTTTCTCATACTAATTAGTCTGAGAATGTAGAGCTCAATATTTAATGGGAAATATTATCAGGATATTTCTTTCCACACATATTTATATCAAAATTTTGGTTCATTACCATCTACATGGGTCGGTTTCTCTGCATTGAAGGTAAAATTGTATTTTGTCATTTATCTATGAGAAATTTCATACGATTGATTTTGATGATATCTTTTCATCGCAATTGCCTTTTGTGGCACCCTCCTTTGTTCCATCATTTGGTGGTTTAACATTATTCTTTACAGTCTCTTTGTCTACTTACTTTTTAGCAACCTTGTCTTATTCTTTGTATATTTCTCCTCTATTTGTTTTCATTATCTTGAATGAGCTATGCCACCATTGAAAAAATGTTGTAAGTGCTTGCATGTGATCTTTGAACTTATAAAGTAGTTATCTTTGGAACATGCCCTTTATTTTAAAGAAAAGAGGACTTTTATGGAAATCATCAAAATTTATACGAAATATTTTTATTATGCATTTAACCATCGACTAAGATTCAAGACTAAATTAGCCATGGTCATCCTTCTAACTAGTTTCCTTTTTCCATTCTTCTTGCTTGAAACTGTAGTCAATTTGTCCCTTTACAAGTACCTTCCAATCTCAACGTTATCATCTCATACCACTCCAATAATAGCTTAGAATTGTTGGTGCCATCAATTGAGGGAGAGTTAAATCTTCTTCCTCTTATGTTCTTTTCCTATAGCCTTAAGGTTTTCACCTTCACTCTATCCCTCTCATATG
Organism: Pinus tabuliformis; assembly: GCA_031772625.1. Classification (NCBI taxonomy): domain Eukaryota; kingdom Viridiplantae; phylum Streptophyta; class Pinopsida; order Pinales; family Pinaceae; genus Pinus; species Pinus tabuliformis. The sequence continues at coordinate 53,001,279 of CM062806.1, read as the reverse complement.
TATTTTCTTCAGCTTTATTGTTGCAATCTTATAACTTTGTTCAAGTACAACTTAAAAAATCTACTCGAGAAGAGATTTACGATATCAAGTTTCGAGGGGAAGTAGAGGTAGTTTCCAGTGATGATCAACTCAATGATGCTATTAATTCACCTAGTTGGTAATGAATTCATGTGATTCATTTATTGTATCTGCTTATTGTCGCATTTTAAGGTTTCATGTTTTTTCATAGCATGAGATGAAAAACTCCTCGAATAACTTGATCTATATGTGTATGGATATGCAGGCCTAGCAATAGTCCATTTAAACAAAATATCAAATGACCAATGCAAGAATTTTTCTTCGTTTTTCGATCTGTTATGTGGAAGATACCATTCTGTCAACTTCTTGAAGGTACCCATAGGTAGAAGAATTCGGTAAGGACTAATATAAGTGATCGCTGATGACTGATTCTGAATTTTTGTAGATATTTTACAATCATTGAAGTTTTAGATCGAATTGTGGATCATCGCACACGGAGTAAGGGCTTGTGTAGCTAAACGATGATGACCTACAGAAAGTTTGTACATATTTTACAAACATTCATGTTTTACATCAGATTATGTGTCAAATTGAATACTGTAGATGAGCTTGGGATTTATGCTAAAGGGCAAAGACAAATATTTTTTTTTTGGAAATTGATGTATAATATAATTTTAAAATTGAATTACTACTATTATTTTGTGATGCATTTGAGAGAAAATGAACATTGTTTAACTTTCTCTAACATGAAATTGTGTTTAATTGATGAAGGTGGACACTAAAAAAAATAGAGTTGTATTGAATTATTGGTTAACCGGAGATACATTTGAGATAAAATTGTAGATTGTTTAACTTTCTCTAACACGGACTTGTCTTTAATTGTTGAACGTGCACACTAAAAAAAAACAGATTTTCACAACGTTTGAAAGCATTTATTGTACCCATGTTAAAGATTCACAAGAATGGTGTCAAAGTAAAGGAAACCATTTTCCCAAGCATTATTACAACCTCTAGAAAGAAATATGCAGCCTTTCTCTATAACCATTGCCATATCATTTACACATTCTGTTGTGAAACACCTATAGACAACATAAAAAAATGGATTTGATTCATATAGGAAGAGTATTTCCTAGTTTTTTCTAAGATTCTTTGTGGCCTCATCCCATTCTCTTCAGATATTTCTACCTTCGAGATCAATTTTTCCCTATTCATGTTTCTGTTTAGTCATGACGGTGATACAAGAGATACTTAACAGATATATCCTCTACGAATAAGCATATCAACCTAGTGCATTTTCAATTCCAGATTTTTATACACATTTCAAATCGTTGGTCAGTTGTAAACAATTTGCAAATATATTCTCATTCTGTTTGATTTCTCTCACAGAAAACATTATCAAATTGGTGGGTGTTATAGGTTCATTTCTTGCACTTGAATAAATATATGGCATGGTACATAGAGAGACAAAGACATGTTAGATAGAAGTCTACTCAAGTAGGATTGTTCACTGTATATGTTTTTTAAATGTATCGGAAGGCCAAGTTTAACCAAAATTTTCAATATCTCTCCCTCTCTCTCTTTTGCACTTGAATCCCTGCAATCTGTTCAGGATGCACAATAAATGAAAAATGTTTTTGTATTACTCTCACGGATAGGTGCTGCTAGATTTTAATGTCATTTTTGGGTATAAAGGGGATGTTGTTTCTTTAAATGGTAACTTCTACATCTGTTAAAAAATTGACATTGTAGGTTTCTTCTACCAGCAATAAAAAAAATCAATCAAATTAATTGTGAAACTAGTTTTTTTGGCAAAATCAGAATTTATCTTGTTACTTGCACGAAATATTCACACCCCCACAATACCATAGCAATGTAGAAAACTTTAGCTCAATTTCAAGTTTCTTACTAGCCTCCCACATTCTCATTGTCACGTGGGCGACAAGTTTCCATATTCTAGCCATGGTTGGGAGGGTTTGTACATTGAACACTTTTCATAGATAAATCACTAATAAAGTTCTAGTGTAATTCCATGCTAGAATATCTACAACCCTTATGTGGGTAAGAGGTTACCCAAACTGCATTGGGCGCAAGTCAAACTATGCATAAAGCCCCAAGATTCTTGGAAACAACTCATTATCGATGAGAGAACCCAAGCTAGACTTGGCTGCAAGCCAAAACTGTCAGCAATGCCCTTAACTTCTTAAAATAAGCTCACTAGGTTTCTATATTCTCCTTCTAACTGTTAGATGATCCAAAAATAATTTATTATCATAGGTTATAAAATTGAAATAAAATAATTATTAATTTAAGAAATTAAATTAATAAGTATTATTCTAGAATGATTAATTATTTAATGGAGACAATTAGAAATTAGTATATTGTTGTAACAAGATATGACTCTCCAAATGTGTCGTATCTTAGGCTCTATTTTAGGAGATTAGTTAGCTATTTGGTTTGAATAGCATTTAATGTAAATGGACACTTGTTATTTAATAAGTGATCCATAATTAGAGGTAGTTAGGACATGGAGCTTGTAAATAGCTCATTGCAAGAGTGTTTGGTTGTTCGGGTGTAAACTCTTGCAAATCAATTATGTAAATGTTTTTCTGATTAATAAAATTATGTGTCTGAGGACAATAATTTTATTCGAAGGGTAAAAAAAACAAACAAAATATTGATGTATCTTTGCACCTTTTGGTGCAAATGCTAGTTTAACCCTTGGAATCAATCAAATTGGTCGAGCATGGGAAGTTGATTCTAGTAGTCCTCCCATAAAAGAATAGATTTCTCTTCTCTAAATAACCAAAAGTAATGTTCTTGGATAAGTGATTTATTTTCCTAGGAAATATGTGACCCTTATAGGCCTCCTTCAATTTGAATGCAGATCAAAACCTCGATTAAGAGACACGCCATACCGTGGAAAAAAAATGATGGTATTGACGAGTCTTCCTTGTTGGTCAGCTCTAATTATTACAACACTGCCCAAATTTCAGTTATCTGCAATGGCAATAGTGACTTTAGGTTTAGTTGTAACTTGTATGAATAATGACTCTAGCTATTGTCTTGTTCTTTTCCTATGATTGATTTTGATTTTTTACCTCCAACTAGTTTGTTATGAAACTAATTAAAGATTTGATGACAAACATATAGTTTTTAAAGCTCTTTTCTAAATCTATTTTCTTGAGAAAAATTGTGTTTTTACTTTATGTACAACAATTGCTACTCAGTGACATATGTTATGATATAATTTCATAGATTAAAAATAAAATAAAAAAAATTGTTTAAATCTAAAGAAACAATATTTCTAAATACAAAGTTTATTGATTAAGAATATCTTTTTGACCTCTTAGCTAAGTTATGATTTTACTTCAGTAGGGATTTTAGAAATTTTTCTCTCTATAGATCTAGCCCTTAGACCATGTAGAAAATCAGCTATAGGTTAACTCGATAATGCAATATAAATCAAAGCAAAATATTATAACCTACTTCTACTATCAATTTGCAGAAGCTTAAAATATTTGAGCAAGATCAAGTTGAATACATATAACAAGAAGAATAATCGATGCACATGAAACACTGAAAATACTCAGGGGAAAGCCTCAGCTAAAAACCCCACTATTTGTATTATCATGCTAGGTGGAAATACATTAGAATTATACAAAGCCTTAGCTCTCACAACTAGTCAGCTATCAGTACAATCCTCCTGGATGCTCACAGGAAATCTAGGTTTCTCACAAGCCTCCCTCTATGCCCTCCAAGCTCCTATTTCCTTACGTTGTTTCTCCTAAGTGATCCTCCTGTTACCAAGTGGAAAACTCTAAACCAAGTGGAACACTGATCTCACACCTTGTCAAAATTGCGCAATCCTCAAGGAACCTCTACCTTGACTGCATGCTTGAGTTTCCTTTATAGGTAAACACATGCAACTAATAGTACATTGTCCCTGCCTTTAATATCAATTAGGTCTTTCTCATAATAGACATGCATGAGTTTCTGATGAGGGAATCTTCAGTTATCTGAAGTACACTAGTTGAGTGCATTCATGCATCCACTGACTAATAACTCACAATTAGTTCCTCAAACAGTTTGGAACTAATTTAATTGGACTTAACTCAGTAAACTGAATTAACTAATTACACCTCAAATATAACTCAATATTATCTCCTTAATTAAGGGATAATATCATTAATTTAAGGGATAAATGTTGCATGACTTTAGAAAGACTTCTAAGTTGAATTTATCCAACTAATTAATCCATAATGAATTAATTAATTATTTTCAAGTAGCTGGTAAGACTAAATTCAATTTTAATTCAAATACAAATTAAAATTGGAATATTCTGGATTCTGTTTTTATCATTTCTTGTTACTATTTTCAACACTCCCTCTCAGCAAGAAAGGAATTCAACTCGATCCTGATCGTGTTGTTGAAAAGTGTGCAACAAGAAATGCTTGTTGAGATTGCAACAAGATGATGGAGCTTAGTGAAAAGAGTCGCCTTCACTAAGTGGGCCCGCAGGCTATTTTTGGTGCAAGTCTATTTTTAGACATATGGATCATGTCTATGGATTGCAGGTTGTTGTTTATGGATGATTGATCAAGTTGGGAAAAAATAGATGGACTTCTATTTTTGATGAAAGTGTGAGTGATCACAGTGTGAGTGATCAAAGTCAAAAATAGAAAAGTCAAATATTATTGTCTCATAATAATATTTGGACTATAAACTTAATCTTATTCTCTTGGAGAACTTCAGGATGAGCTACGGATGTGGTACATGCAGATCCCAAAGGGAAATACGTGGTTACCTATGGGATGACTAATATTTGCATGCATGACTTCAGTTAGAACTCAATCAGTTGAGTTTGGTGGAGTTGATGGAGTTGTGTTCAGTTTAGCTTTGTTAAACTGGTTGTATTTAGTCTAACTGGCAAATAGACTAGAGATGAGTTGGGTGAATTAGTTATTAATTAATTCACAAGTTATTAACTCATAATACAACAAATGAATACATCAGTTAACTCAGTTGTATGTCAGTGCATGTTCAGTTCAACAGGGACAGGTGGTAGAGAATCAGATTGCTATCAGTTGTGACTATAGTTGTGCACCAGATCTTGCACAATAAAGGGATTGAGTATGCCAATGAGTTTGCTCACGTATTTGCCCAGTATTTTAGCCTTTGCTCACGTCCAAAAAAGTGTGAGTGATTATTTTGAGGTGAAGTACGAGTTTGGGAAGACATTCTCATCAGTTCTTGAACAGGTATTGAGCTGTGGAGGCAGGCAAGCAGCGGGGGAGATTTGGAGATCAAATCTGAGTTGTATTGTGTGTAACAGGTGGAGCTGGTACTGGATTGCTTGTGATAAGCATTATACTTTGTAATGCTACATGATTCAATCACTATAATATACAGATAGTTGGGGTTTTTAGCGAGATGCTTTCCCCGGGAAAATACTGTGTTGATATGTGTGATTGATGCTTCTATGTGTACCTGTGAATGTTTCTGCTTCTGTAAATTGATGATCAACGTAGAGGAGATTATGTATTATACATGTTCCGCTTATAATTGTAGGATCAGGATAATCTCTGTGAATATGTGTTAAATTATTCAAAACTTCTACATGGTATCAGAGCTAGATGATTTGTAGAAAAAAATTCTACATGGTATCAGAGTTGCTTGATTTGTAGAAGAGATTTTTACAGGATATCAAGCGAGGATTGATCATCGGATCTATTATTCAGAAAGTGTTTACATTCTATTTCTTCAGGCAGAGTCTGTAATTGGGCTAGGTAGCCTCTGGATTCATCCTTCTTTTGGAAGGTGATATATCTGGTGAATGCCCATACAGTCGATCTCTGTACAAGAAATAATTTGTTCTCACGAATTCTAGATCGGAAGCCGTTGAGTTTTGTGCTGGTGGAATTCGAATTTAATTCCAAAGCAAGAGATAAACTCAGAAACATTCAGTGTGAGAATGGAGACAGTATGCCCAGGTAACTCACAAAGTTCATCCAATGCCAGGATGAGCTGGGAAGTGTGGGGGTGACTGTCGGATGGGGATGGTGAGTCTAGGACTCCTTGACCTTCCTAAGAGTTGGCATAGCTACCAGGACTCGGTGAATGGAAGGGAGAAACTGACGAATTGTGAACGACTATGGTCGGATTTGATGCAGGAGGAGATTAGACGGAGCACCAGAGACGGTTCTTCATCCATGCAGGATGAGGAGAACTGTGGCTTAGCGAGTAAGGCGAAGAAGGGGAAGGGGAAGGTTTCTCTTTCTGAATCCAGTTCTTCCAATGATGGGAAGAAGGTTGACAAGGCGAAGGTGAGATGCTTTCGTTGTCATGAGTTCGGTCATTATGCTACTAATTGCCCAAAGAAGAATTCCAAGAAGGGATCCAGGGAAGGATCTGAAGGTGAGGCAGCCTCACTTGCTTCACAGTTTGAGTTGGACTTCACACTCTTCGCATGCATGGTTTCATCCATGGTGGGAAGTGGTTGGTTTCTTGACAGTGGAGCTTCTTTCCACATGACCAGTGAAAAAAGTTTGTTCAGTACTTTGGAGGAGAAAGATCTCCATATACTCATAGGGATGGGTAATGATGAGAAGTATAGTGTCTCAGGTGTAGGCACGGTTATTTTTTAGAGGGAGCATGGAGCTCGCCTTACCTTGACCGATGTCAAGTATGTACCAGGACTGAAGAGAAACTTGGTGTCGATCGCGATGTTGGAAGACAGAGGCTATGATGTGGTCTTTAGTAAGGGAAAGGTTTTCCTTAGACACATCATCACTAGACAGGTGAAGCAGATTGGTTCACGGGTCAAGAACCTGTATGCTCTTGAGGTTCAAGATGCATGCAAAGCCTTGAGCAGTGAGGCAACTGATGGAGACTTGGTGGTTGAGAGGGAGCGTATATTACCTCTCAACATGCAGAGCCAGAAGAAGTCTCAGACTATTGTGGAGGAGCCACGATTGGTGCAGCAGCTTCAGGAGATTGTGGAGTAGCCACAACAAGGGAAGCTGAGAGGAGATAGAGTAGAGACATCTACTCATCCAGAGACCTCCAGTAGGGGGAAACTTCGAGCCAAATGGGCTGAAGGATCGCATGCAGACATACCTCCAGGTAGGAGGTGGGGTGATGTGGATTGATTGTCCCAAGGAGGAGGGGCAGGATCCTTGAGGTACCCAACCTCTTGGATGAGACCTTGCTACGGGAGCCCCCGATGTGTAGTAGCAGAAACTGACTGATTGGGTAGAGATAGATGCGGATGGAGCGGTAGAGAGAGCGACAATGCAGGGAATCCCAGGACAGCGCATAGCTAGCAGGCCGCAACAATGTGAGAGGCACAAGTGTTTTGCACAGTGCTAGGAGGCACAAAGAGGTGTGCAATGGTGCGAGATGCATGGAGATGTTGCAGTAGCGCAGATGTCAGAGAGGGAGCACTTGTCAACAGCAGGTAGAGCTTCAACATCAGAGGATGTTTCTATCCCAATAGGGAGGTCATTTGGGAGGTGCAGTGCGGATGCAATGCTGGGAGATAGAACCAACAGCAGCACGGATGCAGTCAGAGATCAAAGTGACAAAGGCTAGAGCAGTCAGATACTGAAGAGCACAAAGATGCAGAGTTTCAGTCGACAGAGGCAATAGCAGTCAGAGACTTTGATGACAGAGCAAGTGGACTGGCCAGATGTATTGCATGGAGAACATTCCAGAGTTACAGGATCGGGTTTGAGAGGAAGCCTTTCTTGTTGAGAGGGAGTGTTGAAAAGTGTGCAACAAGAAATGCTTGTTGAGATTGCAACAAGATGATGGAGCTTAGTGAAAAGAGTCGCCTTCACTAAGTGGGCCCGCAGGCTATTTTTGGCGCAAGTCTATTTTTAGACTATGTCTATTTTTAGACATATGGATCATGTCTATGCATTGCAGGTTGTTGTTTATGGATGATTGATCAAGTTGGGAAAAAATAGATGGAATTCTATTTTTGATGAAAGTGCGAGTGATCACAGTGTGAGTGATCAAAGTCAAAAATAGAAAAGTCAAATATTATTGTCTCATAATAATATTTGGACTATAAACTTAATCTTATTCTCTTGGATCACTTCAGGATGAGCTACAGATGTGGTACATGCAGATCCCAGAGGGAAATACGTCGTTACCTATGGGATGACTAATATTTTCATGCATGACTTCAATTAGAACTCAATCAGTTGAGTTTGGTGGAGTTGATGGAGTTGTGTTCAGTTTAGCTTTGTTAAACTGGTTGTATATAGTCTAACTGGAAAATAGACTAGAGATGAGTTGGTTGAATTAGTTATTAATTAATTCACAAGTTATTAACTCATAATACAACTAATGAATACATCAGTTAACTCAGTTGCATGTCAGTGCATGTTCAGTTCAATAGGGACAGGTGGTAGAGAATCCGATTGCTATCAGTTGTGACTATAGTTGTGCACCAGATCTTGCACAATAAAGGGATTGAGTATGCCAATGAGTTTTCCCACGTATTTTCCCAGTATTGTAGCCTTTTCTCACGTCCAACAAAGTGTGAGTGATTATTTTGAGGTGAAATACGAGTTTGGGAAGCCATTCTCATCAGTTCTTGAGCAGGTATTGAGCTGTGGAGGCAGGCAAGCAACGGGGGAGATTTGGAGATCAAATCTGAGCTGTATTGTGTGTAACAGGTGGAGTTGGTACTGGATTGCTTGTGATAAGCATTTTACTTTGTAATGTTACATGATTCAATCACTATAATATACAGATAATTGGGGTTTTTAGCGAGATGCTTTTTCCGGGAAAATACTGTGTTGATATGTGTGATTGATGCTTCTATGTGTGCCTGTGAATGTTTCTGCTTCTGTAAATTGATGATCAACGTAGAGGATATTATGTATTATACATGTTCCGCTTATAATTGTATGATCAGGATAATCTTTGTGAATATGTGTTAAATTTTTCAAAACTTCTACACGTGTACCTTTGGAATGTTATGCATGCAAAACTTATCTCTAGTGTTGTTGCACCAACAACTCCAGAAATAATAAAACATCCAACTTGAATTAGTATGATGCATATGTCATCAACTTCTGTGACTACTATTTCTTCTCTCAACTAAAAACTCTGTGCTTCTGCTGACTGTGACTTTCTGCACTATTGTCAATCTTTCTCTGTGCTCTTTAGTATCTGACTATTCTAGTCTTTGTCACTTTGATCTCTGACTGCATCAATCCTACTGATTTCTCCCACTACTATGTACTTTGAGCTCCCATAGCAAGGTACGATCCAGGAGATAAAACCTCTCAAAATGTTGGGCAATTTATTGGGACTTAAATTGCTGCATTAATTATCAACCAGGGAAACTAGTAAGCTTGTGATGATGCCAACACAATATATGAAGGAGTAGGCAACTAACCTATGTCTAACTTAATTATTTACGATTCAATATAATATGCAAGGGAAGAGGCTCCTAACTAAGGAGGTCCTGGTTGTCCTTCCCTACAGTATCATAGAAAAATCATTGATTACATGAAACTAAAAGAACTTGAAATGAAGACAAGATAATGAACTTAATTATTGTTCAGATTCAAGTAGAGAGAGAGACTAACTTAGTCTCTTGATTGTCCTCTCATGTACTAATCCAAACTAAACTAAGATTCATTTACAAGCATAAGAAATGAAATAACTTGAAACATAAACACAAAAGAATGAATTTCAATTACCATATAAATCAATGGAGAGAGAGCCTAACTTAGACTCTTGGTATCTCCTCATATGATACTTGAAACATAAAAGCAAAAGAATGAATTTCAATTATCATGCAAATCAAATGGAGAGAGAGAGTCTACTTAGACCCTTGGATATTTCTCATATGTTGATAAGATTCTAATTTAAAACTCATTCATCAATCACAAAGAAATCCTCAAACATCTAAGCAACTAAATGAAATAAGATCTAATATGAAATAACATGCTCCTTTGATCCTTCTAGAATGAGCTCAATTCTCCTAAGAACAAAGTGACAAGCTATTCCATATACTACATTAAGGCAATTTATATCTAAAACTACATAATGAAAATATATGTAAAATGAAGCTTTATTCTATTCCATCATAAGTTGGATACAATGCTCTAAGAGTCCTCTCTTTGGAATGGAGGAGGTACTCCTATTTATACAATGAGAGGAGATAACAAACTCATAATGATGATCCACTAATCTCTCTTTAGTTCCATACATTTCTCAACCATCTAGACACATAACCCTATCCTCCATGAGGTCCATGATCTTCTCCATGATCTTATCCATGAGGTTTATCTTATCAAATTCGAATTTGATCATTCAAGGCCACATAAAGGTGTCTTGGAAGCTTCCTTGCAACCTACACATGTCACCAAAACAACCCACTTTCCATATATAAAGTAAAATATATTATTTTCTAATATTTAATCAAGAATTTCTCTCAAAAATGCTTAAAAATAAACAATATTTGGAAAATATGAATGAGACCCATTAATGGTGAATAGTAGGAAAAATGGAGTGGCAAGGTGATGAATAGTGAGCGAAATAATGGAAGCATAGGTGAAAAATGTATGGTAATGAGTGCCATTTTTGGAGCCCAACATGGACCCTGCTCAATTTCAACCCTCTTGGGACTATCACTTCACATCGCCCACCTCACACTTGGAGTTATGGCTGCATGTGATCCCTCTACTCACTTGGATCGAAATCCCCCTTTTGGAGGTCTCTGCATGACTAGATGTCTCCACTCGGTCTCCTCTCAACTTCTCTAATTGTGGTTGCTCCACAATTTCCTGAAGCTGCTTTTGGGGCTTCTTTTGGGGCTTCTTCTGGGGCTGCATGTTGAGAGGTAATTTACTCTCCCTCTTAGTCACCAAGTCTCTAACATTTTCCTTGCTCCTCAAGGCTTTGCATGCATCTCGAACCTCAAGAGCATACCGGTTTTCAACCCGTGAATCGATCTGTTTCACCTGTCTAGTGATGATGTGTCTAAGGAAAACCTTTCCCTTACTAGAAAATACATCATAGCCTTTGTCCTCCAACATTACAACCGATACCAAGTTCTTCTTCAGCCTTGGCACATACTTCACATCTGTCAAGGTGATAGGAGCTCCATGCTCCCTCTGAAAAGCAACCGTGCCCACTCATGAAACACTATACCTTCCATCGTCACCCATCTCTATGCATCTTGAGATCTTTCTCCTCCAAGGTATTGAATAAATTTTTATCACTGGTCATGTGGAATGAGGCTCCACTATCAAAATACAAAACACAACCCATCATCGATGACACCATGCATGCGATGAGGGTAAAGTCCATTTTGAACTGAGAGGCTAAAGCCTGACCTTCCGATCCTTCTGAGGATCCCTTCTTGGACTTCTTCGATTGGAAATTAGTCACATAATGTCCCCTCTCATGACAATTAAAGCATCTCACTTTAGACTTGTCACCCCTCTTCCCTCCATGAGAAGAATTCGATTTGGAATGGGAAACCTTCCCCTTCCCTTTCCCTGCCTTACCTGCTAAGACCAATTTTTCTTCATCATCATTCTTGGATGAAAAACCATCTCATGTGCTCCTCCTTATCTCCTCCTGCATAAGATCCGACTGCAGTCGTTCCTAATCCGACAGCTTCTCCCTTCCATTCATAGAGTCCTGGTAGCTATTCCAACTCTTTGGAAGGCCAATGAGAGCGAGGCTCGCCATATCATTATCGGCAATAGTTATTCCCACACTTCCAAGATCATCTCTACAGGTGGTGAGCTTGTTCAGATATGTGGAAATAGTATCACCCTGCTCCATTTTGATTCTTCGAAATTTATCTTTGAGTGCCAATTTCCTCTAGTTTCTACTATTCTAGTAGAGGTCCTCCAATGTCTTCCACATTGAATATGGAGTATCATTCCCATGGATACTCGAGACAATATGGTCTCGAACTCCCTTAAGGATGATTCATCTCGCCTTCGCCACACACTTCTTCCACTTAGCCAATCCTTGTGCACCAGTTGAAGCACGCTTTGGGATTTCTTGATCAATGAAATCCTTCAAGCCGTTGTCTTCTAATACAGTCTCCATTTTTTCTTTCCATGCTATGTAATTCGAGCTATCTTCCAAGGTATACTCGAGTCTCAAGCCATAGAATGCCATTGGCTAACCTTGAAGTATGATATGAATTTGATTTGCACCTGCAACCCTGAACTTCAAACATCGAATTCTCTTCTCAGTGTACTGTTCACTGCTCCGATACCATGTAGAACTTCTTCTACAATTCCTGCTCTGATACCATGTAGAAATTCTGCTCTCTACAGATCTAGCTCTTAGACCATGTAGAAAATCAGTTGTAGGTTAACCTGATGATGCAATATAAATCAAAGTAGAATACTATAACCTACTTCTACTATTAATTTGCGGAAGCTTAAAATATTTGAGCAAGATCAAGTTGAAAACATATAACCAGAAGAAGAATCAATGCACATGAAACACAAAAAATACTCAGGGAAAAGCCTTAGCTAAAAATCCCACTATCTATATTATCATAGAAGGTGGAAATACATCTGAATTATACAAAGCCTTAGCTCTCACAAATAGCTAGCTCTCAGTACAATCCTCCTGGATGCTCACAGGAAATCTAGGTTTCTCACAAGCCTCCCTCTATGCCCTCTAAGCTCCTATTTCCTTGCGTTGTTTCCCTTGGGTGATCCTCTTGTTATCAAGTGGAAAACTCCCAACCAAGTGGAACACTGATCTCTCACTCTATCAGAACTGCACAATCCTCAAGGAACCTCTGCATTGACTGCATGCTTGGGTTTCCTTTATAGGTAAACACATGCCACTAATAGTACATTGTCCCTACCTTTAATCTCAATTGGGTCTTTCTCAGAATAGACATGCATGAGTTTCTGATGAGGGAATCTTCAGTTATCTGGAGTACACTAGTTGAGTTCATGCATGCATCAATTGACTGATAACTCACAATTAGTTCCTCAAACAGTTTGGAACTAATTTAATTGGACTTAACTGAGTAAACTGAGTTAATTAATTACAAATCAAATATAACTCAATCTCATCTCCTTAATTAAGAGATAATCTCCTTAATTTAAGGGATAACTGATGCATGACTTTAGAAAGACTTCTAACTTAATTTTTCCAACTAACTAATCCATAATGAATTAATTAATTATTTTCAAGGAGCTTGTAAGACTAAATTCAATTTTAATTCAAGGACAAATTAAAATTGGAATATTCTGAATTCTATTTTTATCATTTCTTGTTGTTATTTTCAACGGGGAATTTTATGTATGCTAATGTTGTGTTGTCTGTTTGGGTTGTATGAGGTAACAATGGCTAATAATGAATGTATTCTTAAACGGAAAACATATATCTTATTTTAGTATCCACATGAATCTCCATGGTTTTCATGCATGGAAACAAAAACACAAATGTAAATGGGACCTCCAAAGTCTCTCTTAGATGAATTTAATACCATTGATGATTTTGAGCTCATCAAATATAAAGCAATGCATTCCTAAGCCAAAAGAGTCATACATATGTCCTATTATAACATGCCAACAAGTACAAATATGGAAATACGTTGCAAGAGTGACAAACATTAGGAATATATAGCTTTGTAAATTCTTCTCTAGATCGAGTCTACTTAAAGGATAAAGCAAGTTGAATAATAACAAGTCCACAACACAATCAAAATTGCACTCTGTCGTTTTATAACTAATTATGGTAATGTAGATAAAAGTGTTGAAAATCTCGTAATGTGTTGCACCTCAAATATTTTAAATCTTAGATACACATCCAAAGATCAGACTCTTAGAAGAATAATTATACTCCTGTGCAATTCTTTTCAGATCTGGAGACAAAGACAGATTTCATCTAAATATTAATGCGTAGACTTCATAAAAAAATGTGTATGTCCAACATTACAGGTATATTCCACTGAAAATGTTTTTCTATGCATCAATTTGTTTCAAAATAATGAGGCCGTATTTTAATATTCCAGGTATTAAAATTATAACGAATATGACATTAACACATGTCTCACATTAGATCGAGCTCTATATTATTGAATCTTCACAAACATAGACACCACACGCTAACGAGTTGGAAACGAGGCCATCTGATGCCTCCTGTAGAAAATTTAAATTACAGAGAAGCAATAAAGCACATAGAATAAAAACATAGAACTTGGCACAAGATTTTTGTATTGGAAATATATCTAAGCCTTCTACATCGTGAAATGAAAGGTCAGGGTCCCATAGCCAAAAGGAGGGACGTGAAAACTTAGATTGATGGCATAAAAATGCAAATCAAATAGCTGCTAGCACATGGTCATGAATTTCCTTTTTATGATTTTTACAAAACTTTACAAGGCTTCAAACCAGTCAATCAATACAAATGAAATGGAAAGAAAATCATAAAAAGTTTCCATAGAAAGAAGGTTGGCACAACCACTAACTACTAGTCATAGATCTGGTGCATGTTTTTTCATTTTCTTCAAAATCTGGGCTTGATTTTGGAAATCTAGAAAATTGAGTGTTTTAACCAATCTTTTTATCTTACGAAGAATAAGAAATTTTGGATTACAACCCATGAAATACCCAATTTTCCATACTAGGAAAAAAGATCATGTCCCATAATTTTTAGATTTGACGTCATTTATGCGTAAATTGCGGAGAAATTTCACTATTTTTAGAACTGCCACAAATTTGGGCTGAAGTATTAATTTCTTCTAAAAATCCATTCTCAGGACCTAGGTGTGTTTTGAATCACAGGGGAATGAAAACATCACTGCAGAAAAAAGCCATGTTCCAAAGTGTGCCAATATGTCAAACTATATATGCACCACCATGTTCCTAAGTAAATGTGCCAATATGTCAAACTATGTATGGTGCAAGCACTGTATTGTTGGTGCATGATCATGCCAAAAATTTGTTACATGCTACAATATGATCTTGTTCGGTCCTTTCTCACGCTGTTTATGCACTACAAACCAATTATTATGTCAACCTGCCACCGGATGAACCATTATTAATAGAAATCTCACATAATTCCTCTTAAATTATTGAAAAACAAAGGAAATTAAACAAGTTACCTTGTCATTAGTTGAAGAATGTGAAAAATGATGATAATAACCATGAGAGTGTTGGAAGTAATGGAGAAAGCCAGACTTAGATTGTTGTTATGATGATGACACGTTTGAGACTCTAATTTTAGACCTCATATCCTAATATCTAAGGAGTCGTTGAAACCATCCCGTTAGTGTGAAAGCCTGTATATTTGAGGCTCATATGACTCAATGTAATAAGGGGCTTGTATGAGTGTTTGTACACTCTCCAGGTATCTCACCTAGAGAGCCATTTAATTAATAGAAAATTAGATTTTATCATGGTATCAAAGCTATAGGGTCGAGGAACCTTTATGCTGAGTGAAGGATTTTTCTGGCATGCCTGAGGCAAAATAAGCGTGTGGTTTGGGGAAAAATAATGTCGACCCTCTTAGGAACAAAGCTATGTGTTTTGTTTTTTGAAAGCCTGTGAGTTGTGGCAGCTGTGGCGTGGTGAGAGGGGCAGCGTGCTCGACCTGATTGAACTGCGTCGCAAATTGGAGTTTGTTTGTCATCGACACACCTATTCTGTAGTGATATTTCACTGAGCCGAGCGCAGTTCTACCTAGTACCCACAAAAAATCATCTGACCTTCGGTCATTGTTGTAGATCGGAGGCTGTGGAAGGTGTGAAAAATGCATGGAGGAGGCCAATACATGTGGCATGAGTTTGTGGCATGAACAACCATAGGTGGCCTGAGCTACTGAAGAACTCGTAGAACATTAGCAGCGATGGTCGTGGAGGCATTCAACGGGAGGAGGAGCCGTTCAGGTCGCAAGGAGGGTTGCGTGAAAATGGCGTAATAGAAATAAGTCTGGGCCCGTGTAGCGTGGTGGAGGTCAAAAACCTGTTCGAAGGCCATGTTGGTGGAGCCCTACACGTAACAGTTCATAGACGGTGTGTGACTGACCAATAGTAATTGCGTTCAACCCTTTTTCTTAGGCCATGGAGGGAGCATTTGGATAGAAACAATCCGGTATTGTTGTCAGCATCATCTAGCATATTTGTCCTGGAAATTTAATTGTTTGAGAAACTCAAGTTGTAGGTTGTGGAGATCCCAAAACCAATTGGGTAAATTTTCTTCTAAGTTATTATATGCCACAATGAAAATGCAAAAGTTCTTGCTAATTTGAACCCATCTTCAGAAATATGTGTTATTAGAAATTGCTAATTACATACATCAGAATTAGATATTGATAACGTTTCCAGCTTGTGAGAGGTCATTTTGTTGCTCGTCGCCAGAGCCGAGGGCACTGAGAACTGTGTGGCACAGAAGCCACAGTCTACAAGGTTCTATAGTTGAAGAGCTACCAAAGGGAGAAGTTTCCCGCTTGCGTGGTAACGAGGTTGTTGGCGCTCGTTAGAGGACCATGTGGAGTCAAAAAGAAATCTTGAAGCAAGATAAAGCAAGATAAGCTAGAATTTAACATGTCTATATTTTTAGATATTTCTGATTCTGATGATGATGATTTTCTCATGTGGGCATTTGGAGGCATTAGCATGAGTAGTATGTTCGAGTTAGAAGAAATTTCAGAAAAACAATGTGGTTTGGTTGATGACCCTGAGAATCAAGAGGCACAGTCTGTTATGCAAGATCCTGAGATTGAAGACCCACAAGTTATTTTTCAGGAAGGAAGTAAAGAGGAACATATTTTTGAAGATCAATTGGACGAGCCACATGAAGCTAATTGCAAATACTTGGTAGAAGAAGACAAAGCTGGAAAGAATTAAAATTATCATGATCTTATGAATGTTGAAGACAACATGACTGACATTCAGTTGTTTGACATTGGAAGTAGTGAGAGGAAAAATTCTCCTACCAAGCTTGTACATTCTAAAGTACTATAAATTACCAGCCTACAATTAAGATCGAGGAGGATAAGAGTTCAATCATTTCGCCTTTGGGGAAGAAAACTAAAAAAGGAGGTGAAAATCTATCACTACGTGATGGCAAGGAAAGTAAAAATGAAGTCTCACCTACGAATGAACAAGCATGGACTCTCAAGCAAGAAGACTAAAATGAAAACTCTGTTACTAAGTTTTTTATGTACTATTGTAAGCCTAGTTGAGACTAGACCAACAGGCGTATATTATTGTTTAGTAACCTTTCTCCATTAAAGGGGAGTGTTGGAAGTAATGGAGAAAGCCAGACTTAGATTGTTGTTATGATGATGACAAGCTTGAGACTTTAATCTTAGGCCTCATATCTTAATATCTAGGGAGTGGTTGAAACCATCTTGTTAGTGTGAAAGGCTATATATTTGAGGCTCATTTGATTCAATGTAATAAGGGGCTTGTATGAGTGTTTGTACACTCTCCAGGTATCTCACCTAGAGAGCCATTTAATTAATAGAATATCAGATTTTATCAGAGATCTCAGTAAAAACATGAGGGATTATAGAGAAAAAAGGTGCATAAAACTAGACCCCCTATGACCCCCCAGCTACGCAATCGGCGCAACGAAGGGGGGGGGGGGCTGCCCCCCCTCTAACCCCCTAGTTAACTACGTGGGCTAGTCATGGAAAGAATATAACACAACCCAACATTCTACCACTTGTTGGTTTCTTTCCACAGGGGACCACAAGAGAGCTTAGTCATTTATCCAGCCCTGCAATGCCCACTGTTTCTCTACACCAAGAGAACTTCTCAGAGCTCACAGATTT
Source organism: Pinus tabuliformis (assembly GCA_031772625.1). NCBI lineage: Eukaryota > Viridiplantae > Streptophyta > Pinopsida > Pinales > Pinaceae > Pinus > Pinus tabuliformis. The sequence goes on along the minus strand of CM062806.1, from coordinate 52,983,468 downwards.
TGTCAATGCATCGTAGTATTCTTCAAAGTGTCCACCTTTACCAGCAACACCTTTTTTTCTTCTATCATATACCTCACAAAGTGATATTGAACATCAATGTGCTTTGTCTTTGAATGATATGTAGGGTTCTTTGCCAAGAAAAATGTACTTTGACTGTCACAGTCTAGCCTTATAGCTCCTTGTACTAACCCTATACTTGAACACAATCTTTGCAGCCAAACTGCTTCCTTGCTTGCATGAGTTGGCTGCCATGTATTTTGCCTCTGTAGTTGATAGTGCCACTACATATTGTTTCTTACTCATCCAATTGACTGCACCTCCAAATAGTTTAAACACATACCCACTTGTAGATTTTCTCTGATCCAGATCTCTAGCCCAGTCTGCGTCAAGAAATCCACGAATATCCAACACTTTGTCCAATCCTGGTCTTCCTTGGTAGCACAAACCATAATCACTAGTGCCACGCAAATACCTGAAAACCCGCTTCACTGTTGTCCAATGCTCCTTCCCTGGTTTTGACATAAACCTGCTAAATACTCCCACTGCATGTGCAATGTCTAGTCTAGTACAAACCATTTCATACATTAGGCTACCGACTGCACTTGCATATGGAACACGGGACATGTCCTCTTCCTCTTCTTGTGTCTTGGGACACTGTTCAGTAGATAACTTCACACCTACAAGAATAGGAACCTTCACTGGTTTACTATCCTGCATATTAAACCTCTGCAATATTGTCTCGACATACTTCCTCTAGTTTAACCAGAGCTTCCTCTTTTCTTGATCTCTTTTAATTTCCATGCCCAAAATATAGTTTTCAACACCAAGATCTTTCATGTCGAATTTGGAGGGCAATTGGGTCTTCAAATCCTTGATAATTTCTTTGTCATTTCCAACTAGCAACATATAACCCACATACAAGACCAGATAAATAACACAGTCACCAATTAATTTAAAATACTCATAGTGATCTGGTTTGCTTCTGGTGAAGCCAAGTCCCCATATAAATGTATCAATTTCTAATACCACATCCTAGGTAATTGTTTTAACCCATACAGAGACTTCTTTGACTTGCATACCATTTCTTTCTTACCCTTCACCGCAAAACCTTCAGGTTGCTTCATGTAGATCTCCTCTTCCAAATCCCTGTGAAGAAATGTTGTCTTCAAATCCATCTGTTCTACCTCAAAATCAAAAGCAGCAGCAACCGATAAAAGTAATCTAATATAAGCTACCTTGGAAATAGGAGAAAAAATATCACCAAAATCAATTCCCGACACCTGGGATTAACCTTTTGCTACCAACCGAGCTTTGTATTTCACCACCTTTCCTTTTGCTTTTGTCTTCTTTTTGAACACCCATTTGTTGCTAATGGTTTTCCTTCCAGTCGGAAACTCCACCAGATCCCAAGCCTCATTTTTGTGCAAAGATGTCATTTCATCAACCATGGCCTCCTTCCAGAGTTTTCCATCTTATGAATCTACTGCTTCCTTCACAGTTCTGGGATCATCATCAGTAATAGATAAAGAAAAATTTGAACAAAAGCACATGGAATATACCTTTCCAAATGCCTTCTTTCTCGAACTGATCTTCTCACACCTGGAGTTTGTGGTTCTTCATCTTCTGATTCCTCCTCTGCTGTAGAGTCTGATTCTTCCTCCTTAAGCTCAAACTCTATCTTCTCAAGTTCCTTGGTTGGATTTCATATTTAATAACATCTTTTACCTATTTTACTAGGTTTCAAAGCTTATAACCATTTAAACCATCCTTATACCCAATAAAGATGCACTTTTCAGATTTACTATCCAACTTGATTCTTTCTCCGTTGGAACATGTATATATACATCACATCCAAATACCCTCAGATGTGAAAGAAAGGGTTTCTTACCAGTCCATACCTCTTGTGGAGTCTTATCCTCCAATGTTGATTAAGGTGATCTGTTGACCAGGTAACATGCTGTCTCCACTGCCTCTGCCTAGAATTCTTGTCTTAACCTGGCACCACTGAGCATGCTTCTTTCCCTTTCCATCAACGTCTTTTTCATTCTTTCTGCAACTCAATTTTGCTTAGGTGTGTATGGAGTAGTCTTCTTCCATGCTATACTACATTTCTTACATAATTATTCAAGTTCCTTGTTGCAAAAATCTCCACCGTTATCTCTCCTCAACACCTTTATATTCTTCTCTGTTTGGTTTTCCACCAGAGCCTTATATTCTTTAAACCTGTCAAAGACTTCAAATTTCTTCTGAGGGAAATATATCCATATATTCCTTGAGAGGTCATCTATAAATGATACATAGTACACAAACTTACCTAGTGATGGAACCTTCATAGGTCCAAACACATCATTGTGCACAAGTTATAATATATGTTTCGCCCTCTTACCATTAGAGGGAAAACTCACCCGATTCTGCTTCCCATATACACAATTTTCATAGAAATCAAAATCCAGAGAGCTATTACTCATACCTTCTACCATACCTTTACCATGAAGTATTCGAAGGCCCTTCTCTCCAATATGTCCAGGCATTTGATGCCACAATGTGGTCTTCTCTCCACGGACCACTAGATTTTTTGCTCCACTTTCAGGAACCACAGAACTGTTGCACTGATTAATAACAGTGCTACCTTCCAGATTGTACAGAGTTCAAATCCAAACTCCCTGCATCAATACCAGTGCTCCCTAAACCATTTTGCAGGTATCCTTCTTGAACATTGTTTTTACACCTACATCATCCAGCTTGCTTACAGAAATCAGATTTCTGGTCAATCGAGGAATATGTAGAACACCCTGAAGTGTTCTAACCCTTCCACTTTGCAAATTCAACTTTACTTTTCCACGATCAATGATTCTAGCCTTCCTGTCATCCCCCAAGAAGACATCACCACCAACATATTTCTCATACTTTCAAGACCACTCTCTATGGGGAGTGAAGTGAAAGGATGCACCTGAGTCAATCAACCATGCCTCATGATCTACATGTGTACTTGATGAAGCCAAGTACACATCCCCACCTTCATCTGAGGTGGTTTTCGCCTCTGCACAAGGAACATAATCAGATCCCTTTCCTTTGTCATGAGCTTTAGATTTACAATCCCTTCTGAAGTGCCCTTCCTTTTCGCATTTCTAGCACACCACCTTTACAGGTTTTCCTAAAGATTTAGATCTCCCTCTAGATTTAAATCTCCCACTCGATGAATTATTTTTGTTTCTGTTCTGGGACTGTCCTCGTATAGACAAGGCATCACCATTCTCGCTCTCCATATTTTTCCGTCTCATTTCCTCCATTAACAAGGATGAGACTATTTCATCAAACTGCAAGGAAGTTGCATTGCTACCTATTGTAATAACCAAACTATCCCACGAATATGGTAGAGAACACAACAAACTAATGCACTTATCTTCATATGAAATTTTAATATCAACAGATAATCATTGACTTACCATAGTATTAAATTCATTCAGATGTTCTGTCATCGAGTCTCAATCTTTCATCCTCAGGTTATAAAACTTTTTCCATAGGAACAGTTTATTCACAAGAAACTCAGAATGGTACGAAGTCCCTAACTTATCCCACAAAGCCTTTGTCATAGCTTCCCCTGATACATTTAGCAATACTAAATCTGAGACACACCATGGTATTGTGCTCTTAGCCTTCCGACCCAACTTCTTCCATTCTTCTTCAGACACTCTCATTGGTTTAGTACCTGGATCTACCACGACCCATTGATCTTTATCCACCAACAGATCCTCCATCTTGAGTTTCCATAACTCAAAACTCTGACCATTAAATTTCTCGATCTCTATCTTTCCACTACTCGTCATCTTCCTTTACCACTAGAATAAATCCCATAGATCTCCCACTGAACAGGGTCTACCATAGGCCCAAGCGAAACCCCTCAGCAACAAAGGCGTCCCATTGAAGCCAAAACAATTCTGATACCAAATGTAGGTTTTAACTCTGTACATAAATTACCTGCATACAAATTTTAAAACACAGAAAATAAACAATGTGAGAGCACAATACATAAAACACATATACACAGAGATTTTCCCCTCGATCCCTAAACTGGGACTATTAGCTTGATTTTTCATTATGTTCCTTTCAATGTTACAATACATATTTATACATGGCGAAGCGTCCATTACCATGGACCAAAAACCATTGCATCCAAAACCATGGACCGAAAACCATCGCATCCAAAATCATGTGCGAAAATCATGCAAAAAATCATAGGTAGGTCCGCTCAACCTATATAGGGTCCAAAAACAAAATTTTCCAGGGCGCTATCCCGGACCCCATAGAGGGGGGCTACCTGCACCCCTCAAACCCCATGTGACACCCTCGCTATGCAATCGACACAACGAAGGTGGGGGGGAGCTCCGCCCCCCCTTTAGCCCCTTGGTTAACTACGTGGGATAGTCATGGAAAGAATATAACACAACCCAACAGGCTACCTATAAGGTTTCTAACTTAATGATTAACCTTTAATTCATATAAGATATTTTCTTCATAATACATTATTTTCCCATGGCCCTAGTGTTTATATATTTTCTTAATGACATCTTTACATTTTCAATGTAAAACCTTCTCTCTTGATATATCAGAACACTACACAACTTGGATGTTGGTGTTGTACTCTCCTTCCAATAGTTTTCTTCACTAAAAACCCCTTGCAATAGTGCTTCCTAACAAATACTTTGCCAACACTATTTTCTCTTTAGGTTTCTCTTGATATCTCTACCCAATAACATTTTCTCTTGGAGTTATCTTCAACCACTCGAAGACTTTAAAATATATCCTTCAATCTTCAAAACCTAATTGGTTATTATCTACATAGAGAGGCCAAGGTTTGCAACTCTTTGTACCAATAATGCATAGATACCAAATATTTCCAAAAATTCTCAACACGCCATGTGAATTTTCTCTTATACTATGTGCACTTTCAAGTCCTTAATAACATATACCCAACTGCTAATTAGAGTTGTTCATTTCCATTTCCTACAAATCTAGCTATTAAACATTGAAATTGTTGTAAAAATCATCCACTTAGTTTTCCCTCTTTCATGTTGTGACTTATAGCAAGACTCTCTCAACTTTGACACCAATTAGTGTATCCAATAATGTCACTAATTAATTAGTTGAAACACACCAAAGATTTGAGTTGAAGGAACAAACAAGTAAGGGGAAAATAAAAAATTGCACAAACAAAGTTTCCTTTTTTCCAAAGGGAAATTTTTTCTATTAGGTTGTAGATTAATGTATTTACAACATATGTCTCAATGGGCTTCCACTATTGAAATAATGATAAAGCCAAATTATCTTTTCTCCAATCTCTATATTGGAAGTACGCACTAGCCTAAATCTTAGCTAGGCTTATAGAAATTCAAAGAGATGAGAAAAGTGTTAGGTAAACTTGACTCAGGATAGAGTCAAAGTTGACCAGGTTAAACAGTGATGGTTTTGGGGCACATGGTATTGTGCACCCATAGTATTTTGCCCGTGGTATTATATGTAATGGAGCCTATAAAAGGATGGAAGGACTTCATTGTAAGGAAAGATTTGGAGGTGAGCGGTGAAGGCTCACTTGGTCAGATTGGCCAGGGTTTTGGCCAAGGATAATAAAATTTCATTATGGTTGGGTTTTTCCTTGGATTTGGGGTTTTCCGTGATACTTTTTTTTTATGTGTTTATGGTTGTTGCTGGTTATTTCTTATATTTATTCCTCTCAGTAATTATTTATGTTATGCAGTAAATTTTTTAACAAAAAGAAAAAATAATTTATGTTGGGCCTCTTTCTATTATACTTTCCTCTACTTTTCTCTTATTGTAGGCCTTCTTTGGTAATCCTTCTCAATTTATTATATTTCTTTTATTTCTTTTCCTCAAGCTTTGTTGAAACAATAACATTGTTCTACCCAAAAGTGTTTCTTGATGATAATTATCCACAAAAAATTATTGGAATTGTCTCCTCATCTTTGACATATCTTTTATTTTCCCTCCACTTCTAATTTCCTTATCCTCGCCTTGCAATTTTGTCCAATAACTTGTTGGAATTTCTTTTGTAATACTCCTGCTTATTTAATCATGTAAATACATGTACCAACTACTTATTTAATCATGTAAATATATGTACCAATGAAATTAGGTTGGCGAGCCCAGTATTTTGACTATTAGGCTAGTGAGCCAAATGTTTTACTATATGGCATATGTGTCTAGTTAGATAGTTTTGGGGCTGTGGCCTAGATGCTTTTATGCCAGTTTTGACTGGGTGGCCACAAAATACACAATGTAGATATTGTAAAATTGTATATATTTTTATAAATTAATAAAATGAGACACACTACAAGGACACTCCACAAAAGGAGTATGGAGACACAGATTCGAGGGAAAAGGAAACAATTGGGGATGTTTTGGAAAAAGTGTGCCCTTGAGCCCACATGGCTTCAATGAGAACCACATGGACAGATGGGGCCATGCATTTATAAAGATGTGTAGGTTGTTTTTATGATTATTGATGGATGGATGGATGCTTATTATTTTTGTTTTTAATTATTCATGGGAACTCATGGAAACTAAGTAAGAGAAATAAGGGTGAATGAGTCGTGGGGTGGAATCTGGGTATGGTTATTAGGTTAACCATTCCCAGGGATGTATCTAATTTTTATGGAGCTCCAAAGCATCTCCAATAGCTTGGTGGGTCAAAGGGTTTGTTTGCCCTGGTCATGGCTTAGTGACATGGATTTTTGGTAGGAAACTCATTGTCAATTTGCTAGCCTAGAGGGTGCATGGAGTCCTCTGAGTAGCATGATTGTTGGGTTGATACTTTAGTAGTTAGTCTCAAGGGTTCTTGAAGCCCTAGAGAAGCATGTTTTTTAGGTTGGAAATTTGGAAATGGATGTGTGGTTGTCTTTGGCTTTTGTTGCCTTAGAATTGTTGTCCCAGATCGAGGGTGAATAGTGGTTGAGTTCATGAACCACTCAGTTTATGGTTGGGAGGAACATTGAGAGCCCACAGACAACTAATATTTTCTCTAAATAAGTTTTGAAATATTGTATTTAGCTATGAACTATGGAAAGTGTTTGAATAAATGTTTATATGTTTCGTGTATTATGTTTAATTTTTTTAATGTGTAGTATACATAATTTCCTATATTATAATGCTGCACATTAAGATAATTAAAAGTATAGCTAGGCCCACATTCACGTGTTGGAAAAAAATAATATATACATGCTTATTCAAATATTTCCATAGCTATTAATTGAGTTTGCAACACTATTAAGGTAGTGTTAACTGGTTGGGGTTTGGGGACAATACAAATTGATATTAGAGCAAGTTTCAACAATGGGTTTGAATTGGGCTGGTTAGACACCATGTTTTTAACGAAATGTTACATGGTGGAACTGTTAAAAATTTCATTGATATTTCAGAGCATGTGTCGTCAAGGATACAAAGCAGAGTTAAAATAATTGTTGGTTAACAATTGAGGGGTTATGGGCTCAGTGGAGATAAGTTAGTGGCAAAATTAAGGAAGTACAATTATTTTGCCAAGTGGTTAATGAAAGTTCTAAGGATGGGAAGGGTGTGATGTCCCTCAGAACTAGACAACAATTTCTATGAAGGCTTGATGATGGTTAATTTGGTTCAAATGCAGGGCTAGTTTGTTAAAATTTGACCAATATTAGCCTTGGAGGGCTATCGATATAATTTAGGGTATTACACCCATGGAGAAGGAGATATTTTAATAATTTTGATTGATTAATTACATACTTAATGTAATTGTGCCGAGAGGTGATCTACAACCTAGTATAAGAGTAATGTGTAGATGTAATGTAAGAAGGTTTGTAAACATTTTTACATGTGAGCTTAATATGTTGAATTTATATTAATATGTCTAATTTATAATACTTAAATTGGTAAACATTTACATGTCCGTTAAAATTACATGTCTTTCACCATCTTTATTAATATGTCTAATTCATAATACGTAAATTGGTAAACATTTTTACATTTCCATTAAAATTACATGTCTTTCACCATCTTATTTGGCCTCTTCTCTAGGTGGGGAGGAAAAAACATAGGTTATATTCATTAGTTTACTTTGCATAAACTAACAATTGAATTAATGCTAAAGTTAATTCTGTAAAATTTAATGTTTATTATTTTTTCATTGCCTCTGTTTTATGTTTTATAAAAAAAATTTACCCTGACATGCAAATTGCAACATTCTACCTAGGCGGCAACATGACACATGTGCCGCGTACCAAACTACAACATTATGCGTGGCAAACTCCAACATTATAGCTGGGTAGCAACCACCCAACCTCCCATGATGTGGGGTGTTATGCAGGGTCTTTTACTAGGTAATATAATCTTATTCAGGGTCTTCTACTGGTAAGCATTAGTAGCAGCTCTAGATTATCCAGTCAAACCAGCAGTGGTAGTAGCAGTTCCATATTATCCACACGATCCAACACTAGCATCATCTTTCAGTGTCTTTCTCTCGCCAATGTACACCATTGTAGCTTGAGTCTTTATAGCTCGTATAGCTTGTATCTTGCTATTAGGCATGACTGTGAATAAGGTATCAAGAAAATGTTACATATAAATTTAAGAATTGTAAGATGAACACACTAATAAAAAATGACTTTGTAACAATTTTGATATCTTGCCTTATAGGTAATAGAATGACTATAATTTTGATTAGTAATGAGGAAATATAGCTGATGTTAGAATTACCGGAGTTCAAATTCTAGGATCACTTTCGCAAGATATTGAATTATTAGTTTCCTTGCAGTCAATTGCATGATCCACCTATGAAACTGGGTGAAGGGAAGCCAATTGCATATCGATATCCATCAGCAAAAGCACTAGAAATTTACCCCAATTACTCCCCAACAATCGTTACCTCGTAGAAATTGACAAGGGGCAGTTTGTAAGCCTGAACCTATTGCCCTTCAAAAGCCAGTTCTGCAGCCTACCTGTTTTTATTTATCAATAGTTGCTTGCACGTTTAGATTTTGCTTAGTTACGCTAACAAAAAAAAGAGACGGATGTGATAAAATCAAGTCCATAGTCCCACCTTTTTACTTCTCGATTTCTTCATGCTCCTTGCTGAGAGCGTGATAAGTATAAGACAAGCAACAGCACAACCAGTAGTCCCCCACCAGAAAATGCACGCTCAATGTTATACAAATCATTCTATGAAAATATTGGACTTGTCTTTATTAGGCATATTTAACACGTAACATTCAATATTTCCATAAACAGAGTAAAAGCGTCACATATTTATAAGAAATACAAGAACTAATAGCAGAATAATCTCCTTTTTTTTGTTCTTCAGAGCTTACATGACTTTACATCCCAATCAAACTCGAACTCCATCTGCTTCCTATAAATCACGATCTTTGACATCCATATGTTTCATGTGGTTTTGTCTTCACATACCCACAACCACCACGAACTGTCAACTTTTGCATTTCAAACAAACTGCCAACAATTAATGCTCCAACAAGAGAAAAATGAGTTAAGAAATAGAAATATATGAATATAGTGAGACTCCTAGTAACTCGTATACTGATTTGCACAATTCTCTAGGTTTATGAAGGCTACTCTCCCAACACTCTAGGTTTATGAAGGTCACTCTCCCATCCGTTCTCATGTTCATATGTGTAAGCAGGCATGACATAAAGAAATTTTCAAATAAATAAAAATGGAACGGTTACAAGTTGTTGAATAAGTGTTTTCTGCCTAATTACTTGCATCTCTTTTACTTCAATGGTGAGGGAACATGTAATACATGCAGAATTTTAATAAGTGTTGGTCTCCATGCATTTAAAACCATATCCCATCTCATGTACCTACCCTTTGTGAAATCTCATTTCACGCATTCCCAGTACCACGTTCCAACATAAGTAGATGATACATTGACGTTTGAATTATTGATAACACTTGACCAAGTGAAAAATATTACTACAAATTATGGATATGCCCCTGACTTGGCATACTTGGATCTGGGAAATGATATTCAGTCCACTCATACTAGATTTCATTTTTTCTTATGGTACTACTGCCACAGAAAACCCAGTTTTTTTATTTCCTATAAACACGAGCATATGTGCGCTAGATTACATTGTAGTTAAAAGAATTCATTGAAGAAAAGAAAAGATGCTAACACCAGAGTGAATGGATAAGTGTTATCAGTGTTAGCATGGAAACGAAAAACAAGCAGGAAGAAAATGTGAGAAACACAAAAGTGTGCCAAACCAAGGCATATTACAATTTGCAAACAACAATATCAAATATTGTACCAGTGTTTCTATCTTGTAGTGTTGCATCAACCAGGAAAAAATAGCATGATGTTCAAACTGAAAGCACATGCTACTCCATCATATCAAACATCTACAACATCGTTTTAGTTAGTAGAGGTGAACCTTAGCAAGAAACAAAATCAGAAAAACAAACACAGAGTTCATAAATTCACTGGCGCACTAACTGAAGATTGAATTATTGACTCAGGATCGAAGTATCATTTCATACTAATGAACCAACATCATAATAAATCATTAGATGTTAACATGTTCCTATTTACCAAGATTCAGGGCAGGGACTAGCTGCCATGTAACCAATCTTGTTCATATATATTTTAACTCGAATGATGAATGACAGGAGGAACAATGTATATAAATGTCTCAAATTTTATGTTTGAAATACCCGAGGGATATATAGTTTCTTAAGGATATGTGTTGTCACATATAAATACTTTGTTCCCGTCCTCGCTCACTGAGTGTGTATGTGAGTATTTTATAGGGGAATTTCTCGATACGTTACAAAAGACGATATATACATATATAGGTTATTTTGAAATCCATGTTTGGATCCCGTTCCATGGAGTATGGGCATGGTTCAGTGTTGATTTATGTGTTCGAACAACGTATGGTGGATCACATTGTGGTAGGGTAGTGACGACATGGTGGCACAACCACGAAGGTACGGTGGCACAATGATCAAGGCCACGAAGGCACAGTGGTAGGGTAGTGACGGCCTTAAGGATTGTAACAACATGGAGTAGGGTCATGGTCACAAGCTCGAGATCGATGGTTAAGAATATAAGAATAATGAGGGGTAGAGTTACTCTACAAGAAAACAGAAGAAGTACAAAAAGTGAAGATACCATCAAGAAAACAATTAGTGGCAGAATTGGATTCCTTGTGTAAAAAGTCGAAGAAAAATGATTAGAACTTATGAGGGACATAGATTGCAGCCTATAACTTGGAATTAAGCATGTAATTAGTTGTTGGAAAGCTCATTCCAAAAAAAATTAATTGTTCACCCATAATTTGAAGTGAGGTTTGAATTTTTGGGAGACTTTAAAGGAAAGTTACCCCAATTTTTATTGGTAAAAAAATTCCTTAACAGGATGTAAATTTTTCGAGGGTGTATTCTTCAACTCGAGCATCAGAATTAAGTAATTAGATAGTCAATAGAAAGATATTAGCAAGGAGCATAGGATGGTGATATTATAACTCATAATTCCAAGAGGAAATTGGGTAAGAATGTACAGAGAAATGTATAGGTGAAAACTCTAGAGAAATTTCATAATGGAAGATAGGAAGCTTGTGGATGCTCAAAGACCTTACAATGAAGGAGATGAATATAGGGCTGAAAATATCTCTTTGTGTAATGATAATACTAAATTTAATGGTCATGAAGAAAGAAAACTTGAGGAGACAATGAGAAGTCTAAAGATGGAAGTGCTCAACTACAAGGCTGACAATGAAAAAATGAAGGAACAACAACTGATTAATAATTAAATTATAAAAACCTTGAACAAGATGCAGTAGGAATTAAAGCAACACATTGAGTCCAAATTAGCCTATGAGAACACTGAATAATTTAAGGAGAACCATACAAGAAGTTCAATGTACTCTACGAGTGTTTTTCATCAAGAGAGCAAGTAAAAGGGCCTATTCCACTACAAAATACGATAATAGCTCTATTGTGTCACCATAGAGAGAAAAAAAAAAAAAATATGACTGGGAAAGTCTACAATGGGAGCTGAGGAAAATTAAGCCCCCCACCATCAATGGAGAAACCAAGAAAGGGGATGAAGCATAGACTTGGTTGTTGGAGATAAATAAGTATCTTCAATTGCTCCATTATTCTTAAAACTTAGAGGCCATCATTTCTATATATCTCTTGAAGGGTAAGGAATATATCTGGTGGGAGCAACTTAAGGCAATTAAGGATCTATATGAGAGACAAATTACTTGGAATAAATTCAAAGAGTACTTCCAACAAAAGTATCTTTCTGAAGATTATTATGAGTGTAAAATGCAGGAATTTTTTGAGCCATAATTGGGACATATGACCATGGAGGAGTATGGTTGGAAATTCACTAAACTTCTAAGTTATGTTAATTTCATTAAAGATGGAAAATCCAAAATACAAAGGCAAATTAGTAGCCTACACTATTTTTAAGAAGACAAATTAAAATATGATGAGCCTAAGACCCTTGAGGAAACTATGAGAAAAGTGGAACAACTATATGAGAACAACAACAATGTCATTCTGTAGAAAACTATGGGAAACAAAAAAAAAAAATCCATAAAGCAAAGGAAGAAGGGGTTCAAACCTCCACAATTCAAGAACAATTCACATATAGGTCAATATGCTACATCAACTCCTAGCTATCTAGAAGGGGGCAATATTTTCAACAAAAATCCTCAAATTACACCAATTAAATATTGGGGTTGCCAAGGAGTTCACATGTATAGGGAAATCCTAAGAGAGCATAGAAGATGAGGGTTGTGCACATAATGTAAGCAAACATCCTCATAATTTATGCACCTTTGGATAACCAACAAACAAAGCATCATGCAAATATCATAGAGGTAGAAGGTAAGCTTGCAATAAGTTTATTACTATTTTAATTTATTCTAGAGTTAGTCACAATTATATTAATGTGAATGTGGTTGAAAATCTTAATTTGAATAAATGTAAGAATTCCAAACCTTGGTTAGTACCACTAGTTATATGTTTGAAAATAAAATTTATGGAGTCGGTAAGAGAATTCCCAATTAAGATGAATGGGTTGAAAACTATAGTGGAATTGATTTTAATTCCCTAAGCTCGTATGATTATTTGACTGCATGGATTGGTTGGAAAAGCACCATGCAATCCTTTACTACTACAATAAAAAAATTATGTGCATGGATGATAAGGGACAAAAAAGAAAGGTTCAAGGAATTCCTAGGCCAATATCCATGACGTAAATATTATCTATGTAGCTGAAAAGGAACTTGAGGAGAAAATGTCAAATCCTTGTAGCTCATTTGGAAGAGAAAAACATGAATCAACAATTTGATTTGTGGAATTACCCAGTACTTTAGGAATTCCCCATAGTATTTATAGATATACCTTGATTTCATCCAGGAAGGGATATTGAATTTAGTATCGCTCTAGTATTAGTGTCAGTGTCTAAGACACCATATAGAATGAGTACTCCATAGCTTAAGGAGTTGTAAATGTAGTTGGAACTATTACTCAAAAAGGGATATATACCCCCAAATGTGTCACCGTGGGGTGCAACAATTCTTTTTGTTAAGAAGTAGGATGAAACTTTGTGTTTATGTATTGACTTTGAATAGTAAAATAAAGTCACCCTTAAAAACAAATACCCACTATCGAGAATTGATGATTTGTTTGATCAACTCCATGGGGCAATTGTTTCTTTCTAAAATTGATTTAGGATATAGATATCACCAACTATAGATCAAAGAGGAAGATATTAGTAAAACTACATTCTAAACTCATTATGGGCATTATGAGTTCATTTTTGTACCATTTGGATTATCCAAGGAACTAAATTTTTTTATGTGTTTAATGGATGGAGTCTTCAGTGAGTATTTGGACAAGTTTGTTTTGTTTTTCTCGATGATATTCTAATATACTCCAAGTATTAAGAAGAACATCTGAAACATTTGAGGCCATTGATGGGCCTCCCAAATAGGTACAATTCAAGGCCCATATGACCATCCTTTCAACACATTTTAACCTCTGTTTTTTCATTTTGATGATATATTTTTGAGATATAATGTGTTCACTAGGAAGGTTAAGGAATATTTGTTATATCCTATAGCATAATGCATTGAATGTGCATGAAAAAGAGCATTTATTATGCAGAAAATGTTCTGGACCAACATGGGAAGGTTTAGGAGGCCTGTTCTTTGCATCATCTCATCAACAAATCAGTTGTCTTATGGGTAGTTATTACCCCCTCAGCGACTACGAGAACCCTAGGAGACCAAATCCACTTCTGTAAGAGTTTTGGAGGAAATCAACTCTCCCTTCAAGAACGTTGACTATCACTCATTTTTGTGTAAATAAATGAGCTTAACAACTTAGTATGGTTGAAATTTCAAAGGAAGATAGAAGACCAAATCTACTTGTTGTTTCCATTGTCATGTTATTGTTGGCAAGGTTAATCCTCTCCGTCGAAAGAGACGATTCCTCTAGCCCAATGAGTGGGTCTAGCAACTGAGTGACAATCAACTAGACATCTTCCTAGAGTACAATTGAAAAGTAGAATGAGAGAGATGACCTACCTCGCTCTAATGCTATTTCAATTTCCTTTGTTGAGATCCTCGAATCGCTTATATCACAAACTTTTTCTCACTTCTTTCAATGCTTATGTACCTGCATGAGTGATCAAGAGACTACAAAACATGCCAAAACCAATAGAAAATCCAATAATAACCTACTTTAATCATAAAGGAATGTCAAGCTAATACATACATGAACATATATTTGGGAAGATGAATCAGTAGTTGTATATTATTTAAAGAATAAAGGGAAGCTTACAACCATAGCCTTGATGTTTAAAGGCTCTCCTTAAGTGGTAATCCAATTCCAAGCTAAGAAACTCTCTAAACACTCCTTCTCCAAGTCTAATGAATAACCTCTAAGCACAAGCTTAGCATAGGGGTGCAAATGGACATAGACCAACCATTTGGGAATGGGAGAGGAGGAATTTATATGTTGGGAGAGGGAGTTAGTACTTCTCCAAAGATAGGATTAGGTCCACATCTCAAGGAGGTAGCTCATAGGTATGAGATGAAGAAGTCAAATTATGAGGATTCGACCTCATCTATGAGAAACCACCTCTAGCTCGCTGCTTTGGAATCTTCTAGATCATGAAGCTTCTCACCCTCTTTGGGAAAAATTCTTTTTGAGACCATCATGGGTATGCAAGGGAAAAAAGTGATGCCATCACTATCCTAACATGGTGCAACAAATGACCATCATGATTTTAAGCTTCATAAGAGCGATGACCCTCATTTTAGGGTTTACGAGCTATTTCTTCAGGGAAAGCTCTAGAGATTTATAGGAGGGATCTAAGCTATATACATGGGGGCTTCACTCAATGAACCTCTAACATATCGCCTGTGTTCGTGTCATACTAAAAATACCCCTAATTTGACTACATATCGGAAAATACCTCTAAAAATCACATTATTTAACCCCCTACTAATATGAACCCAATACACCTTCCCAATTTAAAAAACCCCTACTTTCGCTAGATATTGTAGGTATGCATTTTTTCATTAACATTTTTAATATCCTTTTATATTTTTTCATTAACTTTGAGCTCCTTTTTTATAACCATCAATATAAAAACCCTTTACCCCTTTATATCCCCCAATATATTATGTCATTTTCCCCTCAATATATATCCCCCAATATGAACCCACGTGGTATGGTATTGCTTCCCTAGTGAAGTTCCCATGGCTATATACATGGATGAGTATACTGTATAATGGTCATGTTTCGAGCACTTTAGGGTATGTCACAGGGAAGTGTAGGAGGCGTGAGAAAATACTACGTAATAGATGCCCCCTAAAGCATGAAGGAAGAACGAGTAGTGATGGCTAAGATGATTTACAAGCTTTTGTCAAGGACAAGGAAACGCAGTGTCAGGAGACCTGCAAATCAAGAATGCATATACATATACATATTAGATATCAAGACATGAATCCATGGCATGGACACAACCATCCGGATGATGAAGACTATATGAAAAGATCCATGGTTTAGACGCAACCATCCAGATAACAAGGATCATCATAAATATAAAGTCCCACGGTATGGTTATAACCATCTATATAGTAGAAACATGTGTACAACCATGAATGAAATATAACTCCATATATCCTGAGTCATAATAGAAAAGACTCAGGGTCTTGCGGTCCATCTCGACCCAATCAATGTATGAATCCTAACATGCAAATAAATGTGTTGAAGTCAAACATTCTAGAAAACCACCTGATTACTAGCCAATGATGTGGACCATTAATAGGTATGAGAGAAACCACCAATAATGAAAATGGCCCTCAAGGTACAAAAATACAATCCATGAATGTGATAATGAATGCTGAGGTCGAACATTCATGGAATCACCCGATTGAAAGCCAATAATGAAGACCTATCATTGGATGCGAAGAACTGTCCATTAGGGCATGCCATCTCTAATGTACTGAAAGGGAGTTCCTAAGTCATCTTCCTGGATAATAAGCTGAAGTCCACAGGAAGAGACTCGTCGAAGGAGGGAAATGTATAGGAATTTACAGGGTAAGTTCCTCAGACAGAACACCAAAGGACACTGCTCACAGATCACAGATCAATACACCAGTATTTCAAAGAGGGAAATAGTCCATGGCTTGAGCCAACATGTCCAGTTCAAGCAATTTATTAATAAAAGAATGAAAATTTACATAAGCTTCTCTCATGAACAGTTACCCTACAAATGACCCTCCATGCTCTTTAAATAGAGATCATGGACCAATCGGGTGATAAGCCACGGATCAAGTGTCGGTAATACCGAGGAGGGAATGAACCATTGGATCATTACATATTGTGACCGTTGGATTGTAATTTACAAAAGTACATAGTAAAGAAGCAAACTTTACCTAACTCTACACTAGACCAAGTTATACTTAACTATTTCCTATGTGTAGGAATTTCATAACATCCCCCCTTAAGAACAACTTGGGTTAGGATTGAAGGTGTTAGTGTCACTGTCTTCACACTTCCATCAGTGATCAAATTGCTCTTTTGCACGCATATTAGGTGTCTCATTCGATCAACTGCATTCCATTAGGTCATGGATCAATTGATGGTAGTGGTTTCATTTCAATTTCCCCCATGTCATATACCTGTTGGCTCGTTCAAAACCTATTTTCAGTCATTTATAGTCATTTCAGTTCATTTCATTCCATTTTAGGGTTTAGTTTCACTAGGTCTAGGGTTTGTCATCATGGTCATCCAAAATTGAATAAAAAGGTTGGCAGGCACATGAGGAGGATAAATGATTTCATAAAATCATAAATTTACTTCTGATATGCTCAATAAATCTATTTTTTGGAAAAATTTCATGTAATTTAAGTGTTTCTATATGTAATAAGCTTAACAGTTGTTCCTGGTCACCTTGCCAACTACTACCAGTGCAAAAACAAAAGCACCAGGGCATCAGTCCATCAAAGTGCCAAGAAAAAGCCAAACTTCTAATTGAAAAAATAGAGTTTTTGAGAAAAGTGACTAAGACTTTATAAAAGTCGGTTTGTAATGAGGAAAAATTAAAGTGCATGATATATAAAGAAAATTCATGCTAGCTACTCCTTTCATTGTGCAAAAAGTCAAATAGAGAGCCAAAATCACATTTTGAAGGGAAATTGAGCAAAGGAGGAAGAAAACCCAAAATTTGCAGCAAGTTTGCCTTGCGCTGCACATCAGAGGGTCGGTGCTATGCATCAGAGGAGCACTGCACATGAGTCAATTTTTTCCAGTGTTAAATTACACAGGCATTGCGCATCAGTCAGTCACTGCGCATTGGGCTCAATGCGCTGCGCATTGGCCAGGGAGTTTCTAAAATGACTCAAATTTATCCCAAACTCTCCCAAATGCTGCATTTCACTCCTAAAAGTAAGTTTTCATCGATCTTGAGCTGAAATCAGTCTTCTTCATGTTTTGTTCATGATTTTTTCTTCTTAAAATCAAAACCCTATCTTGCCTTCATACATTTCCACCTCATTGCAAAATTTTCACTTCATTACAAAACCAGCATCCTTTGTCCCTTTTCCCAAACTTCATTACCCTAAAACTACCCATTAATTCCATTTTCCCTTTCCCTATTCCCCTAAGAAACTAATTCCCTTCATTGAAACCTAAGTCCCTCATAAGTCAAAACCCTAGTTTCCTAAATCTTTCCCTTCATTCCCCTACTCCACTTCACATTTGCAAAATCTCTTCATGCTCATCCTCTTTGTCCCCACCCATTATCATTGTTCACCACACCATTATCACATTACATCATTAAGACAAGCATGGAAAGAAGCAGTGAATCAAGTTTTGAATAAGATGCACTTAGTGATAGCTCAAGGGAAATAAATGTGCAGTCCAAGAAACCTCACAAGGGTGGAAAAATCATTAGGGAGGAACCTATTAGCATGAGCGAATTTCTTGCTTTCCCTCTAGCCACCACATGTTTCAGATATCAGTCCTATTTTCAGTTTTGTGAAATGATTGAGAGGTTCAAATATCACTATGAGTTAGCAAGGCAGTTTGTGATAAACTTGGATAACAATGTGGTGCATTTTTCTGGGGTCAACTTCACTCTTTCACCAACTATCGTTTCAGAGGCCACAAGAATTCCAGATGTAGGGTAAAAGTGGAACAAAAGGTATAATATTAGTAAGCATCATTATCAGGGAAAATTTTAAGAACCCCCCCTAAATTTATAAATATAATAAATGGGCGAATCTCCATGGTATATAGGAAAAATGGAAGGCGATTTTATCAATAATATAATATGCATATATAATTTTTTGGCGAATCTCTCATCAGGTATGGCGAATATTTTACTCAATTATAAAATCTTGTAAGATCTTGGCGAGTCTTTCACTAAATAATAAAACTTTGTAAAGTCCTAGTGAATCTTAGCATAAGCTACAGGTTGGTTTAATTCCCCCATTTAAATAGGCTACATTCCAGGTGAATACCATGGGTCAATACCATGTGCCATTTTGGTGAATACCATGGGTCAATACCATGTGCCATTTTTATTTTTATTAATTCTAATATTAGGGTTAATAATGGTTTTTTGCATGGTATTAATAACAATCTAGTCCATGGTATTTGTCCCATAGTATTTTGGCCATAGGTTTCACCTAAATATAACCCATTTTTTGAGTGTTCGTAAATATAAGGTGACTTATGGAGTAAATATAAAAAAATGTTTTATTTGTTTACTGTACCTCTAGTTTATTTATATTTTATTAATTTACCATACCTCTTTTACAAATATGGTATTTGGCCCATAGGATTCACTTAAATAAAACCTCTTTCTTGAGCCTTCATAAATAGAACGAGGGTTATGGACTAAATATAAAAAGAGGTTTTATTTATTTACGATACGTCTAGTTTATTTATATTTTTATTTATTTACCATACCGTTTGAGTAAGTATAAAAAGACGTTTTATTTATTTACCATACCTCCACTTTACTTATATTTTTATTTGTTTACACCGTTACATGTATATAAGGTGACTTATGGAGTAAATATAAAAAATGTTTTATTTATTTACCATATCTCTCATTTATTTATATTTTTATTAATTTACCATACCTCTTTTATAAATATGGTATTTGGCCCATAGGATTCACTTAAATAAAACATATTCTTGAAAATGGGCGAATGGATTCACTTAAATAAAACCTATTCTTGAAAATGGGCGAATGGAAGGTTGTAAGTCCTAATTTCAAGGGCTAAATTTACCTTTTTTACCCTCTCCCTTAAAATAAGGTGGCTATTTGAGGTGATTTGTAAAAATGTACTATGATACAAAATATTCGCCCACTAAAAATTTAAAACCCCTTAATTTCGCCAAAGGGCGAACATTCGCCCCTAAAATTATCCTTGATCATTATGAACCTTATATCAAGGCCAAGTACCATGGTAAACTTCGTAGGGTGTTTCCTTTCAAATTCTTGGAGGACCGGTATGTTCCACTCATGAAACTTATCATCAAATACTTTACATGTGAGGGTAGGTTCTCCAGAATTTATGCCTACCATATCAGATTGCTTATGCACTTCACCAGGGTCAGAATGATGAGCATCCCTTATTTCATATGCAAAAACATAGAGAGGATGAAAATGATTGCAAAAAGAAAACCATATCCACAGTAGCTCAATAGTATTTATCATTTTTCTATTATCAAAATTGTTGTTTTGCATCAACTCACTCAGTTGGGAGTGCCATGGGAAAATTTAATTTCCCATGAGTGCTTCAATGGGCCTAAAATGTTTCAAATCCTCAAGAAGAAGGTGAAACTTCCGGGCAACAAAAGGAGCATGAAAATAAAACAGAGGAGGTTCATCTTCATGTGTTTGTCACTTATGAAAGAGGCACTAGGATGCTCTTTGCAGCTACCAAGCGAGTACTATCTCCACTAGGGGTGGAAAGGGTCTCGTTCTATTCACTGAACCATAGGCAATTGCTATCTTCACTAGGGGTCAAAGGGGCTTTGCTTTCTTCTCTAGCTAAAAATATATAGGGTAGAGACAAAGGAAAGAAAAAGATGCATGAGGAGGGCCCTACTGAAGGGCAAGATAGGGATTTTGTTTTGATTGAGGAGGATGTCACTGATTTAGGTTCTCAAAGCTCAAGACTCAAGGACATGATTATCAAAGAGAAGGAGGCTGAAATACAAGCCTTATCACTTAATATTGAGAGGGCCAAATGGATCATCAACTTTCTTGAGCAGGAAAACAAGCAACTGGAAGATAAGCAAGCTATTATGGAGCTGCAAATGATTAGAGAAAATAGGCAAGTGGCAAAGAAAATAAAGATCAAGATGACCTCCCTTGAGCAAGAAATTGAGGATGACCGAGAATCATGGTTGGAGAGGGCAAACATTCACCTTGAGAAGATGCTTGAGAAAGCCAACAAAGAGAATAAAATGTTGCACCATATGGCCTATCACTACCTAACCCAGAACAAGATTTGCAAAACAAGGGTAAAGAGGCTAAAAGCTAAGTTAAGGAGAGCCTTGAGGGTCAAGAAAGAGAATGATAAACTTAAAGTTTTGGCTGAAGCTTCATTAGCTCAGAAAAGAACTTAATATGGTTGCTTCTTGCCAAATTTGAAGAAATTTTGGGAACTTTTTGTCATTTTTCAATTTTGTACATAAAAACACAGGAAATTTCAGCTGATGGCACTGTGCATTGCATTGGCTCACTCTTTTGCCAAATGTCTTGTAGCTTTGGATTCCTCATGAAAAATAATGAAACCCAGAAAGTTTCATAAATTTTGGAGGAGATCTGGGTCACTTAAAGGGCACTGTGCATCAGGCTCAGGGCGCTGCACATTAAGCAAATTTTTGCCAATTTTGCCTAAAACTCAGAATTTCGCCCAATTTGACTACCAGTTGACTTTTTCTTTTCTCCTTGGTAAATTTGTGATGGTAAATGATGTAATATGATGTAAAATGACTTGAGGGGGTAGATACATCAGTTAGAGGTGGTTTGAGGTTGAATGAATCAGTTTCCATGGTTTTAGAGGCAAGTTATTCCACTGCCTATATTCCTATTCTTAATTTAAATATGGTTGAAACCACCCCTCTTCTCGTGGATTCAACACCTGATGGATAGCATAGCTGTTTTGATGCCTATATTATGTACTTTCTTAGTCATTTGTAAAGGTTGGACTCTTGTGGATGCTTTGAGCTTCATTTTAAATCACTTCTACAATTTGGCAAGGAAATGAACGAGGGTTTGGTAGCATTTTATGGGATTCTTGTGATAATGTGTCTTTGCATTGTTTCTTCCTTTGTTATTTAATTTCTCTTATGTGTTATATGTGCCAGCATCTATTTCTTTCTTCATAACTAAATGAATCAAGATAGATAGGTGGAATCCATTGATATTCAATGCTCTGCCTTGGGAATACATTTAGTTTTTAATGTTTTCTATTGTTTGAATAGGACTCATGAACTTTGCATGCCCTCTCCAACTCCTCACTAGTCTTGGACTTACCATCACACTCAATTCAAAGTGCCAAAACACCTACCTACCTCGTGTAGAGTCCCTACTTTACACCTTATCCTCCATCATTACCTACTGTTTTCATCACTTTCCTCTCTCTTTTACCTCATTTTCCACCCAGATCATTACATTAGTTGTCATTAAACATGATCAAGTGAGCTTTGCTAATGGATAATTGTTTTGTTTAGTTTTTGATATACTTGCAGGTATTCCGCAGCTTTCTGCTGATTCCGCAGCCATCTGCTGATTCCGCAGCCATCTGATGATCCCGCAGCCATTTTGTTGTTCTCAAGGTTCCACGTGCTATTTTGCAGAATGAGCCACGTGGGCATGTTGGAATATACATGCTCGAGGTTCCTGTGCCATCAGTTCAGCCGGCCACGTCATTTGTACCTCCGGTCAAAGGGGGTCAAGTTTCGGTCAAATAAAGACAACTCAACGTGGATACGTAAGCCGTTTGATCACGTCGGTGGAAAAGGTGACCTGTCCATGTTTTGAAAGCCGTGGGGGACATGATCTACTGTTAGATTCATTGCCCATATCGACCAAGACCTCCAGCTTGACCACGAAGCCTATGACGTGTTAATTGCACCTTTAATACGCATGACAGTTAGTTCATTTTCTGTTTTTATGTTTACGTACTAGGCCATCTTACAGATTCCTATATATACTTGCGTCTGCGTACGCTAAGGTTACCTTTTCAGATGCTGTAGTGTATGTATTTGTGAGAATTTTGGCACGTTTTCAAAACTCTGTTTTTGTAAGAGCTGTTACAACACTTTTGGATTATGTATCTTTGCATATAAAGTAATGGAAACGCTATTTTGAAGTCTTAAGAGCATCTGAGTTTTCTGTGGATAATATGAATGGAGCGCCCCTGTTCGTATTAACCTTGTAAAGTATTTTTATGTTCATATTTCTGCAATTTCTTTATTTTACAAACATAATTTCTTTTCTTGAGTTATGTACAGCTTGATTTCTCTTTGTTGCTGCAGCCTTTATTTTCACTGATCAGGTTTACTTCTTTGCAGGTTTTCACCCGGGATTAAGTGTGTTGTGTTTGCTTTAAAATCTAATGGTAGTTGCAGTTGTGTTGTTCATGATGCTGCCCTTTTTACTCTGTTTTTTTTAGACTAGTTTTAGCTTAGTTTTACAAGTTGGATGCTAACTAGTTTATGCTCTCTTTATCATGAATGGCTTATATTTCAAGAGAACAGAACACTAATTAATTGCAGCTTGTATTTGAGTAGTCTTGGCTTGTGATACTAATACTTTTTCCACTTGTTACACATAATCACATATGTAGGAAGCAGTATGTTGGAGAAGGCTTAGTAGTGTTACAATTTGTCAATTAGAGTAGATTAGAGTTTTTATCAATTCTTGGATTTGTTTTCAGCTACCTCCTAATCGTGTTTTACGCAGTACTATGTGGTAGAAGCAGGGAGTTAGGAGGAGATAATCATTAACATCAATCCTTGAAGTGATTTTCTTGTTTCTTTCATTTGCAGCAGTATGGATAGAGACTAATGCCATTAGAACATGGTCATTTACTTTCAAGTCATTTTAATTTATTCATTTCTTTCAAGTTCTTCTTCTTTACGAATTCAGCAAGTAATTAGAAATCACCTCCACACACACACTTTCACTCATCTAGAACTCACTTTTCACACACTTGCACTCATCTGTTTATAATCATCACTCCATCTTAGGGAGATAAGTTAACCATAAACAACACCCCCAAATGAAAAAATCTCTAAGAAAGTTACTTAAGTACATATAGTACACCCTCACTTCATCAGCTTACGAGCCCCGGGTTCACAATTAATGACATCAATTTAGGAACACTAAATTGACTAAACATTTTGGCGCCGTTGCCGGGGAAGTGAAATTAAGTAGCCATACTTAGAGAAAAAAAAACATAAAAAAATTCAAGGAAAGAAGTTAATAATCTATCCAAGTATGCTCTCCTCTTGCACTTTAAAGTGATCTGGAGGATCAGAAAGGAGAAAGTTATTGATTTAGTAGTCTCTTGAGTATGCTCTCTTCTTGCACCTAGAGTGAACTCGAAGATCAGAAAATGAACTATTAACTTGACTTGAAAAAAAAATAAAAAATGACATGCATAGAGCTAGAGATTCTAGAGGACGGTTTTTAGCTAGAGCTCGAAGTTCAATTTTTACAAGTCCATCTGCTTCAAGGGAAAGACAAGAGACACCCCCCTTATCTCCAACCGAAACTCCTAGTCCTAGAATTCCCGAAATTCAAGAGCCAAGAGTTGACTCTCCTACACCTTCTATTGAGTTTGAACCAGGAGGAGACTCTTCTCTTTCTCCTACAGGAAGACCAATTGTAATTGAGGAATTGGAATCATCTGAAGAAGAAGGAGAAATCCCTTCTCATTCACCTTTTGTAGAGGAACCAGAAGATTTTGAAATCCCTAGGAGAATCATCATGGCAGAGGAAGAAGGAGGAGGTAGAGGTAGGGGTAGAGGAGGAGGAGGAAAAAACAATAACAATAACGGAGGTAGAGGTCCCATAGGAGGAGGAAATAGAAATGGGGATAATTCATTTGGGTTTCCCATTGTTAATGAGGATTCCCGAGCCACTATGAAAAACATATCACCATCTGTCCTCCCTAACTTCCATGGGTTAAGGACTGAGGACCCTGAAACATTCTTATTTGAGTTTGAATTGGTGTGTCGAACTTATGACTACCTGGATGACTCTCAGAAACTCAAGTTGTTCCCTTCAACACTGAAGGATCAAGCCTTGAAATGGTTTATGGGGTTACTCACTCAATCCATTAGGACTTGGGATGAGATGAAACAGACATTTTTGGATAGGTATTTAGACTATTGCATGCCTACTAATCACAAGGATGAGGTTTTTAAAATGATACAAAAAGATGATGAGAGTCTAGAAGATTTACTTGAAAGGTTTCAATATAACTTGAAAAGAGAAAAAATGAACACCTTGGATGAAGAGACCTTAAAAGCCCTCTTATTAAAAGCCATCAGGGATGAATGGATAGACATCTTAAACATGATGGGGAAAGGGGATATTTCTCAACTTTCTCTCAATGACATAGCAGAACTTTGTATCCATCTCTCAAGGGGCAAATCAAAAACTCAAAAAGGGCCTAGAGATCCTTCTCTCCTTAGGGCAAATAAATCTGCAACAGGATCAGTGAGTAGGGCTGAAATCGGTAGTATGCTTGATGAGTTTAAAACTGACATCTTAGGGAGTCTTAGTGAACAACTTGATACCCTTAAGATTCACAATAGACAAAAAGCAGAAGCTGAAGCTTTGGCTATCTTTTTCCCGAAATGTAGAAAGAAACATGCTTTAAGGGAATGTCCCTTAGATGCACACGTTGTAGAAACATGTGTAATTTTCTCAGAAACTCATGAGACCAAGGATTGTCCTTCAATCCCTGGCCTCAAAGCAGTCTTTCAAGAGGATCCAGATACACTCGAATCTCTCTGTTTTATTGCAAGGAGACCTTGGAAAGGACAACAAAATCAAGGGTTTAACAACTCTATGAATTCTCAATCCCAACCAAGTTGGAATCCTTGGAAACAACCTTGGCCTCAACCTCAAAATGCTTTCCAAGCATGGATGCAAAGCATGCAAAATCCTTATGGGAGATTTGCACAATTCTATCAATATCCTCCATCATTTCAGAATCAGCAAGCTCCACAAAACCAAGGTCAACAACTATCATTGCCATACCCTCAACAACAACAAACGCCTCCACAAAATCAAAATTCTCAATTAGCACTTCAATCCCAGCAGAAATCTAACCAACTTCCCCCTCAGCCATTACCGAATCCAAATAATAGGAACCCTCAAAATGCTTATATGATGGAAGGTCAACCATTCCCTACCTACATGGTTGTTCCTCTTAATGAAGTACAACTTAGATCAGGTAGAATCCTAGATCAACCTTCCACAAGTGTTCAACAACCAAGCATTTCTGAGGAAGAATCTCTCAAAGTCAATAAAGGTTCTGAAGTATCACTTCAAACCCAAAATATCCAAAAAGAAAAAGAAAAAGAATCAATTTCTACAACTCCCCTAGTTGAGCAACCTACACCTACACCTACACCTCCCTTTCCTGAAAGATTGCAAATTGATAAAGGGGTAGAAAAGCAGATATGGGTGCCTGACTATAACTTCCTAGATGAATTGAAAAATGTATGTATCAAGATTCCCTTGTTACAGGCCATTAAGGAAATTCCCATTCTAGCGAAGACAATAAAGGAGTTGAGTTTGAAGAAAACAGTAAAAATAACCAAAGATACTAAAAGGATACATCTAGTTGGAAAAATTGCAGACATAATGATGGGTAAGATTACCATGCAAAAGTATGTAGATCCCGGTAGCCCTATTGTCAAAACTCATATTAATGGGGTTGAAATCCCAAATACTCTTATCGACTTAGGGGCCGCGATCAACATCATGAGTAGACAGACCATGGATCAGTTAAAGCTTCCTAACCTTCTCTTTACACCCACTCTACTGCAGCTTGCAGATAGATCAATCATTAAACCTGATGGTGTATTGGAAGACATTCCAGTCTCTCTATATTCTTGGGAATATCCTGTTGATTTTATGATCTTAACTCCCAAGAACAATCTAGGAGGACATCCTCTTATTTTAGGAAGACCTTGGCTGGCCACAGCTGATGCTTTCATAAGCTGTAGGTCTGGAGACATGTATATATCAGATGGTAATTCCACCAAGAAATTCAACTTGTATCCCCCAACAAAAGCCATAACAGAAATAGGAGAAGATGAATGGGTAGAGGATGAAGATACTATACAACCAGTTCTAACCATCTCTGAGATCAGTGAAGATAGTCAAATTCTCAATACATTAGAAAATTTTGAAGTATCTTTAGAATATGACTCTGAACATTTTTAGATAGATGCAAACATTGAATATCTCTCCTCTAGAAAAATGTCTCTCTTCTCAATGGAGGAGTTTGGTAGTTCTACAGTTGAAATCCTCCCAGGAAAAACATTAAACATTAACAAAAACTTGGGAAGACCACAACAAGAAGAATTAACTAAACTGTTGCAAAAACATTCCACTGCCTTTGCATGGGAATACACTGACATGAAAGGAATCGATCCTAAGACTTGTATTCATCATATCTACATTTAAGAGAATAACAGACCTATTAGGCAACCACAAAGAAGGATGAATCCAAATCTTAGGGAAATTGTGAAAGAAGAACTGCAGAAATTGCTCAAGGTAAACTTCATTTACCCCATCTCAGATAGCCAATGGGTTTCTCCCTTGGTTATAGTGCCCAAAAAGAATGGTAAATGGAGAGTTTGCATTGATTATCGAGAATTGAACAAGGCAACCTTAAAGGATCATTTTCCTTTACCTTTTATTGATCAGGTACTAGACACTTTAGCAGGTAAAAAGTATTTCTCATTCTTGGATGGTTTTAGTGGGTACAATCAAATTCAGGTAGCACCTGAAGATCAAGACAAAACCACATTTACTTGTCCTTGGGGAACTTTTGCCTACCAAGTACTCCCTTTTGGATTGTGCAATGCACCTGCTACATTTCAAAGGGCTGTATTAGGAATCTTTTCAGATCTGATTCATGATTGTGTAGAGGTATACATGGACGATTTCACAGTTTATGGTAATACATTTGAAGAAGCTTTGGAAAATTTGGAAAAAGTACTGGTAAGAT
The DNA here is from genome assembly GCA_031772625.1 of Pinus tabuliformis. NCBI lineage: Eukaryota > Viridiplantae > Streptophyta > Pinopsida > Pinales > Pinaceae > Pinus > Pinus tabuliformis. The sequence continues at coordinate 52,955,647 of CM062806.1, read as the reverse complement.
GTAAGGAAACAAATCTTTCTTTAAGTCATGAGAAGTGTTTTATGATGTTTACTGAAGGGATTGTTTTAGGACATCATATTTCAGGAGATGGGATCAAGGTTGATAAATCCAAAGTTGAAGTCATCTCTAAGTTACCTGTTCCAAATTGCCAAAAGGATGTTAGAATTTTTCTTGGGTTTACTGGGTATTATAGAAGATTTATTGAAAACTTCACTAGGATAGCATCCCCTCTTTTCAAATTGCTTACCAAGGACTGTGAGTTTAAGTGGGATCCTGAATGTCAATCTGCCTTTGAAGCTTTAAAGTCTAGAATATCTGAAGCACCCATCTTAAGGGGGCCAAATTGGAAACTCCCTTTTCACATCTCTACTGATGCTTCAGATACAACTCTAGGAGCTGTTTTGGGACAAAAGGATTTGATCCCTTATGCCATTTATTACACAAGTAAGAATTTGACTCCTACTGAGTTAAATTATAATGTTACAGAAAAAGAGTTCTTAGCTGTGGTACATGCAATCAACAAGTTTAGACATTACATAACCGGCTATGAAACCTTTGTCCATACTGATCACTCTGCCATAAGATATTTAATGAACAAACCTGTCACTAATGGTAGAGTTACAAGATGGCTTTTACTCTTGCAAGAATTCAACATTATTGTGTTAGATAGACCTGGAAAGCAAAACACAGTAGCTGACTTCTTGTCTAGAATCCAAAACACTAATGAGGATTCTCCAGTAGAAGATAAGTTCCCAGATGAATACTTGTTTGCAGTGACTACCAAGACACCTTGGTATGAAGATATGGCTAATTATCTTGTTACAGGGAAACTTCTTCTACACTTATTTCCTAATGAGAAAAAGAAAATCATTCGGGAGAGTTCACATTATTCTTGGATTTCTAATGAATTGTTCAAAACAGGGCTAGATTGTATAATCAGAAGATGTGTGCGGGAAGATGAGATACCTGACATCCTTAAGGCATGTCATGATGAACCATGCGGCGGGCACTTTGCGGACAAGAGGACAACCTATAAAATCCTTTCTCTAGGATATTATTGGCCTTCTCTCTTTAAAGATGCAAAGCAGTATGTTAAAAGGTGTGACAGCTGCCAAAGAGTTGGGAAATCAACTCCTTCAAATGAAATTCCTCTACAGCCTCAGGTATGCATCGAACCCTTTGAGAAATGGGCTCTAGATTTCGTTGGACCAATTAATCCACCATCAAAGCAAAAGAAATATATACTGGTTTGTACTGATTATGTTACTAAGTGGGTAGAAGCAAAAGCATTGCCTTCTGCCACTGAAAATTCAGTTGTTCAATTTCTTTTTGAGGATATCTTCACTCGTTTTGGTGTCCCAAGGGAAATTGTGACAGATCAAGGCAGCCAGTTTACATCTAATTTGATGGAGAAGCTGATGGAGGAATATAAGATCAAGCACAAAACATCTACTCCCTACCATCCGCAATCTAATGGTCAAATGGAATCTACCAATAAAGTTCTTGAAGGCATTATCACCAAGACTATTCATCTTCATAGAAGAGATTGGGCGGAAAGGCTCCCTGAAGCCTTATGGGCCTATAGGACTACATGGAAGAACACAACAGGACATTCCCCCTATGAACTTGTTTATGGGAAGGAAGTCCTGCTTCCTATTGAGTTCCAAATAAAGACCTTCAAGATGGCAGTCCAATTGGGAATGAGCCTCTCAGAAGCTCAAATTCACAGAATGGACCAGCTAAATGAGCTAGATGAAATGAGACAAGATGCAATTCTAAGGACCGATCTAGTTCAACACCAAAGATCTAAATGGCATGATCGTCATATCAAAGAAAGAAAGTTTCAGAAAGGAGATTGGGCTCTATTGTTTGATTCAAAATTCAAAGACTTCAAAGGAAAGTTTCAAACTCATTGGCTTGGGCCATATGAGATTGATGAAGTCTTTAACAATGGAGCAGTTCGAGTAAAAACTATCGATGAATTTCATACTCCTCTTATTGTGAATGGCCACCGCTTGAAAATCTATCAGAAGCCATTCTCAAAAGAAGAGTTTGTCAAATTGTTCAAAGGAGATTCTGCAATCAGGCTGGTGGAGAAGGATTCTTCTCCTCCATCAGCCTAAAGCTTTGGTTTTTGAAAAAAAAAAAAAAAAAAAAAAAAAAAAGAAGAAAAAAAGAATAAATGTATGAGCCTGAAAACCAATCTCTGATTGGCAGTCTCATACATAAAACTTGAGGTGAAAATCAGGGTCACCTGACACCTCATGTTTTCTAAAGAAAAAAAAATTCCCTTTCTTCCCTTATTTCATTTCATTTCATCATCACCACCATTTCATCCATCATTTCATCCATTTTCCACTCCACCTCATTTGTTTTCATTCATCCATCCACCCACTACACTCCATCTCATCAATAAAGTCATTTTTTTTTTACAACTAAAGTGCTTTTGTGCAGATGGAGGCTACTACTGCAGATTCCGCAGCCATCTGAGGATTCTGCAGCCACCTAATGATTCTGCAGCTCTCTGTACCTGCACAAATAAAAAACACAGTCTGTTTGAAATTTCTTTACAGCAGTAGTCATCAATAATAGTCATGCAAAATCAGTGAAGGGTTAAGTGGCAAGTTATCAGAGACAAAACTAAGCGGGAGTCTGAGGTATGTTTCAAATCCTACACTAACAGTTATTTCATTATGTAAAGTTCTCTAAATTATGTTTCTTCCCACTAAGTGTAATGATTGCCTAGCCATGAGAACATATATCCACGTATCATCCACGACTATCAGTCCTTGATTACCATGATTTTAAATCCCACTGCCGGCTGCTTCTTCCATTAAGATCTCGTACTTAGGTGACGTAACCTAATGTACTACGTCTCCACTCACGCAGCCAAATGTAATTTCGAAGCCGAGATCTAAGGACATAGCCGTTGTTTATTCATTAACCCTTCTACCCTCTTACGCTCATATCATTTCACTCCCATTTCCACTCGCATGTTTCATTCCATCTACGCTGCTACCACACTCTGTTATGCTGGGCTCACTACGCTGCCATTCACCATACTCTGTTTTTTTCCTTTCCCTCTCCGCTAATTCGAAACACCAGTGGAGGTCTGTTACGGCTGTATTCAAAGTTGAACCCATAATCCTCTGTGTTGAGGCCGTAAATTCACTGTCTAAGGCCATTTTAAAGCCAAGCTCCAAAACAGAGCCGTGAATTCACTGTATAATACCCTTGTTGAAGTTGTGTTCCAGAACAGAGTTGTGAATTTACCGTGTAAAACCCTTGTTGAAGCCGTGTTCTGAAACCAAAGCCATGAATTGACTGTGTGAAGCCGTTTAAATCCGTGTTTCAAATAGAACAGAGCCGTAAAAGCAAATGGGAAAGCTCTTGAGGGCAGAACCGGAAGGTTCAAAGTTTTTGAAAGGTTATCCTCAGGTCAAGGAGGCTTTACAAAAGGCAAATTGGTTACAATGTGTACAGAAGTTCAAAGGCTACCATAAGGAGGTGACAAAGTGTCGTGGCGGAAAAAGTCATTTGGGCTGACACAACTGACCTCCCTAGGAGTTTACACTCTCTAGCGACAAACAAGACAAAATGGAATGATCTTTCTCTAAATATACCTTTTATGACATGAAAAGTACAAGTGTTTAGGCTTACCTTATTCCAAAACGCTGTTGTCGTAGTTCGTCCTTGCCAATCCGGATGAGCTCCTCCTTCAAGTCAATTCCTGCAACCACAAACAAGCAAACAATTACCGAGCACTTGTATTTCATATAATAAAATATACATTCAACATGCAGACCAAGGAACACATGAAATAACTCATTAACACAAGCTATTGAGAAAAATAAACCCGTTTGTATTAATAACGAAACAAAGAAACTCTTACAACCTGGCCTTGGTGTTGTGCAAGTTCCTCCCAGGGTCCATCAAGTGTTTTCCTCTACCTTGACAAAGCTCACCCACTTCCAAGTAGAATCATGTAAAGACAATCTCTCCTCACAAAGGTTCTAATGGAAGTCCTAAATCCTGCAGCATTTACCCAAAGAAAATGTATAGCTTCAACCTCTCCTCCTTCTGGCTCAATGCCTTCATTTATAGTGCTGTAAAGAGGTTATTCAGGTCCACTATCAATGGGATCATTCCCCTCTATGGGTGGGATAGCTCCCTTATTGATGGGATAAGTTCCCTCTTAATAGAGATACATGAACCAACTGGAGGCGTATCCATTCCATCAAACCGACCTCTAGAATGTTCTAGAAGTAACCACAAGTAACTTTCTCAAGATAAAACTTGCGCATTTTGCCTTTTACAGGAGGACGCACCTGTCCTTTAACATACAGAGCGTCCATGGACGCAGTTTTTGTGAACATGGCCTGCGTCCCCGCAGGTAAGGCTAGAGAGAACCTGCGACCCCAGAGATAAACATAGTTTTTACAAGACTTTCTCTCTTCTTTGAGTTTGAGATGGATAACAGAGGCATAAGACTTGCCTAAGAGGGTAGCATGACTGTTGATTTTGAGCCATACTAACTGTAAGTATTCAAGGTGACATTTTTTAGTGTAACAGATTGCCCCCTAAAGTGCGAAGCCTGGAATAGATTGGTGTTTTATAATTCTAGGAAGGGTGAAGCGCTTTATCATTTCAAGGATTGACTTGTGGATGCCCTGGTTGGAACCTGCAATTTTCAACACAAAATACATGGATAAGATTATATCATCACTGAGGTAGGCATTCCCATACTCAGATTCAAAACTTTAACTAATGGACTAACTATTCTGATACAGGAATGATCTTGCAGTACATCATTTTTATAGACTTTTGTAGACACAGTATGGACGCAGCCATCTATTTATGATTAGTCTACATAGATAATGAATACAAAACTCCTCGCAGCCTGGATGGTAGAAACTAGATCCAGGGTCTTCACTTCTACTTCCCGAATTCGTACGATTCTAAACATGTGATTAAATGATTCGATGTCGAACATGCTAGAAACCACTTGATTACCAGTCGATGATGTGAACTGTTAACAAGAGTGAGAGAGACCACCAGTAATGTCAATGGTTCTCAAAGTACCAAGCACAACCCGTGAAATGTGAATAGATGTTTTGATGTCGAACACTTCACGGAATCCTTTGATCGAAAGTCAATGATGTAAACTGACGTCAAAGGAGAGAAACCTGCCATTGATGCATGCAGACTTCAAGGTACTGTCGATTCCTAAGTCATCTTTCTAGATAATGTGTCAATGTCGATAGAAAGCGACCCGTTGCAGGAAAGCCCGCAACACGAAATCATTGTTCAAGTTGAAGAAATGTTGCTGTAAGGACTGACTCAGGGATGGTCAAACGGATGATAAGTATTTTGCAGATGAAAGTTTTGCTCGCAAACCTCTTGAACACATAACGACACAACAGATGGTTTGGTGACGAATAACTCAAAGTTAATCTCTGAACCCAGTTAAAGATTTTCAAAGTGATTTAGTCAACTGTGAGGTAAAAGATTTCCCAACCCAGGTGAAATGTAAAAGTGTCGTGTTCAAGAGTGGTAATAAAGTTTCGTTTGAGACAAAAGGTGACAAATAGGTTCATTCTTCTCTCTTTTCCCCCACCATTTCTGGCAAGTACCTCTTTATTTTTAACAAGCTTGAGGAGGATAACATATGCTTGGTTATAAGCTCATCCTTCGGACGAGTCCAACCTAGTTTAAATTCGAACCCTAGGAAGGAGTGGTTCGTTCCTGTTTGTAATTGAACAGGTCCTTTACTGTAAAAGTTTAACGAGTCCAGTATAGGAGAAACTCGGCGTTTTTCAATTTTAGAGAGTCTGAAAAAACTTAAGGAAACTCCACGTTGAACTTTTTCGTAAGTTTGTGTCCCTCAAGCCCGAAAAAGTATAAAATAATACCTGGGGGAACCGCTTGATCTTGCGACCAAGGAGTACTTTCATAATAGTGTCGTCGACCTGAAAAGTAAAAAGCGATCAAAGACACGTCGTTTTAGTTCCTTATCGAGTTTGAAACGACAAAAACCCGGCAATCTTTTCCTGATTTCACGGTCAGAAAAGAGCTAAAAGGGGACCGTCTTTTAATTCCGTTTTAACGAGTGAAAAAGAGACACTCGGCGATCTTTTCATGTTTTAGGAGTCAGAAAAGGGCTTAAAAGATGACTCTGATATTTTGTTTGTGAAAATTACAACTTCCCTCGGAATCCCTTTGTCCTGCACAAAAGCGACACATTACTCATACCTGTTTAAAATAGGCAAAAATTCATCGAAAAACATCTTTTCATGGTAAAAAATGAACTCATTCACCCAAAAAACCTATAAAAAGACCTTTTACCATGTCATTTTTACCGTTTGACTTTGGAGGTTGAAAAAGGAGCTTTTGACAAGAAACTTCCCGTGGTCGCTGTGGAAAATCTGACCGTCGGAATCGAACGCCGCTTCACCCAGGTATTTTACACATCCTACTCTGCATTTCTATCCATTTAGAATTTAGTTTTTGGTCTCTGCTTCATTTTTTGGGGGGGTTTTGGGTTCAAAATGCGCCTCTCGGCGGACGCAGGTGCCCTTCGGGTGACCTGCGTCCCCCGACTTTTTCTCACACGGGAAAAGGGTCGGGGGACGCAGCCCGCCTTCAGGCAAGCTGCGTCCGGACGCCCTGTGCTACAAAGCCGGGGTGCGTCCTCCGCAAAGGGCGCATTTGAAAACCCTAACTCTCTCAAAAAACCACCAAATTTGCTCAAATTAATTTCTAATTGACTCTTTTGATGTGCAGGGCCTTAAACATGTTAGACTGGAGAGAGAGAGAGCACGTAGAAGAGGATGAAGCTGCAATAAACCACCAGCCTTCTGTGGATGCCTTAAGAACATGTGGGTTGTATAAATATTGGACCATACTGGGCATGAGGGGCCAGGTAAGATTTCTGGAATGGCTGGTTGAGCGATGGAACGTTCAAGATCAATGATTTTACATAGGAGGGCACCAGCTCGAGATAGAGCCCTCGGATGTATACTTTCTTACTGGCTTGCCAAACAGAGGTGAGCAACTCAATCTCGCGGGGACCAGGCCGGGTGGCCAATCCCTCGATGATCTCCGCGCGGAGTGGTGCAGACCCGGGACTCGCCATAAAAAAGGCGTAGAGATAAAACACATCGCTCTACCGGAACTCAGAGTCCTTTCGTTCACGGTTACCAGAATTTGCGGCGCGGCCGCTTTACATATTGCTTCCAGATCCCAAATGCGGATGGCAGTTGACTGTTACCAAGGCACCATCTTCAACTGGTGCGAAGCTGTGTCGGCTCATATGAAGAGCCAACTGACCAAGGCAAAGAACGGACGACTAAAGACTTTTGGATATGGGCCTATAGTCGTGAGCTTTGCCTTGGAGAGAGTTCCAATGCTGATCCCTCAGCAACTCACTGTTGATGACTTGGGTCCTTGGGAGCCAAAGCTTATTCGATGGGTTGCGGTAATGGCCCGGCATCCTGACGAGGGCACGGCAGTGGTTCGATTCTCAGACAGTTACTTCGACTGGTTAGAGGGCCAGCTTTTTGTGATACAAGACTTTCCATATGCCGGAATGGATTTCAGAGGTAGCCCGGACATGGTTCTTCCACAGGGAGAACAATGGGACGACAGAGGTACTTTCATTTTCACGAGTTTTCTAGTTATGTAATTTTTTATTTTTCATATATATCGTCTCAAACTAACAGTAAAATTTAAAAAATGCAGATGTTGGACCACAGCGTCCAGCCAATCTCCGGCCTTACGACAGACGACATCCAGCTGCACCGGCACCGGCCCCACAGGACGCGGCTGCGGACGTACTAGCTGAGTTGGAGCATGACCTAGATCGTCTCACGGTAGACATACCTGAGACTCCTATGGACGACATTCCTATCAGGCTTCAACGTTTTGTAGTCGCGGTTCCTGGACCGTTTAGGAGATTTCTGCGCAAGGTAGCCCGCGCAGTGGTATCGTACAGAGAGCACCACCAGTGATTGACTAGTCACTTTTGTAGTCACATGTGACATTTTTGACTTTTTGTACTATCATTTTTCCGATCATAAGGTGTGTTAAACCTATGATCAAAGACGATGTATATATTTTGGACACACTTCTATTTATATCTATATACCACTATTACCGGCTTATCTTGTTTAACATGTATGATGAAATGTCTTTAAATTTACTTGCATGATTATTATAAATGTCTGTCCAACACTCGAGAAGCAATTGCATCTGCTAATGTATTCAGGGACCTTGGAATATGTTGATATTCAATGTAATCAAATTCACGTTCCAAGAGACGCACTCTCAAAAACAACCTTAACAACACAGGATTTCTAATGGCATAAATTCTATTAAGCTGTAATACAACAAGTTCAGAATCTAACCTCACAATCAAACGTCGAATTCCAAATGAAATAGATTCGGATAATAATTCAACCACTGCACTGTATTCTGCAATGTTATTCGTTGTTTGACCGAGGCTTACCCCATGCATAGAAACTAACTCGTCAGAGGGCGAATAGATAACCCAAGCTGCGGAAGAGATATTCCGTGTACTACGACAAGCACCATCAGCAAATCCAATGTATGTTTGGAGAGGCGTCGACATCTACAATATCAAGAGTAAAACCAAGATAAGCCAGAATAATGACGAAAACCACACGCGCTATACTAAGCACACTGACTAAACTAACACACTTGCTAGCTAGAAAGGAAAACTAACCTATCTAAAAATTTCTCCATCCATCATTTTAAGCATAATACCTCTTTAGGTAAAGTCCATTTCTGGGTTTGCCCAAAGAGTCCCCATCAAAATCAACTAACTCATAAGCCCCTTTTGCTAGCTTTCGCTTTACAATGTAGGGCCCATGCCACATGGGAACGAATTTTCCAGCACCTAGCTTATCGTTTGCTTGATCATATAATAGTACTAGGTCTCCTTCTGAAAAACTTCGAGGAGTTACATTTTTATCGTACTGGGCTTTCATTCGTTTTGCGTGAGTCTCGATAGCTAAGGTAGCGTCACGTCGAGTCTCATCTAATTTAGCCAAGTATAACAACCGTTTCTCCTCTTCGGAAGTAGCTGGAAGTAATTCGACAGCCATTTGAAGTGATGGGATTTCGCATTCAATAGGTAACACAGCTTCTAAGCCATAAACTAGCTGAAAAGGGGTGAAACCTGTTGAATTTTTCACTGAAGTTCGATATGCCCATAGCGCCGAAAATAACATGTTATGCCAATTCGTTCGATGGATACCAATGATCCGTCGAATCATGACGACTAGAACTTTGTTGATTGACTCAACCAAACCGTTGGCTTGCGGATAATAAGGTGTAGAGCTATCGTGGCGCAAACCAAGCTGGCTTGTAAGCTCAGTCATCATGACGTTTCGAAAATGGCTCCCATGGTCAGTAATGATTGCTTGTGGGACACCAAACCTAGTTATGATATGATTGAATACGAAAAGTGCAGCTGTCTTGCCGCTTGGGTCGAATGTAGGCATCGCCTCGGCCCACTTAGTAAAATAATTAACCGCGAGGATGATATACGCATGCCCCCCGGCCGAGTGAGGGTTACAAGTAATAAAGTCAATGCCCCATTTGGCGAATGGACCAGCGGCAATTATAGGGTGGAGAGGAGCAGGTGGAGCGCGCATCTTGCGATCAAACACTTGACAGTTGTGGCATTTTCTGACGGCAAGGATACAATCTTTGAACATAGACGGCCAGAAATAGCCAGCGCGCAACACCTTCTGAGCTGTGGCATACCCAGACATATGACCGCCACATGCTCCAGAGTGACAATCATTCAAAACTCTCTCAGCCTCATCGTGAGTCAAACAACGTCGAAAAACTAAGTCTGCCCCCAGGCGATAAAGTGTATCTCCAATAATTCTGTATTGCTGGGATTGAAACCGAATTTTTCGACGGTCTTCCTTGGAAGCTTCAGGCCGAAAGGTTTGGGTTTGGAGATAGATGATTATATCCCCATACCACGGATCTACAGTGCTAATAAGAAACAAAGATTCGTCCGCAATGGACTCCTCTGCCACAGTCTCTGTGTCAGCACTTGGGAAATCACACATCAATTCCGCGAAGACTAAAGATTTCTTAGACTTGGATTTCTCAAACTCCAAGTCGAACTCTTGCAGGATGACAATCCATTTAGAGTACTTGCCCCCTAGCAGTTGTTTTGTCAGTATATAAATCATAGGGTTGCAATCCGAAATAACAGTAGTTTTGCGGAGAAGAATGTAGTGACGAAAACGCTGGACAGCTTGAACGGCTGCCAGGGCCAATTTCTCCACATGTGAATATTTTAACTCAGTTGGATTTAAGGTTCTGCTAAGATAATATATCACATGCTCTGCCTTGAATTCATCTTCTTGAACTAACACCATTCCAATGGTGGAATGCGAAGCGGCGAGGTATAAGAAGTAGTCCTGGTTGTAGTTGGGAGGATGCAATAACGGTGCATGGGTCAACGCGTGTTTCAGTGCATCAAAAGATTGTTGGGCAATCTCGTCCCAAAAGAATTGTACTATCTGTTTCAACAACCGTGTAAAACCTTTAGTGACCTCGGCGTAGTTAGGGATGAATCGGCGTAAAAAGTTTGCTTTCCCTTGCAAACTTTGGAGTTGGCGCAAACTCGAAGGAGGAGGCAATTGGATGATAGCCTCGACTTTCGAGGGATCGACGCGAATGCCGGTTTTGGAAACAACAAACCCCAGCAATCGACCTGTTTCTATACAGAAAACACACTTGTGGGGATTCAACCGAATTCGATAATGCCTACACCTCATAAAGATTGCTCGTAAATGGACAAGGTGATCAGCTCGACGTAAAGAATGAGCAGGCAAATCATCGAGATAGGGTTGCACAATGTGCTTGATGTCATGAAACGCATAAGACATGGCCCGTTGAAAAGTAGCGCCAGCATTCTTAAGGCCAAAAGGTAATTTGCAATAAGCAAATGTCCCCCATGGACAAATGAATGCCGTTTTTGGTTGATCGGCAGGTAGAATATTGATTTGATTATAACCTGAGAAACCATCCATGAAGGAAAACATCTCACTTCCGGCACAATCATCAATTATTTGATCGATATAAGGCGTAGGATAGTTGTCTTTTGGACAAGCTCGATTGATATCCCTATAATCGATACAGATTCTTATTGTTCCTTGTTTTTTATTGACGGGAACAATATTCGATACCCAATCCGTTAACGGGATCGGATATATGAAACCTGCTTTCAACAGCTTTTCGACTTCTGCTTTGATTGCAGCTGCTTTTCGAGGGTGAATCTGACGCAACCGTTGCCGAATGGGTTTAGCATCCGGGTAGGTTTTGATTTCATGAACAACAATGGCAGGATCGATTCCTGGCATTTCTTCGTAGGACCAGGCAAACACGTCGCGGAATTCTTGGAATAGGGCCTTGTAAATTTGGATTTCTTCTTCAGTACATGCGGCACCTATATGAATGTTCTCCTCAATTCCGGGCTTCACTGATATATCAATGGGAATAGTACGAGAAATATTCCCTAAATTCAGCTCTGAATCAGAATGTTTCGTTGGATCCTGAGCGTCTTTGACATAATCAGCGGTAAAGATAGATGAAAAATCATTTTCAAATGCATCGCCCTTAGGTAAAAACGAAGATCTGTGATGGAGATCTTCCCATGGTAGATCATCTACACTTAGGATTTCGCGAAGTCGTTCGTCAGATGACACTTCTTCGGGAAACGTTATCCGTTCTAAAGGTGAGGTGAAAAGTGACTCTTCACTGACCACATTCATTTGGTCGGGTTGGGTTGAATGAAAATCAGTAAAAGACATAAGAGCTTCATAAGCAATTTCATACGGACTCAACGGCATAACATCACCGAGTGAATCTAGCTCAGAGTCAGAGGGAACATACCAAGGATCATCGTGAATAATGTTTTCTGACGTGATCATATGAATCGTTGCAAATGAAGGATCTACATTGAGTGGAGGGAGAGGAAAAGTTCCCAGTAAACCGGAATCTTTAACTAAACCTACACCAATGTCCTTGTAAGGGATTGTCATTTTACCAACATGTTGGATAGTTTCTGAAGAGGATGGGTCGGATGAAAAGTATGTCAGCTGATCAATAGTCACGATCTTACCGTTATGTGGAAATTTAATGACTCTGAAGACCGATGAAACGACCGCTGTCATAGCATATGACCAACTTCGACCCAAAAGAAGGTTGTAATCTAGAGGGGCATCAACCACTTCCACATCCAGATTAACGGTTTTACCTTCGACCCCTATAGGCAACTCTTGTAGAATACCAAACGGACGGAACCCACGGCCATCAAAGGCCTTAAGGATGGTGGGGGATTGGTTCAATGAAGGAGAACCAAGTGATCTCCAACATTGAATGGACATAATACACGTAGAAGCTCCCTCATCAATCACAGTCCGATGAAGAGGCCTGTTTTTGACTATCACTAGGATTTGGAAAGCCATTTGATGGGGGAGACGCGGTGTACTATTTTCTAGATCAAAGATCATTAGGTTCGGGTCCTAAACATCGACAGCTCCAATAGCCGACAAAAGCAATTTTCGTTGCGCTGGACATGATTGCAGCACTTCGAGTGCCGACATTGCTGAAGGTGAAACAGCTAAGTCTTCAACAATGTTGTAATTCTGGGCTGCTCTCGCATGTGGATTGAAAGCAGACCTTCGAAGTACACCCTTGGCGGGCGGCTTAATCACTAAGTCTGGGTTAGGTTTCTCGATCTGTAGTGGATCGGAACCAGGAGTTGAAGTTGATGGGTTAGAGTGAGAAGATTCTGCTTCTTTACCATCAACAGGAGCCTTACTACCATAATCTTGCGATCGAGTCGCAATCCTGACATGAGACATCATCAAAATGGGTTCTTCACTGGCATTTGAAGAAGAACCTATCATCTTATTTTCCTGCTCGGGAAATGGATTCTTTAACACAGCAGGAGTGGAAGAACCTTTGACAATTTTCACTACCTCGGCCCGATGAGGGCAGTCTCTCGTAAAATGATCTTCTTCACAAATGAGACAAGGATAACGAGGTTTGCGTCTTTCGTCATTGGTTTCCAATTTTTCTACTTTCTCCTTTGGAGCCTTATCTGCTTTGGTCTTCTTCTTTCCTTTCTTCTTCCCACCGTTTTTTGGTTTGGCCGTAGATGACTCTACGGCGTGAATGTCGGCGGTGAGTTCAGGAGAAGACTCTCCTGTCGGAGAATCAGGCAAAGTGATAATTGGAGTAGTTGAAGCCTTGGAAGACTTCTTCTTGCTCTTCGTAGTCACGATACCAATCATACCATCAGCGGCATGAGATCCCGAAGGAGCAGCAGCGATTTGGTTTGACTTGGGAAGATCCAGGTATTTTCTCGTGTAACGTACCCGACTGAGTATAAACTAAGTCAAGGTACTGTGCTTGAGCAATGACTTGCTCCTCAGTAACTACTCCGGCCTTAGCTACATCTTCAGTAATTCGTGGTAATAATGATTTGACAAACCATTCAGCTAAGATTTGGTCCGGGATAAAAACTTTCACTAATCTTCTTCGACGTCTCCACTCATGGATGTGATCAGAAATGTACGTGGATGTCGATTGTTTTAGCGAAGTTAATAATTCTGTACCATTATCATATCTGACTGGTAACTGAAAATGAGTTAAGAACGAAGTAGCTAACTGGCTAAAGTTGTAAAAAGAGGCCCGTGGCAACTCAATGTACCACTTGGCCGCGAGACCAATGAGTGTACGCTGGAAAAGACGTAAGCGGATGGAATCATCTGAGATGGAATTTGATGCACACCAGAGGTGGTAAGTCATCACGTGATTGGATGGATCCTCTCCAGACTTACCTTCGAACTTGGGTATATCGCTGGGCAACTTATTTGGCATTGGCGGCCAGAACTGTTGATATTGAATTGGATCGTTTGTTAGGCGCGTCAAGTCGGGTAAATCTAAAGTTGCAATAAACGGTAACTGACGGTTAGGATCTCTAAAATTCTGAGTCACAAGACCAGCCCCAGGAGGAGGATATCCAGGATAACTAGGAACAGGAGTTGCATTTGGGATATTATATCCTCCTGGAAAACCAGGATTAACCGGACCGTACTGGGGTTGTTGAGGTTGATGATAAGTGTACCCAGGATACGGTTGATACTGGTAAGCCGGTTGTTGGGCAGCTTGCCCAGGTTGATACGGTCCCTGGTACGGAGGTTGAACAAATTGAGGTTGAGTAGTAACAACCGTACTTGTACCAGGCGGTCCTACAGGCATCTGGACTGTGGTTTGGACTGTAGATCCAGACAACGGTACAGATGTCTGAGGAGTGGTTACAGGGACTGTAGAAACCGGAGCTGCCGATACTCCAGAAGTAACCATGGTAGATGTAGCGGTAGTTGCTGCAGCCGTGTGAGGTGGAGTACCAGGTGCAATTGGCGGCTGAGTAACTACCGAAGTTACAGGGGTCTGAACACTTGACTGGACAGGTTGCGGTTGCTGGGATGGACCAGGAACTGCAGGTTGTCCTGCTTGAGGTGCCGACTGTATACTTGGCTGCAACATCTGTTGACCCTGTGAAGGATCCCATGTTAACAATCCAGGGTACTGACTCGTAACAGGTTGAGGGTACTGAGATCCATAGCCGTATTGAGGATAGGGTTGATAACTGTAAGGTGCAGTCCCATATGATTGCCCTTGAGGTGGTTGATAACTTTGACCAGGGTATTGACCCGTAGGTTGATAACCTTGAGGTAAATACGAGTACTGGGGTTGACCTTGACCTTGAGGTTGCCATCCTTGAGGTTGATACTCTTGGGGTTGATACCCTTGGGGTTGATACCCTTGAGGTTGATACCCTTGAGGTTGCCATCCTTGAGGTTGCCATCCTTGAGGTTGATATTGGTACTGAGGTTGACTTTGGGGTACATATTGAGGCTGGGGTTGATACCCTTGGGGTTGATACCCTTGAGGTTGCCCCCCAGACGCAAATGAAGTACCTTGAGGTTGCCCCCCAGGCATTAACGAAGGTTGCCCCCCAGGCGGTAATTGGCCACCTTGAGGTTGGTTAACGGGAGTTGAACCTGACATCATATAAACTTCACCTACACTCAATGGAACGTTACCACTGTTTCCAACGAATAACCCATGCTCAATGGGTCGAGGAGATGCTCCTGAAAAAGTACCAGAAAGTGATTGATACCCAGCAGGAACAGAAGGACCACCATGTAAAAATGATTCAGGACTTTGCGTAAACACAGATGACGGACCAGACATATTTACAGGATTATGAATTCCTCCGGGTGGAAAAGGAGTACGAGGTGTGGAAAAACTTACTGCGTTGTCTAAAAAATTGGTTAAAGTAAGGTACCAAGGTTCACTTCTAGGAGGACTGTAAAATATGGATTCACGCTCCCTCAAATCAAGGGTAATTATATCTTCAGAATCAGAAACGCCTATTTCTTCCTCTGGAACAAGTTCTTCTATAGCAATTAACCCAACAGGAAGATTTTCGGTGATAATTCTTTCTATTTTTGGTGAACCAGGGACACTAGGAGTTGGAGTAACAGGTTCGGAAATTTCAGGTTCTTCGCCTGTTTCACTGGCAGATGAAAAACTACCAGTAAGCTCGGAAACTGTAACAGCTTCGGGATTGTAACCTGTTTCTAAACTTTGGTAATCTGGATGGACTACCAAGGCAGACTCTCCTTCTTCAGGTGAACCTACTTTACTGCCACTAGGAGTTACAAGGACCTTTAAACCTTCTAACTGACCCGGAATATCTTCAGGAGATTCACCCCGTGATTGACGGAGTTTTCTTAACAAATCTAGTCCGGTGACAATCTCAGGAGACTGGCCCCCAATTCGACGGGACCGTCTCGGTAATTCCGCCACAATTAATGATTTTAACTACAACACACGAAAACAAAGTAAAAAATTTCAAATCAAACCACCTAAGTCTTCTAAAGAACCAAACAAATTTGAAGCACACGCCTAAATAATCTAGAGTGTCAAAGCACACACAAACAGTATCTTCCGGACCAAAAGCGCTAGTTAATGATTAGGCCCAACCTCGCAGGATTCAGTACAGAAATGGTGGGTGGAACAGTTACGCCGACAACCTGCTTAATGAATAGACTGGACCAAGTACCTCCACTTTAACCGTCTCGAAGTGAAGCGTACCCCCCAGAAAATCCAAGTGAGTATAGCCGACGTCTGCTCCAGGTACAGTGGGACCTTCCCTCCACCGTCACCTTGGGTAGAATCCTAGATATTATGGCCACTAAGGTTATCAATCACAACAATTACACCTGGGGGAACAGTCTAAACTCCGACAGCACGCAAGGGCAGAGTAACAAGCTCCAATCCCCTTACCGGCTCCTTGACAGTAATCCAAGGTTTACCGATAAGTGACCCCTGGCTCCTCGACAATGGTTAATCCGAGGTTTACCGTTTTTAATACGTACTGACTGGCGTCGTTCCCAACGAGGGAGGAATGATCCCCTCACTGGTTCGGACACGAGCTCGTGCTTCTCCTTTAAGAGGAGCTTTCCCAGAATGTAACTGAAACAATTGGATTTGTTCTACTCAAGATAGACTAACTGTTTGGTTTTGTAGTCTTGGAGAGTTAAGTACTCACCTACTCCAAGACCCTAGCCTAAGCTATGTTGGTGCTTCAGAGCCCTAGAAAATAAAAGTTACTAGATCAATTTTAATTTAAGCGTTACTTTTAAGGTTGTTCTTTAAGTCAAAAGGTGATGGAAGTGAAACTAGTGGTGTGTTGACTCGACTCAAAACCACTACAAAATGCACCTAGGATGATTTATCCACTACTTTTGCTTTTTCGATGAATTGTTTTAACTAAAAAGTTGAGAGAATGCCATCTTTATAGAAGCAACTTCTTAATTGAAGACAATCAAAGAAACAATTCGATTTTCTTTTCCAAGCATAAAAACATAACTTCTCTTTACATGCACGAAAAAACTCTTTTCTTCTTTGAAAAACAAAAAGCTACTTGAAACAAGACTTTTAAAGAAGATGTTTTTGTATTTTTCTTTTAATAAAGCAAATAAACTAATATAACCAAAAAGCAATCTTTGACAACTACCAAAATCTATGAAAATGCACTCATAAGCAAACTAAAGATAAATTTATTCTAAGCAATTCTAACAAGGTCAAAACTAACAATGATTATTCTAAGGTGTTTTACTTGATTATGAACGAATCAAGGACTAGCTTATTGCAGAACCAAAAACTAGTCAAAACAAAATTCTAATCTTTTTGTTCTTTTTTGAAAATGGAAATCAATACTTTAAAAACAAGCAATGCGAAATGTGACCCAAAACAACTCAAATGACAAGTTGCTCAAACAAGGAGACTTTACAACAGGCTCGACTTCTAAGAAGGTTGACTAACCAGAGATATCTAAGGCTGGACAACTTTCTAAGCTCAAAGTCACTACAGAACCTATTCAAAAATCAAACCCTAGGTCTAAATTCCGTTGAAATCCACTAAAACACTCAAAGCTCACAAAACCAGTTCAGGTGAGAATTCTTAACAGGGTACTAAAGGATCTGGGCAGAAAATACTAAGGAAAAACAAAATCTAAAAGCAATTTAAAGCAAAAATGGAATTTTCTTAACTTTTACAGGAAGACGCAGGCCACCCGTTGTCACAGGTGCGGGCCCGCACTGTGCAGTCGACAACAGCGCGTCCAAGGACGCACTGTGAAGCACACAGAGACTGCGTCCTTCTGGAAAAAGAAAGAAAAACTAAAGCCAACTAAATCTACAGCTAAACCACCCAAATACAATTCCCACAGTAAAAAACCAGAAAATAAAAATGATTTTCACAAAGCAAAGTTCATATAAAGGAAAAGACTTATCCATTAATGGAGTCCCCAGTGGAGTCGCCAATTTGTCGTGGCGGAAAAAGTCATTTGGGCTGACACAACTGACCTCCCTAGGAGTTTACACTCTCTAGCGACAAACAAGACAAAATGGAATGATCTTTCTCTAAATATACCTTTTATGACATGAAAAGTACAAGTGTTTAGGCTTACCTTATTCCAAAACGCTGTTGTCGTAGTTCATCCTTGCCAATCCGGATGAGCTCCTCCTTCAAGTCAATTCCTGCAACCACAAACAAGCAAACAATTACCGAGCACTTGTATTTCATATAATAAAATATACATTCAACATGCAGACCAAGGAACACATGAAATAACTCATTAACACAAGCTATTGAGAAAAATAAACCAGTTTGTATTAATAACGAAACAAAGAAACTCTTACAACCTGGCCTTGGTGTTGTGCAAGTTCCTCCCAGGGTCCATCAAGTGTTTTCCTCTACCTTGACAAAGCTCACCCACTTCCAAGTAGAATCATGTAAAGACAATCTCTCCTCACAAAGGTTCTAATGGAAGTCCTAAATCCTGCAACATTTACCCAAAGAAAATGTATAGCTTCAACCTCTCCTCCTTCTGGCTCAATGCCTTCATTTATAGTGCTGTAAAGAGGTTATTCAGGTCCACTATCAATGGGATCATTCCCCTCTATGGGTGGGATAGCTCCCTTATTGATGGGATAAGTTCCCTCTTAATAGAGATACATGAACCAACTGGAGGCGTATCCATTCCATCAAACCAACCTCTAGAATGTTCTAGAAGTAACCACAAGTAACTTTCTCAAGATAAAACTTGCGCATTTTGCCTTTTACAGGAGGACGCACCTGTCCTTTAACATACAGAGCGTCCATGGACGCAGTTTTTGTGAACATGGCCTGCGTCCCCGCAGGTAAGGCTAGAGAGAACCTGCGACCCCAGAGATAAACATAGTTTTTACAAGACTTTCTCTCTTCTTTGAGTTTGAGATGGATAACAGAGGCATAAGACTTGCCTAAGAGGGTAGCATGACTGTTGATTTTGAGCCATACTAACTGTAAGTAGTCAAGGTGACATTTTTTAGTGTAACACAAAGGCCTTTGCAAGGTCCTTCAAAGAAAAAGATGGTCACGTGGAGATAGGAGACTTACAATTCACAGTTAATGAAAGCAGCATAGCTCAAGCTACGTCACTTCCACAGATAGGAGAAAGGTGGTTCAAGAACCGGGCAGTCCAAGATCAACAGTGGAAACAAATTTTGAAAAACCTAGGTATGGACACAAGTATCTTTACCAAAGGGATTCCGGTTTCTTATGTTAAAGAAGAGTGGACCACTTTACTCTTGTTAGTGCAGAAATTTTTCACTTGTGAAGGTAGATTTGGGGTCTTATATGTTTATCATGCAAAGGTTATGATGCATTTTCTAGGTGATGACATTAATCTCCCTTACTTTCTCTTTTCAAGTCTTAAGAAAATGTGTGCAATGGTCCAAAAGAACCCTAGAAATGCTGAAGCACATTTATGTCATCACGGTCTTGTGAAATTGTTGGTAGAGGAACAATTAAAATCAAAAAGAGACTCATGGGAGAGGTTTCTCATAAGGAACCATTTTCAAGAGTTAGGAGAAACTTCTGGAGGATCCCCTCAAGTTCCAAAAAGAAGTAGAAGGAAAAGAGGAGAGGGGGTTAACCAAGAAACCACTGCCCAAACGGAAACCATTGTTCCTGATACTACTATGCTTGAAACAACTGCCCAAGAGGAAACAGTTCAAGACCAGTTTGATGAGGAAACTGATATACAACATTCTGGACAGGATATTGATCCTGGATTTACTGAAGATGATAACCAAACATCCCAAGGAATTATCTCTGAAACCCTTTCAGAACTTGCTCAAGAAATTGCTCAGAAAAGGAAAGAAGGGAAGAAGAAACGTAAGAAAGATAAGGGTAAATCTGTAGTCCAAGAAACTACCCTCATTCCTAAAGATGTTAGTGAGGAAGACACTCAACCCTTAGCTCAGAGAATGGCCAAACTTCACAAAACTGCTCTTTCCAAAAAGGAGACAAAACAGAAGCAAAAAGTACTAAAAGAAAAAACAACAGAAGGTACTAAAAGAAAAACAGAGTGCTACCTCTGTAAGAAGGAGCAGCAGATTGCAAAATAGAAAAGTAGGGGCCACAAAGGGTAAACAGTCATTCTTCATTGATTTAAGCTCACCTCAAAAAGGTACTGCAAGTCCTCCACACGCTGAGCACATTGAGACTTCTCCTCCACGTGAGGAAAGTCCGTTTGAACATGAACTTGAGCATGAACATGGATCTGAATTTGACTATGAACCAAGTCCCAAAAAGTCACCTGAAGTGGACCCGGAACAACAAAAAGTGTATAATTATCTGGAAACATTGGAGCAAGCAGCCGCTGGCCCTAGTAATGTTCAACCTTTAGAACAACAAGTCCACTCCTTGAAACAGGAACTTTTTGAGATTGAGGTTCTAAATCGACATATCACGCAAGAAAATGAGAAATTGAAAGAGCAAGCCAAATTGGATAAGATGATTCATGATAACACCATGTTACATTTGGGCCTGTGGCAAAGAAATAACAAGAAGTTAAGGAAGAGATGCAACAAGCTCAACAGAGCCTTGATCAACCTAAAGTTCAGATGCTTAGTAAAGAAGCCAAGGGTGAATGTGTCTACACAGAGAAAGAAGAGGAGATGGGATGTCTTGGCAGAGGCATCACAGCAGGTTGATTGATCAGTGTTTTTGCATGAGGACATGCAATGCCCTCGTAGTGGGGGTATGTAGAGTCCCTACTTTACACCTTATCCTCCATCATTACCTACTGTTTTCATCACTTTCCTCTCTCTTTTACCTCATTTTCCACCCAGATCATTACATTAGTTGTCATTAAACATGATCAAGTGAGCTTTGCTAATGGATATTTGTTTTGTTTAGTTTTTGATATACTTGCAGGTATTTCGCAGCTTTCTGCTGATTCCACAGCCATCTGCTGATTCCACAGCCATCTGATGATCCCACAGCCATTTTGTTGTTCTCAAGGTTCCACGTGCTATTTTGCAGAATGAGCCACGTGGGCATGTTGGAATATACATGCTCGAGGTTCCTGTGCCATCAGTTCAGCCGGCCATGTCATTTGTACCTCCAGTCAAAGAGGGTCAAGTTTCGGTCAAATAAAGACAGCTCAACGTGGATACGTAAGCCGTTTGATCACGTCGGTGGAAAAGGTGACCTGTCCATGTTTTGAAAGCCGTGGGGGACATGATCTAATGTTAGATTCATTGCCCATATCGACCAAGACCTCCAGCTTGACCACGAAGCCTATGACGTGTTAATTGCACCTTTAATATGCATGACAGTTAGTTCATTTTCTGTTTTTATGTTTACGTACTAGGCCATCTTACAGATGCCTATATATACTTGCGTCTGCGTACGCTAAGGTTACCTTTTCAGATGCTGTAGTGTATGTATTTGTGAGAATTTTGGCACGTTTTCAAAACTCTGTTTTTGTAAGAGCTGTTCCAACACTTTTGGATTGTGTATCTTTGCATATAAAGTAAGGGAAACGTTGTTTTGAAGTCTTAAGAGCATCTGAGTTTTCTGTGGATAATATGAATGGAGGGCCCCTGTTCGTATTAACCTTGTAAAGTATTTTCATGTTCATATTTCTGCAATTTCTTTATTTTACAAACATAATTTCTTTTCTTGAGTTATGTACAACTTGATTTCTCTTTGTTGCTGCAGCCTTTATTTTCACTGATCAGGTTTACTTCTTTGCAGGTTTTCACCCGGGATTAAGTGTGTTGTGTTTGCTTTAAAATATAATGGTAGTTGCAGTTGTCTTGTTCATGATGCTGCCCTTTTTACTCTGTTTTTTTTAGACTAGTTTTAGCTTAGTTTTACAAGTTGGATGCTAACTAATTTATGCTCTCTTTATCATGAATGGCTTATATTTCAAGAGAACATAACACTAATTAATTGCAGCTTGTATTTGAGTAGTCTTGGCTTGTGATACTAATACTTTTTCCACTTGTTACACATAATCACATATGTAGGAAGCAGTATGTTGGAGAAGGCTTAGTAGTGTTACAATTTGTCAATTAGAGTAGATTAGAGTTTTTATCAATTCTTGGATTTGTTTTCAGCTACCTCCTAATCGTGTTTTACGCAGTACTATGTGGTAGAAGCAGGGAGTTAGGAGGAGATAATCATTAACATCAATCCTTGAAGTGATTTTCTTGTTTCTTTCATTTGCAGCAGTATGGATAGAGACTAATACCATTAGAACGTGGTCATTTACTTTCAAGTCATTTTAATTTATTCATTTCTTTCAAGTTCTTCTTCTTTACGAATTCAGCAAGTAATTAGAAATCACCTCCACGCACACACTTTCACTCATCTAGAACTCACTTTTCACACACTTGCACTCATCTGTTTATAATCATCAGTCCATCTTAGGGAGATAAGTTAACCATAAACAACACCCCCAAACGACAAAAGCTCTAAGAAAGTTACTTAAGTACATATAGTACACCCTCACTTCATCAGCTTACGAGCCCCGGGTTGACAATTAATGACATCAATTTAGGAACACTAAATTGACTAAACACCTCGCCCCACAAAACATCCTGCAAATCTAAGTTGATTTCCTGGACCCAAAGCTACCTTCTTCATTTGATCCAACAACCAACCATCAAAATCAAACAAAATCCTTTGACCTAATATATCTGGCCTAAAATCAACATTCATTTCATTCATCTCAAGCCTTAGTTACCAATATTCTAATTGAGATTGACAAGGAGAGAGCCCTCTCCCGACTTGGTAGGGCTAGCTACCAGGTTAAGCGTGGTTTGATGTTACCCTAGACCTGCCTTCCTTTAGCCTGAGGTCAATATAGGCTCTAATAGAAGGATGTATAAATATAACACAATAGGAGAAGGAAGGAAGCATTAGAGCCTATCCTACCTTAGTGACAACTTCCTAAACTCCAACCATAAATCAAATTTTAGTAAACTTCGTCTCTGTGACAGCCTTTGTAAAGATGTTTGCAACTTGATCACCTGTTGAACAATATTGCACATCAAGAACATGGTCATGAATGGGCTTTTTGATGAAGTGCATGTGAAGTTCAATGTGTTTGCTGCGCTGATGTTGGACTAGATCGTTTCATAGTTGAATGGTGCTTTGATTATCACACCAAAGTGTAGTCGGATGTTGCTGCTGAAAGCCAAACTATGACAGGATCTGACGAAACCACATGGCTTCCTTACTAGCTTCTACGACACCATGATAATCTGCTTCTGCTGAAGAAAGAGAAATGGCACTTTGTTTCTTTCAAGTCCATGTAATAGGTCTTGAACCAATAGTGAACACAGAACTTGCAGTAGACTTTCGATCATCAGGGTCACCAGCCCAATCGGAATCAGTGAAACCAACCAATAGAGGAGATGCTTTTGCACTATAATGAATCCTAAACTGAACTAACCTTGAACATAATGAAGTATTCTTTTTCGCTACCTTCCAATGAATTTCATGTGGGTTTTGCATAAATTGAGCAATAAGGCCAACAATAAAGGAAAGTTCAGGACGAGTATGGGTCAGATACAAAAATTTTCCTACAAGTTAATAGTATAAGTTAGCATGAACTTCAGGGGAAGTACAAGTGACTAAAAGTTTGGCTCCAGACTGAAAGGGAG
Organism: Pinus tabuliformis; assembly: GCA_031772625.1. Taxonomy (NCBI): domain Eukaryota; kingdom Viridiplantae; phylum Streptophyta; class Pinopsida; order Pinales; family Pinaceae; genus Pinus; species Pinus tabuliformis. Next base: position 52,932,011 of record CM062806.1, on the reverse strand, counting down.
AAGGGGATTGATTACAATATTCATGTGAAAATGGCATAGAAGATCACATGCATACTTGGACTGGGAAAGGGAATACCTTCCTTGGATTGCAAGACTTGAAGACCAAGAAAATAATGCAAGTTTCCTAAGTCTGTCATTTCAAACTTCATTTTAAGGCCGGACTTCACATGGATTATAAGGTTGGGATCACTACTAGTAAGAATAAGATCATCAACATAAAGAACAAGAATGATAAGAGACTTGCCCACTTTCTTGGTGTAGACAGTATTGTTAGAATGACACTTAGAAAAGCCAGTTTCTAAAAGAAAGCTATCCATTTTGGCATACCAAGCCCGAGGGGATTGTTATAAATTAATGGATAATAGGTTAAGTAGTTATGATTTTCTCCTTATTTGACATTCAGTTCCTATTAATTAGGAATTTGTTTTATGCCTATGTATCTATTTAATTTCTGATGATTAATGAATAATAACTGAGCGAATGCATTTGCTGGTGGGAGCTCCTGGTGATCTGCACCTGTGAGCTCCCGTGTGTTTGATCCAAACTTCTGTCTGCTGCATTTCTTATCATGGTATCAGAGCTCCAGGACTGGTGAGTCAATGTCAGTGTGCTTTGATAATGTCTAGGTGGCAGAGGTGAGGCCCCTGGTGGATTGAGTGAAGAGAGCCTATGAGGAAGTGAATCCTGTGGTCGCAGCAGCAAAGGCGGATTCATTTGAAGCCTAGTGAGATCTGCTACCAGTGAGATCTATGGCGTGGCAGAGGGTGCCGAGTTTTTGCTTGAATATATAGACGATCCGGACGGAGAAGACAAGGGTTCTGGTGAGCTGGGCGATGTTCTGGTGAGTGGAGTTTGGAGCGGTCTATGGCGCTGCTTCATTCGTTCTTGGGCATTAGGCGTTGATATTTGCTGTGATCAGTTTTTCAATTTTGTGTGAGCTACTTCCCAATAGCTTGAGAGACGCCACAGAGTCTGACCTAAGCCTCGAGACCCGTTCTAGCGAGGTATTATACATTGGATGTGCTTGATCGATTGCTGTATGGAGAGACACTGGAACGAGGCCCAATTTGAGTCTCAATTGATTAAAGTCTCGGAGATTTTCTGTTTGAAAGTTTAGGTAACAACAATGGCAGCCTCTATTCTCAAGGCCGGTGTGAAATTTTTCACTTCTTAATTCACTGGAAAGTCGCTCATATGTGGCGAGTTCTTCTGTCCCGAGGACGAAGACGAACCCTGCGAATTGAAGCGCTCCAAGAATCGAACCTGGGTATGCAGGAGGTTCATGTGCGAGGCCTGGATAGAGGAAGTTAAAGCGGAATAGGATTCGATTTGCGGGCAATTCCTCTGCACGACGTCAGTGGTAACAAAGGGGCAGAGCAGGTGCCCGTCGGCGTGTCGGCCCCTGCTACTAGGGACCTTGAAAAGGCTGAGCTCCAGGAGGTTTTGAGTATTGGAGCGAGTTGATGCTCGAATTGATATACTCAGTGTATATCTATAAAAGCACCACTGCTATAAGAAGTTGAGAGGGATCTGCCTGATTTTGGGTATTGCAAAGAAGCATTGATATAAGGGATCTGCCTTTCTCCTGTTCACATGGGATTGAGCCGAGATTTTGATATTGAAATTTGGAGAGAAGCAGTTGTTTAAGGACTTTGTCTCTTGGGTTTTCTTATAGATCTGTTGCTGGTGGACTGTGGCAGCGAAGGAGCTCGAAGGTTGAGCGTGTAGGCTGTTGGGAGGTTGAGTGGAGAAGCTCATGTGTTGTAGTGGTGGATTGTTGTGATAATCGAGAGTTGTTCGTTTTTTTTTTCAGTTGCCGGGGTAACCTGTATTTTTTTTCAAGATGAATTCTCAGATGGCAGATTATTTAAATGAAAGCAGCAAATTGGATGGTTCCAATTACATAAATTGGAAATTTAAGTTTCAGACTTTGCTTGAAGGTCAGAATACCTACAACATTGTCATCGGTGATGAAGGTAAGCCAACTATTGCAAATGGTGGAACGAATGCAACAACTCAAGAATGGGAGAAAAGGGAGCTGAAGGCAAAGGTCCTACTAAAATTGTCAGTTAAAGATTGCATCATCCCTCATATTCGGGATTGCAAGACAGCGAATGAGATTTGGACAACTCTGAAAGACATGTATGAAATCAAGAACACCAGCAGAACCTTGTTCCTCAGGAAGAAGATCCTCTCAATCAAGATGGAGGAGAATGAGTCTGTTTCGTCATTCTTATCTCGGATAAAGGAAGTTAAAGATAAACTATCTGATATCGGTCAAACCGTGGCAAATGATGATCTGGTGACAATCACCATGAACGGTATGACAGATGACTATCAGATGTTTATAACTGGATTGAATGCAAGAGAAAAGCCTCCTTGTTTTGAAGAGCTTACTGGAATTTTGCTACATGAAGAGGAAAGGAGGTCGTCTCTCAAGCCTCAAGATCCAGATCTTGCATTGATAACAAAGTTCAAGCCAAAAGGGAGAGCGATGGCTGATCAGAGGAGGGGCAACACATCAGAAATGACACCACAAGGTATGACCTCGTATAGAAATGACTCTGCTCCTGAATGTTTTTATTGTGGTAAGATAGGCCATATTGCTAAATTTTGTCGCAAGAAGAAGGAAAATCAAGAGAGGTACAATCAGAAAAGGCATGCAACTCATTTGGCAGATGCAGATGCAGATACAGACCCAGATCAGCATCTAGATGTTAGACTATTTATGGCCGAGGGTGACACTACTACTGAGGAGGATCAATCAGATATTTGGATCGTGGATTCTGGAGCCTCCTCGCATATGTCAGGTAAAAAGCAATGGTTCAGAAATTTTAAAGAATCCAACACTGGAGTAAAAGTCTATCTTGGAGATAATAGTGGGTACGAGATCAAGGGACATGGAGATGTCCTTGTTACTCTGCCTGATGGTAAGATCAGGAATATATCTGATTTGTGGTATGTTCCTGACATTAAGAAGAACCTGATTTATGTGTCCAAGATTACAGATCAGGACCTGTTGATGCCCCGAAAATCGTTGCAACAACATCGGGGAAACCACCCGGTCCGGAACTTAGTGCAGCTCCTTTTCCGTTTGGAATAGTGGCTCCGACTGGGGATAACGGGACCAGTTTCCCAAAGATTATAAGTAAACGGGATGGATGGATGATCTAAAATATGGAATGATAATAAACCAATAACTAAACTATAAAAGAAATATAAAACTATAAACTAATCCCGGGACTTATCAATTCGGACAGTACAGCGTTTGATAGCCTATGCTCAATGACAGGCATATAGATGACACTAACAACAAGCATAGGTGTTTAATCATTTGAGATTGCTCTGCGTAAATAGTTACGCAGAGCTATAATAGCGAATTACTGTACTCAGTCATTTATATCATTGATACATACATGAGAGAAAGATAACAAATCACAAAACATTCAATAGTGATATGAAATGCAGACTTGTTGTTGTATTACATACATGTATTCAATAATAGCAAAGCAATAACACAGCAATTCATATAACTGAAAAGAGAACAGATACAGATAATAGTACCATGCAAGCTGTTTGATCAATCCAATATATTAATCGCCATGTCGCGGTCCTTCCTTCCAACCAGAAAGCATTCCAAGTAAACGACAATAGTGCACAATTCACTTAAACAGCATTCCAAGTAAAATTAAGGACCAGTGGTCGAGTTTCAAAAAGAATATAGACTGAAGCACAATAGTGCAAACTTCAGTCTTTAAGTCTTTTACAAAATTTTACGACCCTTTCCAAAACAATGAAAGGGTCTATAAATACTATGCTAATCTAACTACTAAATATCTAAAAACTAAAAACTAAGAAATCGGCATCAAATATCATTTTGCATTTGGGTGATTCGGCAGTCGGCGGTGATGCTTCAGTCAGCTGTCTTTTTGCCTTTACTCTTTCGCTGACATATCGCCAGCATTGGCTCTACTTCTGGTGGAGTATTAAGGCGAGAAGTCAGCTGTGCATCATATGTGGCATCTTGGAAATCGGCGATCAGGTATCGAAGAGCGTCGGTCAGGCAGTTAAGAGCCGACCTCTGAGAATGCGGTTTAATCAGGAAAAGCCAGTATGCATCGGTAGTCAAGGTATTCACTCCAGCAATTAACCGCCCTTGTTCTTCTAGCTTAGGATAATTCTTTTGTTCCAGCTCATTCGCGGTTGTTATGTTTCCAGGCGTGCATTGTGAAATCATATTAGCCAGATACAATGTATCATTGACTAAATTGATTATGTTTTTGGAAATTGCTTCGCACCTGGATGCTGCCCTCTCTGCCTTCATTACCTGTGTTTCCCATTCTACAAAAAGTATGTTCTTGTATGTTGCATTGATTTGGGTAAAATTAGCAGCTTGCCCCTCTGGAGTATCTTGCCATTCAATATATTTTATTATTTCATCTTCGGCCTGATCCAATTTAGTCCTGGCTTTCTCGATTTGTTCACATACTGCTGTAGATATATCACAAAGTGACTCAGCTTCGACTAGCTGTTGGCACAAAAGTCTGGTCTGAGATATCAAAGCACCATTTATCAGAGTTGCCTCTGCTCTGAAATCTTGAATACTCTTGGCACCTTTGATATCCTCAAGCTGTGCTGTGAGCTGAACTATTTGATCTTCCTTAGATTTCATTAACAGCTCATTTGATGCCTCCAACTGTGATAATGCCTCTGCCAATTCTCGTGCTTTTATGTCACTTTGGTCTATCTTCAGTTGTTCAATTTGCTTGGTCAACATATGATTCTCTTGTTGTTGAGCCAGCAATTGTTCTTCTGCCTGTGTCGCCTTATTCCTTGCCTCTATCACTTCTGCTTGTAATGCATATACCTCATGCTCTTTAGTCTTCAACAGAAGACTAACTTCGGATGCTTTGTCGATGGTTGCTGCTGAATAAGCTCCCGAAAATTGCGACAGCTTTGTCAAATCTTCAGAGGGACTTAATTCTCCCTTCCAGACGACATTGCCCGTGATTGTTTGCTCATCTGAAACAGAAGGTTGATCAAGCCTTCGCCTCTTTCTTGAGCGTTTTACAACAGCTCTATGCTTAGGGCTGTAGAAAATGTCTAGAGGAGGAATTTCCTCTACCTGAAGATCAACTTGATCAGATGGATTTTGAGTAACTTCTTCGACACTTTGTACCATGGGTGGGCCGCTGGTTCCTTCAAGAACCGGAGAAACATTAGCATCGGGGGTTTTTGAGACATCTAAGTCCTTGGAGGCTTCTTTACCACTTATAATGGAATCGAATTGATTCCATTCCTTAATTAATTCAGTGTCAACAGAGATTTGCTTACTCTGTTCTTTTTCCTTCTCAATTCTCTGTTGTTCCTCGAACGCCTCCCGCTGTTGCTGCTCTTGTATTCTCCGTTGCTGTTCTTCGAATTCCTTTTTCTGCCTATCTTCCAGTTCTTTCTTTACTTTTTCTTCTTCCTCTCTTTTCCTCTGTTCTTCTATTTCCCTCTGTCTCTGTTCTTCTATTTCCCTTTGCCTTCTTTGCTCTTCTTGCTTTTCTGCCTGCAGCTTTCTTTGACTTTCCTCCTGTTCTCTTATTGTAACGGGAGGTGAATTTATCTCTGGCTGATCAGGCTCGCTTGAGGATGAAGTTGGGGTCGTAGATAATAAGTTTAGAGGCAAAGTTTGCAACCTTTGCTTTCTAAGTCTATTAAATTCAGTTAATTCCATATCTCCATATCTCATTGCAGCAAGTTGTGTAACTTGACTTATTGATTCAGCACCCATGAACAGGTCATCAAACTGGTCTTCTTGATGAACAACCTTTGTTAGCTTAGCCTGTTCTAAGGCAATGAAAGCAGTCTTTTTCGGGTCATAGAGTCTGTTGGGAATAGAGACAAGAGGTAGCTTTTGGAGTTTCGCTGCTTCCTTCTCTGCATGCTTATAATTTAGCAATGTAAAAACACCAATTCTAATGGGAAAAGATGGCCATCCTTCCTTCTTCTTATCTTTGAGAGTTCGGGTGACACCTTCAGACATGATTTGATAGGAGATTTCTCGGGCTAACAATTTGTCTGGCATGTATATGGGAAGAACATGTGGCCTGGCCTTGCTTCCAAAAACTCTGATATAAGAAAAACATTCTTCGCCGAACCAATGGGCAACGGCTGGTAGGTCAAAAGAGGCTTCATAGGAAATCCTAGGGATAGGTCTATCAAAAATAGAGTAGTGAAAGGGAACCATAAAACCATTGCAGATTTGGTATAAATGGTCTTTGTGAGAAGGTTTCCACAATTTACGATGATACAAATGAATAGGTGTTGGGTCATGGGTTGTCCATCTCCAACCAAGGACAGGGAACTCAGAATTAAAACAAAGGGCATCCATGATGTATGCAGAGTAATAGAAAGGTGGGATTTTTCTCTCACTGACTCTGGTTTTGGCCCTAAACTCACGAATAGCTAAGACCAATTTATCAGATAGGATAGTGGCCCAATCCATAATTATGCTATTAACGGCCGCTTCCATTAAGGGAACCATATCAACATGGATATTTGCAGAATCATGAAATCCCCACAATCTACACATCATAATTCCAGCATAGCAGTAAGGTGAAGCCAAAGAGGCATTGGAGTACTTACCCGACATATCCTGCTTGTGTTTTGCTGGATTTTGTCTCCAATCACGGAGAGGTTCGGATGGTGATTCATTCTCTTTGGCGAATTTCTCCACAAATGCTCTGTTATAGACTTGCTCGGGATTGGGCAAATGGTACATTTGTTTCAAATCCTCAGGCCTGAAGGAGCCGAAAATCCTTCTATCCTTAGTAATGAAAGTTCTATTAGTGAGAGGAATTTCTTCAATTGCCCATCGTACTATGTCAGTATAAGGCAAGACTTGTTCTCTGGCTGTTATTCTGTGTAGAAAGGAATCAGCCAAATCTTTAAGAGTTGCCTCGGACTTTCTTAGTTCATCCACACTTGCCTCTGTTACTGTCACTTCTGGTTGTTCTCCTTCTAGCAGATTGTATGTCCCTTGCCATGTAGTACCAGTGAGACCAGTGCATGTAGTATCTGAGATTAAGCCTTTCCTTGAAGGTGTAGCAGCTTGGCCTGAGGCAGGTGTCGCAGTAGAACCTGCCATCTTCTTGAACTTCTTTCCCATCATGTTCTGACTTCTCTCGTCAATTGAATTCTACACAAGTGCAAGAGAAATCGTAACAAAGAAATAACAATGACAATCCATAACGGGATAAATATATGATTTGAAGCGTGGCGAGATTATTCCTAAAAGAGGCTGCGGATCTAATGATTTGAGAAGGCATCGTATATGCAATGATGATGATTTTACAGCCTGCAGCTCCATAAATTACCATTACTTGAGTTATTAAACCGAATGACCCCTAACAGCGTGTAATAGATTTTTTCAAAGGTCTAATCGTGATTGCTCGTTAATTCGAAAGGGTAAAGCTTTAAATACGCATGCATTACCTTATCCCTCCATTTAACGGCATTTCGAAATCTGTGCTTTTGTCAAATCGAGTTTAAATATAACTTTAATGCTTTGAAATAATCACCTTTTGGAACTGAGGTCATCATTACGTGTCATCTCATCGCATCGGAAGTTGCGTGTGTGGCGTTATCACTTGGGAGAGTTCTTTAGCGAATGCCGATTGCGATATCGCATTCGGCGTGCGAATATAACCCCCGAATGTGTACCAATTGCTTTTAGTGATTGCCGATAGCGATATCGCATCGGGGAAATGATGTGAATGTCTTATGAAAATGTGTAGGTTTGTAGCGACTGCCGATATGCGAAATCGCATCGGGTCGGAGTGTTAAAACATTTTCCACAAGTCATGGTGCCGTGCCGATAGCCGATTGCCGATATCGCATCGGGAAAAAGGTAAGTGCCTTTTTGTGTGTGCATTGGTTATTGCCGATGGCCGATAGCGATATCGCATCGGGAAAAACCAAGATTGCAACCGAACTTGCGATTACTTTTTTGGACTTAACCAAAAATTGCTTATCATTTGTTCAACAAGGGTTTTTTGCATAAATTTATTTGATTATCATGCCTTATTTGAACAAGTTTATTAATGCCGATTAAAAATTTCAAAAGGGACCCATTTCATATGTAAAATATTCGTGATAAAAATAATATGAAATGGGGGGTTGTTGTAGGGCACAACAGGACCTCAAGGTAGAATTTTTTAAATCTTATTGCATTATTAAAGATTTGTTGGATCAGCTTCAAGCTCCATGAGGACTCTCTGCTGTTGTGTAGGCGCAAGTGCTCCTTTTAGAGCTTTGCCTATCAAATCCCTAACAGCAGCTCCACGACTAGTGTCAGCACACATGCCTTTATCCCAGAGCAACTCATGATTGTTATCAGGTGTAAGCCACACTAACTCTCCATTTTGTTCAGGAAGCCTGGGTGGGACTGGCCTAATCCATGGTGGTTCAAGTCCTTTCAATGATGTATTCTGAATCAGGCCAGCTACTGCCCAAAGCCGGATCAGCTTCAAGCTCTCCAAGACCATAAAGGGAATCCTTAAGCTGGCATACAAGGTTGGAGTTTGTTTTTATAAAGCTAGTAGGTTGTTCCATATATATTTCTTCATGCAATTCCCCATGCAAGAAGGCAAATTTGACATCCATATGATGGACTTCCCATTTGAAAGAGGCAGCAAGGGAAAGCACAAGGCAGATAGAGTTCATTTTTGCAATAGGGGAGAAGGTTTTAGTATAGTCAATGCCTTCAACTTGTGAAAAACCCTTAGCAACAAGACGAGCTTTATGTTTATCAACTTTTCCATCTAGTCCATACTTGGTTCTATAAACCCATTTTCATCTAACAAGTTTTCATCCCTTTGGAAGAGGAGCAAGATCCCATGTATCATTTCCCAATAATGAACGATATTCTTCATTCATAGTTATGTCCCAATCTGGATGGCTTGAGGCTTCTGCAAAGGTGTCAAGATCATATTTCGTTGAAGCTTGAGCCAGTAAAGAAGAGGATCTATCAAACTGAGAACGTGTACGTCATTGATCTATAGGATCACCGACAAGAGCACCTGCTGCATCTCGAGTAACACGTACCCATTTTGGAAGCTAATGAGTTGAAGGAGAATCCTGAGAAGGTGGGGGAGGATTGTCATCCTTGTTGTCATCATCTGAAGAAGAAATATTTTCAGAAGTAGAAGGGATAGAGAGATGTGGCGCATCTGTTGAACTAGGCTTGTAGGCCGATATATTTTTAGCAAACTTTACATCTCTTCTAATGATAACATTTTTGGACTTAAGTGGAATAAGTCTATATCTTTTGACATCTTCAAAATATCCAAAAAAAAATACATTTTTCACTCTTAAGTTATAAATCTTTATGTTTCTCATCTGGAATATGGGCCCATGCTTCACTTCCAAAAACATGAAACTGACTTACATCTTGTTTAATTGAGCTCCATGCTTCTTCTGGAGTGATATTCTTTAAAAACTTAGTAGGAGTGCGATTTATTATGTAATTTTCATAGTTAATTGCTTCTACTCAAAGCTTTTGACTAAGTCCTTTAGATTGAAGCATACAATTAGAAATTTCCTTTAAGGTGTGATTCTTCCTTTCAGCTAAACCATTTTGTTGTGGAGTATATGGAACAATATGTTGCATTTGAATTCCATTCTCAGTGCAAAAGATGATGAATTTGTTGTTAACATATTCTTTGCCATTGTCAGATCTTAGCTTAAGAATTTGATGTCCATATTGTTTTTCAACAAAGGCCTTAAAGGCCAAGAACATGTTAAATACTTCACTCTTGAGTTTTAAGAAGTATACCCAAGTGCATCTGGAGAAATCATCAATGAAAGCTAAGAAATACTTGTAGCCAGAGAATGAAACAACTGGAAGTGGACCACATAAATCACTATGCACAAGCTATAAAGAGGCTGAGGTGTGCTAAGAGGCACGTTTTTTAAAACTATACTAATGATATTTTCTGAGTACACATTCGTAATAAACATCGTCTCTGCAAGATACCATTGGAAGACCTGTCACCATATTTTCTTTGTAGAGATTATGAAGGGAGCAATAGTTTAGGTGACCAAATCACTCATGCCAAAGTTTTCTCACTTCATCATTATGAGCAACAAATACCGAGGGAAGATTTCATGACCCAAATTTGTTAAACTTATACAACCTTATAGAATCATCAACAATAACAGTAGCTAAAATCTGTCTAGGATCTCTTTGGTCCTTAATTACAACATTGTGAGGTGAAAATTCAATGATTTTACCTTCACCTAAATGAGTTATTTGATATATAGATAGAAGGTTGCAGGATAAGGTTGGAACACAATACATCATTAAATTGACCATTGTCTAGATGAACAGTTCTAGTCCCTACAACACTAAGCGATATATCAACACTAACATATATATTTTTGGTGTTACAATCATTTAAAGAAGAAAACATGCCTTTGTTTTTGGCCATGCGATAAGAAGCTCAAGAACCAATGAGCCACTCATGAGAATGAGAAGAAGAAGATACATTTAGTGCATAACTAGACTGAGATGCTTGAAAACCACATGCAGAAAGTGATATTCCTAAAGTTGCAGTTGAAGTTGAAGTTGAGGAGTGATCCAAATGGATGTTATGCTTCTTCATTACTGCTTCCAAGGCTTCCATCTTCTTAAATCATTTGGATTCTAAGTGGCTATCTCAATTACAAAAGTGGCAATGTCTATTAGTCTTCTTCCCTTTGTTTTTATTTGCCTTATCATTTTTTGGAAATGATTTTCATTTTGAAACTGAAATTGCTTAGGACCCTTGTTTGGTTTACGACCATTCTTTTTAGGATACTGCTTCTTAGGATTCTTTGAATTTGGTTGCTACTAGGCGTCTAAGGCTTTCTTAGAAGAGTTTCCAAGATTAAGAAGACCAAGATATAAGAGATTTTCTTGTTCTCTTATTAAAGAATCACAAAAGGCATCAAAAGAGGGGTACTTGTAGTCTTGTCCTTGAGAAATAAAGGCTTCCCTAGTAGAATGGAAGGTCAAAACAAACATAGAGTAGGTTGGTACCAACTTAGTAAGAATGGAATAGATAAGGCTACCATCTTCTTTCTTAACCTTAACACCTTCCAAGAGAAGTCTAAGGGTCTTGAACTTGGACAAAAAATATTCAATGGAAGAAAAATTATTGGGTTCCAATGTAAGCAACTCATTTTCGAGTTGATGGGCTCTATTTTCATTTTTAATTCAAAACTTTAGTGATATGTTTCATTTTTCTGCGATATGGACTCTAAGGTATGGAGAAATAGACATCCCTATCAACCCATGTGCTTGATATTTCCTATTTTCCCATTTGGCTGCCTTATCTTCATCTTTCGGTTTGGTTTCTTGGCTTAAGGCTATTCTGTAAAGACCTTTACTTCTAAGTAAATCCACAACGTAAGACCACTATTGGAAGTAGTTGGTGCTGTCAAGAATAACTTGGCATGGACTTTCCATTTTAATGGAAATTGAAAATGTAGATGCTGAAACTAAGTGTTCCAATCGAAAGATCTCAAAAAATTAGGTTGATTAAAAAAAACGGCTTTGAAAACGGATTCCAGATGAAGAAGTTATGGCTTTCTAAAGAAAAGTTGTTGAAGATGCTGACGAAGTGCGTGAATGTGCGGAAATGAATGATAATGTTATATTTAAAAAAAAAAATCCGCCCCCTTTCCAAACTTAATCTAATTAGCTCACTTTAAAAAAAAATGATGTGTCTCACTTTTATAAAAAAGTGAAAGTCACTTTTACAATGGTACTTTATAGCTACCCACTAAATTGTAACTTAAATAAAAGATAAAGAGAATTTAGAATTATAAGTGACTCACTTTTTATAATGGGTGAGAAAACTTTTACATAAAGTAACTTTAAAACATAAGTTACATGTGCTTTTTGAAAAATTAACTCAACAAAAAGAAAGACTTGAGCTGAAGACCTCTATTCTCATAAAGTAACTATGGACCAAGTGAGCTAGTTTAAAAGGTTAGTAATTTTTGGAAAAGAGGAAGGTTTTTTTTGAAGCTTTAGGGTGTGTGCTTACTTAAGAAATCTCTTTTTTTTCCTACAAAAAAAAACCACAAAACCCAACACGAACATACAAAAAAAACAAACCTTATGGTTTGATGTTAGCTTTACCCAAAAACTAGAAATTTTCCTCAATGTTTCTGATTTTCCGAGATCACACTAAGGCGCGGCAGAAAATAGCATACGCATGAGAAAAATCCTTCCTTTCCGTTTCTGATTTTCCCAGATCGCATAGAGTCATGGGGCAAAGAGAATACACAAAAATGAAAGGTATAGATCTGGTAATAAAAAACAAAGAGATAAATAAACTGAAATAAACATAAAGAAAATAACTAAAAACTGCAAATAAACATTATATACCTCAAGATCTTAAAAATGATGTAGCTAGGGATACCATAAATCTTTTCGCATGAAATGAAAGGGGTTCCTCACTCGAACATATGCTCCTAAAAAAATAGAGTAGTCCTCTCGACCCAAAAGCAGTCAGAAACAATAGATCTAGGAAAGGATAGTCGGATGCAGTTCTACCATCTTTTGATTTGGATCACCAACGAATGCAGCCCTCAAATAGCTCTGATACCGTGTAGGAATTTACAGGGTAAGTTCCTTAGAAAAAACACCAAAGGACACCGCTCACAAACAGATCACAGATCAATACACCAATATTCTTAACATGGTTAAAATCCTCAAAGAGGGAAACAGTCGAAAGCCTGAGCCAACGTGACCACTTCAGGCAATTTATTAATAAAAGAATGAAAATTTACATAAGATTCTTTCATGAACAGTTACCCTACAAATGACCCTCCATGCTCTTTAAATAGAGATCATGGACCAATCGGGTGTGAAGCCATGGATCAAGTGTCAGTAATACCGAGGAGAGAATGAACCGTCAGATCACTACATATTGTGACCATTGGATTGTAAGTTACAAAACTACATAGTAAAGAAACACACTTTACCTAACTCTACACTAGACCAAGTTATACTTAAATATTTCCTATGTGTCGGAATATCCGAACAAAATGATGAATCCCCCATCATCGACATGAAACAAGGAATAAAGTTGAATAATATTCAGGACCGTAACAATGACTCAAACAATGTATAGGTAAATAACTGCATGTTGGACTTCTCTTGAACATATTGGTAACACGACTCCGAAGTGTGGCAACATCTGACTCGACATAGGACTAAGTTCATGATGACAATGTGGAATAGTCAAATGAGAGGAAAAATGGATCACCCAAACCCGGGAGGTAAAGTGACTGAGTGAGGATATCCCAAACCCAACATCAGAGCAGAAGAGTATCATGTTCATGAGTAACATGCTGCCTATACAAAGGATATCTCATATTCATTTTCCCCTGCTATTTCTAGCGAGTACCTGTTACACTAAAAAATGTCACCATGGCTATTTACAGTCGGTATGGCTCTATCAACAGTCATACTACCCTCTTAAGAAAGTCTTATGCCTCTGCTCTCCATGTCAAACTCCAAAAAGAGAGAAAGCCTTTCTAAATGTATTTATCTCTGGGGACGCAGGTTCTCTCAACCTTACCTGCGGGGACGCACCCAAGGTTCACAAAAGCTGCGTCTTTGGACGCTCTGTATGTAAAGGTGCAGGTGCGTCCCCCTGAAAAGGTTAAAATGCGCAAGTTTCATCTTTAAAAAGTCACTTGTGGTTATTTCTAGAGCATTCTAGAAGTTTGTTCGACGTGTACTGAGCGCCTCCAGATGGTTCATGCGCTCCTACCAAAGAGGAACTTATCCCATCAATAGGGGAGCTATCCCATCCAAAGAGGGGACTATCCCATTGATGGTGGACCTGATTAACTTCCTCTTGAGCACTATAAGTACAGGCATTGGGCCAGAAGGAGGGAGGTTGAAAGCTATACATTTCTAAGGGTAAATGCTGCAGGAATTAGGTCTCCCATTTAGAAGCTTGTAAGGAGAGACTGCCATCTTTGCTTGTTCAATTTGGAAGTGGGTGAGCTTTGTCAAAGTAGAGGAAGACTCTTGTGGACCCTTGAAGGAGCTTGCACAACACCAAGGCTCAGGTTGTAATGGTTCCTTTTGATTACCTTTAATGCAAATTGGTCCATTCTTCTCAATAACTTGTTGTTTGTGGGTTATTTCATGTACTCCTTGGTCTATATGTTGAATATGCTTTGTTTTATGTTATAATCAGGTGCTATTTAATTGTTTGACTGTTGGTGATTGCAGGTTTTGGAGAAAAGGAGGAGCTCATCCAGATCAACAAAGCTTGGACTTCTACAACAACATTTAGACAAAGGTAAGAACGAAACACTTGATTTCTCATATCATAATGCATGTTTAGAGAAGGATAGCTCCAGTTTGTTTTGTTTGTCATTAGAATGTCTTAGACTTCTAGGAAGGTCGGTTGTGTCCTCACTCTTGACTGATTCCGTGTGACATTGGCGACTCCACTGGGGATTCCATTGATGAGAAAAGTCTTTTCTTCTGTGTGAACTTTGCTTTGAGAAAATTGGTTTATTTTTCTGGTTTTGGCTCTGTGACTTTGTCTCTGGGTGGGTTAGCCTAGGATTAGTTTTATTTTGGTTTTTCTTGAGTTTTTTAGAAGGACACACCCTCTGAGTGCTGCACAGTGCATCCCTGGACGCACTTTTGCTGTGTGCACAGAGCGGGCCCGCACCTGTGCTAACGGGTTGCCTGCGTCCCCTGTTAAAATTTGAGAAAATTCCATTTTTTGCATTTTTTGCTCTTAGATTTTGTTTTTTCTTAGTTTTTACTGCCCAGATTCATTAGTCCCTTGTCAAAGATCTTCACCTGAACTTGTTTCATTAGCATTCCTACTTTAAGCTTTCATCAATTGGGTGTTTTGAGTCTCTTTTTGAGAAATTCTTGATTTGATTTCCTTTGGTCATTACTTGGAGGTTTGTCTCAGTCCTTTCACAATTTTGCATCTTTAGGGGGGGGCTAAATTGTGTATGAGTGTTAATCGCCTTTGAGTGTTTTTATTTTTTGATCTTTGGAACTCTCACCCAATTTTCTCGACTTGCACTTGATTGGTTCTTAGATTACATTGGAATCGTCTTGTGTTTGAGGATTCTCTTGCATAGATCACGTTCGCATAATTAGAATTCTCATTTTCAGAATATGAATGAAAAATGTGCATAGATTACATTTGCATACTTTTTGAGTGAATTGTGCATAGATTACAATTGCATAGTTTACATTCTGGAAAATCAATCGTAGATTTAGATCAGTTTTCTTTGATTTGAATTTACAAAAAAATAAAAAATAAAAAATGGTTTGGAATTGATTTGCATTAGTTTTTCTTGATAAAATTAGTGCATTAGAGAATTTGTTATATTTTCTCTTAGTGATCAATTTTTTGCATTATTTGAAGCGAAATGGAAACTCTCTCCTTACTTTAGTCAGGATTCATCGAATTGAAAGGATTACATTATCATATTCGATTGCATTCAATTGAGTCGGGTCATAACACCATTGGTTTCTTATCCATTTACCCATTTGAGTAATAACAGCCTTAATAACACAACGCTTAATTAAAATTCATCTAGTAATTTTTACATTTCTAGGGCTCTGAAACACCAATATAGCTTAGGCTAGTGTCTTGGAGTAGGTGAGTAATTAACTCTCCAAGACAAAAAAACCAAACAAGTAGCTTATCTTGTGATAGAATAAATCCAATTGTCTCACTTGTACACTGGGAAAGCTCCTCTTAAAGGAGAAGCACGAGCTCGTGTCCGAACCAGTGAGGGGATCATTCCCCCCTCGTTGGGAATGACGCCAGACACGCACGTATTACAAATGGTAAACCTCGGATTAACCATTGTCGAGGAGCCAGGGGTCACTTGTCGGTAAACCTTGGATTATTGTCGAGGAGCCGGCAAGGGGATTGAGCTTGCTACTCTGCCCTTGCGTGCTGTCGGAGTTTAGACTGTTCCCCCAGGTGCATTTGTTGCGGTTGGTAACCTTAGTGGCCATTACCTTTAGGATTCTACCGAGGTGACGGTGGAGGGAAGGTCCCACTGTACCTGGAGCAGATGTCGGCTATACTCACTTGGATTTTCTGGGGGGTTCACTTCACTCGAGACGGTTAAAGTGGAGGAACTTGGTCCAGTCTATTCATTAAGCAGGTTGTCGGGGTAACTGTTCCACCCACTATTTCTGTACTGGATTCTGCGAGGTTGGGCTTCATCACCAACTAGTGTTTTCGGTCCGGAGAGCTTACTGTTTGTGTGTGGTTTGACTCCTAGATTTGATAGCGCGTGTTAATTTGTTTGTTTTTACTTTTAGAGACCATATGTGTGAATTGTGAATTTTAATTGTTAGGTGTGAATTGTGAATTGTTAATTTTAGTTTTAAATTGTTAATAAAATTCACTGAAGTTGAATATAATGGCAAATGTTCCGAATTTTATCAACCTAGGAACCCCTCCTAATGAGAATCCTAGTACTTTTCCTTACTTTGGAAATGTTGGTCCTCCTTATATGGCTACTTTGTCATTACCTGGATTTACAATAGGTCTACCGATATGGTTATTTTCAACTTCGTTGGCCCAAAATACTCCAATTGTTCCATCTCAACCGGATGCTTCACCTCAACAGAGTTCACCATCTCAACATCACCAACCTTCTGTTGACCCTTTACCTTCTTCGCCTAATTTTTCTTCCTCCATTTCTTCCTCTTCGCCTGGTAAAAGCCTTGATGCTAGTAACCAGGAGGCTAAGAAGAAGAAGAAAGGGAAGAAGAAGAAGAAGAAGAAGAAGAAGAAGAAGCAAGATAAGAAAGAAGTCAACCAACCAACCATGGTTGTAAGTGTTAGTTGTGTTGAGGAAAATTCCGACATGCATCGTAAACCCAAATACCCTTGCAGGCTTTGTAAGGGTGACCACTTCCTTGTCAATTGTCCTGGTATTCCAAAGGTCTTGGAAGTATGGTCAGAAAAATCTCATCAACTTTCTGTTGATCCATCAACCAGTGATAGTCAGGTTCCTGGGAAAAAGGGTAAAGTTAGGTTTCCTTGTAATTTATGTAAAGGGAGTCATCAAACTCACATTTGCCCTCACATGGATGAAGCCTCAACATTGTTGGAAAACCTTACTGTTCCACAGCAAGAATTTCCAACTGGTTACCGTAAACTTTCTCCCAACCTACCGTCAACTGACGGAGTAATTGATCTCGTTTCAAGTATGGTCAATCACACTCTTCCATTGGATAGTGAAACTCATGTCACTCAGGTTGATGATCCTTTAGTTGATCAAGTGGTCGATTCAATTTCACATTCGGTCGATCACACTCTCCCTTTAGAGAGTGAACTCCATACCGCTCAGGTTCTTCTTGTTACATCAGATTCTTCTATGCCGGGGGGCATTTCACCTGTTTCTACAGAACCCCCTCCAAGCACTGAGGTCTTTTCCTTTGATTGGAATAGACTGACAGAACCTCGTCTTCCTTCCTCCATCCCTTTCCAAATCATTGTCAAGGCTGGTGGTAGGGACATACATCGTACATAGGTAGATGAAGGTGCTTCTGTTAGTATTTTATCCTCAACTGTTTGGAAAGCTTTGGGTTCCCCTCAGCTTGCGCCTAGCACACAGAATCTGAAAGCTTTTAACAGAACCATTAGTGAACCTTTAGGGATCCTTCCTAAGTTTTCTATTACCTTGGAAGGTAAAACTGTCTGTATTGATCTTATGGTAGTTTGAGGTCCCTTGGATTTCAATTTACTCCTTGGGCGAGACTATGTTTATGCAATGAAAGCTGTCGTATCGACACTCTTTCGCGTGATGTCTTTCCCTCACAATGGCAGTATTGTGACTGTAGACCAGCTTTCATTCCCTAGTCTTGTCTCAACTACCAATAATATGACACCCCTAAATGTTCCTGATTCTAAAGTGGTATCTACCCTGCCACGGGTTAATTATGTGGCAACTGATCCCATGTTTTCAGTTACCGATGTAAGTGAGCCTCTCACTGTTTGCTCATCTTCCTTTGATTTAGATCCGGTAATTGACATGGAAAACTCTATGGGATTACTTGAACACGATGTTCTTATCCCTTTTGAGTCCCTTGACATGTGTTCCTTCCAAAGAAGTATTCTTCCTTCTGATGAAGACCTTTTGGAAGCCATGATCAAGGTGTGTCCATTGACATGTCTTTCTTCCAGTTGGAAGCCATGATCAGTGTGTGCGAGGACAGTTCCTTTTCCTGTGCCAACCTCGTTAAAAAATGAAACAGGTGTCCGCGAGGATAGTTGGTTCCTCTCTCAACCTCGTTAAAAAATGAAATTGGATGTTGTGAGGATAGTTTCTTCTAGTCTCAACCTCGTTTAAAAATGAAACTAGATGTGTGAGGAAAGTTCCTTTTACTGTGTCAACCTCGTTAAAAAATGAATTAGTATGTATGAGGATAGTTTTTTCCTGTATCAACCTCGTTAAAAAATGAAACAGGCTAGCGTGAGGAAAGTTCCTTTTACTGTGTCAACCTCATTAAAAAATGAATCAGTGTGTACGAGGAAAGTTCTTTTTACTGAGTCAACCTCATTAAAAAATGAATCAGCTAGATTTTAGGATATGTAGCTAGATTTTAGAAAGTAGGGTTTTTGAGGATAGTTCCTGTTACTGAGTCAACCTCGTTAAAAAATGAATCAGGTATGAGGATAGTTCTTTTCTTGTGTCAACCTCCTTAAAAATGAAACAACTCCCTTTTCAAGTTAAATATTGAAAGTAAACCTTCATTCCTTTCATCCATCTAGTTGAATGCAATGAAGCCTGGGGGGCATGTACCTCATTTTGCATCATTAAATTGGGGGCATGCGAAATTTTTGAGCATAGTTCCTTGTCTTGTGTCAAGCTCGTTTACAAAATGAAACAAGGATTTTAGAGCATAGTTCCCTGTCTTGTGTCAAGCTCGTTAAAAAATGAATCAAGGTTTTTAGAGTAGAGTTTTTTGTTAAGTAGATTGTAGAGAATAGTTCTGAGCATAGTTCCTTATCTTGTGTCAAGCTCGTTTAAAAAATGAAACAAGGGTTTTGAGGATAGTTCGTTTCCTGTGTCAACCTCACTAAAAAATGAAACAACTCCCACAAGTCTTTCCAAGATCTTGAAAGTAAAGCTTCATTCCATCCACCTCATTGAATGCAATGAAGCTTGGGGGGCGTGTACCTCGTTTTGCGTCATTATGCTGGGGGCATGTGAACTTATAACAAGCATAGTTTTTCGTTTCAAGCTTGCCTAAACATGAAACCGAATCCGAGCATAGTTATTTTCCTGTGTCAAGCTCGTTAAAAAATGAAACAAATCCTCCTCTACTTGAGTCGAGAGTTTGACTAGATCTCATAAATGTTAAGTTTAGGTTAGTTATTTCAGTGTTTTGCATAATTTTCTTATAGTTTTAGGTCGAGTTTTTCAAATGATCTCGTACTCAACCTTCATTTCATCCAACTGATTGAATGAAATGAAGATGGGGGGCATGCGCTCTAGCAGTTACGCTTAGGGGGCATCAAGCACAATTTTCTCTTTGTTTCAAGCTTGTGTAAAAATGAAACTACTTTGAAGCATAGTTTTTGTCTGTTTCAAGCTTTTGTAAAAATGAAACCTATCTCGAGTCAAGTTCAGTTATTTTCAAGACTCGTTAAACTCATGAAAATCCCGAGATTATTTTGCTATCTTTCATTCTCGTAAAACAAATGAAAATTCTGAGTTCTTTCCGTCTTTTCCTACTCGTAAATTAAATTGAAAGTCGGCCATATGAGTACATTTTTATCATTTTTTCGAACTCGTTAAAACTTACGAAAAAGTGAAACCTTGGAGTTCTCTTTTAAGCCCTTTTCAAACTCCTAAAACATGAAAAGATTGCCGAGCGTTTCTTTTACACTCGTTAAACCGGAATTAAAAGACGGTCCCCTTATAGCTCTTTTCTGACCGTAAAATCAGGAAACGATTGCCGGGTTTTTGTCGTTTCAAACTCGATACGGAAATAAAACGACGTGTCTTTGATCGCTTTTTACTTTTCAGGTCAGTGACACTAATTATGAAAGTACTCCTTGGTCGCAAGATCAAGCGGTCCCCCAGGTATTATTTTATACTTTTTCGGGCTTGAGGGACACAAATCTACAAAAAAGTTCAACTTGGAGTCTTCTTAAGTTTTTCAGACTCTCTAAAATTGAAAAACGCCGAGTTTCTCCTATACTGGGCTCGTTAAACATTTCACAGTAAAGGACCTGTTCAATTACAAATAGGAACGAACCACTCCTTCCTAGGGTTCGAATCAAAACTGGGTTGGACTCATCCGAAGGATGAGCTTATAATCAAGCATATGTTATCCTCCTCAAGCTTGTTAAAAATAAAGAGGTACTTTCTAGAAATGGTGGGGGAAAAGAGAGAAGAATGAGCCTATTTGTTACCTTTTGTCTCAGAAGAAGCTTTACTACCACTCTTGAACACGACACTTTTCATTCACCTGGGTTGGGAAATTCTTTACCTCACAGTTGATCAAACCACTTTGAAAGTCTTCAGCCGGGTTCCGGGGATTAACTTTGAGTTATTTAGCACCAAACCATCTGTCGTGTCGTTATGTGTTCAAGAGGTCTGCAAACAAAACTTTCATCTGCAAAATACTTGTCATTCATTTGACCATCCCTGAGTCAGTCCTTACAACAACATTTCTTCAACTTGAACAATGATTTCGTGTTGTGGGCTTGCCTGCAACGGGTCACTTTCTATCGACATCAGCACATTATCTAGAGAGATGGCTTAGAAATCGTCAGTGCCTTGAAGTCTGCATGCATCAATGGCAGGTTTCTCGCCTTTGACGTCAGTTTACATCATTGACTTTCGATCAAAGGATTCCATGAAATGTTCGACATCAACTCATTCATTCACATCTCATGGGTTGTACTGGGTACTTTGAGAACCATTGACATCACTGGTGGTCTCTCTCACGCTTGTTAATAGTTTACATCATCGACTGGTAATCAAGTGGTTTATACCGTGTTCGACATCGACTCATTTATTCGCATGGCTAGAATCGTACCAATTCGAGAAGTAGGAATGAAGACCCTGGATCAAATCTTTACTATCCAGGCTGCGAGGAGTTTTGTATTCATTATCTAAGTAGACTAACCATAAACAGATGGCTGCGCCCATACTGTGTCTACAAAAGTCTATGATTATGATGTACTACAAAATCATTCCTGTATCAGAGTAGTTAGTCTGTTAGTTAAAGTTTTAATCTGAGTATGGGAATGCCTACCTCAGTGATGATATAATCTTATACATGTATTTTGTGTTGAAAATTGCAGGTTCTGACTGGGTTCTCCACAAGATAATCCTCGAAATGATAAAGCGCTTCACCCTTCCTAGATAATACAAAACCCTAATCTATTCCAGGCTTCGCACTTTAGGGGGCAATCTGTTACACTAAAAAATGTCACCATGGCTATTTACAGTCGGTATGGCTCTATCAACAGTCATACTACCCTCTTAAGCAAGTCTTATGCCTCTGCTCTCCATGTCAAACTCCAAAAAGAGAGAAAGCCTTTCTAAATGTATTTATCTCTGGGGACGCAGGTTCTCTCAACCTTACCTGCGGGGACGCACCCAAGGTTCACAAAAGCTGCGTCTTTGGACGCTCTGTATGTAAAGGTGCAGGTGCGTCCCCCTGAAAAGGTTAAAATGCGCAAGTTTCATCTTTAAAAAGTCACTTGTGGTTATTTCTAGAGCATTCTAGAAGGTTGTTCGACGTGTATTGAGCGCCTCCAGATGGTTCATGCACTCCTACCAAAGAGGAACTTATCCCATCAATAGAGGAGCTATCCCATCCAAGAGGGGACTATCCCATTGATGGTGGACCTGATTAACTTCCTCTTGAGCACTATAAGTACAGGCATTGGCCCACAAGGAGGGAGGTTGAAAGCTATACATTTCTAAGGGTAAATGCTGCAGGAATTAGGTCTCCCATTTAGAAGCTTGTAAGGAGAGATTGCCATCTTTGCTTGTTCTATTTGGAAGTGGGTGAGCTTTGTCAAAGTAGAGGAAGACTCTTGTGGACCCTGGAAGGAGCTTGCACAACACCAAGGCTCAGGTTGTAATGGTTCCTTTTGATTACCTTTAATGCAAATTGGTCCATTCTTCTCAATAACTTGTTGTTTGTGGGTTATTTCATGTACTCCTTGGTCTATATGTTGAATATGCTTTGTTTTATGTTATAATCAGGTGCTATTTAATTGTTTGACTGTTGGTGATTGCAGGTTTTGGAGAAAAGGAGGAGCTCATCCAGATCAACAAAGCTTGGACTTCTACAACAGCGTTTAGACAAAGGTAAGAACGAAACACTTTATTTCTCATATCATAATGCATGTTTAGAGAAGGATAGCTCCAGTTTGTTTTGTTTGTCAATAGAATGTCTTAGACTTCTAGGAAGGTCGGTTGTGTCCGCACTCTTGACTGATTCCGTGTGACAGTACCTCAATTATTTTTATCACAAGCTCAAATGGGAGAGAATATGCTTGTCATGTAAGTTCATTCTTCGAATGAATCCATCCTAGTAAGTTTTACGAGCTCTCGGAAGGAGAAGCTTAGTCTCATCATGGTGACAAGTCTTTCATCATAAAATTTTAATGAGCTTGACGTAAGAATAGCTCGGTATCTTTTCCATGTTTAGAGAGTTTGAAAAAGAGACAAAAAAGAAAACTCTATCATGTCCCTTTTCGTAATTTTTCCTTGAAATGTAGAAAACAATACTCGAGGGAACCTCTTGACCATGTTGACCAAGGTGTACCTTTTTCGTAAATAGTCAATCTCAGCCTGAAAAAGGGGTAAATGTATACTGAGGTGATGTCGATTCATTTACTTTAACAAGTTTAAAACAAGTACTCAAAAATATTTTTAGTTTTCGAGTGTTAGAAAAGAGATGAAAGATGACTCCAAGGGGGTTCCTTTTTCATTTGTTTAATGAGTTCGAAAAGAGATAAAATAAAACTCACCAGAATCGATCAATAACATCACTGTTCACATTGAAGGTACCTATAACTACACAAGGAACAAACCCATCATCGATATCAAGAGAAAATATTAAAATATTATGAAAATATTGATGAAATGACTTTCAAAACTTATAAATAGGTAAAAGTAATTCATTTTTTACCATTTTACCAAACTGAGCTCTGAAAGTTATTTTTGTGCCCTAATTCTCTTTATTTTCCAGTGGTTGTTACAGGAGATCCAAGGTACCATTTCACGAACCGTCTACGACATGTAAGAGCCTCATCCATGCTCTTGCATTTTATTAATTTTTTATGCATTTTAAATGGTGATTTTCATGCTAGAAAGGAGGATTTTCAAAACATTTAGGGCATCAACGACCATCATGGGTATGGTCATTAGACCCGCGATGGTCTGGCTTAAGCCTAAAGGCTCACGCAATGCCATTGCATTGTTTGTAAAAATAGGTGCGATGACGCCAATGGTGGTTTTTAAAGAAATAAAGCTCTCTTTTAAGAAAAAAATTGATGATTTTGATACATGAAAAAAGCCATTAATAAGTGTTAAATATTGTTTTGTAGGAGAATTTGGTCTTGGAATGGAAATAAAGAGGCCATGAGGTTGAAGACATTCAAGCAGCTCAAGATTGTGAATTCATAAATGCTACGAGGAATTGTGGGATGCTAAAATTCTTCAGGACCACAAGGTTAAGGGCTCAGATGGAATTGTTTCCCGACTTGATTAGTCTCTAGGATGTAGATCGAGAGATCTTCATCATAAAAGGCTAGGAACTAGAACTGAAGGAGATGGATATCTACTTCATCACGGGATTGTCTCGACGAGGGGAAGTAGTTCAACTCTTTGGATCTTGCCAAGGAGGTGAGAGTACAAGGGGTTTATTCTAGAGGTACTATCTAGGTGACAAAATAACCAATGGAAGTAAGGTGAAGATAGCGAAAATCACCAGTAACCTCGTTTTGAGAACGATTTTGTTCACTATGGCACGTGTATTCGAAACACAAGCCTTGCATGAGGTTTTAAAATTCCAGTTCCAATATGCTATCACATGTTTGAACCCCACTGTCCTCAACTAGTGTGGAGGCCTCTTGGAAAACAGGAAATGGTAGCTAACCAAGGGGAATAATGGACACCTAGAGAAATTTAGGTTCGGTTCTATACTAGTGACCTTATTTTTGGAGCGGGTTCCCCTATTCTGGTATCGTGGGCAGAGGTACCAGATCTTGTCCCCCGATATCTGAGACTTGTGAGATGAAGTCAACTGATGCCTCAAGGAGGAACAGGCCAACATATTCATTATCCACCACAATTATTCGTTTGGCTAGAATGCCAACTACTCGTGGTGGATGACTACGCTTATCCTGGCATGAATTTCATGTGGGATCCAGATCTGCCTCTGCCACTAGGAGAACAGTGGATCGATGCACGTAAAAAATTGTTTTTTGGATTTTTTCAAATTTTATGATTTTTATATAGAAGTGTAAAATGAGACTCTACTTGTGATAAATGTGCATATGTGGGACCAGAGAGACCACCAAGCATGCCGCCAATAGCACGACGATTTGCACAATAGATAGTGGGTGCAGACTATGAGGAAGGGGCAAACCCCTTAGCTAAGTTGGAGTGTAATATGAAGGTGATAACTTATGGTGTTCCAGAGTATGCCACTATTGATTATGTTCCACTACATTGGTAGAGACACACCATGGGAGTCTCTGCGAGACTGCGTGGGCTGCTAGGTCGAGTGATCAGGGCGGTCTCGTGCTATCATGAGCACTGTACAATTTGATAGTGTATCTATCCTTTTACACATTTGTAGGCTTTGAAATCCAATTGTCCCAGAACACTCTATTTTTGACATTTTGATGTAACCAGTCTAGCAGACACGATATATATATATATATATATATATATATATATATATATATATATATATATATATATATATATATATATATATATATATATATATGCATTTTTTTATTATGTGTTCATAACATGATTAAGTTTCATAAATAATGCAAATGCCTATTAAAGAACAAAATTTTCAAATGCATCCGTTAATGTATTGAAATTACGTGGAGTATGTTGATTTGTAATGTAATCAAAATTTATTTCCAGCAATTTAACATGTAGATACATGTACAATATTTGTGGATTTCTCATTGAGTAATGATTATTTAATTGCAATACAACGAGCTGTGAATCCAACTTGACAACTAAATCCCTAATGCCAAGGGTAACTACTTCTAACATGATTTGAATAACTGCACTATACTCAACAACATTATTGGTTCTTTGACCAAGGCAGATACCTTGAAAATTAATCAGCCCACCATTAGGGTCATAGAGTACCCATGTTGCGGAAGAGAGGTTCTGTGTGCTACGATAAGCACCATCAAGAAAACCAACGTAATGGCTTGACGACATCAATAAACCGAGTGGAACACAGGGTAAGTAGAAAAACACATGTCTGTTAGATGATCCAAAAATACTTTTTTATCATAGGTTATAAAATTAGAATAAAATAATTATTAATTTAAGATATTAAATTAATAATTATTATTCTAGAATGTTTAATTATTTAATGGAGACTTTTAGAATTAGCATATTGTTGTAACTAGATATGACTCTCCAAATGAGTCGTATCTTAGGATCTATTATAGGAGATTAGTTAGCTAGTTGGTTTGAATAGCATTTATTGTAAATGGGCACTTGTTATTGAATAAGTGATCCATAATTAGAGGTAGTTAGGACATGGAGCTTATAAATAGCTCATTGCAAGAGTGTTTGTGTTGTTCGGGTGTAAACTCTTGCAAATAAATTATGTAATTGTTTTTTTTCTGATTAATAAAATTACGTGTCTGAGGACACTTTTGCCATTATTGTGGTATCAGAGCTATGGTAATGCTGCAGTTGATTTGAGAAAGAGATTCCAGCAGTTGATGTGAAGAGGAGATTCCAGCTCTACAAGTTTGTGGAAAACTCCATTGAATTGATCAACAAATAATTGGTATGAAATTTGTCAAAATTTTGTTCAAAATGGAAGAAATTTTATTGTTTTACTGGTTTTAGATTTTTTAAAAATCTGAAAATGTATTATCAAAAAAAATTTTCTATCTGCTCCGCTTCAATATGATGTTGGCCATGATCGCCTTGGCACGAAAGCGTTAGAGATCCCTCATGGCTGTTGTACTCATTTATGATGAATGCGTGCTGAATGGCTCTTAGATTCTTCATGCCATTATTGAATTTGCATGTAGCTGAGCATCCTCAAGCCAGGTAGCAAGGTGATCATGCGCGCCCCCAAATCAGAAATCTCTGTGTTTCATTAATACTAAAAAGCATTCAGTTTCCTGCTTATTCTTCTGCACTCTTCCCGAAACTCTGCTCGGCTCTCAGGCTTCCGTTTGGATTCGTTTTGATTATGGTTAAATGGTTTTGAGTTATTATTAATAAAAGTGGGAATCGATTGAGGGAATCATGTTCCAACGGTAAGTTTCGGCTTTCCATGAAGATCAGGTCCACCCTATGATCTTATTCTGCACCGTGTTCACACTGTAGCAGGCGTGAGTGGTACAATGGTGTGGTGAATCATTACCAGGAAAAAGAATCCAGAGGTGAAGTTCTGTGTTTTTCGCGTACTGCCTCCAGCTCCAAATATATGATTTTTTGGCAATATGAACTAGTCTAACCTGCTTCTTTCGACTTCTATTTCGGAGTCTATTTTGTATTAATATGTTGAGTCGATGTGGGAAAGTTTCTAATATTAGAGAGCCAAGAATTGAATCCGGGACAGAGTTGATGGTTTCAAAGAGATAATTGAATACGGTGGCAGCAGGGCGCAGATTCCTCAATGGTGCAGAGAATATCAGTGTATGATCCCATGATTTCGTTTGGGAAAGCGGAGTAGATTAAATACATGCGCAAATGAGGATTCGTTACGCTGGTTGAGCAGAACAAATCAAAGGAAAGCCGTGAAGGAGCCAACACAAATCGTTCCACTCACAGGTCATTAAATAAATATTTCATATTATTTAATTTTCCCAAATTAAATCTTCACGTCATTTTTTTATAATTCACTTTTGGAAAGTGATTTGAAAGTTTTGTAAAGGTGTTTATAATGTGATCATAAGGTTAATAAAAGGTATGTAATATATATATTTTTGGGAGTGATAAGTGAGTGGGAGTAATAAGAGATTTTTTTTGGGAGAAATAAGGTGAGCTTTATAAAAGTATTTTTTAAAGCTTTGTAATAGAGTGAGGAGTGAGCTTTTTAAAAGTATTTTTTTAAAGCCTTGTTATGGAGTAATAAGGGTGATGTTTTGAAATTTTTTGGAGTAATAAGGAGTTTTATTTGTAACTTGGAGAGATAAGGTGTGTTCGATAATTGGTTTTTAAGAAGCTATTTTTTAATTGGGATCATCATATTTGTAACTCAAAGTAATTTTACTTTGAGGGGGGGTAATTGTTTTTTACCAGATTGTGCAAAGCACCATTGTAAAAAGTCAAATTTTGAAAGTTGCCCTGTAAAACTTTGAGAAATTGACTAGAGCCAAGTGCAAAGCTCAGTCAATCTTCTCCTGTTTTGACGACTATTCGAGGGTCAAGGCCAAGCCCCGATAGATCGTGTTTTTTGCGTGGTGTGTTGTGTTGACTATCTTGTCCTTTCTGTTCTGCTTCTTGGTGCGTCTCTTCATCTCTAAAAATGTCTAAGTTGATTAACTTATTTTCTGATTCCGACAAACTAGAAGGCACCAAATATTATAAAACGTGGCATCGTCTTATTGAAAGCACACTTATTTACAATGAATTATGGCAAGGAATATGTGATGGCGATGTAAAGCCGAATAAACCCACAGATGCAGATCCACTAGCAAAATGGGAAATCAAGAATGCTAAAGCCTTAGCTCTTATTAAATCGTCTGTGAATGATGAAATGTATGTACATATAGAGAATGCAACAGATGCATGGACTGCCTTGAAAACTTTTAAAGACCTCTTTGATACACTTCTGCCATTAGTCTGCAAAGCAAACAAAACACATCAAAAATCAAAGACGCACACTAACGAATTAACACACTAATTTACAAAAGTTATTACAAAAATTTAATGCATAATACTTTTTATGATACAACCCATTACGGGGCTGTGACAAAGCATTTCCCTCATAATCACATAGCTCATAGGCACCTTTCTGTAAGACATGCTTGACGATGTTGGGCCCATGCCACATGGGTTCGAACTTTCCTACCCCCAATTTATCATTGGCTTGATCATAAAGAAGGACCAAGTCGCCTTCAGCAAAAGTGCAAGGAGAAACAATTTTTTCAAAATGAGATTTGACTCACTTGTTTTGAGCTTCGATGACCATCGCAACAATGCAACGAGTCTTGTCAAGTCTCTCAAGATACAATAGCCACTCCTCTTCAGGCGAAGTATTCGAAACAAGTTTGATGGCTAGTTTAAGCGAAAGGATTTCACATTCAATTGGCAGAGTTGCCTCTAAGCCATACACCTGCTAGAATGGAGTAAATCCGGTGGCCATCTTAGCAGAATTTCTGTAAGCCCAGAGAGTTGAGAATAGCATTCAATGCCAATCCTTTCTGTGCTTCCCAACGGTACGCTGAAGCATATTAATCAAAACTTTATTAACTACCTCAACTTGGCCATTGGCCTTTGGATAATAAGGAGTTGAGATATCATGTCAAAGGCCCAACGGAGCAGTCAGCTCTGCCATCATGTGCTGACAAAAATGTGATCCATGGTTAATCATGATATCTTGTGGAACACCAAAACGTGCTATGACATGGTTAAAAAGGAATTGAGCAACATTAATATTGTTATCATTGTATGTAGGCATTGCCTCGACCCATTTAGTAAAATAGCTGATGACAACGATGATATAACCATGCCCCCGGCTGAGAGAGGGTTACATGTCATGAAATCAATGCCCAATTTAGAAAATGGGCCAACGGTAATTACAGTGTGTAGAGGTGCAAGTGGGTTTCACTTCTTATAGTTGAAAATATGGCATTCATAGAACTTTTGGAGAACTAGAATGCAATATTTGAAGATAGAAGGCCAAAAATAACATGCGCAGAAGACTTTTTGAGCAGTGGCATATCCAAACATATGACCACCACAAGCACCAAAGTGGAAATCATCTAAGACCTGCTCAACCTCTTTTAGGGTGAGACATCTGCGAAGAACAAAGTCCACACCAACCTGATATAATGTATCTCTGAGGATCCGATAGGGTTGGGACTGATGCTGAATGTGGCATCGGTCCAATTGGGACAACTAAGATTAGAAAGTCTAGGTTTGGAGATATTAATGTCTCCATACCATGGGTCAAGAGTGTTGATCAGAAACATAGTTTCATTGGGTATCTACTTAGTAAAATCAGTTGAAGTGATGGTATACAAAAAAGCACAGATTAACTTAGCAAAGACGAGCGATTTCTTTGATTTGGAAACAATAAATTCCAAATCAAAATCTTGTAGGATGACAATACATTTGGAACATTTTCTCCCCAGTAATTGGCGAGTTAGTATATATGTCATGGGGTTGCAATTAGAAATCACAGTGGTTTTTCCTAAAATGATATATGTCGAAATATTTGGACGACATTCACTGTCGCCAAGGAAAGCTTCTCGACATGAGCATACTGAGACTCAGTATCAAGAAGATTCAAGATCAAATAACAAACCACGTGATCTTCGCCATCGTCGTTGTCCTGAACTAACACCATAGCAACAGTGGTATCGGTTGCAGCTAAATATAGGAAGTAATTGCGATGATAATCAAGGGGATGTAATAAAGGAGCACTAATCAACGTGTTCTTTAAAGCATCGATGGATTTCTAGGAAAATTAATCCCAAATAAAAGGGATCCCATTCTTAAGTAAGTGAGTAAAACCCTTGGCAAGTTCAGTGTAATTAGGGACGAACTGATGGAGAAAATTATCTTTTCCCTGGAGGCTCTGTAATTGTAGTAATGATGTGCGGGGGGTAAATTAACAATGGCCTCAACTTTCGAAGGATCAATCCTAATACATTCAAGAGACACCACTAAACCTAAGAGCCAGCCAAAATCGATGCAAAACACACACGTGTGGATTGAGACAAACATTGTGATGCCAACATCATAAAAACATGACCCTTAAGTGATTCGGATGGTCATAATGTTTAGTCGAATGAGCTAGTAAGTCATTGAGGTATGGTTGAAAAATGTGTCGAATGTCATGAAATTCATAAGACATTGCACGTTGGAAAGTAGTGTTAGCATTCTTCAAACCGAAAGGAATCTTTTTGTAAGTGAATGTACCCAAAGGGAAGATAAAGGCCATTTTATGCTGATCGGCGGGTGAAATGTTAATCTAGTTATAGCCAGAAAAACCATCCATGAATGAAAAAATCTCACTCCCATCTTATTCGTTGATGATATGGTCGATAAATGGAGTAGGATAATTTTCCTTAAGACAAGCACGATTGATATCGCAATAAT
Source organism: Pinus tabuliformis (assembly GCA_031772625.1). NCBI lineage: Eukaryota > Viridiplantae > Streptophyta > Pinopsida > Pinales > Pinaceae > Pinus > Pinus tabuliformis. The sequence goes on along the minus strand of CM062806.1, from coordinate 52,901,426 downwards.
CAACACAAACACGTATCGTGCCCTGATTTTTGGAAACATGGACAATATTGGATACCCAATCCATTAGTGGAATAGGATAAATAAAACAAGTTTTCAAAAGCTTCTCCACTCCTGCTTTGATAGCAACAGCCTTTTGAGGGTGCACAAGGCGAATCCGTTGTCGAATAGGCTTAGCACCAGGATAAATTGGAATCTCATGCACTGATGAGCCTCATCATTGGGTAATTATATGAGCCTTAATTCACCTCCTAGCTTAGTCAAACGAACTTTTCTCATAACATATTACATGCTTTTGATTATATTTTGTTTATGAGGTGAGTTAGAGTTGGATATTATTCTTAGTGGACTAATATGCATTGAATGCAGGATTAAAGGAGAAAATCAAGGAATTTTGGCAAAGACTAAGGTAAAAACTCGAATGAGATAAATGAGGGATTTTTGGAGGTAAATCCTCCTCATTTACTACTCCTCCATTCAAATATTCCTCCATTCATCACATCAGCAAGGAGTGAAAACAACCAAATCATGAGGATTAGAAGACAACCGAGCAAGTGAGAGAAAAAGCACCAGTTTATCTCGAGTTTGGGAGCCGAGCCTCCCTAATTTTAAGGAATTCGTTGGGGACTTCAGTTGTATAAGTAGAGAGGCCTAGGACCTCAGTAGGATTAGAATTTTTATTGTAAAACTCTAAACTATTTTCGAGCTACAATACTTGTGAAAGTTCTATTGATTTAATTTGTTGTTTTGGTAATAAGAATGAGTTCAATTTTGAGCCAGCACTGAGTTAACTCAGAGGGTTGAAGCTCTTGGGTTAGGGCCCAACCCTAGCAGCCAAGGCTCCTATTTCTTGTACATGTATGTTTAGTGTAGTTTCATAGCTTCATTGTTAATTTTCCTTTTAGATGCATTTGCATTTAAAGTAGTGTAGATTAGATTGGTTGTTTATTAGTTTGCTTCCATTTGTACCTTACTTCAAGCAGCAGGTTAGTAGGGATAAAAATTCAACACAAGGTTGTCAGCAGGTGTCTCGGCCTCACTTCCTCCCTCTGGGATCTTGACTTGAGGAAGGGACCCTTAAGCATCTCCGAAAACACTGATTTCTAGTTCTTTTATGAGCTTTGGAGTTTGTTGTCTTTAAATTAGTATTTGGTTAGTTTTGCAAGGTAGATTTACATTGTCATCTTTTTCATCTCCATTTCTGCAGTAGATCTCATCCATTCTTTCATTCCTTCAACAACTTTCCTCATGAATAGTGTAGGCAGTTAATTCATTAATTCTGATTTTCTAGTTTGTGAAAATGTTCTTGTTTGCATAGATTTTTGGAAGAGATACATTTTTTATGCAAAGAAGGTGCTTCAAGAGGAGATTAAGACTTCATAGCCAGTAGCCATCTTTCACTCCATCCACCTTAGCCATCCCTTTGTTCACCATAAACTTCACTAGTTTTTCATCATTTTTCATAGAAATCCTTCCAAGCCCATTGAGCGAATCCAACCATCTATAATATTGGATATTGAATGTTGAGTGATCCTAGACCTTCTCCCACTCCGTTCCACCCATCACACACCTTTCCTAGGCCTCCCATCACCTGCAACACTTTACATTTTTCTCTCGGTTGTATCCTGTAGGTTTCTAGTACATCCTATAGGTTTTCTTGAAATGGTCTGTGTTAAGGCCGAATTGATGGAAAACCTCTAGGAAGTTACCAAAAGGCTCCCAAGGGTCTTCCACATCATTCAACCATCTCATAACCCTTCCATCCATCCTCAAACATCCTTAATGCACCTTCCACATCCATAAAAGCAATTAGTTTGCATACTTGATTTTGCATAAAAAGACAAAAAAAGAAAAAACATATTTAGTTCAGTTTCTTTACTTGCACATTAGTGATGTTTGATTCTTCTTACTTCTATAACTTAGATAGTAGCATTTGTTTCATGTTGATTTAGAATTTCTTCCAAGCATAGTTTTTTAGTGGTTAATTAGGAAATGGTGTGATTTAGCATTACATGTCGACCTTCTCCATTATTGCAGTAGAGTAACTCTCTCTTAGAGTAGATTTACCTTTCTTCCATCAAAGAATCAAACTTCTTCTGAATCCATAGAAGTCTGGCTTGGAACCCTAATAGTCTCTCACCAACTATACAGTGACAACAAGAAGAACCATCACTTTTACTTGTGTATACAACACTGTGACCTGTTAGCCCTGCTATGCAGCGCTGACTTTCTAAGGTCAGAAGGAAGCACGTTTTGTTTGGTTATGTCAAAAAAGGGGGATTACATTGGTCACTTCCCCCTCTTCCTTCACCCCTCTAACCTTTAATCTTCCTCATTTCCTAAACAAACCTTCTAAACCTGACAAAATTCCCTTGGCCTCAACCCCAAGCGCAAAACCCCAAAACACCCATAAAACCCTACCATATGTCTTTGCACATTCATAACTCGTCATGCTACATCCATGCTGTTGATCACCCCCACTGATCCAACGGTTCTCGTCGCACCTGATAAAGGTGACCTTCTCTACCACTCCCCTCCGTCAGATCATCTCCGTCGAGATCTAATAGTCTTTGCATTCATCGTGTTGGTGACTTGATTGATTGATAGCACGTGATGAGAGCAGTTTTTCTCTCTCATCTGCCGCTACGTGTCGATCATTGAATGGAATCGCTCAGCCCCGGGCATTTCCCACTTAGTGCCCGAAAGCAGTGCGATGAAAACCGTTACCGCCCGACCAAACTGCCCTTGCCCGTTAAATGCCCATGCAACTCCAATGCCCGATGACTGTCTGATCTGTTTGCTGAAGGTCTAAGAACCATAACACACCCCGCTCTCATCTCAGCCGTTCATTTCCCTGATTTGACGGTCATTCTTCTCACTCACCCAAATAATCCACATACCCATGCATTTCATGTCCTCTGACCATTCTGTTGCTCGAAGAAGGAGATAACCAGCTCTTCTAGCATCAGTTACAGTCATACCCCCAACAACCATATTTAACATAAAGCATGGCCGAAGGAGAAAAGGACATAGCATGACCCCGTAACCGAATTTATCAGTCATGGATTCCACTGCTACGAGCATTCCAACCGCCTAAAGGACAACACAACACCTAAACAGATTGGATTCACCCACTGAAATAAGCAACCACGTTCAGAGACTCCATTAGGTAGTTAAATGTAGTTGGTGGTCAATTAGGACCCCTCCATATCTAAATAGCCAGAGGCCATTGTAATGTAAACTTATAAATACCCAGAAGAAAGATGTAATCAAGGTTGGCATTTGATGTAAGGTTCAACTTCTGGAAACTGTAGAAATTTTGTCACTTGTAGCGTCTCATCTTCATTTTCAGCAAATACAAGCTTCTTTTGCTGTTAACTGCTCACTGTCCATTTTCCTCTGTTTTAAGCTTGTGCCTGATATGTTGTGTTCTTGATATCTATATGTTTAGCACTAGATAACTTTCATCTTATCTCTGTGTTAGAATCTTGAATGCATCACTGGATAGGTTGCTGAGGTTTCTTTCTATCTAATGTAGGAGAGTTGTCATCCTATCTTTTCATTAATAGACTAGATTTCCAGGTTTCTGTACTAATTGCAGCGAGCCATCACATGGTCTTGTGCATCTGCTAGTGTGGTTAGTATTCTCCATATTCACCTAATATCTAAACTGTGAGCATTGGTGGTCTAAAGCCTTGTAGTCTGAGGGTGTTCATGCATGTCTGGAGTGAAACAGAGTAGAAGTGGTTATCTGGCTTGAACCAAACCATCATTCCTTCCATTAAACCTGCAACAATAGTTTAATTTATATGTTACCAGGCATCTCCAAGCTACAACCTAGGAGAGTTTCTTGGAATCCTAACATAATTGGTGCAATTGTTGAGGAGAGGAGATTTAAGCTCATCTTCCCTGGGAGAATGAAATAGATCCAACTTTGATGATAGACAAAGTCTGGACACATTTTTTGTTGTAATCATCTATCTGGCGACTCTACTGGAGGCCTAACCTTTTGGCGACTCCACATCACAGTTCTGGCTCAGTTTGTGAGACACACTCGGAGAAATCCTCAGAAATCACCAACTAACCTAGCGCCTGACCTTGAGAAGATTCTCAAGCAAAGAAATACATCACGAAAAGGAGCATTAGGATCAGGTAAGCCTAAACAATATTATGTATCTCTTCAAGAAAGGCTTGTAACTGAGTATGCACAGGTTGAAAATATGGAGCCTAGCACTATCAATAAAGAAATACTCTCAGAGATTCATAAAGATCCTTGTTCAATAAGTTCCCCTTTGGATCTTAGTCCAAAGGAACCCTCTCTTCGAGTCCATCAGTTTCCTTTGGCCCTGTCATTCATTTCTCAACTCCCGACCTTCCAAACTTCCAGTACCCTCCCATCCACCCCAGTCATGGCAGGCCCACAAGCACCCACCAAGATGGAAAGAATCATAGCTGCTAGGTATGGACCACTAGTCCTGCCTATTCCTTTGAATGCCATGCCTGTAGGAGAATATCAGAAATGCATGCCTAAGTTCATTAGGACAGAGGGAGTAACAGCTGAAGAACACCTTGAGTCTTTTTATAGCTATGCTGATAACCTAGATATCAGTAAAGATGATGTGTGGATGAGAGTATTTGTCTAAAGCCTTGATGGAGAGGCTAGAAATTGGTTTATAGAACTGATCCCTAGGTCTATAGCAGACAATGAGGCATTATTCGATGTGTTTTTAAAGCACCGGGGAGATAAGAAAGATCTACTATACTACCATACTGAGTTTGGCAACCTGAAAAGGGAAAATGGAGAGTCATTGTTTGATTTTAATAAAAGAGTCAATCATATGTATAGCAAGATACCAAATAAAGTAAAGCCTACCCCCACCTCTGTCAAACTCACCTATTCCAATACCTTTGATTATGATTTCTGCCTGCTATTAAGAGAAAGAAGATGTGCTACTCTAGCTGAAATGCAAGATGCAGTCTTGGAGGTGGAATCCAATATCATGGCTGTAGAGAAACTCAAAGGACATGATGATAGAAGGAGGTAGAGAGGTGAGTCTTCCTCTTCTTCTTCATCTTCAGAACCTAAAATAGAAAAAATGACTAAAATGATAGAGTCATTGGCTACTGAAATATCCAAACTAAAGGTTGAACAGGGTTTTGGGAAGGCAAGGATACCTAATACATTTGCTCCTAGAAATCCCAATCCATTCAGAAGAGAAAATGAAGAATTGCAGATCATTCAGAGGGGTAAAGAGACCAGTGAAGAATAACTGATTAAGACTCCTTTCCAGAATGTAGTCATGGAGGAGGAGCAATTTTAGGAAGAGGATGAGATTCACTGCATGGAAGACAAGGGCAGTGCTGCCTTTTTGACATTAGCTGCCTATGAGGAGTCATTACTCAGGGACGTAACCAGTTAAGAATGGGATAGAGAAGCCATTATACAAACTGAAGATGAAAAAAGATATAACTTGAGGTCAAGAACAAGTAATGTCAAAGAGAATCCTGCCCAAAGAGCTGCCACCCCCACATAGCAGCAGATCGACAAGCAGAAGCAACCGACAGCTGATCCCATCATCCTGAAAGCACCAGCTCAAGAGGTAAGAGGCCCTGACAAGTCTTCTTCCCCTTTTAGTTTTGAATCAGAAGTCCAGAAGTTAAAAATATCTGTACCTTTGATAGAACTTTTAAAGAGTGAGGTCTTTAAGAAGCCCATCCTTGATGGCCTTGAGTTGAAAGCCTCACAAGCATCCAATGACTATGTGAATTTACAAGATGATAAACCTGTAGTCATACTGAGCCCAATGACTGAACCCGCTAATGACAACTCCCCATCATTTTATGTCTCCTTGACCATTCAAGACAAAATCCTCCACAACTGTTTGCTAGACATAGGTGCCAGTCATAATCTGATGCCCAAAGCTGTCATGGAAGAGTTAGGCCTTGATATTACTGACCTTATCATGACTTGTTCTCCTTTGATTTGAGGAAGGTGAAATGTGTGGGGTTAATCAAAGACTTAGCCATGACCCTAACTCAGCTGCCCATGAAAAGCATGATGATGGATATTGTGGTAGCAGATGTCCTCCCAAGTTTGGTATGCTACTTTCAAGAGGGTGGATTAAGAGGTTGGGTGGAACATTACAAAATGACTTGTCTTATGCCACTGTCCTAGTTTTTGGAGGAGAAAGCAGAAGACTATACAGGGAAGCCCATCTGGCCTATATCATCAGTGATGAGAATGATCCCACTAATCATCCCATTTATGCTGTGGACACTGATTTTGGAGCATGTATTCTCCAAATTGAAGAATCCCATAGGGCCTCGGTGCAGCTCAAGAAACCAGTATGCCAAGCCATGGAAGAAGAAGGGACATAGGCTTGGGATATGTTCTTTGATGGAGCATGTTCAAAGGAAATTGTAGGAGTAGGAGTGGTGCTAGTGTCTCCAAAACAAGAAAGCACACATTTGTCTTTTCAACTAACTTTTCAGGTCACCAACAATATAGTAGAGTATGAGGCTCTGATATTGGGCTTAAACGCTGCCAAGGGCATAGGAATAAGAGACATAAAGGTGTTTGGAGATGCTGATCTCATCATTCAACAAGTGAACAAAAAATTCCAAGCAAGACACCCGAGGCTGAAAGCATACAGAGATGAGGTATGGAGACTCAAAGATGCTTTTGATAGCTTTTGTATCTCATATATTCCTAGAGTGAAAAATCAGCTTGCCAATTCCCTTGTTGTGTCTACTAGTATGTCCATTCCTCCCATGCCCCCTAGATTGGCTTATGAAGTCCAAATAAAATATAGACCATCCTTGCCTGATAATGTCTAGCACTAGAAAGTCTTTGAGGATGATGATGAAGTGAATAGGTTTCTGCAAGTCATTGATGAATTCTCTAAAATGTAAATTGATCAAGAGAATGAAACCTTGAAGGAATGCCCCCAGCCCCAGCTAAGGAAAAAAATTGGCCAAGATAGTATTTTACAATTGCCTAGCAATCATATACCTAAAGGGCTAGTGTCTCTAGAGAAGTTGTTTGACCATAACGATGTGCCTCATAAGGTTACCCTAAAGGAAAATCAGTCTGCTATCCATAGGCATAAAATAGGGAGTCTAGATCATCCAAAGTATATAAATCTATCCATGCATTTTTCTGTTGCTCAAAGTTCTGATTACTGCACCTTATTGAAGCAATTTGCTGATGTCTTTGCTTGGGAATACAATGAACATAAAAGTTATAAAAAAATATCATCTAGCATAAGATCCCATTGGAGAAAGATACCATTCCTTTCAAGTAGAAGCTGAGACCCATAAATCCTTTGCTCCTCCCTCAGATTGAAAAGGAAATCAAGAAGTTGTTGGCCACCAAAATCATAGTTCCCCTGAGATATTCAAAGTGGGTAGCCAACTTGGTAGTGGTGAGGAAGAAAAGTGGAGAAATCAGGCCGTGTGTTGATTTCAAGAACTTGAAAAAACGTTCCAGAAAGGACAACTATCCCCTACCAAAGATGGAACATTTGCTACAGAAAGTCTCAGGAGCCAAAGTTATGTCTTTCCTGAATGGATTTTCAGGGTATAACCAAGTTGCTGTACATCCAAGTGACCAAGAAAATACTACTTTCACCGCTCCTTGGGGCACTTTTATGTACTCTAATATGCCCTTTGGGCTGATGAATGTTGGGGCTACCTTTTAGAGAGCCATGGATATAGCATTTGTAAGAGAAAAGGATAAGTTCGTCCTTGTCTACCTATATGATATAACATTATACTCTAGCAACCATCAAGATCTTTTGCAGCATTTGAAGAAAGTGTTTCTGAAGTACAGAAGGTTTGGGATATCAATGAATCCTAAGAAGTCACAATTTGATTTAGAAGAGGGAAAGCTTCTAGGAAACATTGTTTCTGCTGCAGGTGTCATGATTGACCAAGAGAGAGTGAAAGCGATATAGACCTGTTCTGTCCCAAGGTCAAAAAAGGACATCCAATCCTTTCTCTGTAAACTAAATTTTGTAAGGAGCTTTATTCCTAATTTTGCAGAATTGGTAAAACACATCACCTCTATGCTGAAAAAGAAATCAGAGATCAAATGTATTGATGCAGCAAGAAGATCTTTTGAAGCCATCAAATGAGGTATTATGGAAGCTCCCACTTTAATCAGCCTAGACTATATCAAGGAGTTCCATATCTTCTCCTTTGCTTCTGGTGACACCCTTGCAGTAGTACTATTGCAGAAAGATGATGGAGATTCAGAGCATCTAGTGGAATTTTTCAGTAAAACCTTAAGGGATGCTCAACTAAGGTATGATATTATCGAAAAAAAGGCTTATGCTTTTATCAAATCTTTAAAAGCTTTGGAATCTACATTTTTCACTCCAAGGTATTTGCATATGTGCCCTCTTCTTCAGTAAAGGATGTCCTAATGCAACCAGATGTTGATGGAAGAAGGGCTAAATGGATTGCAAAGCTTATTGAATTCAAAATAGAATTGAAGCCCACCAAGCTTATTAAGGGTCAGGGCCTTGCCAAGCTGATGGCTGAAGAAAATTGTAGGATGCTGGACATGAATTGGATAAGCATAAACTCAGATGACAGACAGACAGGGGGTGAAACCGTCGAATGAGGACAAAACTAGTCTTTGGTCGAAAATTTTGCATCTTGTGAATGTTATGATAAAATATCTCAAATTTTGTTGAAACTAGAAGTTCCTCCAGACCTTAGTTCAAGCCAAGCTAGGACTATTAAGCTCAGAGCAGCCAGGTTCTGTATTCATGAAAACTTCCTTTATTGGAGGGATCCATCTGGAATCCTTTTAAGATGTCTGGACAAGGAAAAATCTTTGGAGGTCATGCATGAGTTTGATTCCAACATCTGTGGAGGACATCACTATTGGAAAACCACAACCCATAAGATCCTCAGAGCTGGGTAATATTGGCCCACTCTGTTTTCTGATGTCTTTTCATTTGTAAGGTCCTGTGACAAATGCCAGAGGTTTGAAGGAAAACATCAGTTGAAATCCTTACCCTTGAAGCCAATATATGCTAATGGCCCTTTCCAGTAGTGGGGTTTGGATTTCATAGGGGAAATTAATCCACATTCTAGTGGCCAGCGCAGATGGATCTTAGTAGCCACTGACTACTTCACTAAATGGATTGAGGCCATCCCTACTAGGAAAGTTGATCACCAGCTTGTCATGAAGTTTTTGACAAAAAACATTTTCACTAGGTTTGGATGTCCACACAAATTGGTTACAGACAATGCAGTAGCCTTCATGGCAAAAGAGTTGGTGGACATGTGCGACTCAATGGGCATTAAGCTAGTGCATTCCACCTCATATTACCCTCAAGGTAATGGTCTAGCAGAATCATCCAATAAGATCCTGATAAGGATAATAAAAAAGCTGTTGGAAGACAACAAAAGGAACTGGGATTCCAAACTGAAGTTTTCATTGTGGGCTAACAGGGTAACCAGCCAGAAATCCACAGGGAATTCTCTGTTCAAGCTGGTATATGGCACTGAGGTTGTATTCCCAAACCAGTTGACCCTCCCTGTGGCCATATTCTTGCAGGAAGAGCAGAATGAGGAAAATGACATGGCAAAGAGGATTAGTGACTTGGCTGAAGTGCATCAAATCATAAATCAATTGATTGAAAGGTCTACAACACATCAAAAGAGAATCAAGGAATCCTTTGATAGAAAGGAAAAGATGGACCATTTTCAAATTGGAGACTTGGTTCTTAAGAGGGATGCACTGAAGGAAAAAAAAGGCAATAATGGGAAGTTCGATGCCCTATGGACTGGGCCTTTTGTCATTGCTCAAATCCAGGGGAACAACACTTTCATGCTGCAAAGTATGGAAGGAGAAATAGTTTTTGATGGTCCAGTCAATGGGAAATTTTTTAAAGTTTATGTTAATTAAGGCCTTCAAGCCTCAACATTATAAATATGTTCTTTTTACAAGTTTCAGTGTAGGCTTAATTAGACTCCATGCCCAATGGAACACTAGGAAATATTGATGATCTTGTTTTTGTAGGAATGGCAGTGGTCTACGGTTCTTGAAACCTCACAGGGAGGATTCCATCCCCAGAGGGAGCTAGTGTTAGCCCTGCTATGCAGCGCTAACTTTCTAAGGTCAGAAGGAAGCATGTTTTGTTTGGTTATGTCCAAAAAAGGGGCTTACATTGGTCACTTTCCACTCTTCCCTCACCCCTCTCACCTTTAATCTTCCTCATTTTTTAAATAAACCTTCTAAACCCGACAAAATTCCCTTGGCCTTAGCCCCAAGCGCAAAACCCAAAACACCCATAAAAGCCTACCATATTTCTTTTCGCATTCATAACTCATCACGCCGCATCCCCACCGTTGATCACCCCCACCGATCCAACGGCTCTCGTCACACCCGTTAAAGGCGACCTGCTCTACCACTCCCCCCCATTAGATCATCTCCACCGAGATCTAACGATCTTCACATTCATTGCGATGGTGACTTGATCGAGCGATAGTGCATGATGAGAGTGGTTTTTCTCTCTCATCCGTCACTACATGCTGATCATTGAGTGGAATCGTTCGTCCCCAGGCATTTACCACTTAGCGCCCGAAAGCGGTGCGATGAAAACCATTATTGCCCGACCAAACTATCCTCGCCCGTTAAAAGCCCATGCAACTTCGGCGCCCGATGACCATCCGATTTGTCGGCTCAAGACCTAACGGCCCTAACACACCCCACTCTCATCTTGGTCGATAGCCTCTGCCGATCTATTTCCATTGTTCATTTCCCCGATCTGACGGTCATTCTTCTCGCTCACCAAAATCGTCCACCTACCCATGCATTTCATGTCCTCTGACCATTCTGTTGCCTGAAGAAGGAGATAACCAGCTCTACTAGCATCAGTTACAGTAATACCCCCAACAACCATATCTAACGTAAAGCATGGACAAAGGAGAAAAGGACATAACACAACTCCATAACCGAATTTATCAGTCATGGACTCCATCGGTACGAGCACTCCAACCACCTAAAGGATAGCACAACACCTGAATAGATCAGATTCACCCACTGAAACAAGAAACCTCATTCAAAGACTCCATTAGGAGGTTAAATGAAGTTGGTGGTCAATTAGGACCCCTCCATACCTAAACGGCTAGAGGTCATTGTAATGTAAACTTACAAATACCCAAAAGAAAGATGTAATCAAGGTTGGCATTTTATGTAAGGTTCAACTTCTGGAAACTGTAGAAATTTTGTCACTTGCAGTGTCTCATCTTCATTTTCAGCAAATACAAGCTTCTTTTGTTGTTAACTACTCACTATCCATTTCCTCTGTTCTAAGCTTGTGCTTGATATGTTGTGTTCTAGATCTCTAGATGTTTAGCACTAGATAATTGTCATCTTATCTCTGTGTTAGAATCTTGAATGCATCACTCAATAGGTTGCTCAGGTTTCTTTCTATCTAATGCAGGAGCGTTGTCATCCTGTCTTTGCATTAATAAATTAGATTTACAGGTTTCTTTACTAGTTGCAGCCGACCATCACATGGTCTTGTGCATCTGCCGGTGTGGTTAGTATTCTCCATATTCACCTAATATCTAAACTGTGAGCATTGGTGGGCTAAAGCCTTGTAGTTTGAGGGTGTTCATGCATGTCTGGAGTGAAACAGAGTAGAATTGGTTATCTGGCTTGAACCAAACTATCATTCCTTCCATTAAACCTATAACAATAGTTTAATTTATATGTTACCAGGCATCTTTGAGCTACAACCTAGGAGAGTTTCTTGGAATCCTAACATCACCTCCATGTTTTTACGAACCCTGGGTTGATAAAGTAAAGCTGGTAGCCCAGGAGTTGTAGCATCCTTGCTACAATACTGGAGCTCATCACTTTTTGGCATCGTTTCCAGGGTGTGTCTGAGTAAAATGTGATTACTGATTTCTTTTCTTCTATTTCTTGTCTTCAATATTCTTCCATTGGTTTATTTCTGCAAAATCTAGTTGTTTCCTTTCTTCCATTTTACAATTTCTGCTTTCCTTTCCATTTTGCAAGCAAGATTTCAATTAAGCAAGTAGCTTTTTCATTCTGTCAGTAATTTTCATTCAATCAACAATTTTAATTCTGCAAGTACTTTCCAAGTTTGAAAAAATACAAAACCAAACCAAAAATATTTCCTTTCATGCCTCATAGGAATAGGGACAACTTAGGGAAATTTTTGCCAAATACCCCCACTGCATCAAACAACCAACCTTCCCTCTTCTTCAGTGGCTGTGAACTGGAGGAACCCTTAGGTGAGAAACTGACATATTTGAAGAACCTACAGGGGAAGACAAAGAAGAAGAACCCGTTCCTACTAAACCAATGGCTGAAAACAAAAATGGCAGAGGGAATAGATACGGAGTTGAGGGTGCCTTCCCAATTAGAGAAACCAACGACACTAAGATGAAAAATATAAGCCTCACTACCCTACCTCATTTCCATGGCCTAACCAAAGAGAACCCTAACACTTTCTTATTTGAGTTTGTTTTTATATGTCGAACCTATGATTATACAGATGATGAGAAAATGTTAAAACTATTTACATCTACCCTCAGGGATGTAGCATTGAGCAGTTCATGGGTTTACCTGGAGATACCATCACAACTTGGGCTTAGATGCAACAGGCTTTTAACAACAAATATTAGGACTACTGTCAGTCAAAAGATACTAAAGAAGAAATTTTCAAGATGACCATAGGCAATGATGAATCCGTAGAGGATTATGAAGAAAGATTCCAGCTTAGTTACAAAAGGGCCAGGTGCACACTTGACCCTAAGTCACTAAAGCTGGTCTTGCTTAGGGGAGTAAGGAAAGATCTTTCGGATATCCTACATTTTTTAGCAGGAGGAGATATCTACCAATTACCCTATGAGGATATCAAGATTGTAGAAGCCATTCTAGGGAAGCTAGGAAAAAGGGTAGGGGTAGTCAACCTATGGTCAGTACATCATCTTCCAACTCATCTGTGAAATTAGAAATATGCTAGAAGATTTCAAAAGTGAGATGCTGCAAACCCTTGCCTTGAAATTGGACACCATTAATATCAAAAGGAAGCAAGAGGAAGCAAAGAGAGCCTTGACCATTTCTTTTCCTAGATGCACTAGTAGGCATCCTAGGAATGAATGTCCATTGAACTCTATTGAAATTTGTTCAGTCTGTGAAGAAAACCACTCCATAGAAAAGTTCCCTTATTTTCCTGGGCTCAAAGTTGTATATCAAGGAGCTAAAGGGGTCACTAAGTAGCTCTGCTACATTAACTAAAGAAGACCTCATGGGCCTAGACCATACTATCATGGCATTCAAGGGTCGGCCCATGCATATTAAAACCCCAATCAATCCACAACCATACCTTCTTAGGGACTCCTTGCTCATCCTTCCTAATCTACACCCCCTCCTTTGTCCTTTGCAACTAAGTATCACTCCCATCCAGCTAGCCAGTCATTTCAACGTTATGCTCTGCCACAACCTCATTGGAATGCACTGCCTCGAGGGTGGAGCCCCCAATACAACAATGCTCTAGATCTATTGCCTCCACCACCTACCCAACCACAGCTCCTACACTCTGCTCTATCCAAGGAACCCCAGATGCCTTCCCATCCAAATTCAAACCCAAACAATAGGCAGGCTCAACAAGTATACAGTGGAGAGACAACATATCCAGCTTATGCTATGGAAATCTAGGAGATTAACCTGAGATCTAGGAGAGATCTCCCAGATAACCAACCTCCACCTCCACCTATGGAGGTTGAGGAAGAGAGAGAGGAGAGAAATATTAAAATAAATCCACCCTTTCCTAAGAGATTAGCCCAACCACTTGAGCCTACCCCAGAAGAGACTGAACTTATAGGAGAATTGAAAAAACTGTGTGTAAAGATTCCACTTCTTTGGGAAATAAAAGATGTTCTTGTTTACAATAAGTCTATTAAGGAGAAGTGCTTCAAGAATCTAGGGAGATGAAGAAGGGATGCCCCTATAATTAATGTCGCTGGGCAGCTATCTGACTTAATTCTGGGGTAGGTAATCTATCCAAAATATTTGGACCCTGGAAGCCCTATAGTATATGTGCACATCAATGACACCATTGTCCTACACACTTTGATTGATCTTAGGGCTACCATTAATGTGATGACTAAGGACACCATGCTCAATCTCAAACTCCAAGGTTCATTGAGGAAGACCATAATAGTTTTGCAACTTGCAGACCATTCCGCAGTAGCCCCTGAGGGGATTGTGGAGGATGTGATGGTCTCCATTGACTCTTGGGAGTACGTTACAGATTTCCTAGTTCTCCAACTTAAGGCTAAGATTAATGTTACCATTTCATCCTTGGGAGACCATGGTTGGCCACTGCCGATGCTTACATTAGCTGCAGAGCTGGGAATATGACCATTACGAATGGGCATATGTCCAAGTAGTTAGTCCTATACCCTCTTGCTCAACCTGTTGGAATTATGATACAAGTGTTTTCCTTGATGGCAACTCACTCATAGGTTGATACAGGTAATGGAAACTTAATCAGAGGACAGATCCTAGTACAACAGGTCAAGAGAGAGAGATATACGCAGGTTTATTGTGACAAAGCCGCGTATACACACGGGTTAGACGTTACAAAGGTGTGTATGCATATACATGCACTTTCACGCAAGGAAAAGTCTGTATATGTTGGAGAACTTACTAAATTTGGTCTGTGGTAGTTATTCCTTGGTATTTGAACCTATGGTTTTGGACCATGGTATCTCGTCAGAAGTGTTGATCCTAAGTATTGGGTCCATGGTATTGTTTCTACATGATTTTGGACCATGGTATTGAGAGAATCCTAACCTATATAAGGAGAAGACCATTAGGAAAAGGGGATGCAAGGAATGGATATCTGACGAAGTGGGAAGATCTAGTATTGCTGGTTATGGGTTTGTGATGCTTGGCATGAGTTGGATATGACAGTGAAGGTATAAGTAATTATCTTTAGATTTGTACACGGTTTGTCTCTGGTGAAAGCGCGTATACACGTGGTTTTGATATAGTCAAGTAGCATATGCATTATGAGATTTGGTGTTTCAGGTTGCTGTTGATTCTAGTGGTTGTTGCAGAGTTCTGGGCTTTGGTTCGTGTTCTGTGTTTTGATGACAGGGTTTCAATGATTCAGTATTGGGTGATTTAGACATTTATGATGCAAGTATAAGTTGATGATTGTATTGCAGCAGTGATTGCTTTGTACTTATGGATCCAGTCTGAAAATGTATGAAACGTGGTCCCTGGAAGAAAAGAAGGTTGTAGCCTTCTGTAGGTCAGCACCTACATACTAGTATCTTGGCTAGTGCAAGAGCTAAGGGGGTTGCAGCTCCCTTCCAGAAGAAGCTGGAAAACAAGAGAGGGTTGTAGCCCTTTGCAGGTTACAGCCTGCGTACTGGTAAAGGACTGTACCAGTACATTGTAAAAGAAGTTTCTTATTAAAGGAAGAAAGATACGAATTGCTGCAGGTGGTTTTCACCCACATTGGGTTTCCACCTTATATCATGGTGTTCATGTGTGCTTCTTATTTGTGATGATCTGTTCTGTTTTACTGCACCTATTTACTGTTAATATGGTTAATAATGTTCGGATGGAATTACTGAAGATAAGCTAAATGAATCATAAGATTACTGTATGTACGCTAGTTGCATTTAACATAGTCGTGTATATACACGGATATACTGAACTGAAGCTGCGTATATAAATCTGAGTATGAAAAATTAAAAGTATCTGATTTGATAATGCTGATTCATCCCCCCCATCTCAGTATTATTTCCAACACAACCTTCTCTAGAGCATGACTTACCTTTATGGTTGGAGGAGGACGAAGAAGATGAACTTTATTCCACCAAACTTTATACTTTAGAAGCAACCATGGGAGGAGGACAACATGATGAGGATGACTTGATTGAACACCTACTCCAAAGTCCAACTTCCAGTGCATTGCCCTTAGAAGAAGTAAAGGAAACCCAGAACAATAATTCAATTGACTTATGCTTGGCCTATTCCAACCCACTCCATGTCAAAACCATACAATTCGGCCCAGAGAGAACCATGAAAATCAATCCATCTCTTTCTGATCTCCAAGAAGAGAAGTTATGCAATATGCTAAAGGGAAATCTAGAAGCCTTCGCTTGGAGTTACAAAGAAATGAAGGTCATACACCCCTCAGTGTGTACTCACCACATATACATCAAAGAAGGCTACAAGCCAGTCTGACAACCCCAAAGGAGGATGAATCTAGCTCTTAAAGATATAGTCAAAGAAGAACTACAAAAACTAATAGATGCAGGATTCATTTACCCTATCTCCGACAATGAGTGGGTCTCTCTTTTGGTGTTAGTTCCAAAGAATAATGATAAGTGGAGAACTTGTGTCGATTACAGGGAGTTGAACAAAGCCACAAAGAAGGACCATTTCCCTCTACCCTTCATTGACGAAGTGCCAGATGGTCTAGCAGGGAAAAGGTTTTTCTCCTTCCTAGATGGACTCAATGGGTAGAATCAAGTCCAGATCTGCCCAAAAGACTAGGATAAAACCACATTCACTTGTCCTTGGGGTAATTTTTCCTATAAGGTCCTTCCTTTTTGGCATATGCAACGCTCTTGCCACTTTCCAGAGAGAAATCTTGAGTATTTTTGCCGAATTAGTCCATGATGCGGTGAAAATTTATCTAGATGATTTTACATCTTATGGCTGTGATTTTCAAGAAGCTCTGTCTAACCTAGGAAAAATACTACACAAATGCATTGAAATGATCATGTCTCTCTGTCCCAAAAAATGTGAATTCTTGATGATTGTAGGGACCATGCTAGGTCATAAAATATCTCAGTAAGGATTGTAGGTGGACCCAAAAAAAATAGCTATCATCCAAAGGGTCCCACCTCCTCAAAACCAGAGAGATGCTAGAAGTTTCCTAGGGTTAGGTGGATACTATCGAAGGTTCATAAAGGACTTTAGCAAGTTGGCCTCTCCTTTATCTGGTCTGTTGGCCAAGGACTCTGAGTTTATATGGTCAAAAAGTTGTCAAGAGGCCTTAGACATCCTAAAGGACACATTAACCACTGTGCTGATTCTCTGAGGCCAAAATTGGACCCTCCCATTTCATATCCATGATGATGCCTTACACAAAGCCATAGGAACAACCCTAGGTTAGATAGATGAAAATTGACTTATGCTGTCTATTTTATCAGTAAGAATTTGTTCAAAGCTGAACTAAATTACATAGTGACCGAAAAGGAAAGCCTGGCTGTTGTGCATTCATTGAACAAATTTAGGAATTATATTATAGGCTATCAAACGTTTGTGCATACTGACCATGCTTCAATCAAATATTTAATGAAAAAACCAAATGTGAATGCTCGAATTATAATATGGCTACTTTTATTATAGCAATTTGATCTAACCATTGTTGATAAGCCTGGTAAGGAAAATGTTGTTGCAGACTTTTTGTCTAGAGCAAATTTGATTGCAGGTGAAGAAGGAATGGTTGATGACCAATTACTGAATGAGCACTTATTTTCTATTTCAGTTCTCTCTCCATTGTTTGCTGATATATCAAACTATATGGTATCAACACAGTTCCCATCAAACTTATCCTCCAAAGAAAAGAGCAAGATTGTAAGGAAAAGCACCCCCTTCACTTGGATTCGAGGCAATCTCTTCAAACTTGGCCCAAATCAAATCTTGAGAAGGCGTGTCAGGGAGGAGGAAGTCTTTGACATCCTTCTGACCTATCATGATGGGACTTGTGGAGGTCACTTTGTAGAAAAGAGTATAACATTCAAAGTGTTATAAACAGGCTATTATTGGCCCACTCTTCATCAAGATGTGAAAAAATATACCAGTCAGTGTGATCGGTGCCAAAGGATGGGAAGGCCTACTCCAAGAGATGAAATGCCTATGCAGCCTCAAGTGACTTTCAAGCCATTTGACAAGTGGGGAATGGACTTCATTGGGCCTATTGACCCTCCTTCCAAGAAAAAGCAATACATTATTATGTGCACTGGTTATTTGACTAAGTGGGCTGAAACCAAGGAAATTAAGGTAGCGAAAGAGGAGAAGGTGGCTGAGTTCCTAAGGGAGAATGTATTATACAAATTTGGGTACCCTAGAGAGATGGTCACAGACCAAGGCAACCAGTTTACCTCCAACATGATTGAATAATTTCTCAACCATCACAAGATCAAGCATAAAACCTCCACTCCCTATCATCCACAAGCTAATGAGCAAGTGGAGGTGACCAATAGAGCACTGGAGGGAATCTTGACCAAAGTGGTAAGAAACAGTAGGAAGGATTGGGCAGATAGGCTAGTTGAGGCCACCTGGGCCTATAATACCACATGGAAGACCACCACTAGATTCACACCCTATGAGCTGGTCTATGGGAAAAGGGCCTTTTTGTCCATTGCATTTGAGTATAACACATTAAGGATGGAAACCCAACTAGATCTAGATCTAAGCAGTGCGCATAAAGAGAGATTGTTCCAGTTGAATGGTTTGGATGAATTCAAAATGCAGGCCCTCCTACATACATAGGTAGTTAAACTTCAAAGGAATATCTACCATGATAAAAACATCAAGGAGAAGCAATTTCAGGAAGGTGATTGGGCGTTGCTATATGATTCTAGGTATAAAGACTTCAAGGGAAAGTTAAGGAAAAGATGGCTAGGACCTTATGTTGTGGAAATATACCATGATAATGGTTCAATGCAAATTAGAACCATAGATGAAGAGGCCATTCCTCTCCTTGTTAATGGACACCAATTGAAAATTTACAAGAGACCTTTATCAAAACAAGAGTTCATTGATGATATCAATAAAAAAATGATGATATTGGAGCAAGTTCTTGATCCTCCCTCATCAAATCACTGAGAGAAAAAAAGAAAAATAAGGACTCAGGTGAAAACCTCCATGAGGTGCCTGAGTCCCATAATTGGGTTAAAAACCTCTTGAGGTGGCCCAGTGGTGTCAAAAAAAAAAAAAAAGAGAAAAGAGAATAAGAAAGATCCCTCGTGTTAGCACGCAGAAATTTCTCTAGAAGTTGTCAAAAGAAAGAAAATTACCAAGGTAACCACTAACCAACTTTGGAGCATAGGCTCTAGCCAACCTAAACTCAGAGAGGGCTCTCTCTATATGATTTAACTTTGTTTGTTTAAATTTTAGGCTAGTTATGATTGTTCTTGGGGTTTTTGATTTGTATTTGAGATTGGGTGGTGGGATTCCTTAAACAAATGTTTTTTTGTTTTTCGTGTGTGCGTGCTTTATCATTTAGAGGATTTTTGTGAATAATGGTTCATTTAAGGAACAACTATACATTTATCCAAGAACACAAAAACTAGAGGATATTGAAATTAGCAAATCAAAGAAAAATCATTATCTTTAGAGTAATGGCTTTGAATCGATAAGAAAAAAAAGGGAAATGCACAACTATTTATATCACTTTGTTGTCTTTATTTTCACTCAAGCCAATTTGATTGATTATTTTTATCATGTTGGTTCTTCCTTAAATCTTCATAATTCTCTTTGATCATTACTATTGAATAAGAACAAGGGCATATTTTCTTCTATTGAGATGTTCAAACTTCTTCCACCATCCCTACTCTTAAGGAGTGTTGAAACATCCTCTGTATATAAATAGGAAAGTGCTATATATAAAAAATGAAGAAGAGAAAAATATATATCTATATGATTACTAACATGATTTGTTAGATGAAGGATAGGGGGTCTAATCAAGAGCCAACCTACCATGATCATAAGGAAGCAAGTGAAGTGGCATTCCCACTATGGCCACTACAACAGGGATATGATCGAAGAGGCATATCAAAAAAAAAAAGAGTCCTTGGAACAGGAGGTCTGTTATAGACATTTTTGTGCCTCGCGTCAAGGAGCAGGGAATGTCAATAATTACAGGGATCCTCAGTCCCTAAACATGTTGTTCTTACCCCTAAAAGAACAAGGTCATCAATCAATAGCACTTCCAATCAGTTCTCCACCTGAAAACACTTCAGAACAGGCTTATTTTGGATCATGTCAGCTGCTTAACTGAGCTTCTGCGCTGTATTGCAACTGTCCCACTCTGTACCTGCGCTGGAAGTCAAAAACAATGAAGGCTACCTGCGCTGGGCGAGATTGGCCAAGTGGCACAGTCATCCTGCAAGGTGTCAATTGCCCAGGAAGCTTCCAAACTGACACTTGGGTCATGAGATTCGCCCTGTGATGAGTAAGAGGTACTTGATCACCATGTGTAAGCAAGGATCTCCAAGTGGACACAGGAACTGAAGATTAACTGAAGATGGAGAGGACACTAGTCAGCTATATGCCAGCCTCCAGCTGACTCATCCTTTCCTCTTCCCTCCTATATATAGAGCTCTTCTATGAGGTCTGAAGAGGCTGGAATTTTGTATAAGCAAGGAAGTGCTGTTGGTATACCGCCAGGATTATTGGGTGATTGTTTTACTAGAGGTGAAGAAGAGAGTTCATGCTGCCGAGGAGGTGCTGCTGGATTGGAGCCAACATCATTGGTTGTAACTTCCTCTGGAACCCTGTTACTTTCTATCAATAAAGTTTGCATGTTCTCCTATATACTTGTTTTACATAGATGCTTTGTGTTTACATGTATATTTGATGCAACCTAATCCATGCTTCAGTTATGATTGCTTGTATCTTGTAGTTTGCTCTCTTTTGTTGTGCAGGTTCTGTGTGTAGCTGGATCGGCTTGGAGAGCAAAAGAGCTGGGAGCAGGATACAAAGAGAGAAGGACAAGGATCGACTAAGCGCAAGACACCAGGTTGGTTGACCCTCTTTCTATTCTCTCTGTGCTTTCATAAAGAGGAACATGAAAACTTTATCATTCAGTTGTTGCTAAAGACTGTCACCTTTAGAAAGGGTTAGTGTCATCCGCATCGGATACTTTTCCCCACAACAAGGTCCCATCACGAGCCAGCCTGCCCACCTTTCACTCCTTCCTGGTGAATGGCATTGTGATTCATCTGGTTACCAAGCCAGCACAATGGCCTCCATTCTAACATCATACAACACTTTCCTAGGCATACACAAAGGATTATGGTTCCAAGGGTGAAACAAGCAACTCTATCAAGGTTATGCAGACCTGTGGGAAATAGAGCTCTGTTGATGGTATTGAATTCATACTTTTCATACACAAATAGTCATTATAAACCCTTCTTCTTATATCTTTATATTGATTTCAAATGAGATTATGTTATATAACCCTTTTGAACCTTTTATACATGAAAAATCATTTATAAATAAATCATAATGGTTAAAGTGGATAATGACCGCATAAGGACTTTTACTTACGACAACTGTCCTATCCTCTATTTTTCGCATCATTTCACGGCATTTCCATATCTATTTGCGATTTCCATCATAAGCCTCGATTTCAGTAATCTGCTGATTTTTGTAATCATGTCATGGATATATACATCGTTCCTTTATTTTACTGTGCGACTGCAGTCCAGCATGTTTCTCCTTTATTTGTTGGCCGAGGATGGCCTATCACATTTCGGGGGGGCATGGGTGACCTCCATAATACGCCGGCATACGTGTCAACTCCTTATTTGGAGGTACTATGACTCCATCAAAACTTGGGAATAACAAGTTTAACGGTATTTATTTTTCCCAATATGTACAACTTGTTGTTCCATCGTCGTTTCTGTGTTTTTACTCTGTAAAAATTTAACAATGTGCTAAAGCTTGAACAACTTGTTGTTCCATCACCATTTCTGTGTTTTTGCTCTGTAAAAATTAACAGTGTGCTAAGCTTGAACAAATATGGGAGGCAGATCGATACGCAACGAACTGCAGGTGTTAATGATCTCCGATGCTGCACGTGAAATTTTAATAAGAGCAGGATGCATTGCCTACCTTAACTGAATAAAATAGTCTAATGAGATGGTGGCCATTGAATTTCTGAAAAATTTGTAGGAAGATCGTTCCATGGTGAGGGGGAGGCAAATAAAAGTAACAGACGTGATAATTGCTGAAGTATTGGGACTGCTAGCTATTGGACCAATATGGACCCAGAAGAAAGTGAGACTTCAAGATGCTATAACCATCTTCCGGGACGAAGGACACAAACTTACTGTCAAAGGAAAAGGAGATCTGCTTGCAACCCTAGGAGAGCCATGGGTAGAATTAGCCAGGATTGTGCAAAGCTACATCACCTACGATGGCAAAAAAGACATGGTAAGACGATGCCATCTCAAACTGTTAGCTGTGTTAAAACAAAAATGTGCTGTAAATTTTCCCGCATACTTAAATTCTTTATTGCATGATGCTACTTGAAGTATGAGAAAATATCGTCATGTAGAAACGGTAGTAAGTCATCACGACTTAATTCGGCTAATAGTCAGTTACAATCTCACTCAACAACAAAGTAGTTGGGAAGAATTGATATTCTCAATAGATGGGGGAATGGCCTTACCAGCACCAAAACGAAAGAGAATTGATAGCACACCAATGAGACTACAGAAATGAAGATAGTCTGCCAGATTGGGGAGAAGTATAGGACTGTTGGGAAATCCCTAAGAAAGCAGCAGCCAGCTAGTAGAGATATATGACTCAGAGGATGAGCAACCCCCACAACTTGAAGGAAGGGAAAATGAAGAAGAAGAATTAGAAGAAAATGAAGAAGAGGAACCAGAAGAGGAAATTGAGCACTCCGACGAGGAAGAAGGGGAGGAAGCAGAGCAACCCAGTGAAAGTCCATTACAAAACCCTCTACAAGAAGATGAATTGGCCCAAATTTTGGCCAACATGGGGGAGTATATCCAGCCCCACAGCCCACTTAACCTCAATATTGAGGAAGGACCATGACAGGAGCACTCTGCTCACAATAAGAGTGCATCTGAAGAAATGAATGATGAGGAAGAAGAGGAAAGAAAATCATAAGAACACTCTTCTCACAGTCGGAGTGCATCCAAAGAAATGCATGATTAAGAAGAAGTAGAAGAATAAGTCGCTCAGGAAATAGCAGATCAACGCAAGGTATCCACCCCTGAGAAACCTGATCAATAGGATGAGAACATTGAAGACGTGTTCCAAGTAGAAAATATGGAAATAGGCCAAGGCAAGGGGTACAATCCCTGAAGAACAAAGCCCAGGCCTAAGAAAAGAAACATATGTTCCTTCGAAGAAAACGGATGAAATCAAAAGGCTACAAAAAGAATAGTAGAGGCTACTAAATGTAGTTACATAGCTCAGACAACAAATAAGGGTCCTAAAAATGGGGAGGATCTAAAAAAGAACCCCTGGAACAAAGAATGCAACCACCCAGACGAAACCCCATAAAATGAAGACCAAAAGGACTCAAACCGAACCCATTATCATCCAAGACCACAAGGAACAACATGCGGCTGTTACAAACGCAGAGGCCCAAACCGAAAGCAAACTAGTCTATAATAAGGACATCCAGACAGAGGCATTGTCCTCTAGCATCACAACCGGCTAGACAGTTCATGAGAAGGAAACACAGACTATAGGAACTAGATGTTGCAATAAGGAGATCTAGGTAGATCTCCAGCCCAAAAATGTTATGATGGACAATGATATGAGGATAGTGAAACTTCAAAAAGATCTGGCACAAGCCCGACAAATGATAGAAAAGATCACAGAGGAAATTGTTCCTCAGCAGAAATGTCAGAAGTTATAGCAACAAGTAAAGAACATCAATGCATCAGAGAGCTAGGCCTTCGATAGATGGCATAGGGTAGAGGAAAAAATTAAAAAGGTAACTAATAGACTAGACACAATTATGAGTCAAATGGACACCTTATGTTCTCTATATACCGATGTTCTAGCCTGTAGGGCACCTGCCAAAAATTATGCTTTGTTTTTGATGGAAAGGTACTTACAATTAAAAATTAAATCTATCAAGGCAGGAGTTACAATAGAGCTAAAAACTATTGATGATTTCATAAACTGCTGTAAACATTATGGGGTGAAAGTCCAGCAATTTCTATGTGAGTTTTATTTGCATAATATTGTGTTGGATGATGAAATGGAAGAAAACCCTAGCCCTTTTGTGGTTGATATCTAACTCCAGGCATTCATCTATTTTGCTGTTAACCAGATAAAGTGGCTTAAAGTCCATAATACCTTTCAGAGACATGAGAACGGGTTAGATCTATGGGTAATGGGCGAACCAAGAAACCCATTATGTGGAATAAGCATAGAAGCTTAATAAGAAAGTAGGGTGTGACCCAGACATTGGGACTCATTCACGCAACAGTTGTGTAGCAAGGGGTAGAATACTTCCTAGCCATCAAAGACCTTGCCATAGCAGCAGCTAAACTCCGATACAAAACTTCCAATCTGAATGTTCAGGACTGAGGGCCATTGAATTACGAAAATTTTAAGCTAGTTGTTGATCACCTAGTTACCTATAGTGACCTCATATTGAGAGAGGGCCCGCATTGGTTAGGCTGTAGGTTTCGAAGTCCAATCATATGGTATCCTGCACTAGGTTATAGAGCCCTGCATTAATTTACTGAAGGCCATACAGGGCATATTTTTTAAGCTTTAGCTAGAAATCATGGTTTTAGACCAATGCATGAAAATCCTTCTCTAGCCTATTCCCTAACTGCCTTGCATGTAAACTAAAATGTTTTCATGAGGCCATGAAAAAGGGTAAGCAGGGGGGTGTGTTAAGCATTGGAAAAGGCATGTATTTACCACTTATTTCTTTATCTTCTCCTTTGAATCATAACTTCTTTACACTCTAAGATGGCAATATGATTAAAGAATTGTGGTGGAATTAAGGAGATTTGTGATTTATGAAAAATGACTAATTATTGTCTTTTTCTATACAGAAAGTGAAGAAAATGGAAAATTGCTATTCAGGAGGAGAAGACAAAGAAGAAGAAACTGTTGTACCTTTGACAAGAAGTTGTGTCCAGACAAGGAAATCAAGATCGGAGCGCATGGTCGAGGAAAAGGAAGAGAAAATGCGGCATCAGGGCAAGAGGACAAAATGATAAGTTGGAGATCAAAGATATGGCGAATCCCTCAAGATCCTTTGATCCTGATGGATCATTGCTTCAATACTTATCTGTATTTTTGATACTTCCGCCTGGCCATAATAAAAAGGGACAATGCTGGTAGCCCAGGGGGCGGATTCTATTGTCAATTTGTAGAACTTATTGTTGTAAACTTAACTTTGATCATCGAATCTCTTTGAAGAGCGATTGTTGTAACTCTACCATTTATGATTAATATATAACTTCGTTTCTATTCTGTCTTCTGATCCTAGAGTAATTGTAGCAATGCTCCTCTGGTGGCTAAGGGCCTAGCCCTAGTGGATCACTTGCTTCTTGTATCATTATTTTCCGATTACAGTCATGTGTGGTTTGATTTCCTTTGCATTCTCTTAATTTTCTTTATTCAGTAATCTTTTGTTCCTGAACATTTCATTGAATTGATCTGTTATATCGAAATCACAATCGAATAGCAAAATTATTATTCACAACCGAAAATGTTATGTTGTTCCTTCTGAAACCATATTGCATTGTCTAATTCAGATTCTGTTGTTTATTTATAGATTGATATTGTTGTTCATTTACAGATTGATATTGTTGTTCATTTATAGTTGTGATTTCCGTTCATTTAGCTACAGTCCACGTATAATTGCGATTTTTGTTCATTTCACTACTGTTCAATAATAATTACAATTGTCGTTCCTTTATACATGTGGTTAATGTCCTATATGCTAGAATAAGATTACTGATTCTATAGTTGCTGCGTGTTTTCACTTAATTAAGTTTGTTGTTTAATTTCTCTAGGTTTACTTAGATTTGTTGTTCCTTGCTTAGATTGCTATTCAATTTCTTTATTAGTTAAAGATTGTTGTTCAATTCCTTTCTTAGTTAAAGATAGTTGTTCGATTCATTTCGGTTAAGTTTGTTGCTTATTTCATTTCTGTATATTAAGCTTTGTCATTCAATCTTTCCAGTAGATTTAGATGTTGTTCCTTTTTTGCTAATCGAATTGTTATTTCCAGTATTTGCTATGGTGTGAATAGGAAGATCTACAATTGTAACAAACATTGACTACTACTGTCTAAGTTCTCAGATTGGAGATCTTGTCTGTGATTGATTTTCATTTACATCAGTTTACAAAGGAAAGAGTTATCATCACTGCATCCTTGACTGATGATTGTTGTAGTTTCTTGAGTAAATGATTTAGTTACCAAGCATTTAAGTTTCTTTCCATTACAATTAGATTTTGTTTCCAGCATTCATTTACTTTTACTTTTGTAAGCACTATACTGCAAGCATTACTCTTGAAAAAGTGACTGCCTTAGACTGAGTACACTCTTAAGATAAAAAATCGTACTTGGATTGATAATTAATGTAGGGTAAATAGGGGTTAAAGGACACCTTTTTATCGCTCAACAAAGAGCAAGCAATTTCAAATTTTGAGGACATGTTTAGGTTGCTAGGAGATGATAGCATACATGCTTGCTTGAGGAGATGGAACACAATGCCATACAACTTAAAGATCAAAGAGTATCACTCTCCTCAAAGGTTGAGAGAGGCACTAAACAAGACGCCCATGTATACGAAATCTATGCAAAGTTTGAAAGTCAATTGGATTGGTCTAAAACTTAGTCCACCACTACTCTTAGGGATGCTAGAAGGGAGAAAGGAAGAAGAAGAAAAGAGGCAGTGGGAGGAGGTAGAAAAGAAAGCAGGCTTTTATGAACAAGATGAGGAGACCACAACAAAGGCATGGGATTTCAGAGCCACTAGAGCCATGAAGGATATGGATATTGATTAAG
This sequence comes from Pinus tabuliformis, assembly GCA_031772625.1. Lineage (NCBI taxonomy): Eukaryota > Viridiplantae > Streptophyta > Pinopsida > Pinales > Pinaceae > Pinus > Pinus tabuliformis. The sequence continues at coordinate 52,874,592 of CM062806.1, read as the reverse complement.
TTGCTTAGAGGATGAGCAACACTTTTAGCAGGGGGTGATGATGAGCCTCATCATTAGGTAATTATATGGGCCTTAATTCGCCTCCTAGATTAGTCAAACCGACTTTTCTCATAAATTATTACATGATTTTGATTATATTTTGTTTATGAGGCGAGTTAGAGTTGGATATTATGCTTAGTGGACTAATATGCATTGAATGCAGGATTAAAGGAGAAAATCATGGAATTTTGGCAAAGACTAAGGTCAAAACTCGAATGGGACAAGGGAGAGGGATTGTAGGAGCCAAATCCTACTCATTTACTACTCCTCCATTCAAATATTCCTCCATTCATCACATCAGTTTGGAGTGAAAACATCCAAATCATGAGGATTAGAAGGCAGTCGAGGAAGTGAGAGGCAAGGTACCAGTTTATCTTGAGTTTGGGAGCCGAGCCTCCCTAATTTTAAGGAAGTCATTGGGGAGTTCAATTGTATAAGTAGAGATGCCTAGGACCTTAGTAGGATTTAGATTTTTATTGTAAAACTCTAAGCTATTTTCGAGTTGCAATACTTGTGAAAGTTCTATTGATGTAATTTGTTGTTTTGGTAATAAGAATGAGTTTTAGTAATATATATATATATATATATATATATATATATATATATATATATATATATATATATATATATATATATATATATATATATAGTTCTGTTAGGATATTCCAACACATAGAAAATAGTTAAGTACAACTTGGTCTAGTATAGAGTTAGGTATAGAGTTAGGTAAAGTGTGTTTCTTTACCGTTGTACATTTTGTAACTTACAATCCGACGGTCACGATATGTAGTGATCCGACAGTTCATTCTCTCCTCGGTATTACCGACACTTGATCCGTGGCTTGACACCCGATTGGTCCATGAATTCTATTTAAAGCGCATGGAGGGTCATTTGTAGGGTAATCCATGCATGAGAGAAGCTTATGCAAATTTTCATTCTTTGATTAATAAATTGCCTGAAGTGGCCGCGTTGGCTCAGGCCGTGGATTGTTTCCCTCTTTGAGGGTTTTAACCACGTCAAAAATACTGGTGTATTGATCTGTGATCTGGTTGTGAGTGCTGTCCTTTTGGTGTTCTTTCTGAGGAACTTACCCTGTAAATTCCTACATGGTATCAGAGCTATTTGAGGGCCGCGTCCATTTGTGATCCAAATCTGAAGCCGGTAGAACTGCATCCGACTGCCGTTTCCTAGATCTGTTGTTTCTGAGTGCTTTCGGGCCGAGAGGACTGCTCTGTTGTGTTCGGAGCATCTGTTCCAGTGAGGAACCCCTTTCGTTTCATGCGAAAAGGTTTCCGGTAGCCCTAGCTGCGTCATTTTTAAGATCTGGAGGTATACAATGTTTATTTGCAGTTTACTGTTATTTTCTCTTTGTTTATTTCGGTTTCGGTTTCTTTAGCCTTTTTATTACCGGATCTATACCTTTCATTTCTGCGTATGCTCTTTTCCCTGCGACTCTGTGCGATCTGGGAAAATCAGAAACAGAAAGGAAGAATTTTTCTCATGCGTATGCTCTTTTCCCTATGCCTTAGGGTGATCTCGGAAAATCAGAAACATTGAGGAAAATATTTAGTTTCCGGCCAAAGCTAACTTTGATCCGCAAGGTTCATTTTTGAAAATATTTAGTTTTTCGACTAAAGCTAACTTTGAGCCATAAGGTTCGTTTTCTTTGCATGTCCGTGTTGGGTTTTGTGTTTTTTGTTTTGTAGGGAAAAAGGGCTTTCTCAAAGCAAGCACACAACCCAAAGCCCCCCCCCCCCGCTCTCTCTCTCTCTCTCTCTCTCTCAAATTTTTTGTATAGATCAATTGGTTCAAAGCTATTTTAAGAGAGTAGAGGTCTTGTGTTCAAGTCTCCATTTTGTGGGGGCGGACTTTTTCATTTCCGCACATTCCCGCACTTCGTCGGCAACTTCAACAACTTTTTTTCAAAAAGCCATAACTTCTTCATCTGGAAGCCTTTTTCAGAGCCGTTTTTTTTAAACCAGCCTAATTTTTCGAGATCTATCCATTGGAACACTTACTTTCAGCATCTTCAGCTTCAATTTCTATTGAAATGGAAAGTCAATACCAAGTTACCCTTGACAGCACCAACTACTTCCAATGGTTGTCCTACATTGAGGATTTACTTAGAAGTAAAGGTCTCTACAGAATAGCCACAGGCCAAGAGAAGAAACCGAAGGATGAAGATAAGGTTGCTAAATGGGAAAATAGACAAGATCAAGCACGTGGTTTGATAGGGATGTCTATCTCGCCTGATCTTAGATTCCATATTGCAGAACTTGATACTCCTAATGAAGCATTGGAACAAATCACTAAAGTTTTTGGGATTAAAAATAAAATTAGAGCCCATCAACTTGAAAATTAGTTGCTTACATTGGACCCTAATAATTTTTCTTGCATTGAAGATTTCTTGTCCAAGTTCAAGACCCTTAGATATCTCTTGGAAAGTGTTAAGGTTAAGAAAGAAGATAGTAACCTTATTTATTCCATCCTTACTAAGTTGAGACCAGCCTACTCTGTATTTGTTTCCACCTTCCATTCTACAAGAGAAGCCTTCATTTCTCAAGGAAAAGACTACAACCCCCCTTCCTTTGACTCTTTTTGTGATTCTTTAATAAGAGAACAAGAAAAACTCTTACACCTTGGTCTTCTTAATATTGGAAACTCTTCCAAGAAAGTGTTAGCCGCCCAGCAACAACCAAATTCAAAGAATCCTAAGAAGTCATATCCTAAAAAGAATGGTCCTAAACCAAACAAGGGTCCTAAGCAATTTCAGCCCCAAAATGAATAATCATTTCAATAAAATGATAAGACAAATAAAAACAAAGGGAAGAAGACTGATAGACATTGCAATTTTTGTAATCGAGATGACCACTTAGAATCAAAATTCTTTAAAAAGATGGAAGCAGCAATGAAGAAGCATAACATCCATTTGGGGCAATATTCAACTTCTACTTCATCTTCAGGAATGGCACTTTTTGCATGTGGTTGTCAAGCATCTCGGTCTGGCTATGCATTAAATGTAACTTCTTCTTCTCATTCTCATGAGTGGCTCATTGATTCTGGAGCTTCTTATCACATGGCCAAAAACAAAGCCATGTTTTCTTCTTTAAATGATTGTAACACCAAAAATATATATGTTGGTGATGATAGATCTCTAATGTTGTAGGGACTGCAACTGTTCATCTAGACAATGGTAAGCTTAATGATGTATTATGTGTTCCAACCTTATCCTGCAACCTTCTATCTGTATATCAAATAACTCATTCAGGTGAAGGTAAAATCATTGAATTTTCACCTCATGATGTTGTAATCAAGGACTTAAAATATCCTAAACAGATTTTGGCTACTGGCATTGCTGATGATTCTACAAGGTTGTATGAGTTTCACAACTTTGGGTCATCAAATCTTCCCTCAGTATTTGTTGATCATAACGATGAAGTGAGCAAACTTTGGCATGAGCGATTTGGTCACTTAAACTATCGCTCCCTTCAGCATCTATGTAAAGAAAATATGGTGACAGGTCTTCCTATGGTATCTTGCAGAGATGGTGTTTGTTCCGGATGTGTACTCGAAAAACATCATCGGGACAATTTTGAAAAACGTGCCTGTTGGTAAGGTAAATCCCCTCTGCGGACAGAGGCGATCCCACTAGCCTATCACAGAACTAGCCACAAACAAACCACGCTGCTACGCAAGTTCCTAGTTATGCATCAAAGGTGAATCAAGAAGACTAACCTGGAGTCCAACGCTATGATTGAAGCAGAGTTGATATCCTCGCTCCCTTGCTCCAACAGATCATAATGAATACCTGCACATGCAAAGGAAGAGACAGATACCAACATAAAAACTACCAAGGCACAGCTATATTTTAGTCAGAAAGGAAATAAATCAACATATCACAATGATAGATAATGAGATTGGAACTATAATAGCAGTCACTCATCAATTAATAAACAGGAAAAGTTACAACCATTGTTCTGACGTCGACCCTTCTCCTGGCTGGGCGAGTAACTATATGTGTCTTGGCATGCATCTCTTCTCCGGCAGCATAACCTCTCTAGCACTCAACATCTAACACTCCATGACCAATAATCATCACTACTATCACTCAATCACCAAATCACTAGCATAACACTAACACCAACACTCTCTCCTCTTCTAGATTGTCCAATGCATAATGACAAGCTTATATAGATGAAGAAGGGAGGAGGATGCGATGAACCGGGACACCTTTCGTGGAATTAGCAAAAGCCATAAAGATGGATAAAGCTCGACAAAAAACTGATTTTCTATCCTTAGAAAAGCTCCATGTAATGAAGGAAACAACAGTCGGACGTGCATTAAGGAAAAAAGCACGACTAAATTTGGTTGGCGCGACTGTTGCTCTAAGATAGAGTGCCAATGGTCGCGCCCTATTTTGAGGATCTCCATCATTGGCGCGGGTAGGATACTGTGGACTTGCGCTAATGGAAAAAGAGCACTTTTTAGGGATGATCTGCAGAAGGTGTCTTCAGGGAACATGGAGTACATACTCAGGGGAACATAATGCAAGTGTTTTTAGCCCTTGTCACTTCTTATAACTCCCGGAATGAGTCCTCTAAGGTACGATAAGAGGAGTAATAGGGATGGTGACAAATTACTGTGTAACAGTGCCTCTTGGCACGCCTCAGCCCCTTTACAACTTGTGCACAGTGATTTATGTGGTCCACTTCCAGTTGTGTCATTCTCTGGTTGCAAGTATTTCTTAACTTTCATTGATGATTTCTCTAGATGCACTTGGGTATACCTCTTAAAACTCAAGAGTGAAGTATTTAACACTTTTTTGGCCTTCAAGGCCTTTGTTGAAAAACAATGTGGACATCAAATTCTTAAGTTAAGATCTGATAATGGCGGAGAATATGTTAAAAACACATTCATCAACTATCGCACTGAGAATGGAATTCAAATGCAACATACTGTTCCATATACTCCACAACAAAATCGTGTAGCTGAAAGGAAGAATCACACCTTAAAGGAAATGGCTAATTGTACGCTACAATCTAAAGGACTTGGTCTTAGTTTTTGGGCAGAAGCAATTAACTGTGCAAATTACATAATAAATCGCACTCCTACTAAGGCTTTAAAGAATATCACTCCAGAAGAAGCATGGAGCTCAATCAAACCAGATGTAAGTCACTTTCGTGTTTTTGGAAGTGAAGCGTGGGCCCATATTCCAGATGAAAAGCATAAAGCTTTAGAACCTAAGAGTAAAAAATGTACTTTTGTTGGATATTCTGAAGATGTAAAAGGCTATAGACTTATATCATTTAAGTCCAAAAATGTTATCATTAGAAGAGATGCAAAATTTGATGAAAATATATCGGCCTACGAGCCTAGTCCGGCAGATGTGCCACCTCTCTCTATCTCTTCTACTTTTGAAAACATTTCTTCTTCAGATGATGAAAGTGAGGATGACAATCCTCCCCCACCTTCTCAGGATCCTCCTTCAGCTCCTCAGCTTCCAAGATGGGTCCGTACTACTCGGGATGCAGCAGGTGATCTTGCCGGTGATCCTACAGATCAGCGCCGTACACGTTCTCAGTTTGAAAGAGCCTCTTCTTTACTGGCTCAAGCTCCAGTGAATTCTGATCCTGACACTTTTGCAGAAGCTTCAGGACATCCAGATTGGGAAGCAGCTATGAATGAAGAATATCATTCATTGTTGGCAAATGATACATGGGATCTTGTTCCTCTACCAAAGGGACGAAAACTTGTTATATGCAAATGGGTTTACAGAACCAAGTATGGACCAGATGGGAAAGTTGATAAACATAAAGCTCGTCTTGTTGCTAAGGGTTTTTCACAGGTTGAAGGCATTTACTACATTGAAACCTTCTCCCCTATTGCCAAAATGAACTCTATCCACCTTGTGCTTTCCCTTGTTGCCTCGTTCAAATGGGAAGTCCATCAGATGGATGTTAAATCTGCCTTCTTGCATGGAGACTTGCATGAAGAAATCTATATGGAACAACCCATTGGCTTCATACAAACAGACTCCAGCCTTGTATGTCGACTTAAGAAATCTCTTTATGGTCTCAAGCAAGCTCCTCGGGCTTGGTATGCCAAAATGGATAGCTTTCTTTTAGAATATGGCTTTTCTAGGTGTCATTCTGACAATATTATATACACCAAGAAAGTGGGCACCTCTCTTCTCATCCTTGTTCTTTATGTTGATGATCTTATCCTTACTGGTAGTGATCCCAACCTTATAAACCATGTGAAGTCCAACCTTAAAAATAAATTTGAAATGACAGACTTAGGACACTTACACTATTTTCTCAGTCTTCAAGTCTTGCAATCCAAGGAGGGTATTTCCCTTTCCCAGTCCAGGTATGCTTGTGATATTCTACGTCATTTTCACATGGAAGACTATAAGCCAACCCCTTCTCCCTTTCAGTATGGAGTCAAACTTTCAGTCACTTGTACTTCTCCTGAAGTTGATGCTACACTATACCGTCAACTTGTAGGAAAACTCTTGTATTTAACCCATACTCATCCTGACCTTTCCTTTGTTGTTGGCCTTGTTGCTCAGTTTATGAAAAACCCCGTGAAAGTCATTGGAAAGCAGCTAAAAGAATACTTCGTTGTGTTCGAGGTACAGTTCAGTTTGGGATTCATTACAGTGCCGAAGCAGCTCCTCTATTGGTTGGTTTCACTAATTCTGATTGGGATGGTGACCCTGATGATCGGAAGTCTACTGCTGGTTATGTGTTCACTCTTGGTTCAGGACCTATTACATGGGCTTGCAAGAAACAAGGTGCCATTTCTCTTTCATCAATAGAAGAAGAGTATCGTGGTGTCATAGAAGCTAGTAAGGAAGCCTTGTGGCTTCGTCAGATCCTGTCAGAATTTGGCTTTCAGCAGCAGCATTCGACTACACTTTGGTGTGATAATCAAAGTGCCATTCAGCTATGCAAAGATCCAGTTCAACATCAGCGCAGCAAACACATTGAACTGCACATGCACTTCATCAGAAAGGTCATTCACAACCATGTTATTGAAGTGCAATATTGTTCAACAGATGATCAAGTTGCAGACATCTTCACAAAGGCTCTCACAGAGGCAAAGTTCACTAAACTTCGATTTATGGTTGGAGTTCAGGAAGTTGTCACTAAGGGGGGATAGGCTCTAGTGCCTCCTTCCTTCTCCTATTGTGTCATATTTGTAAATCCTTCAATCCTGTCCCAAGTTGTTCTTAAGGGGGGATGTTAGGATATTCCGACACATAGGAAATAGTTAAGTACAACTTGGTCTAGTATAGAGTTAGGTAAAGTGTGTTTCTTTACCGTTGTACATTTTGTAACTTACAATCCGACGGTCACGATATGTAGTGATCTGACGGTTCATTCTCTCCTCGGTATTACTGACACTTGATCCGTGGCTTGACACCCGATTGGTCCATGAATTCTATTTAAAGCGCATGGAGGGTCATTTGTAGGGTAATCCGTGCATGAGAGAAGCTTATGTAAATTTTCATTCTTTGATTAATAAATTGCCTGAAGTGGCCGTGTTGGCTTAGGCCGTGGATTTTTTCCCTCTTTGAGGGTTTTACCCACGTCAAAAATGCTGGTGTATTGATCTGTGATCTGGTTGTGAGCGGTGTCCTTTTGGTGTTCTTTCTGAGGAACTTACCCTATAAATTCCTACAATATATATATATATATATATATATATATATATATATTAATACAATTCTCAAAGATATCTAATGTTCAAATAATAAGTTCCCTACGTTTTCCATATTATGTTGCGTCAAACATATCAAATGATATTGTGTTCGAGAGGTCAACAGTGTTCAACATTAGTAGCGTATGCACTCAAAAAATAGGTCGTCGTTGCCTACACACAGAGGCCCATGAACACGTTCAAAACTCACTTTAAAACTAATTCAATGCATTATGTACCAATTTAATGCACACATAATTTCTCAAATTCTCTCACACTTGTGTTGAAGCCCAAAATTGTCTCTTTTTTACTACCTTCTTACACTCCATCCTCCTTTTTTACTCTAATAACTCTAATTGGGCATCAGTCTACAAGGTTCATGGAAATAGTAGGTACTTAAACATATTTTATTTCATAATTTCATTGTTATTTATCACTTAACTTAATATTTGCATGAGCTACTAAATTGCACTATTTATGCAACTAATGACTGATTCTGCAGCAAAGTCGAAGGTTTGATTGGTTCTGAAACTCCATCTGAGGAACGATATATATGGGCAGGTGGATAATAGATGGTAGAATGATATTACTATATTCATGTTTTGTATTGATGATAAGAACATTGCATAGGCCCAGTCAACGCAGAATTCAACCAACAATGAAGGAGCCGAAGGTGAACCAAGTGAGCGAAAAAATTAATTAAAGTTGATATTTAGCCTCATGATTTTCTTCTCCAATATAAAATCATGAGGAAATAATGAGATATTATCTTTTTATGATATTTTTAGTATTTATCGAGTAGGATAGGCTCATAAATATCTAAACAATTATTTGATGGAGGTTATAATTCTATCTCTCGGCATGACAAACATAGTCTTGAATATTGTTTATAAAACTTTATTTTACAGTTATAAAATTATGTTTTATTTATCCTTGTTGTATGTTTCCTTGATGCGTATATAGTCCATTTGAAGAGTAGTGTTGTTGCCTATATCTAGCAGGAGGACCCCCTGGAGTTGTAAGGATTTTATTGTTTTCAACTAATATTTCAATTATGCATTTTATATCATGTTTAGTTCATTCATCTAACTGTCCAATTCGATTGCTAGTGAATTATTTTGATAGTGGTCACTGAGTTTATAATAGAACATGTTTTGTTTAATCTTTTTTCCTTTAGACGAATGAGTGAAGTCAAGATGTCTTGTGCACATGATAAGTAGTATAGCAGAGTGTGGATTGATTTATGATTTGAAGTATAATTTGAGTTTGGTGAAGAGAATTTCAATTTCCAATTAGTGTTAATTCCTCTTTTTCTATGAGAGTGATTGAAATTTAGTTTCATTATTTAGTTGAGTAAGTGTGATATTTATTTTTGCAAAGTGTGATCTTCATTTTAAGCAAGTGTGATAATCCTAGTTTCATATTTCTTTCAAGAAAGTGTGATATTTCTTTCAAGCAAAGTGTGATATTTCATTTAAGTAAGTGCAATAATTTTGATTTCATTTTTGCTAAAGAGTGACATATTTATTTTCATGTAATAATGATGAAAACTTGTGAATCTTGATATCTCAATTTAATCTAGGAATTTATTGAATAACCAGGACTTATAGTACATACAATACACATACACTTCATAATAATACTAGCCCTGGTCGATAATTTATGTATTAATTTAACATTAATTAAATTACTAAACATTTTGGCCCCGTTTTTGGGGAACTGTATATAGCAGTGTTTTTCTTTTCATTAAAAAATAAAAATACAAATACAAATTATATGCATAGGGAAAGAGATTCTAGAGGTAGATTTATAAGTGGAGGTAGGAGTTTGATTCCAACATCATCACTCACCCCACGATGACCTCGTAGTGCCACACCATCCACCCAAACTCATATTCCATCAATTGCAGGAAGACATACACTTTATGAGGTACTTAAATCCGAAATCCAGCCTAAAGATTCACCAACTTTCTCTACTGAAGTCGTAGTAGAAGAAGAAGATCCTACATCCCCAACAGAAGGAGTAATTTTCTATCTTCAACTGAAGAACAACTTCTAGGACAAGAACTAGAAATCCCCAATGAAGAGGAAGAAGAAGAAACTTATTTTAACATTCCATTGGTAGAAGAACCAGAGGAGCTATAGGAGGAACTAGAAAACCCAATTTTGGAACCTTACATTAGCTCTAAATAATATACAATGGTAGGAGAAGGGGAAGGTGAAGTACATAATGTCAATGGTGAACAACCTAGGATTGGATGTGGAAGAAGAGGAAGTAGAAGAGGTGGAAGATGTGGCAGAAGATGAAGAGGAGGTAGTAGAGGAGATCCAAAACATTTTTGATTTCCCATATTTCATGAAGATGCCACAACCATAATGAAAAATATCTCATCCTCTATCCTCCCTAATTTCCATGGATTAAGAAATGAGGATCCTGAAACATTTCTCTTTGAGTTTCAAGTCTCGTGTAGATCCTATGACTACTTGCTTGATACTCAAAAGTTGAATTGTTTCCATCAACTCTTAATGATGCAACATTAAAATGGTTTATGGACTTAGGAGTATATTCTATAAGAACACAGGAACAAATGAAAACTGCATTCTTAGATAAATACAAAGATTATTGTATGCCCCATAACCTTAAAGATGAAGTCTTTAAAATGATGCAAAAATAAGATGAAAATCTTGAATATGTCATTTAAATATTTGCTTATAATGTAAAAAGGGCTAAAATACATAATCTGGATGAAGAAAATTTGAAATCTCTCTTGCTGAAATCCATCAAAGATGAGTGGATAGATTTTCTCAATGTGATGGGTAAAGGAGATATTTATCAGTTATCATTCGGAGATATTTGTGACTTATGCATACACATTTCAAGAGGAAAGGCAAGAACTGGGAAACATCCAAGAGATCATGTTACATCTAGGATTAATAAATCTGTAGCTCAGACAATAAGTAGGGTTGAAATAGGCAATTTTCTTGACAACTTGAAAAGAAATATTTTGGGCATTCTTAGTGAAAAAATAGATACCCTTAAAGTACAAACAAAGAAAAAGGCTGAAAATGTTGCATTATCTATCTTTTGTCAAAATGTAGAAAGAACCATGCCTTGAGAGAATACCCTCTTGACTTAAAAAGCATAGAAACTTGTGTTATATGTACAAAAAATCATGATACAAAGGAATGTTCTTTAATACCTAGTCTTAACGTTTTCTATCAAGAGGAAGTAATGAAAAATCAAGTAGAACCTCTCTTTTTCACTACCAAGAGACTATGGAAAAATCCACAATCGAATATGACTCAAGGTTTCAACACTCAAACATATGCACAACCATCACAAAGTAATTGGACTACACCCATGCATTGGAAACCTTGGCCTCAACCTTGGGAACAAGGATGGAAAAATCCTTGTGGAAAGTATCCTAAATATCCTCAATTTCAACAAACTTACCCTGTTTTTACACCACAATATTTTCCTCAGCTTGTTCGACCCTCTCCACCTCAAAATTCAAATCCACAACTTTCACTACCATTTCCACAAAAGCCAAATCAACTGCCTACTCAGCCACTCCATATCTAAATAGTAGAAACTCACAACCTATTTACAACATGGAAGGACAAAATTTCCAAACTTGCATGATAACTCCATTAGATCTAAACAATGTTCAACATAGATCTGGTAGAGTATTGGAAAAGAGGTCACCCTCCGTTGTTATCCAAGAGTCTGAAAAGGATGACCTCTCTGAAAAAGAGACATATCTTCATCAAGAGGAAAATCCTCAAAACAAACCACCCCTATACATTCTGATGATACTCCAATAAAATCAACTCCCATTATAAAACAACCTTCAGTTTTGTTCAAAATCCACCTTCTCTCGAAAGATTGAAAATTGACAAAGGGGTAGAAAAACAGATTGTGTTACATGATTATGACATGATAGATGAACTGAAGAATGTTTGTATAAAAATTCATTTGTTACAAGCTATCAAATGAATACCAATATTTGCAAAGATAATCAGGGAGTTAAGTATTAAAAAACCAGGAAGAAAAAGGAAAGAAGTTAAAGGAATCTAGTTAGTTGGGAAAATTGCAGATATCATGATGGGAAAGACAAAAGTTCAAAAATATCTAGATCTATTCATCCCCATTGTGAAAACACACATTAATGGTGTTGATATTCCAAATATATTGATTGATTTAGGAGCAGTCATGAATATCATGCTTAAACAAACTATGAATCAATTGAACCTTCTTAATATTCAATATACACCTACATTATTGCAAGTAGCAGATAGATATGTTATCAAACATGATGGTGTGTTAGAATATGTATTTGTATCCTTAGATTCTTGGGAATATCCATTTGACTTTATGATATTGACACCCAAAAATAATCTAGGAGGACACCCATTGATTCTAGGTAGACCGTGGTTAGCTACAATTGATGATTTTATAAGTTGTAGATCTGGTGATATGTTTATCTCTCATGGAAGTTAGACAAATAAATTCAAATTATATCCTCTTGTGAAAACATTTATAGAAGTAGAAAGCGAAGCATGGATAGATGATGATAATGAAAACTTTGATATACAAACAATTTTTTCTACTTCACAAATAAATGAAGAAGATCAGATTTTTAATTTAATGGAAAATAATGAATAATCCTCATATTATCAACAAAATCAAAGTTTTCAAGAACAATTTAACATTGAATATCTATCATCTCATCAAATGGATTTACATTCTATGGAGAAATTTGGCAATTCTTTAATAGAATTTTTTCTAGGGAAAACTTTGAATATTAATGATAATTTGGAAGAATCTCAAAAGAAATAATTAGTGAAGTTGTTACAAGAACATTTCTCTGCTTATGCATGGGAATACATTGATATGAAAGGAATTGATCCTAAAACTTGTTTGCATCATATATATATTGAAGAAAATGCCAGACTAATTCAACAACCCTAGAGGAGGATGAATCCAAATACAAGGGAAATTGTTAAAGAGGAATTACATAAATTGTTAAATGTGAATTTCATTTATCCAATATCAGACATCCAGTGGGTTTCACCATTGGTAATTGTTCTGAAAAAGAATAAAAAATGGAGAGTATTCATTGATTATAGGGAATTAAATAAAGTCACCGTAAAATATCATTTTCCACTTCCTTTTATTGATCAAGTCCTTGATACATTGGCAAGGGAAAAGTATTTTTCATTCTTGGATGGTTTTAGTGGATATAACCAGATCCAAGTAACTCCAGAAGATCAAGATAAAGCAACATTTACCAGTCCATGGGGCACTTATGCTTATCGAGTACTTCCTTTTGGGTTATGTAATGCACCTACAACATTCCAAAGGGAAGTTTTAGGCATTTTTTCTAATCTAATTCATGATTGTGTGGAAGTTTACATGGATGATTTTACTATCTATGGAAACTCTTTTGAAGAAGCTATTAAAAATTTGGAAAAATTCATCATTAGGCATTAGAAGCAAATCTCTCATTAAGCCATGAAAAATGTTTTATGATGTTCACTAAGGGAATTGTTTTAGGCCACCATATTTCAGGAAATGGAATTAAAGTGGATGCATCTATGGCAAAAGTCATTTATAAATTATCAGTTCCAACTTGTCAAAGAGATGTTAGAAGTTTTCTTGGTTTTACTGGCTATTATAGAATATTTATAGAAAATTTTACAAATATAGGCTCTCCACTTTTCAAATTGCTTACAAAATATTGTGAATTCATCTGGAATTCTAACTGCCAAAATGCTTTCGAGACATTGAAAGAAAATATTTCTGAAGCACCCATTTTAAGAGGACCAAAATGGAAACTACCTTTCCACATTTCAACTGATGCCTCAGATACAAATTTAAGGTTTGTGTTAGGACAGAAGGATCTAACTTCTTATGCCATTTACTATACAAGAAAAAATTTGACCCCTGCATAGTTAAATTACGCTGTAACATAAAGTGAGTTTTTAGTTGTTGTACATGCCATCAATAAATTGAGACATTAGATCACTAGTTATGAGACCTTCATTCACATATATTATTGTACAATTAGATATTTAATGAATAAATAAATTATAATGGGAGAATTACAAGACAATTATTGTTATTACAAGAATTCAATATTACTATTTTGGATAGACTTGGAAAGCAAAACACAATTGTTGATTTTTCTATCTAGAATCAAAAATGATAATAATGATGTTCCTGTAGAGGATAATTTTCTTGATGAATATCTTTTTGAAGTATCTATTAAATCTCCTTGGTTTGCAGATATTGTTAATTATTTGGCTACAGGGAAGTTACCATCATACTTGTCTCCTCGAGAGAAAAGAAAGATTATTCAAACTGGTGCATCTTATTCATGGATAAATGAAGAATTTTACAAGAAAGGACCTGACTTAATCATTTGAAGATGTGTTAGAGAGGAGGAAGTGTTAGCCACCTATACCAATAGGTTTCATATTTCATGATTGGCAAAGGAAGATCCAAATATGCTCTGCTTTGGTGATGCAAAGATCCCATATTTCCAAGAGAAGACAATGTGTGTATATAGCTTGATGTTGTCACAATTTTGATGGATGTTCCAACAGCCTAATCTGGATCATGCCATGTTTCAATTTTCTGTTGTAGAATAGAGAAAGAAGTCTATCCAAACTGTTAAATCTTGGCAGACTAGTAGCTTAGGTAGAGAATTAAGGTTCCCAACTGCTTAATCTGGGACCTTGGAAGCAATAAGGGTAGCATTAGATAGAAAATCACAAGGAAAAAGCCAAGGAAAAGAAAAGGCATATAAGGGTCTGCAAATCTAAGTGCACCCTCCAGGAAGTAACAAAAAATGCGAGGAAATAGATGGGTAAGCAGATGGGGTTGCAGAAATATAATTCCTTTCAATGGAGGGTTTGATAACCTGGTCACAAAGGAAAATCAGTGGATGGAGAGGCTCCTCTTCTACATCATGTGCAGCAAAGCAAAGGAGCATGTATAACTTCCCATTTTTCCCCTTTGCATTCATTTACTAACATCCCTTAATCAGCTAAGATTCATGGAAGAATCTAAGGTTTTATGCTGGTTCTTATGCCTTTAAAAGCCACATTTCCTGTGTAAAAATCTTTTCATTTTGATCTACTCTTAAAGCTAAGTGGTTTTCAAATAAACTTAGTGATTTCACTCCTCATTCACCTTTTCATCCATATTAACCCTTAACTTTTACTATTTAAATCCCCTATGTCACCCTTTCCCTACTATTATAACACCATGGTGTATAAATCCCAGCATTGTATAAATATCCTCCCTCTTTAGCACTATAGCTAAGTAAGTTAGTGTTGGGGGACTTTAGTCCAACAGGGACTATGGTCAACCCAGTAATGGGATTGCTTCAACCTCTGGTTGGAGTGATAACCTCCTCCTAAGCCCTCACCTTCCCTCTGCTCAAAAATACCATAGAAAACCCCCTCCCCCCTGCTAAACCCACTCTTAACCTCCTTTTCCTAATAAAAAACCCTTGAAAAACCCAAAAAATCCCGAAAAAACCCACCAAAACCCTTTTATCCTAAGTTCCGCAAATTTTAAAAATTAAATGGAATATTTTAATATGGGCGGGACCCAACCCAGAAGTTGCGCGACCATCGGCATTACCCGCCAGCCGTCCGATCTCCGCCGCCCAGATCTAACGGTGGGGGGTCGTTTTTGCTCCCCGACCTGCCTCCCTTTAACGTTCGAGGAAAGGCGGTATTGGGCGCCGTACCCGGGACGCGTGGCAGGCAGCGGGGTTGTTCGGAGCCCCCCTCCCTGATACCGCCTTTGCCCAAAGGTGGTGCGGGGAAACCGCTTACCACCATCCCCGTTACCACCTCCCCCTTACGTGATGCATACGTCATCATGACGTAGCACCCTCCCCCCGCCCCCGTGCCATGTGGCCCTCCACGTGGCCCTGCCACCCTATCCTCCCGCCACTGTGTCAGTCCACTCTAGCCGCCAGCTCAGCGCCCACGTCACCACCGTACCCTGGCCCGCCATGACGTCAGGCTGACGTCATCGGCGGAAAGGCGCCAATTACTCTATTTTTCTGAATTTGTCGTTAAAAGTCGCAACTTGGGCCGTTTTATGTCATTTTCGAGCGAAAAAGACATAGCCATTGCCGCTGGTTCACTGCCAAATTGCCTCCGGACCTCCAGCTTCAAACTTGTGGCCGTGCCAACTCATCAACTAAGCTACATTCAGCCTTCACAGTTCGGCCCGCAGGCTTTCTAGGCGATTTTTACAGGTATTCACCATAATTCCCCCATTTCGCCCATGCATACCATTTCTCTGCAAATTCACCATTAAAACACCTTTCAAGTTCCACAATTAATCATTGTCTACTAGTTAAATGAGGCTAAATAAACCTGCATTTCCACAACCCTATAATTCGATATTGAAACAGTCAAATTCGCGCACTAAAATTGCAAATTCTTCCCCAAGGTGCCCAACATTGTTCCCGTTTGTTGGGTGTAGACCAGCTGCAGTTTCTTACCAAAGTAAACCTCACATACCCTCTGCAATCTACCCCTAGCAATTCACAACCCCTGTGAATTTACCAAAAACTGCATAAGCAAGCTTGCTTTTCCACTATAAAAAACATTTCAGACATTATCTACAGTTGGCCTATCATTTAAGCTCTTAAGAGCTTTGCAAACCATTGCACTCATCTTATTCAAAATCAAATCATACAATGGCTGCCCCTGCACCCACAACTCTTAGTGTTGCTCCATTAAATCCACCCAATAAAGACCTGCAGTCCTTGCCTCTTGCTGACAAGGACTACCTTATTGAAGACTGTGTGGGAAACATGGACTTTCTGCAGACCTTCAGGCAGTTGAGAGAGGACTACCTGAATGGTCATGATACATATGGGATATGGGAGTCAAACCTGCCATACTATTGTCTCCCCTCTGTAAATTTCTTTCCTGAAATCATTCGCCTATGTGCTGAAAACTATGATGTGCAACACAGAGCTATTAGCACTCCATCTGGGAGGATCCTCTTCTACATTAATCCTGAATCCATCAACAAAATGCTACATTTTGATCAGATAGAGCTGCTAATCCCATTCTCCATGAACTATCCGATGGACACTGGTGCCAATATGACCAGTTAGGAGATTCAGAAGGTCACCAGGACATTCATGAGACCTGAGTGCCAGCCTACAGGGCCACCTCCTTATTTGGATGTCTACTTCACTGAAGTGGGCAAATTACTCCTGGACATGATTGCCTATGTGCTGGGATACAGAACCAGCGAACATGTGGATGAGACAATGCTAGTATTACTAGTTGTTTACAGCCCAGGCCAACCCCCTGCCCGCAAATATAACTTTGCCAAGTTCATAGCTAACAAGATCCATGATCAATTGGGCACAGTGGATAGACAGGGGGTCTTCAAGTACTCGGCCTATATCTATCACCTCTTTATGTACTATCAGTCTGAGGCTTTTCCATGCTATATCAAAAAGCTGGATTATAGAGGGGAAAGAAGATTTGTGAGCTTCTGGACCTCTGTCTATCACAAAGTCACAAAGTCACCCTATTCATATTGTGAGTTTGTTGACCAATTTTTGTATCCAGTCTCTTGCCTATTGATGAGGTCCCCTCCTCCCAGAATATCAACTGAGATACAGAAGGCTCTGCAGCTTTCCAAAAAATATAAAATAGGTGATTGGTACCTGTATGAGGATCATACAGTCATCAGAGTCTATGGCTGTGAGCTCTGTCCATACAGGCTCCCAAAATATGTGCCTATGAGGTTGTTTGCCTTGGAGTATTACAGGCAGCTGATTCAGTCCGACCTCACCCACTTCCACAGCGCCAAAAAGAAGGCCCACCTCAAATTCAAACACCAGTTGGGCCCCTTCATCATGAATCAGAAAGAAGGATGGGAAGATGTTTACCTCATCCTCAAGGACAAATATAAACTATCATATAGTTTTCAGTGGGTCCCTTATGACCCTGAGGGTTTCATTACTGCCAGAAGAAACAAATACAGGCTTCTAGGTTATAGGCATTGTCAATACCCACACATTGAAAGATATGCCAACCAGCAAGAATGGCAGCAGGGTACTCTAGTTGAAAAGCTAACTGAAGAAGAGATAATGCTAAAGAATATAAAGGAGCTTGAAAAAACCATTGACCTAGACTCTGTGCAGCAGGTACCTTTCAAACGGCCTTATTCAACAGGAGAAGGGACCTCGGCCTCAAGTACTACACCAGTCACACAAGCACCTTCCACAGCAGCACCAGCTGTAGACAAAGGCAAAGGGATAATGGGTGAAGAGGAGGAAACAGTGAAAGAAAAGCTTGCCCCTTCAAATGAGCAGCATCAAGAGCCCCAACAAGTGTTGTGGGGAAAAGTATCTAATGCAGAATGCCTCTATCCCTACTCTGAAGGTGATAGTACTCCAGCAATAACAGAATGCAAAGCTATTCAAAGTTTCTTCTTTATGATACGAGAGAGGGAAGAAAAGGATGATCTACTAACCGTTATCTTGCGCTAATAGTCGATCCAGTCTTCACTCCTTGCCGCTTGCTCCTAGCTCCTTATCCTTTCACCGGCCCAGCTACACACAGATCCTGTAAAAGCACAAGGAAAGGAAACTACAAGAAGCATACATCCATAATCGATTATAGGATTAGCATAAATCAAATATACAAGCATCTATTCATCATAAAGACACATGCATATAGAAGAACTTCAAATACTTTATTGATAATAGAAGTAAAGTTATGAGAGAGTTACAACCACAATGGGCCCAATCCAGCAACACCTCCCAGCTGAAAGAAATCTCCTCTTCACCTCCTTCAAGCAAACACCCAATATCTCTAATCACAAACCAATAGCACTTCCTTACTTGCACAAAATTCCAACCTCCTTAGACCTCATGAGAGAGCTCTATATATAGGAGATTTGGAGAAAGGATGAGTCAGCTTGAGGCTGGCATGAAGCTGACTAGTGTCCTCTCCCACTTCAGTTAATCTTCAGTTCTTGAGTCCACTTAGAGATTCTTGCTTCCACTTGGAGATCAAGACCCTCTTACTCATCACAAGGCGAATTCCTTGATCCAAGTGTCATTTTGGAAGCTTCCTGGGCATTGACACCTTGAGGAATGAGTCTGCCACATGTCCAAACTCGTTCAGCGTAGGTAGCTAGTGTTGGAGTTGACATTCAGCGCAGGTAGCCAGTGTAGCAGTTGACATTCATTGCAGGTAGCCAGTGTAGCAGTTGACATGATCAGTGCAGGTAGCCAGTGTAGCAGTTGACATGATCCAGAATTGGCTTGTTTTTCAGTAATTTTCAGTGGAGAACTGATATCCAGTGCTGTGGTTTGCTGACCTTGTTCCTCTAGGGGTAGGAATAACATGTTTAGGGACTTTGGATCCCTTAGATTATTGACATTTCATGCTTCATGCTGTAAGGCACAAAAATGTCTATAACAGTTGCCCCCTAAAGTATGAGGTCATTTATCGGGTGAAATGCTTTATCAGGAGGATCCGAAGTTCATTCAATCGCTGAGAGGTGCCCTGTAATAAAATATAATACAATACATTATGATTCATTCTACTTTCATGATCTAGGTGAGGCGGGCATTCCCATGCTCAGCTTTATAAATTCATTTTGGTACATATAACAGACGATTGTCTGATGGTAGACTGATAATTCTCTGCTGAAATTATCATCCTTTGAGAAGGATGATCATCTGCTGCAATAATGTACATATCAAATGTCTTTATTTTTCCTGAATATATATCGCAGCCCGGATGTATGAAACTAGATCCGGGGTCTTCAAACTCGTTCGATCTTCACTCTAAGTACAAGTCGATCCATGTGAGAATTGCGCCGAAGTCGAACATGGAAAGACATCGCTTGATTACCGGTCAATAATGTAAACCGTTAACAAGCGCGAGAGGAATCACCGATAATGAAAATGACCCTCAAGGTACTGCAGTACAATTCACGTGGTGTGAATAAAGGACTTGGCGTCGAACACCACGCAAAATCTTCTGGTCGAAGGTCATTGATGTATACCTATCGCCGGAAGTGAGAAACTTGCCATTGAGGCATGCAAGCTTCAAAGTACTGGGGGGGGTGTTCCTAGATAAACTTCTTGGATAATGAGCTGAAGTTGACAAGAAGCGATCCTTCAAAGGAGGGCCTTAATGAATCCCACATCAGTGACACGGAACGGAGTTAATGACTTTAGTGGAGGTGAAAACAAACTGTGAGACATGATTCAGGGTGGCGAGCATGGGTGGATGAAGGATAATGTATGGCAGTGGATGGGACACGGTTGACTCTTTCTGAACACATCTCTTGAACATATAACGACACTGATGTGATGGATCGGTAGCATTACCCCAAATACGGATGGTTTGGCGAGGACCATGGTGATGAGACCGGTGAATGAAACAACCCAACCCGATGTGGTACGGAGGACAAAGTGTCATGTTCAAGAGCGACTTGCTACCATTAAAGCTTTGAGGTTCTCCCAATTTTTTCCCCAGTCATTTCTGACCAGTACCTCTTTATTTTTGTCAAGATTGAGGAGGATAACATATGCTTGTTCTATAACCTGCCCTTCGGGCAAGCCCATCGCTATGTTTTAACGAGCCTAGCGATAGGGAAACTCGTTCTCGTCTAAAGACAAGTTTGTCGCTATTTAATCATTTTAACGAGTCTAACGACAAGGAAAACTTGGTCCTTTTCATTTTTAGAGAGTCTGAAAAGGTACATAAAGTTAACTCCAAAATTCCTTTTTCGTCATCTAATCCCTTAAGTCCGAAAAAGTATAAAACAATACAAAAGGGATGAGTTTTCGATAGTTTTAACGAGCCGAACAAAAAAAGCGCTCGATCTTTTTGTGCAATAATCCCTCAGGTCCAAAAAGATTAAAATCTAGAGGAGGGATAGCACTTCCGGTCGTTTAACGAGCTAGAAGGCCAAAACTCGACAATCTTTTCATATTTTATGAGTCAGTTGAAAAGAGCTTAAAGAAGACTTGTCTTTTGAGGAACGAGTGATGAACAGGGATAGCAGCTGATTCCAGGTACAGGTTGGAATTTTCCAATCACGGCAGTGTCACAAGGATGGCTAGGTGAAATCACTCTTCGCAGCTGTTCCTCAAAATGGGTAAACAATCATATGGAGGTGAACGATCGGCCAAATGAAAGTGGAGGTGGCAGGTGCAAAACACGACCAAGGCTTTTATGGTTGATCAGGTTACATACTTAATGGTTATTTACCGAGATGGGTTCATTTTTTAACGAGCTTGAATGCGCCAAAACACTGCTCAATCTTATGTTTATTTTTTAACGAGCATGAACTATGTGCTAAAACTGCTCGGAGATAAGTTTGCATGCCCCCAACATAATAATGCAGATCGAAGTGCACGCCCCCCAAGCTTCATTGCATTCAACTCGGTGGTTGGAATGAAGGTTTTCCTCGGGGATTTGTTTCATTTTTTAATGAGGTTGACACAAGATTAGAACCGTCCTCAGAGTCCTTGTTTCATTTTTTAACGAGGTTGACATGAGATAAGAACCGTCCTTGGAGTCCAAATCCATCAGACATAGAAGGTTTCATATTCCACTGTGGCCACTTCCACCAGATTACTTGGAGGCGGTAGGGCAAAAGTACCCATTAAGGCAGGGTCTTTTAGGAGACCTACTCCGATATTTTGGAGCGAATGATTCCTTCCATGGATCATTGGAATGCTTCCCGTAACTTGTGAACTGTTGGGGAGAAAAGTTTGTTGGTCGACGATTGTAATTCCTCCTTGGAAGGGAAATGCAATCTTCCTGAAGTAGGTCGACACAACTGCGGCCATGGCATAGATCCATGGTCTTCCGAGTAGGATGTTGTAATCGAGGTTTCCATCAATTACTTCAACATCAATTCCTACTGTTTTTCCCCCCAGTTCAAGTTGCAAGTTACTTAAAATCCCGTATGGAGTGTATGATCGTCCATCAAATGCTTTTAACGTCGTTGACGATTTCGACAAGGGTGGTGAGCCTAAATCTTTCCAGCAACTCATCGACATAAGACATGTAGATGCCCCCTCATCAATAATTGTTCGATGAACAGTTTTGTTGAGGGCTTTCACTTGAATAAGGAAAGCTAGTTGAGTTGGTAACTGAGGGTCATATCCTTTATGATCAAAGGCGACAAGATTGGAATCCATTGGGTCATTTCCACCTATTGCTGATAATAAAGCTTTTTCTTGGGAGAAGCAATTTTGCGGTACCTCAAGTGTCGACATAACGGACGGCGATTGGGCGAGGTCCCCTATCTGTGTTATTTTCGCACAAGGATTAAATGTCGATTTGTGTATTTCTCCTTTTTGCGACTTTATTATTGGCTCAGGGACGATGGGTGGCACAACTTCGGTCAAAGTTGTTGTCGAACTACTAGGTTGTTCATTAGCCTTGTTGTTCGACAGCTTTGGATTCCTGTAATCCTTATTCCTCGTCAAAGCATTATTTTGCTGCTTTGAGGTAGACAACATAAGCACTTGGGATCGGGAAGCATTTTGATTAGCAACCAGATTTTGACCTGGATTAGGAAACGGATCAGTCAATACTGCTGGGGTTTTTGAACTCTTAAAGAGTTTCTTAACTTCAGCCATATGTGGACAATCTTTCGTCCAATGATCCTCATCGCATATATGACACCCTGTTGGGGGTTTCCTTTTTCTCCCTTTCTTTTTCTTCTTGCCCCCTGGTTGCTTCAGTTGTTTGCCCTTGTCGGTTGACATGGCATTTACTTCTGAGGAAAAAAGTTCTTCATTTGCATTTTGACTATAAATTTTGTGCTTTCCAATCACGCTATCGCTGGCGTGAGAGTCATTGTTTGATTTAGGAGGAGGAGGAATTGAAAATTCCGGTCTAGGAGCGTCGGGTATTTTGTCGTAGAGTGTGCCGGACTGAGTATAAGCTAAGTCCAAATACTGTGCACGAGCGATAACTTGCTCCTCTGTTACGACTCCCCCCTTGGCCACATCTTCCGTTATAGCAGGAAGTAATGACTTTATAAACCATTCAGCTAACAGCTGATCGGGAACATATGTTTTCACCATCCTACGACGACGACGCCACTCATGTATATGATCAGATATGTGGGTGGCAGTCGTCTGTTTGAAGTTGGTAAGGAGTTCTGTTCCCGTTTCATACCTTATCGGTAATTGAAAATGGGTTAAAAAGGTTGTGGGTAAGGTACTGAAGTTGTCGAACGAAGCTCTAGGCAATTCAATGTACCATTTTGCCGCTGGACCCGTTAACGTCCTCTGAAAGAGGCGAAGTCTTATCGAATCATCATTCAGAGTGTTCGATGAACACCATAGATGGAATGTCATCACATGATTCGACGGATATTCACCCGGATTTCCATTAAATTTAGGAATATCTGACGGAAGTTTATGCGGAATCGCTGGCCACCAAGGGGCATAAGCAATTGGATCATTCGTCAGCCGGTTTAGATCTGGTAATTCTAGAGTTGCTACAAAGGGCAACTGTTGGTTTAGGTTAGGTGAAGCATATCCAGGATAAGATGGTATCGCTTGAGCAATGGGTCTTTGCAGACCACCATAATGCTGGCAACTTTGACAAGGTTGATGGGCATAACCATTATAGTATGGTTGCCCATTACTTACAAAGACTTGTTGCTCAGGTCCTTGATATGATTGCTGGAATGGCGGTTGTTGAGATTGAACCAGCTCTGGTTGTTGGACCATTTGCTGTTGATCAATACTGGATGATTGACCAAGATGAGGAGTCACAGTACTTGTTTGAGCCTGAGTCGCTCCAGATAAGGAGGCACTACCCTGAGATTGTGATCGAGTCGTTGAGACAAGAGGCTGTTGTATTGCAACTTGAGAAACTTGGGGTCGACATACAACATGTAGCGCTTGTACTTGTGACGCATTCACCATAGCAGGTGTGGTGGGAATATTCGACACAGGGTGTACTGGTTGCATTGAATATACAACCCCTGGTTGTTGAGGCAGTATTGGTACCCAACCGCTGGGTGTAATTCCAGTTTGACCTGAACTTTGTTGTAAACTCCCATATGGTTGTTCTCTGGGAGGGAACAATGAAAGAGCATACTGCCCTCCATATGGTGGGAATCCAGTACTTAAAGGGTAAATTGGCCTTTGAAGACACATTGAATCAATTTGTTGAGTTTCAACATAAGAAATACCAGATGATAATCCAGATGAAGAAATAG
Source organism: Pinus tabuliformis (assembly GCA_031772625.1). NCBI lineage: Eukaryota > Viridiplantae > Streptophyta > Pinopsida > Pinales > Pinaceae > Pinus > Pinus tabuliformis. Next base: position 52,850,580 of record CM062806.1, on the reverse strand, counting down.
GAACTAACCATGTCGTCGTCCCTGATTGGACTCCGGCTTGTTGTTGACAATTTGCCGGGACAGATGGTATACCAGCGAACATCGTTGGAGTAGCAGTAGGAGGCTCTGCTGCTGCTGTGTCGGATGACACAGTCCTAGATGTCGACGGTTGTTCAGACATATCAAGTCTATCCAAAAGATTTCTTAGCGATTCTACAGGAACTTCCACTTGTGGTGGAATAACTTCGAAGATCAACGAGGGAAAGGTGATGATTATTCCACTTAAAATAAATTTTATAACGACGCTTTAGACACAACTTGCTTTTTCAGTTTTAAAGAGTCGAGAAAAAGCTAAAGATGACTCTAGTCTCCTTCGATGTTTTAACGAGCCCGAAGTGACAAATGCTCGGATGGACTTTTTCAGTTATAGAGTTTGAAAAAGGCCAAAAGAAACTGCTCTGGAGATCTAGGCAGAGGGTGTGCCAAACCTTTCGCAAAACCACAGAATACGTTTTACGGTACGAGTGGTCGATCTTCGTGAATGCTGTGTTCACTGCATTGCGATCAGTAGGGCGGCCGACACGGCTTCCTATGGATAAAAGCTTTGATCCTATAGGGGTCTCCCAATATATACGCGACGGTACGTGGGAGCACAAGTCCGTATTAGTGCCACCGACTCTCAGGAGGAATCACCCACCTTCGTCGAGATCGACAGTCACTATGTTTAACGACGCCGGAACACGTCTCTAGCTTAGACCTCTAGATGTTTGCATTATGTTTCAAAGCATTGTTAGGTTCATTCAATATATTTTAAGTTGATATTTTTTTAAATTTTGCCTTTCAAGGTTCACCACGAGATGTATTGATACAAATTCCTAAATGCAGCCTAAGATGAGAAGCAAGCTTTTCAAATCTTTTCGACTTATGAAAATCTTAACTACTGAGGGAAAAGAGAGATAAAATCCTTTTCACACAGAACAAAGAGCACTCGCTAATGCACTTTTTTTCCTAAATCAACATACAAACTCAATGCAAAATGCAAAAATGTAAGTATTTCTTTTCTCTTCCTTAATGTTTGATGAAATACAAAAAGAAAGCTGTTGTATAATTTCGAATTCAATTTCAAGCGAAAGCAAACAAGTTTGTCCAAAATCAAAAGAGACACCTTAAGATTTACTTGTTTCGACACTAGAAATATATAAATTCAAACCATATAACGAAAGCGACAAACTCAATCAGCTATGAACAACCAATAAACTAACTCTTAAGATCAGAACGACACTTAATCACAGGTCTAGATATAAGAGGTCAATGCAAGACTCGTTCACTTTCGTTATGGGGAACTGCAAATGACACAAGAAATACAAAAGAACAAATACAGTTTATTTATACAACTGAGGCGGAATAATGACAAAAGAAGATGGTTTCAGATAGGCACATTGACTGGTAACAGGCTACAAAAACAAGGGTGAAAACAGGGCAATAAACAGGAGGGAACCCCAGTAGCACTAGGCAAAACTGGTTCAGCGCAGGTGGTACACTGTCAGTTTGACATTCAGTGCAGGTAGCCTTCGCGGGACCTGCGCTAAAATGCAGAATGCCTTTGTACAGCCTGCACTGAAGAACGAAACTTTCGTTTCCGGTGGTTTCCGGGTCACAGATTGCTCAAAAATTCACAGTTTTTGCTCAAATCAGAAGCTATCAGTCAAGGACACACTAAGGGATGTAAAGGAGGATGAAAATCTATCACTAAGAGCTTATTAGAGTCCCTTGTGGATCAGCTCTTCAAATCATAAACTTGCTCAGAAACTGAGCCAGAGTAGCTGCCCTCTACTTTGTGTTTGATAGATTCAAACACAGTTCGATAGATTCAAACACAGTTCGATTCGGTACTCTCCTTGTTTATGAAATGAATAGCAAGAAACACAACAAACTAACAAGATACGCTCCCCAGCGGAGTCGCCATTTTGTTGGGGGGAAAAGTATCTAATGCAGAATGCCTCTATCCCTACTCTGAAGGTGATAGTACTCCAGCAACAACAGTTTGCAAAGCTATTCAAAGTTTCTTCTTTATGATATGAGAGAGGGAAGAAAAGGATGATCTACTAACCGTTATCTTGCGCGAATAGTCGATCCAGTCTTCACTCCTTGTCGCTTACTCCTAGCTCCTTATCCTTTCACCGGCCCAGCTACACACAGATCCTGTAAAAGCACAAGGAAAGGAAACTACAAGAAGCATACATCCATAATCGATTATAGGATTAGCATAAATCAAATATACAAGCATCTATTCATCATAAAGACACATGCATATAGAAGAACTTCAAATACTTTATTGATAATAGAAGTAAAGTTCTGAGAGAGTTACAACCACAATGGGCCCAATCCAACAACACCTCCCAGCTGAAAGAAATCTCCTCTTCACCTCCTTCAAGCAAACACCCAATAGCTCTAATCACAAACCAACAACACTTCCTTACTTGCACAAAATTCCAGCCTCCTTAGACCTCATGAGAGAGCTCTATATATAGGAGATTTGGAGAAAGGATGAGTCAGCTTGAGGCTGGCATGAAGCTGACTAGTGTCCTCTCCCACTTCAGTTAATCTTCAGTTCTTGAGTCCACTTGGAGGTTCTTGCTTCCACTTGGAGATCAAGATCCTCTTACTCATCACAAGGCGAATTCCTTGATCCAAGTGTCATTTTGGAAGCTTCCTGGGCATTGACACCTTGAGGAATGAGTCTGCCACATGTCCAAACTCGTTCAGCGCAGGTAGCTAGTGTTGGAGTTGACATTCAGCGCAGGTAGCCAGTGTAGCAGTTGACATTCAGTGCAGGTAGCCAGTGTAGCAGTTGACATGATCAGTGCAGGTAGCCAGTGTAGCAGTTGACATGATCCAGAATTGGCTTTTTTTTGAGTAATTTTCAGTGGAGAACTGATATTCAGTGTTGTGGTTTTCTGACCTTGTTCCTCTAGGGGTAGGAACAACATGTTTAGGGACTTTGGATCCCTTAGATTATTGACATTTCATGCTTCATGTTGTAAGGCACAAAAATGTCTATAACAACAAGGGCAGCAAACAGAACAGCAGCAAGAGCAGACTGCCCCTCAACAAACGGAGCTACCAGCAGCTCCAGTAATGCAAACTCCACCTCCACAGACTGATCCATTGACTGCTCCAAGTTTGCAGACCCCAGCACATGAGGAAAGGGGTATGAAAAGAGATAGGGAAGAGTCCACTCCTATTAGTGGATGCTCCCAACAACCAGGAGCCAAAAGGCAAAGGCTAGACTCCCCAGAGGTAGAAGACATCACTGAAGATTTCCTTGATAGTTCAAGGAAAAACAGGGAGGGCAGCCAGCACACAGGGACAAGCTCCTTTCAGCAAGAGCAAGGATTGCAACTTGGTTTGGAGGTGTCTTCCTCCTCCCAGCTGAGCAAGAAGCCCAAGAGCACTAAGGATTCTTTCAAACAAATAAAAGCTCAGAATGATCTGCTGAGGGCTGAGGTCTACAAGCAGTTTATAGATGCAACACCAGCCCAACAAGAATGACTAATGTCTGTGTATGACATCAAAGAGGAAAAAATAATCCTCAGTCACTTTAAGCCTACAATACCACAGCCTAAGTCAGCTGCAGATTTTGTGAAGACAAGGGTGTTGGAAATAATACTGAGAGGGGGGGGTGAATCAGTATTATCAAGAAATTTAATAAATCTTCCTTATTTGATTTTTGAATTATTTTTGCATATCAGTACCATAAAATAATGAGCATGAAAAACAGATAGTCACACCAAAGAACACAAGATGTAAGGTGGAAACCCAAAGTGGGTGAAAACCACCTGCTGCAATATGTCTCTATCTTCTTTCAATTTAGAAACTTCTTTTACAATGATTTTGTACTGGTGCAGTCCTTTACCAGTACGCAGGCTGCAACCTGCGGAGAGCTACAACTCTCTCTCTTTCTCGTTTTCCAGTCTACTCCTGGAAGGGAGCTACAACCCCCTACTTCTTTTCATAAAGCATCAGATGTAAGTACATAACAGGTATAGACCACTACAGATATCAGATCAGCAATAACAGAACTAACCCAGAACACCTTATCAATAGAGAAATTCAATCAACAAAACATCTTAAAACAGAGACGCAGTTTTCCTTTCTGTGGCCTGCGACCAGACGCTGTTAACCTTCTGCTACTCTGCGTCCACCCGCAGATATCCTTCTGCTTCGCTGCGTGCCCACGCACTGTTCCTTTGACTGCTCTGCGTTCTGTTGCTTCAGGGACGCACCCAAGGATACTATCACGCCGCGTCTTTCGCTACAGAGACGCACCTGAAAACACTATCGCGCTGCATCCTTCTGCTTTAGAGACACACCTGAACCTTGATCGCCCTGCGTCCCCACGCAGGTCTCTCTCTACTGTACTGCGTCTCGGCGCACTTGCCCTTTACAGTACCTGCATCCCGGCGCACTTTCCCTTCACTGAACCTGCGACCCTTCAGATATAAATGATATGAAGACTTCAGAACAAACCCAAATAGTCAGATCTACCGATCTGTTCATGCGCCATAGAGATCACAGTCCATTAGAAGATTCGCCTTTTTAGATCTGGACTAGATCTCACCAAATAATATATTCAACCCAAGACAATTGCTCAATCCAAATGAACTCCTTTGCTTTATATAGGCAAGCTTCTCCCCAAAACATGGAACAATACCACGAGCCGACACCATAGAAACACAAAACGGTCGGCTAGATACCACACAAGAAACCCCCACGTGCTTTTCTCTGCCTTGAAATGTGTGCACTGGGTGGACGGACCCCCTAAACGGCCGGCCGGCGTCCCTGGACGTGGTTTCTGCATGGTATACCTGTGGGGGCGCACTTTCTGAACCGATTGCCTGCGTCCTTCTTAATTTTCATCAAACTGAGAGCCTTACCACTGGAGTTGCCATCAAGTACAACATCTGTAACATACAGTCATACCAGAAAACATAATGCCAACGATCTCCCCCTTTGGACTTGATGGCAACCTCACAAACTTCAGCTTCATTCTCCCCGTTTGACATCAAGAGCAAAGGGTATGCTCCCCCTAAGCGCATGCTCCCCCTGAATATGAACCAGATCTGCAACAACGCACCACCATGAAAGAGATAGAGACATATTGTAGCTATTTCCAAGATCTCCTTCTCCATAATGCCAACAATGCATTATGTGCTCCCCCTGAGCCTGTACCACCAATAAGAAGAGGTTCAACAAGATGATGCATCAACAACCCCCAGCTTTTGCCTGAGGTATTCAAACGTGTCCCTGGGCAATAATTTGGTAAGAATATCAGCAACTTGTTCCTTGCAAGGGACATACTCCAACTTGACTTTCTGTTCAAGCACTTGTTCCCGGAGAAAATGGTACTTGATTGGTATGTGCTTGGTTTTTGAATGCATGACCGGATTCTTTGAGATGCTGATTGCACTTGTGTTATCACATAAGATGGGGATAGGTGGTGTACAAGTGATTTGAAAATCCTGCAAAGTCTGCATCATCCAAAGGAGTTGAGTGCAACAAGATGCAGCAGCAACATATTCTGCTTCAGCTGTAGACAAGGCAATCGAACTCTATTTCTTGCTGAACCAAGATACCAGTCTGGAACCCATAAAGAATGCACCACCACTTGTGCTTTTTCTGTCATCCACGCTTCCGGCCCAATCTGCATCTGTATAAGCATGAAGAGTAAGATCTGTATCTCTATGATACCATAAGCCATAATTTTGAGTCCCTTGAAGATATTTGAAAATTCTCTTTACTGCCTGAAGATGAGTCTCCTTCGGATTTGCCTGAAATCTTCCAACTATTCCAACTGCATGCATGATGTCTGGTCGGGTACCTGTCAAATATAGTAAACTTCCAATCATAGATCTGTAGGTTGGTTGATGTACTGCTGCAGATTCATCATTTGCACTGAGACTACATCCTGTGACCATTGGTGTACATACAAGTTTTGCATCTTCCATGCCATATTTCTTCAAAATCTGCTTGAGATACTTGGTTTGAGATAAAAAGATTCCTCCTTCCTTTTGTTGGATTTGCAAACCAAGGAAATATGTCAGTTCTCCTAGCAAGGACATTTCAAATTCTTTCTGCATGACCGAGGCAAAGCTTTGACTCATAGCTTCTTCATTGCTGCCAAAAATAATGTCATCTACATACACAACAAGTATTAGCAATTTGTCATTTTCAACTTTTATATACAGATTGCTATCTACTGAACCTTTTGAGAAACCTTGTTGATGAAGATATTTGTCCAACCGGTAGTACCAAGCCCTTGGAGCTTGTTTGAGACCATAGAGAGCCTTTTTCAATCGGCATACAAGATTTGGATCATTTCCAAGAATGAACCCATCTGGCTGTTCAATGTACACTTCTTCTTCCAAGTCTCCATTCAGAAAGGTTGATTTCACGTCCATTTGAAATACTTTGAAGTTTTGAAAACTTGAGAGAGCAAGGAACATTCGGATGGCCTCAAGTCTTGCAACAGGAGCAAAAGTTTCTTCAAAGTCTATTCCTTCTTGCTGCGCATACCCTTTACAAACAAGTCTGGCTTTTTTTCTAATTACTTCTCCATTTTCATTCAATTTATTTTTGAAGACCCATTTTGTTCCGATAACATTCTTATCCTTTGGTCTAGTAACCAGCTCCCAAGTGTTGTTCTTTTCGATTTGCTCAAGTTCTTCATCCATTGCTTTCACCCAACATTCATCTTTGCATGCTTCTTTCACATTTTGTGGTTCAGTAGAGGAGAGTAATGCCAAATAGCTTGAGGCTTCTGTAGCTGTTCTTCTTGTTTGTACACCTGATTCTTTCTGCCCCACAATCTGAGATTCTGGATGATTCTTCTGAACATATCTGGATGGAGTTTTCTCTTCTATTCTTGTCTGCTCCTCTGGTTCTTCTTGAAGTTCTCCTTGGGGTTCTTCTTCTTCATTATTCTGTCTTTGAGGGTAGCCTTCATCTTCTTCTATATTTTCATGATGTACTTGCCTAGGAATATATCCCTTCTCATCAACCACTACATCAATGCTGTCAACAATTCTGCCAAGTCTTTTATTGTAGCATTTGTATGCTTTGCTATGTGGGGAATAGCCAAGAAGAATGCCTTCATCTTCTCTAGGTTCAAGTTTGCCAAGCTGCTCATCAGTATTCTTGATATAGCATTTGCTCCCAAAGATTTTGAAGTGCTTTACCGAAGGAGTTTTACCACTCCAGAGCTCATGAGGAGTTTGAGTGCTGTTCACCCAGACATTTGTCTTGTTGAGAATAATAACCGAAGCATGTGCAGCTTCACCCTAGAAAGTTGCGGGAGTTCCTGATTCATCAAGCATAGCATGAGCCATTTGTTGGATTGTTCTGTTCATTCTTTCAACAACTCCATTTTGCTGAGGAGTTCTAGCTGTAGAGAATTCTCTCCTTATCCCATGTTCATCACAGAAATCGAAAAATTCATTTGAAGTAAATTCCCCACCTCTGTCGGATCTGAGGCACTTAATTTTGTGACCTGATTCATTTTCAACCAAGGCTTTGAAGGTCTTGAATTTTTCGAAAGCTTCATCTTTGTGCTTCATAAGTCCTAACCAGACAAACCTGGAGAAATCGTCAATAAATAATATCAAGTATTCCTCTCCTCTAGGTGTTCTTTTCCTGAATGGGCCACATGTATCTGTATGTACTAGCTCAAGAGGCATGCTAGCTGATCCCTCTTTCTCTGGAAAGTTAGTCCTGGTTTGTTTTCCAAACTGACATGATCTGCATATGGTTTTGTCAGGAATTTTGATATCTAGAAGATCGCGAACTGCCTGATATTTGCATGCTTTCCTTATTTGTGAGAAGCTTAGATGTCCCAACCTTCGATGCCATAACTAGTGCTCTTCATCCTTGCTAATATAGCATTGTTGTTTTCCTTCTTCAAATATGTACAGATTATTTGGAGTTCTTTTTCCTTTGAGTACTGTTTTACCTGTATCAAGATCACGAACAAGACATCCATTCGATCTGAAAATAACCTCGGTTTTTTGATCACACATCTGGCTGACACTTAGTAGATTATGCTTCAATCCATCAACATACAAAACATTTCCAGCCTTGACCTTTTCTTTCAAAGGAGCAATACCTTTTCCTTTTATAGTTGCAAGAGTATCATTTCCAAAAGAAACTTTCTTTCCCTTTTCTAAAGTAGAATAAGATTCAAGTTTTTCTTTATCACCTGTCATATGTTTCGAACATCCACTGTCAATGTACCATAGATTTTCCTGTCCTTCTGCATAAAATTATATCCCACATCTTTCTGTTTGAGGTTCTTTTATTCTCCATGTTTTGGTGCTTGTGGCTTGTTCCTTTTTCTCCTGAAACCTTCTCCTACATTCAGAGTCTTCATGACCAAAATTATTGCAAATAGAACATTCAACTTCATTTTCAAGAACCGAAAAGTTGTTATAGGTCCTTTTTGTAATCCCTGTCATACTTCTTTGTTTTTTAGCTTCCCTAGTCATGATTGTTTTATATGCAACACATTGAGCTGCTTTGTGACCAAAGTTATGGCAATAAAAGCATTGTCCATTGAAGACGCTTCTGCGGTTATTGAATCTACCAGCCAACTGATTGTAATTTCTATTTTCATCTATTCTTGAACCAAACTGAGAAGATTTTACCTGTGGCTGGTTGTAGCTTTTGTTCACCCTTAATATGGATTGTCCCTGATAGTTTCTGTTTGTAATTCGTCCCTGCTTTACCTGATTATCTTCATTGTTCTTCTGCTCATTTCTTCTTGCTGCATCAAGATAACTTTTTGAGGTGGATGCTTGAGAGGTTTCTCCATTATAGCCCAAACCTGTCTTGTTTAGAGGAGACCGCTGCACATTGATAATCTCATCCAAAGTTTCAGATCCTTTGACAAACTTAAGATTAATAGCTTTTGTTTTCTCAATTTCTTTTCTGAGACCAACAATTTCACCTTCTATTTTTTCAAGATGTTTTTCCTTTTCATCAATTTGAAATTGCAAAGTATCAATGATCACATTCTTTTCTTCTATGCATCTCTTGAGTCTAGTAATTTCATCATAGAGATTATCCACATCTACAGCATCCTCATAATCATCATCTTCAAATGCCATTAACAACTTATATTTATTACCTTGTTCATCTTCATCACTGTTTGATAAGCCATCACTATCTTCATGGGTGTAGTAGCTTTTCTTATTTGCACTTTGTTTCTTGTTCCATCTAGCAGGTTCTTTTCCTTTATCCTTATAAGGACATTTTGCAGCATAATGACCTACTCTTCCACAAGCAAAGCATTTGAAAGGTAGCTTACCTCTGAACCTTCCAGAACCCCTTTGAAGACTTCTGACAAAATTTGATTCTTCTTCCTCTTCTTCTGGAACATGGCTTGCTTCATAGTAATCTTCTTTGCCTGATGCCTTAAAAGCAGCTTCCCTTCTGTCTGATGGACCTCCCTTTCTCATTTCATAAGTAGTTAGAATTCCATGTAGCTGAGACATAGTGAGAACACGGAGATTTTCCTTTTCTTCTATTGCAGATACTTTAGATTCAAACTTGGGGGATAATGATCTTAGAATCTTTTGAACTACTATAGTCTCTTTTATTTCTTCACCCAAATTTTTCATACAATTAACAATCTCATCTACCCGAAGAAAATAATTAGCCACACTTTCATCGTTATACATCTTGAGAGTCTCATATTGAATCCTGAGAGTTTGAAGTTTAGCTTGTTTTACCTGTTCATCTCCTTCATAGCTAGTGATCATTTTGTCCCATATTTCTTTTGCTGATTTGAAGTGCATGACCTTCATGAATTCTGTTTGGGATATACTTCCTAATAGAGTACTGACTGCTTTTGCATTTGTTTCATACTTCTTTTTCTCAACTGGATCTGTAGGAGTAGCTGAAGGAAAAGCATAGCCTGTTTCTACAATGTCCCAAACTTCTGTACCAAGAGATTGAAGATATGCAGTAACTCTTACCTTCCAATAATTGAAGTTTGTCCCGTCAAAAATCGGCGGCCTGATTGATGCTTCTCTCTCGTAGTTGCTCATGATGAATGATCTACCTTCAAGCGATCAAGCTTCTCTGAAGGGCCTGCTCTGATACCAATTGTTGGAAATAATACTGAGAGGGGGGGGTGAATCAGTATTATCAAGCAATTTAATAAATCTTCCTTATTTGATTTTTGAATTATTTTTGCATATCAGTACCATAAAATAATGAGCATGAAAAACAGATAGTCACACCAAAGAACACAAGATGTAAGGTGGAAACCCAATGTGGGTGAAAACCACCTGCTGCAATATGTATCTATCTTCTTTCAATTTAGAAACTTCTTTTACAATGATTTTGTACTGGTGCAGTCCTTTACCAGTACGCAGGCTGCAACCTGCGGAGAGCTACACCTCTCTCTCTTTCTCGTTTTCCAGTCTACTCCTGGAAGGGAGCTACAACCCCCTACTTCTTTTCATAAAGCATCAGATGTAAGTACATAACAGGTATAGACCACTACAGATATCAGATCAGCAATAACAGAACTAACCCAGAACACCTTATCAATAGAGAAATTCAATCAACAAAACATCTTAAAACAGAGACGCAGTTTTCCTTTCTGTGGCCTGCGACGAGACGCTGTTAACCTTTTGCTACTCTGCGTCCACCCACAGATATCCTTCTGCTTCACTGCGTGCCCACGCACTGTTCCTTTGAATGCTCTGCGTTCTGTTGCTTCAGGGACGCACCCAAGGATACTATCACGCCGCGTCTTTCGCTACAGAGACGCACCTAAAAACACTATCGTGCCGCATCCTTCTGCTTTAGAGACGCACCTGAACCTTGATCGCCCTGCGTCCCCACGCAGGTCTCTCTCTACTGTACTGCGTCTCGGCGCACTTGCCCTTTACAGTACCTGCGTCCCGGCGCACTTTCCCTTCACTGAACCTGTGACCCTTCAGATATAAATGATATGAAGACTTCAGAACAAAGCCAAACAGTCAGATCTACCGATCTGTTCATGCGCCATAGAGATCACAGTCCATTAGAAGATTCGCATTTTTAGATCTGGACTAGATCTCACCAAATACGATATTCAACCCAAGACAATTGCTCAATCCAAATGAACTCCTTTGCTTTATATAGGCAAGCTTCTCCCCAAAACATGGAACAATACCACGAGCCGACACCATAGAAACACAAAACCGTCAGCTAGATACCACACAAGAAACCCCCACGTGCTTTTCTCTGCCTTGAAATGTGTGCACTGGGTGGACGCACCCCCTGAACGGCCGGCCGGCGTCCCTGGACGCAGTTTCTGCATGGTATACCTGTGGGGGCGCACTTTCTGAACCGATTGCCTGCATCCTTCTTAATTTTCATCAAACTGAGAGCCTTACCACTGGAGTTGCCATCAAGTACAACATCTGTAACATACAGTCATACCAGAAAACATAATGCCAACAAAGGGTGGAGGTCATGGCAAAAGACATCCATCCCATGGACCAAATCGAACTCCACAAGCAAGCTGGAGAAATGGTTTATGCAACCTTGGTGGAGAGGGCAACCATGGCCCATGAGCTAAAAGAGTCCCTGAAAAACACCAACACACAGTTGGATTTTGAGAGAATGTCCTCCTTGGCCAAAGACAATAGAATAAAGTCTCTTGAGGACATCATCATTGATCTAGGACATGATCCTAGTGATCCAAAGGGTGTAAAGGCCCTTCTGAAGAAGAAAGAGGATGACCTGAATGCATTAAAGAAGAGGTTGAAGCTGCTGCCCACAGAGCACCCTCAAACCGCAGAGCTTCAAAAGGAAAAACAGGTTGATGACCAATTGGACCTCATAATGTAGCTAGACCAGAGGATCATGGATTTGGAGAAAGAGCTGGAAGGAGCATTACAAGATAAACAGGGAGAATCCACTTCCCAATCTCCTCCAACTACTTCAACAACAGCAACAACTTCAGGGGCAGCAGTGGCTTCCACAACAAAAGCAGCAGGAGCAACAACAGCTCCAGATGCCAGCGCAAGTGTAGAATAATTGACTAAGGCCATCAAGGAAATGGAGCTCCAGGCAAATGAAATAAAGAAGGCCAAGGAAAAATTGGCAGAACTGGATGCCAAATATGACAAATCAAAAGTAACTATAGCAGAGCAGGGCAGAGAAATAAAGGCCCTAAAAGACAAGATAAAGGCCTTAGAGAAGGAGCTGAATCTAGAGACTGCCATGGCCGACATAAAGAGAATTCTATGGGCCAAAATTGGCCAATCCATCAGTCAACAATGGAGGTCAATTAAAACAATACATGAACAGATGGACTTAATGGGCCAGGCACAAGCAGAAATCCATAAGGCCAAGACAACACTCGGAGACAAGCCAGAACAGGCCAACAGGATGATAGACTTCTTGAACAGGCAAGAAAAGGAGGAACTGGCAGCCATAGTCATTGCCAACAGAACCGAGGCTGTCCTCACTGCTAAGAAGGTACTAACTCTCAGAAACTATGTACAAACTGTGGAGAGGAAGTGCTATGAGATCCAAGCTGAGGTGGACGAATATAAAGTTAAGATGGCAGTACAGCAAGCAAAGGGACTGCCCAGCCTCCTAAGTGGTGCAGGAAAACTGATCTCTCTAGATCAATTTGCCAACAGAATGGCAACCTCCATTGAAAATCAAATTATTGCATTTGGCAGTACATCTGAGCAAACAGGTCCCCCCACAGGACAGAGCTTGTATGATAAACTTGAAGGCTTGTTCTTCATTGAAAACGAGGTAAATCATCTGTTTGAAACTCCTCCTAACTTTTATAGGTATACAGAGGCAGATGAGACCTTGATAAAAATTCAGAGACATCAAATGCCTAAGGAGGATTGGTGGCAAGCGATGCTTCAGATTTTTCCATGGTAGCTTCAGTTGTTCGGCCACTGCCAGCTCCAGGTCACTACAAAACAAACAACATGACAAAGTCAGTAATAAAGGTAGCTGAAAGGGTGACTCAGCACAAGGACAATGACAGCTAGCCTAAAGGATAAGAAAATACACATATTTGGATAGCTTAGCCTCAGCCGACTTCGACACCCACCAAGTCATCAATTTCTGACTATTTGTGACAGCTAAAGCAATAAAACATTACTGCAGCTTTTACTTTCTCAGCTACCAAGCTCCGGGAGTTGGCATAACATTTATGAGCCATTAACTCCTTTTCTTGATATTTTTACATGTAAATTTTGTATAAATACTCCCCTTAGTAACGCATAAGGGGTTGGTGATTTTTGACTCTAAGGAGAATCTATTGTATACTTTCAGTTTATCTAATACAAAAGGGCTGGACCAGCTCAGTGATGTCCTGAAATATTTGATGTCTGGATGATGCTAGGTGTGCTGATGCAGAATTCCTGTGCTGTCTGATGAAATAACAAGTTTTCCTCAATCTCTGTTTCTCGTCTTCTTATGTTTATCAAACCATACTCATGTTGTACTAAGCTAGCAGTGAAGAAAAATAATAGTACAGGATTTGTTTTATTACACCTTGTGCTCAATTTTTACTGCTGTGAATGTTTGTCTTCAGGATTAACGATGTACATGAATTCTTAACTTCTCATGTGTCTATTAATTCTATATGTGTCAATGCTAACTAGAAATTCTTCATTGCTTCTAGATTCATATTCTTACCGTCTTTTCTTTAGCAGTTTTCTGTGAGATTCTTAATTGCCTTACATAAACTGGATACACCCCACTTAATAATTATTATGAACATTTTTTCCTCAGACACAAATCTGGCTCTGCAGCATCACTACGGTATCACACAACATCTCAGACAAACTACAGGATCACTGACTCCACGCCCAATGGACTAGGACATACTGGTGAGAACATATATATATTGACTAAATTCATCACCAAACACATTCCAAAAACAAAAGCCTGAATATCATAGCTAGCCTAAAATACTATCAAAACAGAGCTAAACCTTAAAGAGAGAGCCCTCTCTAATTACAGCTTGGCTAGAAGCTGCAATCGAAAGACTGGTTAGTGGTTACCCCGGCCGTATTCCCTTGGGAGTCATAGGGAACAACCTGGGTGTTAACATAAATGGCGACTCCACTGGGGACCTGAGCATATTGTTTTTCAATTGTTGTCTGCCAAGACAGTGGTTTTAAAAGCTTGAGCAGTCCCTTAAAACAGTCCAAAAAAATTTCCTAAAAATACCAAAAAGAATTTCAGAAGCTGGCTCCTAAAAAGGAAATCAGGCACACTAGGTCAAATCCTGACCCTAATCCACCAGCTATTTTTGAAAACCCCAATACAATCCCGAAAATCATCAGCAGGAAACAAAGGCAGGGAGATCCTACTTATTTGAGCCCTGAGATAGCTAACTCTGAACCAGTTCCAACTCCAATCAAGGTTCTATTTCGATCTACTCTTGATTCCCCCAGTTCACCATCTACCTCTCAAAGTCCTTCTTTCACACCTCCATCCACTGCACATATCCCCTTGACCAACACTGTGGTTTCCACTGTCCCCATCACCCCTATAGTACCAGTCATTCATACTATCCCAGTTGTCCCAATAAATCCTATAAATCCTATAAACATGGCTAATAGGTATGCACCCCTGCAGTTGCCTGCTAATGCTGCAGCTCTGCCTCATGAGTACCAATCCAAGATCACATATTTTGACTCCACTGGCCCTTTCTCAGCAATTCAGCATGCCAAGAGGATGCAAGACCATTTTGAGAACTATGAAATAGATGATGATAGTGTGAGAATGAGAATCTTTGTTCAGAGCTTGACAGGGGATGTAAGGACTTGGTTTAGATCCCTGGCTGCAAATTCCATCACAACCCCTGAGGAGCTTTATCAAGCCTTTACTAACAGATGGGAGAAGAAGAAAGATCCCTTGCACATACTTGGTGAATATGATACAATCAAAAGAGGTCCCCAACAGACCGTCTTGGAGTATTGTTCAAGATTCAACAATGTATATAATGCAATACCACAAAATTTGAGACCTCCTCCTGATTTAGCCTTGTACAAATTCCCTGATGGTTTTGACCCTGACATGGCATATCAGTTAAAGGAAAGAGCACCTGAATCCCTTGAAGAAGCCCAGAAGGTTGCTGTCACTAGTTGAAGGGAAAGTACCCCTAGGGTCCTTTGGGCTAAGACTCTACCAGACTGAAAATTGCTTATTCAAAGAAACACACACACAGCCATCATTTTTACTTTTAAGAAAATTCTAATGTTAAGGGTACGTACCTAAGGTCCTACGTTCTAGAAGGCCTTTAGGGTCAAAACCCTTCTTGGAGTTCCCTTCATCTTCCTTTGACTTGCAAGACAAACAAATCAAAGAACACAACAGTACATGTACAAATACTTATGTATAAACCATCTTTATGCTATGAAGTTAGTTATAATAATATTTAAGTAACCACTTGCATAAGAATTCAAAACAAGAATCTCATAAGCATAAAGAAAGATTGTTTCGGGAACAAAGACGTGTTTCTTTATATATGAAGGAAAATAAAGTACATATAATGGAAAGATATCACCTGAACACCTTCAGCAGGCTCCAAGCAAAGCTTCCCCCCGGATTCATTCCAGCCTCAAGCCTCCAACAAGAGCTCCTTCCAAGTCTTACCCAATGATGATATCAAGGATGAATGATCACCAATACACATGGAAACAAGGGTTTCCTATGCAAAATGGGGGAAGTGCAGAAAACACCAAGGACTTCAGACCTGGTCTAAGGGGAAAATCTCAGCATAATAATCTTGCTCTCCTCTCTCTCCCTTTGGCCTTCCCTTTGATGTCTTTTTATACCATCTCCAAAGTAGTTTTTTAGTTAGGAGTTGGTTGGGAATAGTTGGGCCACATGCACTAACAGGTGATGCAGCAGGTAAACCCCGCGATCACCGCCCGAAAATAAGGAATTATATATTTTTTTAAGTGTTTTAATACATACACGGGGGTTGGGTATACACAGACCCACGTGTACACGCGTTTAACTCAGGGCAATGTCGCGTATAGGGAATAAAACACTGTTTTTTAAATTTTTGGACCAGGTCTGGAAGGAGGGGTTGCCCTAGGCCATGAGTGCAGCACACAAACCATAAGAGTGAGATTTGTAGCTATAACAGATGCCCCCTAATGTATGAGGTCATAAGGGGAACATGATGGCCGAAATACATTATGTAAGTACAAGGAAAGGAACTCTGTCAAAAAACCGAGGAGGACTGCACAGAAATTCAGCCTGCCAAGCCACCGAAAGGAGATCAGAAAGAAACACTGTCTGAGGCGGGCATAGCCATGCTCAGGAAAAGTAAAGCATGTCCGCATATCAAGTACAAGCGGATCCACTAAGTATACAAGTATAAAATGACTGGAAGATACATAATGGATCATCTGATCATAATGAGTAAGTACATGTCTGAATATCACATATAAAATTGTCAATGATGCTGAAAGATGCAACGGATCACTGATATCAAAGACTGATCCCAAGAGGTACCAACTGAACATGATGGAATAAGATGGTACTACACTGCAAACTCAGGTGCGAGCATATAGAATGTCGCCATGACTGACTGCAACATATAAGGTGGAGTGGTATCAACTAGCAGCAACAGGAGCAACTGTCAAGTGAACCAATGAATGTTGATACAACCTGAGGTCTTCACCGATCGCCGTGGTACATTTCTACACTATGGGAATAAATGATCTGAAGTCGACCACGTGAGAAATTGTTTGATTACCGGTCATTGATGTATACCATTAACAAACGCGAGACTACTCACCGATAATGATAATGAGCATCAAGGTACCCAGTATAATCTAACAAGTGTGAATAGATGAGCTGAAGTCGAACACCTGTAAGAATCTATCGACCAGGAGACAATGATGGTTTCCCACTGTCGATAGCGAAGGATCTGCCACTAATCACTGCAAACCCTAAGGTACTGCCAAATGGACTCTAGATCTTTGCCCCAGAGCAATGAGTCAGAGTCGATAGGGAAAGATCCGCTAAAAGGAAGGCATTAAGGCATCCTCCATCAATCTAGTGCGAGTGTAACCCGTAGGCCAATAATGTGGAAGGAATCGGATGAAAAAGATGTAGTAACCCAATCGAAGTACGTTTCCGGCGTACACAAGATGTGGCTAGCGCATGGCAGAAACCCTCTGAACCAACCAATAATGAAAGCCGACACAGAGGCGAGGTATCCACCAATAGGGTCAAATGGAAACCAAGGTACTGCACGAATCCCAATGTGTGATAATGTATGCTGACGTTGAACACAAGGGAAACCACTCAGTCAAAGACCCATGATACTGATCGATGCTGAGCATAAGGTGACCTATCAATAATGGAAATAGGGCTAGGGTGCGGCTCTAGGCCTGTCCTCAGAGCAAGGTGTCGTCGTCGATAAGGACAAGACCCGCCAGCAAGAAGTCAATGGGGACCTTCTTAAACCGGCACGAGTAAAGGACCAATATAACTGATGTGATGATAGACATGACACTGACAACCAGGGATGGCCGACTGAAAAATGAGTCAAGAGACACCTCAGAAAGGCCGACTCAGGCTAACTTCCCTTGAACTAAAGCACGACTCAATGTGACTATGTGGGAGCATATGATGAATCTGTATAAGTTCGTCATGCAGGAGGCACGAACGAACCCTCCATATGATTGGGAGAGATAACCAATCGGGGGAGAACTGACTCGATAACGAGGTTATGGCATACCTAAGTCAAACTAAATCCCACCCATGCGGAGGAGACTTTGGTTTGAGTGCTTTGTTCAAGGGCGACATGACTGACTCTAGCTGCCAACAATAAATGGAAATAATGTCCCTGTTCTCGCTCTTTTTTGGAGTATTTAATTTTTTTGTCTTTTTCTGATAAGCCGGAAAAAGAATAAAAGAATGCTATGGTACAGTGGAAAGAACGAGTGTCGGTGAAACAGATGATCTAGTTCCTGGGAAAGGAATGTTCCTATGCTCAATGCAGGGAAGTGAAAACCGGTCAGTGACACTCAGAGGTATGTTCCTTCCACGGATCTGGGTATGTCAAGCTACAGAAGTCAAAGGTAGGCAAGGTTGATTTTGCAGACGTCATGGTCAAAAGTTGGCTTAAACACGATTCCAAGTGAAGCCGGCTCTAGGCCAAAAGGTGCAAATGGTCAACATGCAATGCAAAAGTACAACTCGACACTCATAGGAGCCTCTAGGGTATAAGGCCAGAACGAAGCGAAGAAGCAAAGAGGAATGAGTCTTCAACGCATAAGTCATGGCGGGACTACAGAGGACTCCCGAGCCTACTCAAAACGAAGCAGCATGGGCAAAAAATGTCAGTGAGGTGCTAACTAGGATGCCCATGTAAAGGATGGCTCTACCATCGTGTCATGATTTAAAGAATCGGCGAGTGAAAATGGCTAACGAACCATAACACGATGGGATCGACCCTATGGCAGATGTATCGGTCAAATGGAGGCTAGTATGCATAATGCAACGGAAAAATGGTGTCCCTAACCTATATGCCAGTGAGAACACGATACCTGCCATGATGGGTCAGCAGTCATGGAACCGTCTCGAACCGTCGAAAAATGTCCAAAATGTCCTGAAAAACAACCCAATCTCGACATTCCAAGCTCCCAAGTTAAAAGTGACATGAAACCAAACTAAATAAAATTTTGAAAATTTTTTGCATTTTCAAAACTTATAAAAAGAAATTTTGGACTTACCATTTTCACCGTTTGACTTGGAGAGCAAAAATTGTGGAGCAAAAGGAGCAAACTTCCCTGTGACTTATTCAACCATCCAAACTTGCCGAAAACTTCCAGGTAAGCACTAAACTTGTCTTGCAATTATTTGTGATAGTTTTTAGGAATTTTAATTGATGTTTCACCATTAGATTTTTGCAAAAAATTGATCTGCGGCGTACATGCGGGTTGGCTGTATAGAACTCGCGTATACGACGGCCCTACACGCGACTGTATACAAGGGAACCCGCGTGTGCGCAGCAAACTAATTTTATATACAACACTAACGGATGAAAATGATTTTTTCTTCTAGGATGACTCTCACATGGCGTGAAAGAGAGCACTCAGCTGTAGATAACGAAGTTATGGACAATGATGAGGCATTAGATGCCCTACGGGGATGCGGGTTGCTAAAATTCTTCAAATTGCCAAACATGAAATCCAACACGCATTTGCTTGAGAGACTCATTGATTATTGGGATGTCGATGAGGAAGCATTCATCATTGATCAAATGCCACTTAGGGTAGAAGTGGAAGATATATATTTTATCACGGGACTTTCCCGAAGGGGAGAGGTAGTGCACTCTCGGGGCAGGACACGGAATAGCCTCAGTGTGGATGACTATGTACAGATTTACTGCCCGGGTCATCGGAAGGTCGGGAGTCAGATTTCTATTCCACATGTGGTGAGTTTGTCACTCAGGATAATCTTGTTCACCATAGGTCGAGTGAACGGATCATCCTCACTACATCAGGCGTCACGAGTAAACATGAGCATGGCAGTGGACTATCTCACTACAGTGTTTGACTGGTGTACTCCTCTCCTTGCCAACATGAAGGAACAACTCACTTCTATCAGGAGGGGACAGACCAAGAACTTTGGGTTCGGAACCATCTTATGTACATTCTTCTTCGAGAAGGTTCCCGCACTCCGCCCCAGGGTAGCAGTTTCTATCAGTAGTCCACGTGATCCACACATGGGCCGGGGGGCTGACTTGATGAAACGTCTGGGGGGTGGGGAAGTCCCTCGGAATGCATTCGACGATGATTTCTTTACCTGGTGGGAGCAGCAAATCATCGCCATAGATGATTACCCCTATGCCGGACTGGATTTTCGAGGAGATCCTGATCTAGTGTTACCACCGGATGCAGCATGGGGCGAGATTGGTAAGATTTTTGATTTTTATGATTTTTTTGGATTTTTCAAATATAATGATAAATTTGACAAATTTTTTTTTTTTGATGAGATTCAAATGACTAATATGATGATCATGTTCCAGACATTGGGCCCATGCGACTAGACGGATTCCCGCGGCATGGACGGCGTGGCCGAGGAGCCGAAGAGCCTGCTGCGGATGCGGAAAGGACCCTGAACAACGTCCAGCGACACTTGGCAAGACTGAGCTACCAAGTACCGATGGCCGAGATAGAGGATCTTCCTCCAGATATGCAGTGTCATGTGGTTGGGATGCCACGTGACTGGGTTCGCGTCTTTCGGCGCGTGGCCAATGCTATAGTTACATATTTCGCTACTCATCCAGATCCGAGGCGTTAGATATGCCTGACATGATTATGGGCATTTGAGTCCCAATTTTGTATATTTTTGAACACACATATGTACACTCGAGATGCTTTGCGATATCTATATATATATATATATATATATATATATATAGATAGATATATATATATATATATATATATATATATATATATATATATATATATATATATATATATATACAGTTTGACTTTTTGATGCATGATTTTATGATGATGAATGATTGATATGCCAGTCTAATGCTTGATTAGCGATAGAATCAGCTAACCAATTTTGAGATCTTGGAATGTGCAAATAATTAATGTAAACAAATGATCTTTGCAATAACCTCACCCTTAAATATTGGTGATATAATAATGGATCTATAACCCGATAAATGTTGTTTAACTGAGACACTATCAATTGAGAATCAAGATATACTACCAACGAGTCGATCCCATAAGAGATTGCCTCGGATAATAAATTGATGACAGCTGTATGCTCGGCCATATTGTTTGAAGCAGGACCGATACAGACGCCTCTCGATATCATCAACTCACCAGTTGGGTAATAAAGTACCCAAGCTGCGGAAGCAAGATTCCGAGTGTGCCGACTAGCACCATCGGCGAACCCAAAATAAACCAACTCATCCATCAACACCTGCCAAGGCAGACCAAAAAATGCTGATATCACAAAACGCTCGATAATATATGTACAAATATACTTAAAATACAAAGAAGCCATTGCCTGGTAAAAGTAAGCAAAATACTTCTTTAAAGAGAGCCCATTTCGGGGCTTCGCCAGCTTGTTTCCTTCGAAATCAATTAACTCATACGATGCTTTTTCTAAGACTCGTTTGATAATGAAAGGACCGTACCACATAGGCTTGAATTTTCCTGCCCCCAAGGCATCCTTATCTTGGTCATAGACCAAGACAAGGTCACCTTCAGTAAAGACACGAGGACGGACAGACTTATCATACTGAGTTTTGACCCTTTTCTTATGGGCCTCATTCATTGTGGCGGCATCTCGACGCTGCTCATCGAGATGTTCCAGGTGAACTAGGCACTCCTCGAGACTCGAAGTCTCAGGAAGAAGCTCAACAGCCAATTTCAGAGATGGAATTTCACATTCGACCGGAAATATAGATTCCATCTCGTAAACCAACTGAAAAGGAGTAAAACCAGTAGCCGTTTTGACGGAGGTTCGGTATGCCCAAAGAGCCGAATACAACATAATGTGCCAATTGGACCGATTTTTATCGATCATCCGTTGGAGTATCGTCTTAAGAGTTTTATTGACTGCCTCGACCTGTCCATTGGCCTGAGGATAGTAAGGGGACGAATGCTCCTGGCAGAATCCTAATTTAAGAGCCAATTCGGACATTAGCTGATTTTGGAAATGACTGCCATGGTCAGTGACAATCTCTCTTGGGATACCGAATCTTGAGATAACCTGATTGAAAAGAAACAAAGATGCCATGTCACTGTCATTCTTATAAGTAGGCATGGCCTCGGCCCACTTCGTGAAGTAGTCTACAACCACGATAATGTACTTGTGATTCGCCGCTGAAGGCAGATTACAAGTCATAAAATCAATACCCCACTTAGTGAAGGGACCGACGGTGACAACGGGAAAAAGGGGAGCTAGATGTGCGCGCATCTTGCGAGTAAAAATTTGACACGGGTGACAGCGTTTTACCGCTTCCACACAGTCCTTAAAGAGTGAAGGCCAAAAATAGCCGGCACGTAAGATGCGCTGGGCTGTAGCAAGCCCTGATAGATGACCACCACAAGCTCCACTGTGGCAGTCATTAAGAACAGACTCTGCTTCCTCTAAGGTTAAACAACGTCGAAGAATTGAATCAACCCCTCGACGGTATAATGTATCACCAATGATAACATAGTTTTTAGCCAGGTGACGTAACTTGCGTCGTTCATCCTTGGAGAAAGTAGAGGGAAACTTCGAAGTCTGGAGATAAACAATGATATCTCCATACCAAGGGTCTTGTGAAGAGATGAGGAATATATGTTCGTCGGATAAACTTTCCTCATAAACAATATCATCTCCACAAGGAAGCTCAGAAATTAGCTCCGCGAAGACCATAGATTTCTTAGACTTGGCGGACAAGAACTCTAGGTCGAATTCTTGTAAAATGACTATCCATCTATTATATTTGCCCCCAATCACTCGCCTACTGAGGACAAATTGGAATGGATTAACCGCCACTAAGAAAAAAGTTTTGCGTAGCAAAATATAATGACGGAGCCTCTGGACAGCATGGACAGCCGCCAAGGCCAACTTCTCAACCGGAGAATAGTGGAGTTTAGGGCCTATTAAGCCTCGGATCAAATAATAAATCACGTGCTCGACAAGAGCATCGTCCTCCTGAACTAGAACCATACCAATGGTAGATTCCGCTGCAGCGAGATATAAAAGGAAGTCTCTACCATAATCCGGTGGACTCAAAAGCGGGGCAGAGACTAATGCCTTTTTCAAAGCATCAAACGACCGCAAAGTCGTCCCATACAAATGGGACTCCTTTTCGTAGCAAACACATGAACCCTTTAGTGATCTCGGCATAGTTTGCTATAAACCGTCTTAAGAAATTAGCCTTCCCTTGAAGACTTTGAAGTTGACGAATTGAGGACGGGGGAGGCAACTAAACTATTGCCTCTACCTTGAAGGGATCAACCCGAATCCCTTCATTGGACACAATAAACCCTAACAGCCGACCGGATGTAACCGCGAAAACGCATTTATTGGGATTCAACCGTATTTTATAGAAACGACATCGCTCAAAGACTAATCGAAGGTGACTCAGATGATCAGTTCTCTTTCGAGAGCGAGCAGCGAGATCATCTAAGTATGCCTCGATGACATGTTTGATGTCGTGGAAAGCGTATGACATGGCCCGCTGAAAAGTGGCTCCAGCATTTTTAAGACCAAAAGGAATCTTTCGATATGCAAAGGTACCCCAAGGATATATGAAGGCTGTCTTATGTTGGTCTTCAGGACGGATAGAGATTTGATTATAACCCGAAAAACCATCCATGAAGGAAAAAATTTCATTACCCGCACACTCGTCGATAATCTGATCAATGAATGGCGTGGGGTAATTATCTTTTGGACAAGCCTTGTTTAAGTCCCTAAAATCGATGCATACTCGGATTGTTCCTTGCTTTTTGTCCACAGGGACTGGATTCGAAACCCAATCCGTAAGAGGAACAGGGTATATAAAACCCGCCCTTAGCAGCTTCTCAACCTCAGCTTTGATAGCCGTTGCTTTCCTAGGGTTAACAGGCCGAAGCCTTTGACGAATCAGTTTTGCGTTTTCATACGTCTTGATCTCATGTTGGACTATAGAAGGATCAATGTCGGGCATTTCCTCATAAGACAAAGCAAATACATCACGATATTCCTTGAATAGGTCGGTATAAATTTGAATTTCTTCAGGGGAACACTCAATTCCGTTGAAGATATTCTCGATGATGTTAGGATCCTTAGAGATGTTTATAGGTATCGTTTTTGAGATTACCGACATATTACCTTCGGCACGTATGTGTGTTGGAGCCAAAGGGTTCGACACCGTACAAACATCACTATCAACGAGCTCGGAGAATTGGCGACTCCACTGGGGACAACACTCTTGTTGTTCCTAGTTTGGGTAGTCTTCAAGCCAATCAAGGCTCAGCCCCTCTGTTTGTTGGCTCTGACTGTATGATCTGTTCTTGAACTCCAAGCTTTTCCAGTTTTTTCAATCTGTGTTTTTTATTTTTCTTGAAAGACTTCAGATACGCTCTTTTTCTGGATTACAGAAGCGTATATATGCAAGCTGCACTAATTGAACCCGCGTATACGCAGGTTTCCTTAGTTACAGTCGCGTGTACATGCATTCTGCATTTTTCAGTCGGCCATCCCTGGTTGTCAGTGTCATGTCTATCATCACATCAGTTATATTGGTCCTTTACTCGTGCCGGTTTAAGAAGGTCCCCATTGACTTCTTGCTGGCGGGTCTTGTCCTTATCGACGACGACACCTTGCTCTGAGGACAGGCCTAGAGCCGCACCCTGGCCCTATTTACATTATTGATAGGTCACCTTGTGCTCAGCATCGATCAGTATCATGGGTCTTTGACTGAGTGGTTTCCCTTGTGTTCGACGTCAGCATACATTATCACACATTGGGATTTGTGCAGTACCTTGGTTTCCATTTGACCCTATTGGTGGATGCCTCGCCTCTGTGTCGGCTTTCATTATTGGTTGGTTCAGAGGGTTTCTGCCGTGCACTAGCCACATCTTGTGTACGCCGGAAATGTACTTCGGTTGGGTTACTACATCTTTTTCGTCTGATTCCTTCCACATTATTGGCCTACGGGTTACACTCGCGCTAGATTGATGGAGGATGCCTTAATGCCTTCCTTCTAGCGGATCTTTCCCTATCGACTCCGACTCATTGCTCTGGGGCAAAGATCTAGAGTCCATTTGGCAGTACCTTGGGGTTTTCAGTCATTAGTGGCAGATCCTTCGCTATCGACAGTGGGAAACCATCATTGTCTCCTGATCGATAGATTCTTACAGGTGTTCGACTTCAGCTCATCTATTCACACTTGTTAGATTGTACTGGGTACCTTGACGCTCATTATCTATATCGGTGAGTAGTCTCGCGTTTGTTAACGGTATACATCAATGACCGGTAATCAAACGATTTCTCACATGGTCGACTTCAGATCATTTATTCCCATAGTGTAGAAATGTACCACGGCGGTCGGTGAAGACCTCAGGTTGTATCAGCATTCATTGGTTCACTTGAGAGTTGCTCCTGTTGCTGCTAGTTGATACCACTCCACCTTATATGTTGCAGTCAGTCATGGCGACATTCTATATGCTGGCACCTGAGTTTGCAGAGTAGTACCATCCTATTCCATCATGTTCAGTTGGTACCTCTTGGGATCAGTCTTTGATATCAGTGATCCGTTGCATCTTTCAGCATCATTGACAGTTTTATATGTGATATTTAGACATGTACTTACTCATTATGATCAGATGATCCATTATGTATCTTCCAATCATTTTATACTTGTATACTTAGTGGATCCGCTTGTACTTGATATGCAGACATGCTTTACTTTTCCTGAGCATGGGTATGCCCGCCTCAGACAGTGTTTCTTTCTGATCTCCTTTCAGTGGCTTGGCAGGCTGAATTCTGGTGCAGTCCTCCTCGGTTTTTCGACAGAGTTCCTTTCCTTGTACTTACATAATGTATTTCGGCCATCATGTTCCCCTTCTGACCTCATACATTAGGGGGAATCTGTTATAGCTCCGAATCTCACTCTTGTGGTTTGTGATGCTGCACTCATGGCCTAGGGCAACCCCTCCTTCCAGACCTGGTCCAAAAATTTAAAAAACAGTGTTTTATTCCCTATACGCGACATTGCCCTGAGTTAAACGCGTGTACACGCGGGTCTGTGTATACCCAACCTGCTTGTATGTATTAAAACACTTAAAAAAATATATAATTCCTTATTTTCGGGCAGTGATCGCGGGTTTTACCTGCTGGATCACCTGTTAGTGCCCGTGGCCCAACTGTTCCCAACCAAATCCTAACTAAAAAACTACTTTGGAGATGGTATAAAAAGACATCAAAGGGAAGGCCAAAGGGAGAGAGAGGAGAGCAAGATTATTATGCTGAGATTTTCCCCTTAGACCAGGTCTGAAGTCCTTGGTGTTTTATGCACTTCCCCCATTTTGCATAGGAAACCCTTGTTTCCATGTGTATTGGTGATCATTCATCCTTGATATCATCATTGGGTAAGACTTGGAAGGAGCTCTTGTTGGAGGCTTGAGGTTGGAACGAATACGGGATGAAGCTTTGCTTGGAGCCTGCTGAAGGTGTTCAGGTGATATCTTTTCGTTATATGTACTTTATTTGCCTTCATATATAAAGAAACACGTCTTTGTTCCCGAAACAATCTTTCTTTATGCTTATGAGATTCTTGTTTTGAATTCTTATGCAAGTAGTTACTTAAAGATTATTATAACTAACTTTATAGCATAAAGATGGTTTATACATAAGTATTTGTACATGTACTTTTGTGTTCTTTGATTTGTTTGTCTTGCAGGTCAAAGGAAGAAGAAGGGAACTCCAAGAAGGGTTTGGACCCTAAAGGCATTCTCGAACGTAGGACCTTAGGTACGTACCCTTAACATTAGAATTTGCTTAAAAGTAAAAATGATGGCTGTGTGTGTGTTTCTTTGAATAAGCAATTTTCAGTCTGGTAGAGTCTTAGCCCAAAGGAACCTAGGGGTACTTTCCCTTCAACCAGTCACAGTAGAGGCTAACCTAATTGCCAAGAGAAACCGGGCAAGGTTGGAAAAGAGAACTACCTTCAAAGATGAACCCTCAGCCTTTGATAAAAAATTGGATGCAATACTCACTGGTATGAAGAGGTTGGGAGATAGAGTTGAATCATTGGAGAGAAAATCCTCATGGGAAGCACCACCTAACAACCCTAATAGGAACCCAAATTTTAGGAGAAATCAAAACCCAAACGTTGGAAAGACCGGTTCTGACCCAGACATAAGACCTCCTTTCCAGGAAAACTATACTGAGGCATCCACTTCAGATGAACAAACATATGATACCCACATCAACCTGATGGGCCTGAATGATGAGCAGCAAGTCTTTCTAATTCAAGAAGATCATGAGGATGATGATATTCAACAATTCCAAACTAGGTCAGGTGAGTCATTTGACTTTAAACAAGGCTATGATACAGCTGTTTATGAAGTTCATAAATAATATAAGTTAAGGAGTAGAACTATAAATGTAACACAGCCTGAAAAAAAAAAGGATAGCCAACATCCGAAGCAAGCCATTGTCACAGAACCAAGTAACAAAACTGGTCCAAATACAGATGAGGTAACCATTGAGGAAATAACTGAAACCTTTTCCTCAAAACAACAGCCAGTAGATCCCTCACCCTTGCAGCCCAACCTAAGTAACAGCTCTCAAGAAGTGAGTAAGAAGGACAAGCTTCCAGATCAAGACAAGAAACAAGAGGAAGACCTGGTAAACAAGGAAAATGCTGCCACTCACAACACCAAGATCCAATCTGATAGACCCTTTGACTTAGAAGCTGAAATTGGAAAATTGAAGGTAGTTGTTCCCCTCTGAGAGCTGGCCAAACATGACATTTATAGGCAACAAATCAAAAAGTCCCTTCAGCTAACTCGTAATAAAGATAATGTGAATGTGTTAGATGACACCCAGAATTGCTTTTCGGTCCAGAAGTTGATGGAAAAGCAGCTGTTGTAGGTATCTTACCCTTTTATGTTAGTTTACATGTTCATAATAAGATATTACACAATGCAATGTTTGACTCAGGTGCCTCTCAAAATTTGATGCCTAAATCAGTCATGGAAAGATTAAATCTAGACATAACAAGGCCATACAAGGACCTATTCT
The DNA here is from genome assembly GCA_031772625.1 of Pinus tabuliformis. Taxonomy (NCBI): domain Eukaryota; kingdom Viridiplantae; phylum Streptophyta; class Pinopsida; order Pinales; family Pinaceae; genus Pinus; species Pinus tabuliformis. The sequence continues at coordinate 52,822,785 of CM062806.1, read as the reverse complement.
TATTTGACTCCAGCCAAGTTAAGTGTTTAGGTCTCATAAAATATCTTTGTGTCTCACTGGTCCAATATCCCAATAAGACAATCCTGATGGATGTTGTAGTTGCTGATATCCCACCCAAATATGGGATGTTGTTATCAAGGTCATGGGGGGCTAAACTCCAAGGTTCTTTGCAGTTAGACATGTCATATGCCACTATCTCTGTCTTTGGGCAACCAAAAAGACTATACAGAGAAACACTTATGAAATACATGGTCAGCAGTGAAGAAAAACCTCAAAATTTTCCCATATATGTTGTTCACTCTGATATAGATTCATACATTCTTTTCAATGATAATACAGGTTTTTCAAACAATGATGAAACCAAGGTACTCAAACAGGAGCAAGACATCAATCAACCAAATGTTACCCTAGAAATAATGGCTGATCAATCATCAAACAAAGCTGCTGCTCTAGAAGTCAAATTGATCCAATCAAGAGATGAGACAGTCCTAAAAGACAAACCAGATGACAAAACAGAACTTCGACTTACAATTCCAGCTTATGAAGAGGTCACCAACTCTTCCCTAGAACAAAATATCCTGTGGTTCCTTGAATTTGATGGGTCAGTAAACAAATTAGGGGCAGGAGCTGGAGTTTGGATACATAATAAACAAAACAGTCATGCAGAAGGCAGAGCCTATAGACTAAATTTCAGATGCACTAATAACATGGCAGAATATGAAGCTCTCTTACTAGGCCTTAAACTAGTAAAGTCCTTACAAGCCATAAGGGTCTCAATTATGGGAGATTCAGATTTAGTCATCCAACAAGTAAAGGGAAATTTTGTCACTAATGACAAAAGATTGAGGTCTTATAGGACTGTTGTTGCTGAAATACTAAACTCCTTCACTGAATTTCAGATTACCAAAATTCCTAGAACCCATAATCTGCATGCCCATAGCTTGGCCACATTTGCAAGTACCTGCAAGCTACCTTTTGAGCCCCACCATTGCTTCACAACTGAGGTAAAACACAGACATTCTGTCCCAAACAATGTCAAGGACTGGCAAGTATTTGAAGATGATGCACAAATAAATAACTTCTTGACCTTGCAACAAGAATTTGTAGGACTAAATATTGACACTGATAGAGCAAGTCAATCACAAATACTTGATAGAGCAAGTCAATCACAAATACTTGATAGAGCAAGTCAATCACAAATACCTAATAAATGGAATCATAAGCCAACATCACCCAAAACAGCCAACCAAATCCTACATCCAACAATTTTCAACAAAGACAATATACTACTAATTCAACAAATTGGTTGTGAAGAAATGCCTGATGCTGAGGCTGAAGTTATACAATTGAAAGATAACTTTCTACCAACAGGCCTAGCTCCACTAGAGGATATTTTTTATTCAAATGATGTCCCTAGGAAACCAAAAATGCAGCCCCTTAACTCTGCTATTGAAGAATGCAACATTGGGACCATGGAAAAGCCCAAGATAATAAAATTATCTGCATCCCTACCTCCTGATCAGAAGCCCAAATACATTGACCTCTTCAAAGAATTCCAAGATGTCTTTGCATGGAGTTATGAGGACTTAAAATCCTATGACACCTCTGTTATCCAACACACAATCCCTCTCAAGCCAAATCAAAAGCCATTTAAGAAAAAATTGAGAAGAATAAACCCTATGCTTCTCCCTGCAATTGAGAAAGAGGTACAAAAAATGTTTAAAGCTGGTATCATAGCACCAATCAGGTTTTCTGATTGGATTTCAAACTTGGTGCCTACAAGAAAGAAAACTGGTGAAATAAGACTTTGTGTTGATCTAAGGAATCTAAACCAAGTGTCCCTCAAAGACAACTATCCCCTACCTAAGATGGATCACATTCTCCAAAGAGTGGTAGGAGCATCAAGGATCTCATTACTTGATGGATTCTCGGGCTTTAATCAAATCCTAGTGCACCCTGATGATCAAGACAAAACTGCATTCACAACCCCATGGGGAACTTTCAAATATGTTAAGATGCGCTTTGGATTGAAAAATGCAGGGGAAACATTTCAAAGGGCAATGGACATTGCTTTTGCCAAAGAGATTCATGACTTTCTTGTCATTTACTTAGATGACCTTACACCTTTCTCAAAATTAGACCAATAACACTTGAAGCACTTAAGGCAGATCTTTCTAACATGCAGGAAATATGGAATTTCCTTGAATCCAAAGAAGTCCCTGTTTGGTATGGAAGAAGGAAAGCTCTTAGGGCACATCATTTCAAAGGATGGCATCAGAATTGACCCAGATAGGATACAAGCTATCCTGCAAATGCCCCACCCTAGAAACATCAAAGAATTGCAAGCCTTCTTAGGGAAGATTAATTTCTTAAGAAGGTTTATCCCAAACTTAGCAGAACTAATCAGATTACTGAACAACATGCTAAAAAAATATTCAAAAGTGAAATGGACAGTGGAAGCAAATCAAGCCTTTGAAGGTATAAAATTGGCCCTCACCCAAACCCCAGTCTTAACAAATCCTCAATTTGATAGAGAGTTTATCATTTTCTCTTTTGCTTCTCAGCATACTATTGCTGCTGTTTTATTACAAAAAGATGACCAAGGAAATGAGAAACCAATTGCTTTCTTCAGTAGAGCTCTTAGAGATGCACCTCTGAAATATCAGATCATGGAAAAGCAAGCATATGCTTTGGTCAAAGCAATTAAAGACTTTAGGATTTATATCCTTTATTCCCATGTTATAGCTTATGTGCCAAGTCCAATTGTAAAAGACATACTCACTCAAGAAAATTTAGAAGGCATAAGAGGAAAATGGATTGCCAACATTTTGGAATTTGATATTGAGATTAAGCCTACAAAACTAATAAAAGGGCAAGGTTTGGCCAAACTAATGACAGAAGAAAATTTCCAAGCCTTAGACATAAACCAGCTGGACAATGAAATGGATCTGGCGACTCCAAAGATCAATGTAGCCTTTGAACAATCCCATTGGTATTCTGATATATGTTATGTATTACAAAACCTGTGTGCTCCACCAGGATTGTCCAGAACCAAGTGTAGGTTCCTAAAAATGAAAGCTTCTAAATTCTGTGTTATGGATGGTAATTTACTTTGGAAAAACCATGAAGGGATATTGTTAAACTGCTTAATTGAGAATGAAACTAACAATATCATGAAAGAATTTCATGCAGGTGACTGTGGTGGACACTTGTACTGGAATTCCACTGTGGATAAAATACTGAGGGCTAGTTACTACTGGCCCACCATGTTCTCTGATATCAAGAAATTCACCACCTCATGTCATAAATGTCAAGTGTTTGAGGGAAAGAGAAAGTTACTGCCACTTCCCTTGAGGCCTATTGCAACAGAGAGACCTTTTCAACAATGGGGCTTGGATTTCATTGGGGAAATTCATCCCTCATCTTCAGGCCAACATAGATCAATTCTGACAGTTACAGACTACTTTACTAAATGGATTGAAGTTGTTCCATGCAGACAAGCAAATGATTCCACTATCATTGAGTTCCTTGAGACCAATATTCTTTCTAGATTTGGATGTCCTGATAAAATAATAACAAACAATGCTGCTGCCTTCGAATCTAAGAAGATGGTAAATTTCTGCCACAAATTCCACATTACCTTGGGCCATTCTACTGCATACTATCCTCAAGGAAATGGCCTTGCTGAATCATCAAATAAAAGCCTGGTAAACATCATAAAGAAGGTATTGGAGGAAAATAAAAAGAATTGGCACAAGAAGCTTGTGAATGCTTTATGGGCAGATAGACTAACAACCAAGAGATCAATTGGGGTCAGCCCATATGAGTTAGTCTATGGACTAGAGGCCAAATTCCCTTCATCACTAGGGGTTCCTGTTATGAAACTACTGCAAGAAAGTCAAGCTGAACCAAATGATATGCAGAGAAGGGTAAATCAAATAATATGTTTGCAGCAAACTAGAGAACAAGTTTACAGCAGAGTGCAAGTGTTACAAGAAAAGTTAAAGAAATCTTTTGATAGAAGGACTAAGGCAGAAGATTTCAAAGTTGGTGACAAAGTCCTCAAGTGGGATTCCAGAAGGGAAGATAAGGGAAAACATGGAAAATTTGATTCCCTTTGGAGGGGACCATTTGCTGTTCAAGCAGTACAAGGAAACAATACTTATTTCCTTAAAGGTCTTAAAGAAACTGATTTGGATGAAGGTCCTGTGAATGGCAGGATGTTGAAGCACTATTTTGACTACCATCCATAAGTGCAGCCTGAGTTTCCCCTGTACATAATCACGAGTATATATTACTTTCTGTTAAAATGTAAAAATGCAGTTTTCAAGTTTTATTGGTTCTCAGCAAAAGCTCATGAGTTCAAAATTTTACTAAGATGGGAAGAGTGCAATTTGGCATTTCAAAGCAACATACTTCAAGTTTTGGTAAAAGTAGTCAAGGGCCAAGGCATTCTGACCTGCTTTTCTTGGTCTTTCAAATAGAAAAACCATCCCCATGTGGAGCCACTGTTAGCCACCTATACCAATAGGTTTCATATTTCATGATTGGCAAAGGAAGATCCAAATATGCTCTACTTTGGTGATGCAAAGATCCCATATTTCCAAGAGAAGACAATGTGTGTATATAGCTTGATGTTGTAACAATTTTGATGGATGTTCCGACAGCCTAATCTGGATCATGCCATGTTTCAATTTTCTGTTGTAGAATAGAGAAAGAAGTCTGTCCAAATTTTTAAATCTTGGCAGACTAGTAGCTTAGGTAGAGAATTAAGGTTCCCAATTGCTTAATCTGGGACCTTGGAAGCAATAAGGGTAGCATTAGATAGAAAATCAAAAGGAAAAAGCCAAGGAAAAGAAAAGGCATATAAGGGTCTGCAAGTCTAAGTGCACCCTCCAGGAAGTAACAAAAAATGCTAGGAAATAGATGGGTAAGCAGATGGGGTTGCAGAAATATAATTCCTTTCAATGGAGGGTTTGATAACTTGGTCACAAAGGCAAATCAGTGGATGGAGAGGCTCCTCTTCTACATCATGTGCAGCAAAGCAAAGGAGCATGTCTAACTTCCCATTTTTCCCCTTTGCATTCATTTACTAACATCCCTTAATCAGCTAAGATTCATGGAAGAATCTGAGGTTTTATGTTGGTTCTTATGCCTTTAAAAGCCACATTTCCTGTGTAAAAATCTTTTAATTTTGATCTACTCTTAAAGCTAAGTGGTTTTCAAATAAACTTAGTGATTTCACTCCTCATTCACCTTTTCATCCATATTAACCCTTAACTTTTACTATCTAAATCCCCTATGTCACCCTTTCCCTACTATTATAACACCATGGTGTATAAATCCCAGCATTGTATAAATATCCTCCCTCTTTAGCACTATAGCTAAGTAAGTTAGTGTTGGGGGACTTTAGTCCAACAGGGACTATGGTCAACCCTGTAATGGGATTGCTTCAACCTCTGGTTGGAGTGATAACCTCCTCCTAAGCCCTCACCTTCCCTCTGCTCAAAAATGCCATAGAAAACCCCCTTCCCCCTGCTAAACCCACTCTTAACCTCCTTTTCCTAATAAAAAACCCTTGAAAAACCCAAAAAATCTCGAAAAAACCCACCAAAACCCTTTTATCCTAAGTTCCGCGCATTTAAAAATTAAATGGAATATTTTAATATGGGCGGGACCCAACCCAGAAGCTGCGCGACCATCGGCATTACCCACCAGCCGTCCAATCTCCGCCGCCCAGATCTAACGGTGGGCGGTCGTTTTCGCTCCCCGACCTGCCTCCCTTTAACGTCCAGGGAAAGGCGGTATTGGGCGCCGTACCCGGGACGCGTGGCAGGCGGCGGGGTTGTTCGGAGCCCCCCTCCCCGATACCGCCTTTGCCCAAAGGTGGTGCGGGGAAACTACTTACCACCATCCCCGTTACCACCTCCCCCTTACATCATGCATACGTCATCATGACGTAGCACCCTCCCCCCGCCCCCGCGCCGTGTGGCCCTCCATGTGGCCCTGCCACCCTATCCGCCCACCACCGTGTCAGTCCACTCTGGCTGCCAGCTCAGTGCCCACGTCACCACCGTACTCGGGCCCGCCATGACGTCAGGCTGACGTCATCGGCGGAAAGGCGCCAATTACTCTATTTTTTCGAATTTGTCATTAAAATTCGCAGTTTGGGCCGTTTTATGTCATTTTCGAGCGAAAAAGACATAGCCGTTGTCGCTGGTTCACTGCCAAATCGCCTCCGGACCTCCAAATTCAAACTTGCGGCCGTGCCAACTCATCAACCAAGCTACATTCAGCCTTCACAGTTCATCCCACAGGCTTTCTAGGCGATTTTTACAGGTATTCACCATAATTCCCCCATTTTGCCCATGCATACCATTTCTCTGCAAATTCACCATTAAAACACCTGTCAAGTTCCACAATTAATCATTGTCTGCTAGTTAAATGAGAGCTAAAGAAACCTGCATTGCCACAACCCTATAATTCGACATTGAAACAGTCAAATTCGCGCACCAAAATTGCAAATTCTTCCCCAAGGTGCCCAGCATTGTTCCCTTTTGCCGGGGGTAGACTAGCTGCAGTTTCTTACCAAAGTAAACCTCACATACCCTTTGCAATCTACCCCTAGCAATTCAAAACCCCTGTGAATTTACCAAAAACTACAGAAGCAAGCCTGCTTTTCCACTATAAAAAACATTTCAGACATTATCTACAGTTGGCCTATCATTTAAGCTCTTAAGAGCTTTGCAAACCATTGCACTCATCTTATTCAAAATCAAATCATACAATGGCTGCCCCTGCACCCACAGCTCTCAGTGTTGCTCCATTAAATCCACCCAATAAAGACCTGCAGTCCTTGCCTCTTGCTGACAAGGACTACCTTATTGAAGACTGTGTGGGAAACAGGGACTTTCTGCAGACCTTCAGGCAGTTGAGAGAGGACTACCTGAATGGTCATGATACATATGGGATATGGGAGTCAAACCTGCCATACTATTGTCTCCCCTCTGTAAATGTCTTTCCTGAAATCATTCCTGAAATGTCTTTCCTGAAATCATTCGCCTATGTGCTGAAAGTATGATGTGCAGCACAAAGCTATTAGCACTCCATCTGGGAGGATCCTCTTCTACATTAATCCTGAATCCATCAACAAAATGCTACATTTTGATCAGACAGAGCTGCTAATCCCATTGTCCATGAACTATCTGCTGGACATTGGTGCCAAGATGACCAGTGAGGAGATTCAGAAGGTCACCAGGACATTCATGAGACCTGAGTGCCAGCCTACAGGGCCACCTCCTTATTTGGATGTCTACTTCACTGAAGTGGGCAGATTACTCCTAGACATGATTTCCTATGTGCTGGGATACAGAACCAGCGAACATGTGGATGAGACAATGCTAGCATTACTAGTTGTTTACAGCCCAGGCCAACCCCCTGCCTACAAATATAACTTTGCCAAGTTCATAGCTAACAAGATCCATGATCAATTGGGCGCAATGGATAGACAGGGGGTCTTCAAGTACTCGGCCTATATCTATCACCTCTTTATGTGCTATCAGTCTGAGGCTTTTCCATGCTATATCAAAAAGCTGGATTATAGAGGGGAAAGAAGATCTATGATCTTCTGGACCTCTGTCTATCACAAAGTCACAAAGTCACCCTATTCCTATTGTGAGTTTGTTGACCAATTTGTGTATCTAGTCTCTTGCCTATTGATGAGGTCCCCTCCTCCCAGAATATCAACTGAGATACAGAAGGCTCTGCAGCTTTCCAAAAAATATAAAATAGGTGATTGGTACCTGTATGAGGATCATACAGTCATCAGAGTCTATGGATGTGAGCTCTGTCCATATAGGCTCCCAAAATATGTGCCTATGAGGTTGTTTGCCTTGGAGTATTACAGGCAGCTGATTCAGTCCGACCTCACCCACTTCCACAACGCCAAAAAGAAGGCCCACCTCAAATTCAAACACCAGTTGGGACCCTTCATCATGAATCAGAAAGAAGGATGGGAAGATGCTGACCTCATCCTCAAGGACAAATATAAACTATCATATAGTTTTCGGTGGGTCCCTTATGACCGTGAGGATTTCATTACTGCGAGAAGAAACAAATACAAGCTTCTAGGTTATATGCATTGTCAATACCCACACATTGAAAGATATGCCAACCAGCAAGAATGGCAGCAGGGTACTCTAGTTGAAAAGCTAACTGAAGAAGAGATAATGCTAAAGAATATAAAGGAGCTTGAAAAAACCATTGACCTAGACTCTGTGCAGCAGGTACCTTTCAAACGGCCTTATTCAACAGGAGAAGGGACCTCGGCCTCAAGTACTACACCAGTCACACAAGCACCTTCCACAGCAGCACCAGCTGCAGACAAAGGCAAAGGGATAATCGGTGCAGAGGAGGAAACAGTGAAAGAAAAGCTTGCCCCTTCAAATGAGCAGCATCAAGAGCCCCAACAAGGGCAGCAAACAGAACAGCAGCAAGAGCAGACTTCTCTTCAACAAACGGAGCTACCAGCAGCTCTAGTAATGAAAACTCCACCTCCTCAAACTGAGCCATTGACTACTCCAAGTTTGCAGACCCCAGCACATGAGGAAAGGGGTATGAAAAGAGATAGAGAAGATTCCACTCCTATTAGTGGATCCTCCCAACAACCAGGAGCCAAAAGGAAAAGGCTAGACTCCCCAGAGGTAGAAGACATCACTGAAGAATTCCTTGACAGTTCAAGGAAAAACAGGGAGGTCAGCTAGCACACAGGGACAAGCTCCTTTCAGCAGGAGCAAGGATTGCAACTTGGTTTGGAGGTGTCTTCCTCCTCCCAGCAGAGCAAGAAGCCCAAGAGCACTAAGGCTTCCTTCAAACAAATAAAAGCTCAGAATGATCTGCTGAGGGCTGAGGTCTACAAGCAGTTTATAGATGCAACACCAGCCCAGCAAGAAAGACTAATGTCTGTGTATGACATCAAAGAGGAAAAAATAATCCTCAGTCACTTTAAGCCTACAATACCGCAGCCTAAGTCAGCTGCAGATTTTGTGAAGACAAGGGTGGAGGTCATGGCCAAAGACATCCATCCCATGGACCAAATCGAACTCCACAAGCAAGCTGGAGAAATGGTTTATGCAACCTTGGTGGAGAGGGAAACCATGGCCCATGAGCTAAAAGAGTCCCTGAAAAACACCAACACACAGTTGGATTTTGAGAGAATGTCCTCCTTGGCCAAAGACAATAGAATAAAGTCTCTTGAGGACATCATCATTGATCTAGGACATGATCCTAGTGATCCAAAGGGTGTAAAGGCCCTTCTGAAGAAGAAAGAGGATGACCTGAATGCATTAAAGAAGAGGTTGAAGCTACTGCCCACAGAGCACCCTCAAACCGCAGAGCTTCAAAAGGAAAAACAGGTTGATGACCAATTTGACCTCATAATGCAGCTAGACAAGAGGATCATGGATTTGGAGAAAGAGCTAGAAGGAGCATTACAAGATAAACAGGGAGAATCCACTTCCCAAGCTCCTCCAACTACTTCAACAACAGCAACAACTTCAGGGGCAGCAGTGGCTCCCACAGCAGAAGCAGCAGGAACAACAACAGCTCCAGATGCCAGCGCAAGTGTAGAAGAATTGACTAAGGCCATCAAGGAAATGGAGCTCCAGGAAAATGAAATAAAGAAGTCCAAGGAAAAATTGGCAGAACTGGATGCCAAATATGACAAATCAAAAGTAACTATAGCAGAGCAGGGCAGAGAAATAAAGGCCCTAAAAGACAAGATAAAGGCCTTAGAGAAGGAGCTGAATCTAGAGACTGCCATGGCCGACATAAAGAGAATTCTATGGGCCAAAATTGGCCAATCCATCAGTCAACAATGGAGGTCAATTAAAACAATACATGAACAGATGGACTTAATGGGCCAAGCACAAGTAGAAATCCATAAGGCCAAGACAACACTGGGAGACAAGCCAGAACAGGCCAACAGGATGATAGATTTCTTGAACAGGCAAGAAAAGGAGGAACTGGCAGCCATAGGCATTGCCAACAGAACCGAGGCTGTCCTCACTGCTAAGAAGGTACTAACTCTCAGAAACTATGTACAAACTGTGGAGAGGAAGTTCTATGAGATCCAAGCTGAGGTGGAGGAATATAAAGTTAAGATGGCAGTACTGCAAGCAAAGGGACTGCCCAGCCTCCTAAGTGGTGCAGGAAAACTGATAACTCGAGATCAATTTGCCAACAGAATGGCAACCTCCATTGAAAATTAAATTATTGCATCTGGAAGTACATCTGTGCAAACAGGGCCCCCCACAGGACAGAGCTTGTATGATAAACTTGAAGGCTTGTTCTTCATTGAAAACGAGGTAAATCATCTGTTTGAAACTCCTCCTAACTTTTATAGGTATACAAAGGCCGATGAGACCTTGATAAAAATTCGGAGACATCAAATGCCTAAGGAGGATTGGTGGCAAGCGATGCTTCAGATTTTGCCACGGTAGCCTCAGTTGTTCGGCCACTGCCAGCTCCAGGTCACTACAAGACAAACAGCATGACAAAGTCAGTAATAAAGGCAACTGAAAGGGTGACTCAGCACAAGGACAATGACAGCTAGCCTAAAGGATAAGAAAATACGCATATTTGGACAGCTTAGCCTCAGCCGACTTCGACACCCACCAAGTCATCAATTTTGACTATTTGTGACAGCTAAAGCAATAAAACGTTACTACAGCTTTTACTTTCTCAGCTACCAAGCTCCAGGAGTTGGCATAACATTTATGAGCCATTAACTCCTTTTCTTGATATTTTTACATGTAAATTTTGTATAAATACTCCCCTTAGTAACACATAAGGGGTTGGTGATTTTTGACTCTAAGGAGAATCTATTGTATACTTTCAGTTTATCTAATACAAAAGGGTTGGACCAGCTCAGTGATGTCCTGAAATATTTGATGTCTGGATGATGCTAGGTGTGCTGATGCAGAATTCCTGTGCTGTCTGATGAAATAACAAGTTTTCCTAAATCTTTGTTTCTCGTCTTCTTATGTTTATCAAACCATACTCATGTTGTACTAAGCTAGCAGTGAAGAAAAAGAATAGTACATGATTTGTTTTATTACACCTTGTGCTCAATTTTTACTGCTGTGAATGTTTGTCTTCAGGATTAACGATGTACATGAATTCTTAACAGCTCATGTGTCTATTAATTCTATATGTGTCAATGCTAACTAGAAATTCTTCATTGCTTCTAGATTGATATTCTTACCATCTTTTCTTTAGCAGTTTTCTGTGAGATTCTTAATTGCCTTACATAAACTGGATACACCCCACTTAATAATTATTATGAATGTTTTTTCCCCAGACACAAATCTGGCTCTGCAGCATCACTACGGTATCACACAGCATCACAGACAAACTACAGGACCACTGACTCCACGCCCAATGGACTAGGACATACTGGTGAGAACATATATATATTGACTAAAGTCATCACCAAACACATTCCAAAAACAAAAGCCTGGATATCATAGCTAGCCTAAAATACTATCAAAACAGAGCTAAACCTTAAAGAGAGAGCCCTCTCTGATTACAGCTTGTCTAGAAGCTGCAATCGAAAGATTGGTTAGTGGTTACCCCGGCCGTATTCCCTTGGGAGTCATAGGGAACAACCTGAGTGTTAACAGGAAGTACTAGAGATATTAAAATCTTGTCATGATGAACCATGTGGAGGACATATCATTAATAAAATAACTGCATATAAAGTCCTTCTCTTAGGATATTATTGGCCTTCTCTTTTTAAGGAGTCCAAATAATATATTAAGATATGTGACAATTGTCAATGAATAGGGATACATGTTCCTTTGGATGAAATTCCTCTACAACCTCAGGTTTTACTTATTGAACCTTTTGAGAAATGGGATTTGGATTTTATTGGTCCAATCAATCCACCATCAAGACCAAAAGCATACATTCTTGTTTGTACATATTATGTCACAAAAGGGGTAGAATATAAAGCACTTCCTTTTGCTACTGAATATGTTGTAGTTTCATTTCTTTTTTAGGATATTTTCACTCCTTTTGTTGTTTCCAAGGAAATTTTGATAGATTAAGGTACTTAATTTACATCCAAGTTAGTACAGAAGATAATGGAGGAGTAAAAAATAAAACATAGGAAGTCTACTCCATATCATCCAAAATCCAATGGATAAGTTGAATATACTAATAAAGTAATTGAAGAAATTCTTACCATGACCCTGAATCTGCATAGAAGGGATTCGGCAAAAAGGCTTCTAGAATATTTATGGGCATATCGTACCACATGGGGAAACACAATAGGACACACTCCTTATGAACTTGTTTATGGAAAGCAAATCCTATTTCCTATTGGTTCTAGATAAATACTTTTTAAACAACAACCAAATTGGGTCTTGATCTATCAGAAGCCCAAAGACAAAGAATGGAGAAATTGAATGAAAAATTGTTATTCATAGAACTAATATGGTACAACATGAAAGATCCATGTCGCATGATAAGTTTATCAAAGAAAGAAAATTCCAGCCTAGTGATTGGGCAATGCTTTTTGATTCAAAGTTTAAATATTTCCAGGGAAAATTTCAAACTCATTGGGTTGGTCCTTATGAGATTGAAACTGTCTTTGACAATGGAGCAGTCAGAATCAAAACCATTGATGAAGAAAGAGTAACTTTCCTTGTAAATGATCATAGATTACGAATATATCATAAACCCTTAACAAAGGAAGAGTTCATAATAAATATGCAAGATAATCTTGATTAGAAGTGGATCAAGGAAGATTATTTTTCCTCTCCAACTTAGCCTTCTACTTTCTTTTTCAAAAAAAAAAATGAAAATATTTTTTTTGTATAAACATGAAAACCAACATTGTTGACATGTTTATACAAAAAATCTAAGTTGAAAATGAATAATACTTGGTAGCATAGATTTTATTTTTAATTCCCTATTTTGTCCCATTTATTTTTATTCCTCTTTTGAAAAATAAGTCAACTATAGATTTGTCAATAATCTGAAACTCTCATGGAGTTCCACAGTTGACTTGACAGATTGCACCTAGGCAAATGAAGATCATGGACAAAATTGGATGAAGATGAGTACAACCTACAAAAGGACGAATCCAAAACCAGTAAGGCAAAACAACACATATGTAAATATTAATTAAATAGTAAATAAAAAAACATTGAATTATGAAATTAAATAGATGTATTATTGTTGCTACCACAATTTTGTATAATGATTAATTTCATATGACTTTGGTTATTAAGAAAATATATTTTCAAAAGGATATAAATCCGATATGAAACCTTGTTATCATTTAAATTCACTCCCTTCTTTATGTATAACATTCCATTTGCTTTGCATACCATCATTGTCTCTTGCATCATTTCACTTGGCCATGTTCCTTTGTCGAGAAAACCTCATCATTACCAAAATTTTGTCCACCATAACCCTGTACCAAATTCCTTCCATAACCTTGTAAAAGAGACAAATTAAGGGCTAAGACTTCTTTAAGATGTGAATCATTGTATGCTCAGATCCGAATGGTTTAAATTCCTTCAAGGATACCCACAGGTGAAACAAAAATTGTAGCAAGCGCACTGGTTAGATTTTGTGGAAAAATTTGATGGGCATGAAAAAGAAGTGAAAAAATCATTCACTAGGGCATATGATTGTATAGAAGAAAAGATTGGAGACATTATATTGCTTTTGATAGTCATTTGTAGCAGAAGCTACTAGATTTCTGAGAATCGAGGAAAGCCGGTTCAAAAACCAAAAGATCAAGGAGAAAGAATGGGAAGTCTTCCTTAAAAACCAAAGTATGGATATATATGTCTTTAAGAAGGGAATTCCAATCAAAACCTTGAATAATAAATGGAGGAATTTGTTGTTGATTATTCAAAAATTCATAACTTGTGAAGGTAGGTTTTGAAACATGTTCTTCTACCATGTTCTCCTCATGATAAATTTTCTTGATGGTAATGAAATGAACCTACCTTACTTCCTTCTTAATAGTTTAATAAAAATGGCTAGAAATATTCATAGGAAAATATAGTCCATAGATAATAGGCTTGTACCATCATGGATTAGTGAAAAATTTAATTGAAGCCCATATGAAAAGAAAAGGGGATAACTGGGAGGATTTTCTAATTAGAAATCATTTCAAAGAATCTGAACAAGAAGAACCTAGTGATAAGACTAGAAAGAGTGGAAGAAAGTTTCCCTCAAACCCTAAGGAAAACTCACCTTCACAAGAAACACAACAAGATCCGTATTCTAATGATGAAACCCCTCTTATTAATGTATTGGAAATGCTTAAGGAGAAAAATGTTAGAAGAAAGATAGCCAACAATAAAAGGGAAAGTACATAAAAAGGAGAAATAGAACAAGAATAAGTTAAAAAGTGTCCCCATACTATTGAAAAACCACCATCAACTGTGAGAAGAAGTGAAAGGATTAATAAACCAATGCACACATTGTCTCAACGACCTCCATAATTTCTCAATTTAGAATAAGAAGAGGAACTGAAAGTTCCATCACCAATTGCAAGTTGAGCTAGGAGAACTCCAGAAATTGATCCTATCCAGCAAGAAATATACGAATACCTAGAGTCTCTGGAACAAAGAGCTACGGGAAAAACTATTGAATCGTCCTCAAACTAAGAAGAAATTATTAATTTTGATGATCCATAAGAGCCTAAAATTGTAAACACTCTCAAGCAGGAAATCTATGAATTGGAGGTACTAAATAGACATTTGAAGCAGGAACATAAAAACAATAAAGGAAAAAAATTAAATCCAAAGAACTCAAAATGACAACATATTTCTAGATATTGGTTTATGGTATGATAAAAATAAGAAATTGAAAGCCAAAAATAAATTTCTTAAAAATAAGGTCACAAGTTTACAGAACAAAATCTTGATGAAGAAACCAAGGATGGCAACAATTAGTGTCAGGAAATCAATAATGACTAACTTAGATGTTCTTTCTTAGGCCTCTGAAGATGCTCAATGGTAGAGAAAGATTACATTTTTTGAAATATTGTGCATGAGGACATGCAATGTCTTCTGTATGGGGGAATGTTGAAGCTCAAAACTGTCTCTTTTTGATCGCCTTCTTACACTCCATCCTCCTTTCTTACTCTAATAATTCTAATTGAGAATCAGTCTACAAGGTTCATGGAGATAATAGGTACTTAAACAACGTTTATTTCATAAGTCACATTATACTTTATTATTTAACTTAATATTTTCATGAGATATTGAATTGCACCAATTCTGTAGCTAATGACTGATTCTGTAGCAAAGTCGAAGGTTTGATAGGTTCAGAAACTCTAGTCAAGGAACGATATAAATGTCTAGGTGGCTAATAGCTGGCACAACAATATTTTCCTATATTCATGGTTTAGATCAATGATAAAAACACCACATATGCCCAGTCAACGCCGAAGTCAACCAAGCAAAGAAGGAGTTGAAAGCGAACTAGGCAAGCAAGGAAATTAATTGACGCTGATATTTAGCCTCATGATTTTCTCTTACGATAGAAAATCATGAGGAAATCATGAATGTTATCTTTTTATGATATTTTTAGTCTTTGTTGAGTAGGATATTCTCATAAATATCTAAACAGTTATTTGATGGAGGTTATAAATCTACCTCTCGGCATGACAAAAACAATCTTGAATATTGTTTGAATTTTATTTTTTTTACAATTATAAAACTTTGTTTTATTTCTGCTCCTTGTGTGTTGCCTTAATGCGTATAAATTCCATTTGAAGAGTCATTTTGTTGCCTACATCTCACAGGAGGCCCCCCTGGAATTGTAGGGTTTTTATTATTTTCCACTAGCATTTCAATTCTGCATTTTATATCATGTTTAATTCATTCATCTAACTGTCTAGTTCGATTTCTAGTGAATACTTTTGACATTGATCATTGATTTTATAATAGAGCATGTTTTGTTTAATCATTTTTCAGTAGGACAAATGAGTGAAGACAAGATATCTTGTGCACATGATAAGTCGTAAGCAGAGTGTGGATTAATTTATGATTTGAAGTGTAGTTTGAGTTTGGTGAAGAGGATTTCAAATTCCAATTAGTGTTAATCTCTCTTTTTCTGTCAGAGTGATTTCAATTTAGTTTCATTATTTAGTTGAGTATGTTTGATATTTATTTTTTCAAAGTGTGATATTTATTTTGAGCAAGTGTGATAATCCTAGTTTCAAATTTCTTCCAAGAAAGTGTGATCTTTCTTTCAAGTAAAGTGTGATATTTCATTTAAGTAAGTACAATAATTTTGATTTCATTTTTGTTCAAGAGTGACATATTTATTTTCATGTAAGAATGGTGAAAACATGTGCATATCAATATCTCAATTAAATTTAGAATTTATTGAATAATTAAGATTTATAGTACATACAGTACAGATACACTAGCCATGGTCGATAATTTATGTAGTAATTTAACATCAATTAAATTGTCAAATACCTTTCGATAATAATATAATGCCCCAATATTATAGATCTGCCATAATATATAATTCCATCATATATCGTCACATATCGATGTCGTGGTGGGTTCTATTTCAATTCTTTTTGCCTTGTAGACAACAAATTTATGAGTAGAAGAACAAGCTGCAACGTTAATGTCAACGCCAACTCATTGCATCCTTGTTTATTGTAATATCGATGCCACTGTGAATCAATGTTGTGGTCATGATTTTTGTGTTATTTTTGGTTTTTTTCAATACATAGAATATTTGTTGTAACAATCATTGGCTTAGTAATGATGTATGAATAACCCATTGCTATTATATATGAATACGCTGCTCCAAATAGATTGTGCATTCAACCAATTCATTGTCCATTCAAACACTACATTCAGCTATATGTTATGCATTTTCTTAATCGACAAAGGTTGATTTTCAATGGAGACAGAGGAGGCCAATAGTATTGGATTAGATAACTCCAGATCAACATCGTCATAATTTATTTGAAAGCCAACAAGCCATATCAAATTTAATAGTTGAACGCATTTGCAGTAGTCACATCATAATAACCCAACCCACATAAATATATTAAGAAGCATGTTGGGGATATATGGTTTGCAAGTAATAGATGCGCCAATTGTCTGCCAAAGCATCACCATCATTGATATATGCCTACGATGTTCTAAGAAATAAGTAAGATCAATACCATGAGGTTGATGATGAATTTGAGAATCCTATGCTTTCTGTGGAAATGATCTGACACTTGTAACATTCTGATGAGGAGTAGATATCAGTATATTTTTTTCAATACACATTATCACCACCAACGCACTAAGAAGTAATGGACATTATCACCATTATTAAAATGTAACAGACTGAGAAGTAATGCACATTATCACCACCAACACACTGATAAGTAACACACATTATCACCATTATTCATATGTAGCGGGCTGAGAAGTAATAATGCATGCCATATGATAACCTTTTATCCTTTCAATGAATAAAATTCATTCAATGCACATTTGTACAATAACGTTTATGTGTATTCAATGTCTCCATTGCGTGTCTGTCTCTTTATCTTTATATCAGTGAATTCCATTAATCTGACATGTGGTGGACTATGTTATTCTGTCACATTGCTAGCAATACCACTTCATTACTCATCAAATTATTCAATTTCCCAGTCTGTGTAATGAATTGATTTTAAACACATATTGATTCCATTGTAGCCAGACTCATGCCAATCCATAGTATTATCAATTGATTTACATCATTTCCCTATCATGGTTGGGCGTTTCACTCCATATTTTTCTGCCTCAGGTCTGTTAATATTCCTCTCTATAGATTGTCAAAATTTGTAACTTCTCTGTTCACCTAGAAATATGACCATTATATTACCAATTCTCTTCAAGGCTTGCTTCGTTTCCTTATGATTTCAAATATTCTTGCTTCTAGTTTATGAAGCCTCTTTAGATTATTGTTGTCTTCATGTCTTTATTCTTCTACATGGATGGCCTATCTCTATGGTCATGACTCTTTAACTTTTGCAAACAATGCTAGATTCTGTGTTGAATGACCTTTGGAATCTCTGTAAATTCCCTTAATCTTCAATATGCTCACCTATTTGAAAAGTTGAATGGTAAGAATATTTTCACCTTATGTTTCTTTCAAGAGAATCACCCTTCACTTGTTAAGCTCAAGAGTGTTTGGACTGGTACACACTAGAAAAGTGCACTTATTATTTCAATCAGAGTGATATTCTACATCCATTTCTTGCTAATAATATTTTTCCCTACTTCTCATTGCTAGGAATGTAATTTTCCTTCAATGTCATCACCTTTTGAGTTGACAAAAATAATTCATAGTTTTCTAGCATCTTGTCATTGTACTTTGGAGAATCTTCAAGAAATACATAGAGCTATAGAGGAGAGGTGCCTATATTTAGTATTTTCAAACACTCAATGGCCTTTGGGAGGTCAATCTAAAAATTCTTCTTTTGACATCAAGCATCTAACTTTCCATACAACAATTGGTTTTTCTCTTTCAATTTTTTAAACTTTTCTCTATTCCTTCTAGTATGTTGGCTCTCAAAGACAACTTTAAGATATTCTTACTCCTTTATAATATTTTCATTTTATTTTCCTACATATTTAACCTTTTCAACATCATATAGTTTCTGATTGTATTTGGTCCATGGGTGTCAAACAATCCATTTCATATGGCTTAATGACGACTAATGAGTGTTCCTTAGATGTGACAACTTACAATATCTTCAAATCCTTTCTCTGCATAGAAATTAATATTACATGTCAAGGTTACATTTCACTTTCAAGCTAACTACATTCACCTTTTAGATTTTCAATGTTACTCCTATTGAATTCATCCTTTTCTTTCTCGAGAAGCTCCCCCTGAGCCCATGATGCCTTCACTTTTTTCTCATTGAAGTTATAGGTTCCTCCTTTTTCTTCCTCTTCCACACTTTAGTGTGTTGCTTACTTTTGCCTTCATTTTATTTTAACATAATGTTTGGTTTGCTTATAGTGTCCATCTTCTGTCTGGGCTTCTTTAGGCTACATGAAAACTTTCATTCTTTGGCCTTGTGGCCAAGGTTATCGCACACATAACTTTTTGTGTTTCCAAGAAATGGAGGAAATGGTGTGCTCCTTCTTGATTTCATGCTTTTCTTTGGGTACAATTTTCATTCAATTAATTTATGTCCAAATTCATTACACATACAAAAATAACCATAGAAAGAGTTTATGTACCTGCTTGATGACGTTCTCCTCTATTTGCTTGTTGGATAATACCTTCTTGTTTGTTGCATGTTTTGCTGAATAGTCTTGTTTTTATAGTCTGTTGGTATGTGTCTAGATTCGTGGCAATGGAAGCAAGAGATATATTCTCTCCTTTGAAATTTTCCAAATTTTCTCAATTCATCTCAAGAAACAAATGACCTTTTTGCAAGAATCATTTTCTTTGACTCAATATTTTCATTTTGATTTTGTTGCTTTCCTTTGCTTTTAATGATGTCGCTATTGGCTTCTTATATATTTGACTTTGAAGTTATTTTATCTTCATTGATGAATGCCTTCATGTTATTATTCTTCTCTTCTGAGTTCTTTTTGGAGACCTTCTCCTCTTCTAATTCTTCAAGTAATCTGCTCATTTCATCTAATTCATTTTTTGCTAATACAACTTCAGCTTCTAGCCTTTTACCATGTATTTCTTTCTCCTTCAACTAAATATTCATAACCTCTCCTAATCTCCTCGCTTCTTCAAGGTCTGTCTTCAAAATAAAAATTTAATCCTTGTACTCTTGTTCTCTCTCATCACATATCTGCACAATTTTTTTTAGGTCTTTGCCCTTAATTCTTAGTATTTCTATTTCAACCAATGCTAAGTCAAGCCTATCTTGATGTTCAACTATATTTTCTTCATGAGAGTTAGGTACATCCACACATGCATATATTTAATTTAACTTAATACTTTCCTTTTGACAACGATTTTTCTTCTTCCTCTTTCTCTTTTCTTTTTTTTGCATTGCGACTACTTGATCCGGACTTTAAACAGGAAAGCAACAAATTACAGAGATAACCATAAACATAGATATGCACCAGAAATAATACTTCACTTCATTAATGTAAAATACTAAAATATGCTTACAAACAGTAATGGAAATAAACCAGCTAGGGCAATGGTAGCTTATCTCTGAGAAGAGATGTGGTGGCTACATGCCTCTGAACTGTTCTGAACTGTGTTACAATGAGTCTCGAAGGCCTATTTATTGTTGATAAACAATGGAAAACCCTTAACATTCCGAAATCTAACCCTAGAAGATGAAACGCCAAATTGTGGGCCCCGTTTGGGTAAATTGGTACATCAATTTCCCGGGGTCGTAACTTTGGCATACAATCTCTGTTTGACACGTACAATAGCTCGTTAGAAATATCTATCCGAGCACTACAACTTTGGGAGGCAACATCAATTCATGGACCCATGTTCCCCCAGATTCCCAAAAAAACATCGTTTAGGGCCTCAAAATGGCTCCGGAAGTTCAGGACCCGAAAAACTGCTAAAAATAGTAAACTGTGCTACAATTTAGGAAACTGAAAAGACTGAAAGAGACAGTTGTGGGGGTCCAAATGGGATAGGTGGGTGGCATCCAACATCCACCTAGATCATTCCTACCCCCTTAGGAAGCAATGGTCCCCATTGCGTTGAGTTCCTCCATCTGCTGAACTTGTCCTGCAATCTCTGATGTGTCCAGTAATGGTGAGAGGCATGGTCGGCGATGGTCCATATTGAACACTTGGTGCAGGCAAAGGAATGGAGGAATGATGTGATCCAAAGCATTGTTCCCCACAGCCTTGGTACTACTGTAAGGACCCTGTCGGAGTGGTCTGAGCTTCTGATGGGTTCTGGTAAGGCGTTCTCTTTGCAGATGCAACCAGACTTTGTTGCCCACTTGAAACTTGTGTGGTATCTTTGTGGGTGAGGAGAAGTTGTTCCTGTGTTCTATCATGACCGTATCCCTTTGCTGTTGTTGCTGCATGGAGGAACCCTTTGCAGGGGTCATGAATGTAGCAATGATATTCCCCTTACTTTGGGAGTGAACCAGATAGATAAATTTCCTGGTCTGGGAGATGAGCTTGCTGCCTTTCTTAGCAGTGATCAAAGATGTGGCAGTAGGTGGGGCTACCTCCGGTATCCTGTATAATGAATTATTTAGAGAAATAATAACAACACGAGGCCTTGACTCATACATAGCATGTCGCCTCCACAAGTATGGTTGGCCTAATAATACATCAAAAACATCCAGAGGTGTAACATCACACAATACCTCGTCTGTGAAGGGCTTGATGCTGTAGGGAAGGCAGCACTGCTGGCGAACTTTCAGATCTCGTCCTTCGTGAAGCCACCCGATACTGTACGGCTGCGGGTGCAATGTAGTCGGTAGGCCCAACTGCTTCACGACCTATACTGAAATGACGTTGTTTTGGCTACCACTGTCGACAATTAATTGCAGCGGCGAACCCTTCACCCAAATCTGTGAGTGGAAAAGACGATATCCCTCTTCTGGATCTGTAGGTTCATTCTTCTAGATCTTGGCAGTGGCAACAGTGGTGCTGGGATCCGCATCAATGATCTGCTTCCCTTTTCATTCACCTTGTCAGGTTCTAGCTCAGGGTCAGAACATCCATCTGATTCGGAAGCCTTCAACTCGTCCACCAGCGACTGCTTGGTCCAACACTCACTTATGTTATGAGTTGGACTCTTGTGGAACTCACACCACTTTCCTGTGTCCTTCTTCGGCTTTGTGGTATTGTTATTTTCTTGCGGCTTCGGCGGGTTGTCTTGGGTCACCCCACCTTGGCTTTGTCCTTTGGGCTTCGGATTTGCAGATCCAAAGTCTCTCTTCTTTTGTTTGAACTTTTGCTCGATTTTGACAGCATATCGGTATGCTGTGCCGAGTGAGGAGATGTTCAAGAACCCCATCTCTTCTTGGATGTATCTGTGTAGGCAGCCGCGGTATTTGAGTACCAGACGTAGCTCAGAATCTTTGATACCCAACTGTGTGCGAAGGGTATGAAAAATGTTTGTGAATTCCGACACATCTTAGTCTCGTCCCTGCTGCAGTGTGGTCCATTTGATGTATTTGTCCTCATAGCTTCCGACAGGGTAGTACTGCTCCTTGATCGCATCTCGGAAGTCATTCCAAGTGGGTGCGGCTGAAAGCAGTGAGCCTGTACTTTCATCCTTCTGCTCACAGTAGGTTTCCCACCAGTCCTTGACGTGGGGGGCTGCTTTGAGAAGAGTGAAAAAAATCTTTTATTGAATTGAAAATTCGTGAACAGAAAAATACCCATCTAGCAGATTTAACCATTTATTTACGGAATTTGCATCTATCTGACCCTAGAATATGGGGATTTCAAAATTAACTTATACCTTAAAGGGTGTGGCATTTCCAGAGTAGCTGTTGGAAGCTGATGCGTCACTTCTAGGTAGCCGCTGAAGGATATGGGAAAAGTTGTCCATCATCGCGTTCCGTTGTCGCTCGAGGGCTTCTTCAAGCAATATTTTGATAGGATATCCTGCTCCCTCGTCTTTCTTCTCATCCACCATGGGAGGCCGTTGGGATTTACGAGGCTGGTCTTGCAAAGGTTCGACCAGTTCAAGCCCTAACTCCTTATATCCCGACCTCGTTGGGTACATGCAAAGAAAAACAGAGAAAAATCATACCGCTCTGATACCACAGATCCGGACTTTAAACCGGAACGCAACAAATTACAGAGATAACCATATACACAAACATGCAGCGGAAATAATACTTCATTTCATTAATGGAAAATACTGAAATATGCTTACAACTAGAAATGGAAATAAACCAGCTAGGGCGATGGTAGCTTATCTCTGAGAAGAGATGTGGTGGCTACATTCCTCTGAATTGTTTGAATTGTGTTATAATGAGGCTCGAAGGCCTATTTATTGTTGATAAATAATGTAAAACCCTTAAAATTCTGAAATATAACCCTAGAAGATGAAACGCCAAATTGTGGGCCCCGTTTGGGTAAATTGGTACATCAATTTTCTGGGGTCGTAACTTTGGCATACGATCTCCGTTTTGTACGCACAATAGCTCGTTAGAAAGATCTATCCAAGCACTACAACTTTGGGAGGCAACATCAGTCCATGGACCCATGTTGCCCTAGATTCCAAAAAAAACGTCATTTAGGGCCTCAAAACGGCTTCGGAAGTTCAGGACCCGAAAAACTACTAAAAATAGTAAATTGTGCTACAATTTAGGAAATTGAAAAGACTGAAAGAGACAGTTGTGGGGGCCCAAATGGGATAGGTGGGTGGCCACCAACATCCACCTAGATCACTACTAGTCTCTCCTTCATGCATAGCTATAATCTATCCCAAATTTATTTTGCATAGGTTAAGTCTATTATTGTATCAAGATCCTTATTATGAATATTTTTATGTGTAACACATTTTTTGTTAGTATTCCATTGTTATTCTTGCACAGAGGGAGAGTCTTTATAGTAACCTTCACATAAAAGATACCATATACCAGGTTCATAAGTTATGAGTTTAGTTTTAACATTATCTCTCCATTAATGAAAGTTTGATGTACTAATCACATATACACTTTGGTTGTCCATGACTTAACCAAATCTTCCTTCAAGTTGTTAAGATTACACAGAAGGAACCTTGCTCTAATACCAATTGATGAAAACTTAACTAAACTGAGAGGGGGGTTGAATCAGTTTAGTCCATTCATGGAAATTAAAATCATTTTCTTTAAACTCAATATCTGGAGTATTAAACGAGCATCTTAACAAATATTTACCAACATATTGAATATGTGAACACAAAGTAATAAGAAAACCAAAATATCACATAAGCACATAATAACAACACATATGGGCACCATATATAAGTGGAAACCCATAAAGGGAGAAAACCATGATTTTCTTATGGTTGTGATGCAAAGGCAAGCTCCTACTCCCTTATTACATCTAATTTTCTATAGGCTCCAACCTACAAGAGGCTACTACCTCAATTTTCTACAAGTTGCAACATACAAGGAAGCTCCAACTCCCATACAATTTATGTAGGCTACAACCCACAGGAGGCTCCTACCTCAACAAGCTCCAACCTTATATTTATCAAGCCACTACTTGAAAGGAGACTACAATCCCATCATTAGGGGAATTTTGAGGTCTAAAATGGGCCTCTAAGGAAATTATAAAATAATAGTGGAAAAAATAAAATAATATCAGATTGCATCATCAAATTCTAGACGGGAAAAAAAACAAAAAAAGAAAAAACTACTTTTTCAACTCGTATTTTCAACTTATCTCCTTATGGTTTACTCAAATTTTGAGTAGGAATACTCCTTGGATGCATAATTTGATTCCTCATCCTATAGGTTTTAACCCCATACATAAATTACCTACATACAAATTCTAAAAACAGAAAATAAACAAAGGCGAGAGCATAACACATAAAACAAAATATACATAGAGATTTTTCCCCTGGATCCCAAAACTGGGACTACCAGATTGCTTTTTCATTGTATTCATTTCAATGTTACAATACATATATATACATGCTGAAGCATCCATAAAACCTCAATCCATTAACCCTATATTATAACATAACCATAGTTCCCTTGATCAGATCTACAAAATACCATGGAATGAAAACCATCGCGCCCAAAACCATGTGCAAAAACCACCCTGTTGCGCATCGGCACAATGAAGGGGGGGATCCACGCCCAGTCTAATTACTGGGGGTATTCATGGAAAGAATATAACACAACCCAACAATCTCTCACTTGTTGTTTTGTTTCCACAAGGGGCTATGGGAGAGCTTAGTTATTTATCCAACCCTGCAATGCCCATTGTTTCTCTACACCAAGAGAACTTCTCAGAGCTCACAAATTTTGTCAATGCATCTGTAGTATTCTTCAAAGTGTCCACATTTACGAGAAACACCTTTTTTTATTCTATCATAT
Organism: Pinus tabuliformis; assembly: GCA_031772625.1. Lineage (NCBI taxonomy): Eukaryota > Viridiplantae > Streptophyta > Pinopsida > Pinales > Pinaceae > Pinus > Pinus tabuliformis. Next base: position 52,797,743 of record CM062806.1, on the reverse strand, counting down.
CCATCACAAAGTGATACTGAACATAAATTTGCTTTGTCTTTGAATAGTAAGCAGGGTTCTTTGCCAAGAAAATTTCACTTTGGTTGGCACAGTCTATTCTTATATCTCCATGTACTAATCGCATACTTGAACACAATCTTTGCAACCAAACTACTTCCTTTCTTGCATGAGTGGGTTCCATGTATTCTACCTCTGTAGTTAATATTGACACTATAGATTGTTTCTTACTCATCCAACTGACTACACCTCCAAATAGGTTAAAATCTTACCCACTTGTATATCTTCTTTGATCCAGATCTCCAGCCTAGTTTGCATCAAGAAAGCCATGGATATCCAAAACTGTTAGAAAATTATATATTACGGAGCAATGGAACACATAAAATATTGCAGAAATATAAACACAGAAAACACACAAAACAAGAGAGACACAGATATACGTGGTTCACCCAGTTTGGGCTATGTCCACCCCGAACAACCAGTCCTTCCTTTCTATTATCCAGCAAAATGAAGAGATACAACCTACAGCAAATCCGCTGTAATATCCTCTCTTTTCTCTCACAGTTTCACCTCTTTGTTTCTCGCTCACCGAATACACATCTATCTCCCAACCTCAAATACAATGCCCTCATATAAAGAGAGGGGTTGCCTTCTAGGGAAAAAAACCCTAAACTAAACATAAGTTCTACCGTGAGATCATCCGCCTAATGAACGGCCCAGATTGACTAGAAATTACTATACTTTTACAAGGCAATTTTACAGTTGTTTTTAGCTTCGGGGGCGTTGCCCCCGAAACCCCCCGCCAGGGGGGGGCTTCCAAAAGTCGATGCCGCCCCCCCTTGGACCCCCCACGACAGCGATTATTTTACGGGCGGCGTTGCCGCCCCATTTTGAACTGGGGTCCAATATGTTGGTACTATAGAAGATAATCAGGCTCCACACCCAACAAAAACTTTGTCAAATCTTGGTCTTCCTTAATAGCACAAACCATAATCACTAGTACCACACAAATACCTGAAAACCTGCTTCACTACTGTCGAATGCTCCTTCCCTGGTTTTGACATAAACCTGCTCAATACTCCCATTGCATGTGCAATGTATGGTCTAGTACAAACCGTCTCATACATCAGGTTTCCAAAATTCACTTTCATATGGAACATGGGACATATCCTCTTCCTCTTCTTCTGTCTTGGGACACGGTTCAATAGATAAATTTACACCTACAAGAATAGGAACCTTCACCAGTTTATTATCCTGCATATCAAACCTCTGCAATATTGTCTCAACATACTTCCTCTGGTTTAACTGTAGCTTCCTCTTTTCTCTATCTATTTTAATTTCCATGCCCAAAATATAGTTTATAGCACCAAGATATTTCATGTCGAATTTGGAGGACAATGGGTCTTCAAATCCTGGATAATTTCTTTGTCATTTCCAACCAGCAACATATCATTCACATACAAGACCACATAAATAACATGATCACCAATTAATTTAAAATACACACAGTGATATGCTTTTCCTCTGGTGAAGCCAAGTCCCCATATAAATGTATCAAAATTCTGATACCACATCCTAGGTCACTGTTTTAACCCATACAAAGACGTTTTTAACTTGCATACCAGTTCTTTATTACCCTTCACTGCAAAGCCTTTAGGTTTCTTCATGTAGATCTCTTCTTCTAGATCCCTGTGAAGAAATGATGTATTCACATCCATTTGTTCTACCTCAAAATAAAAAGTAACAACAAAAAATATAAGTAATCTAATAGAAGTTACCTTTGCAACAAGAGAAAAAATATCGGATTGTAGATTCTTGTGGTTAGGTTTTTTAGAATTTACACTCGGATATTCCACAGTTTTCATTTTTGCTTTGTCGACATTTCGAGCCTAGACCAAGACTCATCATCATCAAGTCCTAATTATGAGCCTTGGTCTAGACTCAAAACGTCGACAAAGCAAAAATGAAAACTGTGGAATATCCGAGTGTAAATTCTAAGAAAAAACATCACCAAAATAAATTCCCAGCACCTGGGTATAACCTTTTTCTACCAACCGAGCTTTGTATTTCTCCACCTTTCCTTCTACATGCATCTTCTTCTTGAACGCCCATTTGCTACCAATGGGTTTCCTTCCAGTCGGCAACTCCACCAGATCCCAAGCCTCATTTTTGTGCAAAGATTCCATTTCATCAACCATGGCCTCTTTCTAGAGTTTCCCATCCTCTCAATCTACTACGTCCTTCACAGTTTTGGGATCATCATGAGTAATAGATAAATAAAAATTTGAATGGAAACCAGATGGACTATACCTTTCTGGCTTCCTTCTTTCTCGAACTGATCTTCTCACAACCAGAGTTTGTGGCTCTTCATCTTCTGATTCCTCTTCTGCTGTAGAGTATGATTCTTCCTCCTTTTACTCAAACTCTATCTTCTCAGGTTTCTTTGGTTGGACTTTATGTTTAATAACATCTTTCACCTCTTTGAACACCACATATCAGTTGTACACCACCTTCCTTGTTACTGGGTTCCAAATATTATAGCCTTTTAAACCATCCTTATACCCAATAAAGATGCAATTTTCAAATTTACTATCCAACTTTGTTCTTTTCTCCTTTGGAACATCTACATATGCATCACATCCAAATACCTTTAGATGTGAAAGAGAAGGTTTTTTACCAGTCCATATCTCTTGTGGAGTGTTATCCTCCAACGGTGATGAAGGTGATCTATTGACCAGGTAACATGCAGTCTCCACCACCTCTGCCGATAATTCTTGTCCTAACTTGGAACCATTGAGCATGCTTCTTGCCCTTTCCATTAACGTCTTGTTCATTCTTTTTGCAAATCCATTTTTATGAGGTGTGGATGGAGTAGTCTTGTTGTTATAGACATTTTTGTGCCTTGCAACTCCAAGCATGAAATGTCCATAAACCAAGGGCTCCTAAGTCCCTAAAGTGTTGTTCTAACCCCTAAAGGAACAAGGTCAACAAATTACAGCTTCTCCCAGAAGTTCTCCACCATAAACTGCTCAGAATAAGTCAAAACAAGATCATTTCAGCTGCTCCACTGGCTAGGTGCATTGCATAGCACCTAAACACACTGGCTAGATGCGTTGCAACGCACCTAAATGCACTATGAGGGTGCGTTGGGCGAGAAATTACAAATGGCAGTGTCATTCTGCGAGGTGGAGAGACAATGGAAGCTTCCAGAATCTTCTCCTATGACACTTGCCTCACTGAACTCGACCAAGGATGAGTAAGAGGCCTTCAGTCTCCAAGTGGAAGCAAGAACTGACAGAGAGAAGACACTAATCAAATCACAAGTTGACTCATCCTCCTTACATACATCTATATATGGATCCCTCATCCCAGAGATCCAGAGGCTGGAATTTTGCACATTGTAAGGAATTGCTGTTGGTTTTGAGACAAACATCAGAGTATTGGGTGATTTATGCTTTTTGGAGGTGAAGAGGGGCTTCTTTGCTGGGAGGTTGATGCTGGGTCAGGAACCATTGGTTGTAACTCCTCCTGGATCTTTTGGTTTATCAATAAAAACTATTTGAGTTTTTCCTCCATGCTTTTGTATCATTGATGCTTGTTACATTTGTATGGTTAACTTGAATCTGATCCTAAGTTGTTTATGAATATAGATCCATGTCTTTGTATAGTGTTCTTCTTCTGTGATCTTACAGGTACTTGGTGAAGCTGGGCAAGTAAGGGAGCAGGTAGCTGGAAGCTGTCAAAGAAGAGAGGAATCGGATCAAAGGATTAGCGCAAGACACAGGTCGGTTCTTCCTACTCCTCTCTATCTATAGTTCATAAAGGAAATACAAAAGTAGTTTTCTCTGTTTGTTTCTAAGGCAGCTGTCATACTGTAGTGGGATAGAGCAGTTCTAAATTGACACTTTTCCCGGTAACAAAATGGCGACTCCACTGGGGACGATTGTCTAATTAGTTTGTTTGTGTATCTCTTTGTTGTTTGTTTCATAAACTTATAAGTAGCATTCGAACTGCATTTGCCATAACAAATGCAAAGTAGACATCTGCTGCTTCAATCCATTCACTGGATTTGTTTATGATTTGAACAGCTGATTCACAAATTATCTGATTGCCCTTGTGATAGCTCTTAGACCCTCCTTAGATCTACCCCTGATTGTGCATTACTGATTGTATTTACTCGACCAAAAAACCAAAGACTGAACTGCAAACCGTGACCCAGAACCGAGACAGATTCTCGTTTCTGGCCCAGCGCAGGTACTGTTAAGAGATCCTGCATTTCAACGCACTTCCTGAAAGGGCAACCTACGCTGCAATCCAGTTTCTTTGTGTTACAGGTGCGCTGATCAGACTATCCCTGTGCAACTGTGGTTCTTGTGCTTCATTCTTTCCAATTCTGTCTCTGAATTTTGCAGCCTATGATCAGTATATGTCTGTTTAAAACCCATTTTCCTTGCTGTTATTCCGCCTCCTTTGTACAAAAGAACTGTAAATGTTTTTGTGTGTTTGTTGAGTCGTTTACAGTTTTCCATTGCAAAAGTAGAATAGTCGTATTGTCGTCCTTTGATTTAGATCTGTCGCAAGTATCGATTTCGATCATAGGAGAAAGTTTGATTGCTGTTGATGGTCGATTATACTTTTACTATTACCTTTGGTCTGAATTTGTGATTTTCTAGTGTCAAAAACAAGTATTCATTTCAAAATCGCAAAGTGTGATAATCGTCTCTATCTTTTGATTTCGAAAAGAAGCTTGTTTGTGTTTGTCGCTTGAAAGCAAATTCAGATTTGTACATCAACTTTCTTTTTAGCATCAATACTAAGAAAGTCGAAAACAAATACATGCATGTGCATTTGCATATAGACAGTCTGTTTGGATTGATTTAGGAAAGTGAATTTATAGTGTGCTCTTTGCTCTTTGTGAAAAGATTGTGTCTTTCTTTTCCTCTAGTAGCTAGGATTTTCATTGCACAAAAGAGATAAAAGTTTGTTTATCATCTTTAGATTGCATTTTAGGAATTACATCTACATCTCGTGGTGAACCCAAAAGGAAAACTTCATAAGCAAGATCAACTTAAAATAAATTCAATGAATCTAACAACGCTTTGGAACTTAACGCACAACATTTAGAGGTCTAGGCTAGAGACGTATTCCGACGTCGTAAAGCCTGATAACTGTTGTCCTCACTGATGGTTGGCTGATTCCTCCACTTTGAGACGATAAGTGCCAGTACGGACTTGTGCTCCCACGTACCGTCGAGTATATTTTGGGAGACCCCTATAGGCTTAAATCCTTTATCCATAAGAAGCCGTGTCTGTCGCCCTATCGATCGCAATGCACTGAACACAACATTCGGGAAGATTGACTGCCGTACCGTAAAAAGTATTCTGCAGTTTTGCGATTGGTTTGGTACTCCCTCTACCTAGATCTCCAGAGCAGTCCCTTTCGTTCCTTTTCAGACTCCTTAACGGAAAAGGTCCATCTGAGCACTTGTCACTTCAGGCTCATTAAAAATCGAAGGAGACTAGAGTCATCTTTTTTTTTTTCTCGACTCTTAAAAACTGAAAAAACAAGTTGTGTCAAAGCGTCTAGAATTCATTTAATTCGGAAACATACCTTCCCTTTATTTTAGTTGATCGAATAATCCGCAATCGTGGAAGAAAGTCAATTGAAACCCCGTCGTTCGCGGAGGCTTACGAGTCAACCGTCTTTGTCTCCGGAATCGAAACCAGTACGGACAAAGCGAACTCGTTTAACCGGTTCCAAATCTCCTATCAAAGTTAGAACAAGTGTTCCAACGACATCAGAGACTCCGATTACTCCAAACATTTCTGGAATCCCTACCTCTGCAGAAGAAGTTCAACAACCACAGAAGGACAGTGATACTGATCCTAGTTTGAGAATAAGCACTTGTGTTACCGAACCAGTTCCATCTACAACCGGTTCGGAAAGTCTTACTCTTCAAACATCTGTCGCTGCCGATTTCACACCTTCTTCAGCACCAGAAATATTTTACGGACCTGACGGTCTTCCCCTTCCACCTGGTCTGATTGCAATAGAAGAAATTGTAGAAGATCCTCAAACAAGTACTCCAACGCACTTTGGAGTCGGGATCACTCTATATCCTTCTTCATCAGAAGTTAGTCTACCACCAGCGGAAGCTCCTGTAGAATCGCTAGGTAATCTTTTGGATAGACTACAAATGTCTGAACAACCGTCAACATCTAGGACTATGTCATCTGACATAGCGATGGCAGAACTTCCTGCTATCACTCCGACAATGTTCGTCGGCATACCATCTGTCCCGACTAGCTCTCAGCCGCTAGAAGGAGCCCACTCAGGGGCTATTTCGACAGTATGGTCCGTTCCTGTTTGTTCATCCGGAAACTCTTATGTTGAGTCTCAACAAATTGATCCATTTGGAGGTCAATTTGGGCAGCCCGGTCCCCAAGGGCAAACAATTCCCTTGAGTTCTGGATTACCACCGTATGGGGGGCAGTATGCCCTTTCATTATCCCCTCCGTGAGGATATCCATACGGGAGTTCACAACAACATTCAGGTTACACTGGAATTACCTCAAGTGGTTGGGTACCTATACTACCTCAACAACCAAGAATTGTGTATTCGATGCAACAATGCGTACCTATGTCGAATATCCCGACTACGCCAGCTATTGTGACGGTGTCGCAAGTTCAAACGCTGCCTGTTGTATGCCAACCTCAGGTTTCTCAGGTTGTAATGCAACAGCCCCTTGACCCTGCGACTCAACCACAATCACCGACTAGTGGAGCGACACAGGTCCAGACGGGTACAATTACCCCTCACCTTGGTCAAACGGTTAGTATCGTGCAACAGCACATGGCTTCACAACCATGGCTGGTGCAATACCAACAACCGCAATTCCAACAAGTATACCAAGGTTCTGAGCAGCAAATCTTTGCGAACAGTGGACAGCCGTACATTCAAAACGGTCAAAATCAACCATTTTACAATGGTCATGTCCACCAACCTTACCAAACATACCAGCATCAAATGCATTATGCCGGTATGCAAAGACCAACTGCTCAGGCAATCCCATCTTATCCTGGGTATGCTTCACCTAACCTGAATCAGCAGTTACCCTTTGTGGCAACTTTAGAGTTACCTGATTTAAATCGGTTAACAAACGATCCAATTGCTTACGCCCCTTGGTGGCCAGTGATTCCGCATAAACTTCCATCAGATATTCCTAAATTTAATGGAAATCCGGGTGAAGATCCATCGAATCACGTGATGACCTTTCATCTATGGTGTTCATCAAACACCCTAAATGATGATTCGATAAGTATTCGCCTCTTTCAGAGGACGTTAACGGGTCCGGCGGCAAAATGGTGCATTGAATTGCCTAGAGCTTCGTTTGACAACTTCAGTGCCTTAGCCACAACCTTTTTAACCCATTTTCAATTACCAATAAGGTACGAAACGGGAACAGAACTTCTTACCAACTTCAAACAGACAACGGCCACTCACATATCTGATCATATACATGAGTGGCGACGTCGTCGTAGGATGGTAAAAACGTACGTCCCCGATCAGCTCCTAGCTGAATGGTTTATCAAGTCATTACTGCCTTCCATCACGGAAGATGTGGCAAAGGGGGGAGTCGTAACAGAAGAGCAAGTTATCGCTCGTGCACAATATCTGGACTTGATCTACACTCAGTCCGGCACGCTCTATGACAAAATACCTGATGCCCCTAGACCGGAATTCTCAATTCCTCCTCCTCCTAAATCAAACAATGACTCTCATGCCGGCGATGGCGTGATTGGCACGACAGACACGAAATCGACAAAGGCTACATCCAAAAAGGCCCGTAAGATTTCAGGTCAAAATGCAAAGGACGAGCATCTTGCTTCGGAAATAAATGTCGTGTCGACAGACAAAGGCAAAGAAACCAAACAACCAGGAAGCAAGAAGAAAGGAAAAGGGAAGAAGAAGAAACAGGAGGAATCATCACCTGAAAAATCTTCTTCAAACCCTCCTGGAAATAGGAAACCAAAAACTCCATGCTTTATATGCGATGAGGATCATTGGACCTCAGATTGTCCACACAGAGCTGAGCTTAAAAAATTCTTCAAGAATTCAAAAACCTCCGCAGTGTTAACTGATCCGTTTCCAAATCCAGGAACAAATCTGGTTGAGAGTGGAAATGCTTCCCTGTCTCAAGTGCTAATGTTGTCGGTGTCAAAACAGCAAAATGATGCTTTGATATCGACAAGGAACAAGGATTATGGGAATCCGCAGCTATCGAACAACAAGGATAAAGATCAACCAAGTAGTTCGACAACAACTTCGACAGAAGTTGTGCCACCCACCATTCCTGAATTAACGATAAAACCGCCAAAGGGAGTAGTACACAAGTCGACATTTAATCCCCACGCTAGAGCGGCACAACATTATAACATAGAGGAAGATTTGGCCCAATCGCCATCTGCTATGTCGACTCTTGAAGTACTACAAAATTGCCCATCCCAAAGGCAGGCTTTATTATCAGCCATTGGTGGGATTGACCCAAAGGATTCCAATCTTCTATCCTTCGATCATAAAGGATACGATCCTCAGTTACCAGCTCAACTAGCTTTCCTTGTTCAAGTGAAAGCCCTCAACAAAACTGTTCATCGAACAATTATTGATGAGGGGGCATCTACATGCATTATGTCGATGAGTTGCTGGAAAACTTTAGGATCTCCAACCTTGTCGCGATCTTCGACGACATTAAAAGCATTCGACGGAAGGACATATACCCCATATGGTATCCTAAATAACTTGAAAGTTGAACTAGGAGGGAAAACGGTAGAAATAGATGTTGAAGTCATCGATGGGAATCTTGATTACAACATCCTACTAGGAAGACCGTGGATATATGCCATGGCAGCTGTTGTGTCGACCTATTTTAGAAAGATTGCATTTCCCTTTCAAGGAGGGATTACAATCGTCGATCAGCAAAACTTCCTCCCCAATGGTTCTCAAGTTACTGGAAGCATTCCCATGATCCATGGAAGCCCCCATTCGCTTCAGAATATCGGAGTAGGCCTACTAAAAGATCCTATACTAATGGGAACTTTCGCTCTTCCACCTCCAATCAATCTGGCGGAAGTAGCGTCGATAGGAACCTGCAACATGATATCTTCTACAAAGATCTCAGAAAACGATATCGACATGGATCATGCAGTGGTTTTGCCCCCAAGCCCAACGGAAACATTATAGCAATCAATGTTCCTAGCATGGGAGGCAAACCCAAATCAACGCTCATCAAGCGTCTGGATTGATAGGTCTAGAGAATATGGTACTCCTTCAGATCCTTGGTCGCGAGTGCATGTCACCGACGAAGGAATTGTCCAATCAATGGTAATTGAAGGAGCACCATGGAATGATTCCCACCATCGTTCTCTTCTTCCGGATTGTGGAGAAGATACTCAAAATGACCTTTATCATCCTTCAGTCTTTGATTTTCTGTCAAATACTGTAAATACGGTGGATTCCGAGCGAAACTTGTCCAACATTGAAGAGACTATAGCCATAAATATCTCGACCAAAACAGATGTTGTGGAGAATATTTATGTTGGCAAATGTTGTTCTCCTATCAAAACTGGAAATATATAATGCTCTTTTTCGCGAATTCAGAGATGTCTTTGCTTGGTCATACAGTGAAATGCCAGGCATTGACTCGAGTATCGTTGAACACGAAATTAAGATGTATCCAGATGTCAAACCAGTACGACAACGGCTAAGACAGGTGCACCCCAAGAAAGCCGCTGCCATTAAGGCAGAAGTTGAAAAACTTCTCCATGCTGGTTTCATCTACCCGGTTCCTCTAACCGATTGGGTATCGAATATTGTCCCTGTTATGAAAAAACAAGGGACAATTAGAGTGTGCGTCGATTATAGGGATGTAAATCAAGCTTGTCCGAAAGACAACTACCCTACACCCTTCATTGACCAGATAATTGATGAATGCGCCGGATGCGAAATCTTTTCATTCATGGATGGATTCTCCGGGTATAATCAAATAAATATCCGCCCACAGGATCAGTCAAAGACTGCATTTATTTGTCCGTGGGGCACATTCGCATATCGAAAATTACCCTTTGGTTTAAAGAACACAGGGGCGACGTTTCAAAGGGCAATGAATTATGCCTTCCATGACATCAAAAACATCGTTCAACCATACCTCGACGACCTTCCGAATCACTCGCCAAAGCAGACTGATCATCCGCAACATTTAAGAGCGATATTTCTACGTTGCCGACACTACAAGATACGACTCAATCCGCACAAATGTGTATTTTGCGTCAGTTCTGGTCGTTTACTTGGCTTTGTAGTCTCCAAGGATGGGATTCGTCTCGACCCATGTAAGGTCCAGGCAATCATAAATTTGCCTCCACCTTCGAATTTGCTTCAGATTCAGAAACTCCAAGGGAAAGCAAACTTTCTGAGGAGGTTCATTCCAAATTACGCCGAACTTGCTAAAGGTTATACACGTCTTTTGAAAAAAGAGGTACCCTTTGTCTGGGATCGGGTTGCGCAAGCTTCCTTTGATGCTTTAAAAGATTCCCTAATGAAAGCATCATTAATGTATGCCCCTGATTATCAAAGAGATTTTAACCTGTATCTGGCTGCAGCAGATACGACCATCGCAATGGTTTTAGTTCAAGAAGTCGATGGAATTGAGCATCCTATATATTATTTAAGTAAAAACTTAAATGATACAGAGAGCAAATATTCTTATGTTGAAAAGCTAGCGCTTGCAGCTGTTCAAGCGATACAAAGATTTCGACACTATGTCCTCTTTCAGAAAACTACCATTCTGTCAGATTGCAACCCCATGACTTATATATTGTCGCGACAGTTACTGGGGGGAAATACTCAAAATGGATAGCAATCCTACAAGAGTTTGATCTGGAATTTGTAAAATCCAAGTCAAAGAAAGCTCTAGTTTTCGCAGAATTATTATGCGATCTCCCATCGTCGTCCAACGATGAAACATCCGAAGAATCAATCGTGGATGAAAGTTTGTTTCTGATATCAACAAGCAATGAGTGGTATGGGGATATAATCATTTATCTCCAAACCCAAAAATTTAGGCCAAACACCTCCCACTCTGAACAAAAATGTATTCGATACCAAGCAAAAGACTACATGATCGTCGGTGATACACTTTACCGTCATGGTATCGATACAGTTCTGAGAAGGTGCCTCACCAATGAGGAGGCCGAAAAAGTCCTGAATGAGTGTCATTCAGGCGCGTGTGGGGGGCATCAATCTGGATATGCTACAGCACAAAATTTTTTACGAGCAGGATACTTCTGGCCAACAATGTTCAAAGATTGCATAACCGCAGTCAGAAGTTGCCATGCTTGTCAAATTTTTGATAGCAAAACCAGAAGACCACCCACACCTCTACAGCCAATAGTTGCTGTTGGGCCATTCGCCAAATGGGGCATCGATTTCATGACATGTAACCGCACCTCGACTGGGGGGCATGGGTATATCATAGTCGCAGTCGACTATTTTACCAAATGGGCCGAGGCGATGCCTACATTAGATAATACTAGTGAAACAGCTGCCCTTTTCTTTTTCAATCATGTAGTCGCCAGATTCGGCGTACCACAGGCTATAGTCACAGATCATGGATCGCATTTTCGCAATCACATGATGGTCGAATTAGCTGCCAAACTAGGGTTGTCTCACGACAGCTCTACTCCATATTATCCGCAGGCCAACGGACAAGTTGAAGCGATCAACAAGGTCCTGAAACGCATGCTGCAAAGGATGATCGGAGTTCACAAAAGAAGATGGCACCTAATCCTGTACTCAGCTTTGTGGGCTTACCGAACATCGGTAAGGAATGCAACCGGGTTCACACCCTTCCAACTGGTATATGGCCTGGAAGCAATCTTACCAATCCAGTGTGAAATCTCGTCTCTCAAACTCGCAATTGATCTCCTCCCCGGAACTTCAGAAGAAGAGGCTCGTTTCTTGGAATTAATGCAATTGGATGAAACCCGTTGTGACACTGCTTTGCCTAACGAAGCCCATAAGAAATGAGTCAAGGCGCAGTTCGACAAAAATGTCAAACCCCGTGTCTTCTCAGAAGGTGACTTGGTCTTGCTTTACAACCAAGAATCTGATAAATTGGGAGCAGGTAAATTTAAGTCTTTATGGATGGGGCCCTATATTGTTAAACGAGTGTTAGCAAAAGGAGCCTACGAGTTAATGGATTATGACGCAATTCCACTGGCACAACCTCGTAATGGGTTGTACCTCAAGCGTTACTATGCGTAATGGTAACCAGTATGCTTTTGTTATATTTTTGTTTTCGCTAAAGTGTTTGTTTTGGTCAAGTAATCCACTTTTTACATTTATTGCAGATGTAAAACCTATTGGAGCCATGTGTTGGATATGCCGACGGAGCGAGTCGTAGTTCGCGGAACCTGTCCTCCGCAGCTTGGGCCATTTTTGATCCAAGCGGCGAGTTAGTAAGTTTCAGAGGTGTATGTATTGGTCGATCAACGAATAACATCGCTGAGTATAGCGCGTTGATAGAGCTCCTCTCTGATGCCATCACTCATGGTATACGCCGACTAATTGTCAGGCTAGACTCACAACTCATAATACTACAACTCAATGGTATATATTCCGTCTGAAACCCAGCTATTTATCGCATGTTCCTAAGGGTTAAGATTTTGGAAAGACAATTTGATCTTATTCAATATCAACATATTTCCATAAACTTAAACACATTAACTGACTCATTAGAAAATTATGTGTTAGATAGACATTTGCAACATTTATAAAAAGAAACACATCATCAATGTTTTGCATGTGGATCATGTAGCTCAACCAAAATAAAACTCCGAAAATCAAAAATATATATAACTGTTTATGGTTTACACATAATGTTCTGTAACCAAGACAAAATCGGTCAAACGACCCAAAAACTCAAAATGCTAGGGGGCACCCTAGTCTAATGATGCTCGTGATAGCAAGTCACAGCCTGTGCAATCATGTGTAGGAGACGAGTCCATCGTCTGGGCACACCAGTAGTATGCCGCTGTAACCGCAAAGGTAGCTCGTCGGTCCTCACATCTGGAATACCGAGAGTGAGGCCCTCAACCTGCTCCTGCAAAGCTATGAGAGTCTCGGCCACATCGAGGTCACGAAGAATAGCCCTTCCGACGGCCTCTCCTGCTGGGGCAGCAGCTGATACTCTCAGGTGAACTACTGGACGAACGGGACCAACATCTGCATGTACGCATGAGTTTGATTAAAGTCTTGATAGAATAAAGCACAAGGACATTATAAACAAAAAACGATAAACAACAATATGGTCAAAGATTTTACCAATGGCGCCCCACTGCTCGACATCCGGCAGTACTAAATCTGGATCACCCCGGAAGTCCATGCCAGCATATGGATACTCAGAATAAACCATCTCCTAAAGATCAAACCACCTGAAGAAGGTATCAGAAAATAAAATCTGAGACTGGCCAGCATGCCTAGACATATGGTCAACCCATCTCTGCATACGTGGTTCAGTAGGAGAAGGTAAATCGAGTGCAATGTACTGCGGCTGCATCAGTGGTATCTTCTCCAAGGCAAAGGCGGTCAAAATAGAACCATACCCAAAGTTCTTCAACCTCTCGTTCTTTATCTTGGTCAACTATTCTTTCATCACAAGAAGTACTGCGTCCCACCAGTTGAACACCTTCGGTTGGAGGCATTCCAAGGCATGCTGCATATAAGATCGATTGGCTACATGAAGAGACGCACTACCGGCCATCCTACCAAAAGTAAATAGAATAGTCCTAAGGGACCTGTCAGTGACATCACGGATGATGATCTTGTCGTCTTTACTCGGCTGAAATCCTTCTCTGCAGTACCGGCGGACATAATCTCTCACAGAATCGCCTCCTCGAGCCGAACCTGACAAAGAGATGGGGGCACCCCGCCTCGACAAGCCAGTCAAGAAATAGATGTCTACTGCAGTCAAGGGGATAGATTTTCCCCTGATCTGGAAAACCTGATTGGTAGGATCCCAAGCATCGAGCAAATACTGCAGTAAGTTGATCTGCTGTCTCATGCTAGAAATGCGGAAGAACTTCAGCAAGCCACAATTCCGCAGCATGTTCACTGTAACTGGATCATGTAGGGCAAGCATGTCCTCTTCTTCATGCTCACGTTCTCGCCATGTAATGGTCATCTTACTCCAAAGATCTCTGAAAAACAAACAAGAGAGGAGTTAGGTCCTGATTTTGGTGAGAAACAGGCAAAAATTCCATCAAAAATTGTGCATCAAATTCCCTTTTTGCGCCCAACGCACCTGCAACAGTGTTCTAGGTGCGTTGAATGTCAGATAGCCTTTAGACAGGCCAACATTCAACGCAGGTTTCGATACACTGAGGGTGCGTTGATGGCAGAACGAGTTCCTTAAACCCCAGGGGCTCAGAAAAGCTAGGAATCAAGCTCAAAATGCAAAATGGAAACCATGAAATGAAAGAGCTCAGGTTTAGCTCCTACCTGGTCCAGACGGCGCCGAGAATCGTCCACAGAATCTCCCAAAATCAACTGATGAAAATCGAGGGGGAAAAGCACCTCCAAAGCTCCAACAAACCAAGTTCAAATGAAATGGTAAAATGAGAGGTAAAAAACACTTTTTAATTACTTTTACGTAGTTCAAAGTAAAATATTAGCGTTTTAACTCGTTTTCAAGAAAATATTGTTCATTTCTGACTAGTTTGATGAAGCAGTTGAAAATACAGTACGATCTCTGAAAGGACAAAGCTATTTATGGTAAAATCAAAACAAGACCATCTAATCGAGTAGTTTTAGCACATAGTTCAAGCTCGTTAAAAAATAAACATAAGACATGAGCAAATGTTTCCACCCGCGTTTAAGCTCGTTAAAAAATGAACTATTCCCCGGTAAATAACCACCGTGAATGTAGTACTTCAGCCATTAAAGCCTTGGTCGTGTTTGCACCGTCACCTCCACTTTTTCATTGGCCGATCATTCACCTCCATTTGATTGTTTACCCATTTTGAGGAACAACTGCGAAGAGTGATTTCACTAGCCATCCTTGTGACACTGCCGTGATTGGAAAATTCCAAACCTTACCTGGAATCAGCTGCTACCCATTTTATCACTTGTTCCTCAAAAGACAAGTCTCCTTTAAGCTCTTTTCAACTGACTCGTAAAATATGAAAATATTGCCGAGCCATTGGCCTCTCCAGCTCGTTAAAGGGACAGAAAGTGCTATCCCTCCTCTAGATTTTAATCTTTTTTGAGGGATTATTGCACAAAAAGATCGAGCGCTTGTTTTGTTCGGCTCGTTAAAACTATCGAAAATTCATCCCTTCTGTATTGTTTTATACTTTTTCGGACTTAAGGGATTAGATGACAAAAAAGGAATTTTGGAGTTACCTTTACGTACCTTTTCAAACTCTCTAAAGTTGAAAAGGACCGAGTTATCTTTGTCGTTAAACTCGTTAAAAAGACTAATAGCGACAAACTTGTCTTTAGACGAGAACGAGTTTCACTATCGCTAGGCTCGTTAAAACATAGCGATGGGTTTGCCCGAAGGGAAAATTATAGAACAAGCATATGTTATCCTCCTCAAGCTTCACAAAAATAAAGAGGTACTGGTCAGCAATGATTGGGGAAAAATTGGGAAGAAAACTCAAAGAATCTTTATTGGTAGCAAGTCGCTCTTGAACATGACACTTCCACTCTGTGTCCGAGTCGGGTTGGGTTGTTTCATTCACCGGTCACATCGCCATGGTCACACCATACCATCCACATTTGGGGTTAATGCTACCAATCCATCACATCAGTGTCGCCGACATGTTCAAGAGAAGTCATCTAGAGAAGCCACCTGTGTCCCACCCACTACCATACATTATACTCCATTCTTTCATGACCGCCACCCTGAACCGTATATCATCAGATCGTTTTCACATCCATCAAAATCATTTGCTCCGTTCCGTGTCATTGATGTGGGATTCATTAAGGCCCTCCTGTGACGGATCACTTCTTGTCGACATCAGCTCATTATCCAAGAAGTTGGTCTAGGAACACCCCATTCAGTACTTTGAAGCTTGCATGCCTTAATGGCAAGTTTCTCACTTCCAGTGACAGGTTTACATCAATGACCTTTGACCGAAAGATTTTGTGTGGTGTTCGACGCCAAGTCCTTTATTCACACCACGTGAATTGTACTGCAGTACCTTGAGGATCATTATCATTATCGGTGATTCCTCTCGCGCTTGTTAATAGTTTACATCATTGACTGGTAATCAAGCGATGTCTTTCCATGTTCGACTTCAGGACATTTCTCACATGGATCGACTTGTACTTTGAGTGAAGATCGGACGAGATTGAAGACCCTGGATCTAGTTTCATCCATCCAGGCTGCGATATATATTCAGGGAAATAAAGACATTAAATGTACAAGCATTGCAACACAGATAATCATCCTACCAAAAGGATGATGGCTCTATCAGAATCATCAGTCTACACTCAGACGATTGTCTGTCCTATGTACATAAAAATGAATTTATAAAGGTGAGCATGGGAATGCTCGCCTCAGCTAGGTCACGAAAATAGTATGAATATAATGTATTGTATTGTATCTTATTACAGTCTCCTCCCAGCATTGAAAGAACTTCGGATCCTCATAATAAAGCATTTCACCCGATTAACGGCCTCATGCTTTAGGGGGCAACTCTTATAGAAATTTTTGTGCCTTGCAACTCCAAGCATGAAATGTCCATAAACCAAGGACTCCTAAGTCCCTAAAAGTGTTGTTCTAACCCTTAAAGGAACAAGGTCAACAAATTACAGCTTCTCCCAGAAGTTCTCCACCAGAAACTGCTCAGAATAAGTCAAAACAGGATCATTTCAGCTGCTCCACTGGCTAGGTGTGTTGCATAGCACCTAAACACACTGGCTAGGTGCATTGCAACGCACCTAAATGCAATATGAGGGTGCGTTAGGCGAGAAATGATAAATGGCAGTGTCATTCCGCGAGGTGGAGAGACAATGGAAGTTTCAAGAATCTTCTCCTATGACACTTGCCTCACTGAACTCGACCAAGGATGAGTAAGAGGCCTTCAGTCTCCAAGTGGAAGCAAGAACTGACAGAGAGAAGACACTAATCAAATCACAAGCTGACTTATCCTCCTTGCATACATCTATATATGGATCCCTCATCCCAGAGATCCAGAGGCTGGAATTTTGCACATTGTAAGGAATTGCTGTTGGTTTTGAGACAAACATCAGAGTATTGGGTGATTTATGCTTTGTTGGAGGTGAGGAGGGGATTCTTTGCTGGGAGGTTGATGCTGGGTCAGGAACCATCAGTTGTAACTCCTCCTGGATCTCCTGGTTTATCAATAAAAACTATTTGAGTTTTTCCTCCATGCTTTTGTATCATTGATGCTTGTTACATTTGTATGGTTAACTCGAATCTGATCCTAAGTTGTTTATGAATATAGATCCATGTCTTTGTATAGTGTTATTCTTCTGTGATCTTACAGGTACTTGGTGAAGCTGGGCAAGTAAGGGAGCAGGTAGCTGGAAGCTGTCAAAGAAGAGAGGAATCGGATCAAAGGATTAGCGCAAGACACAGGTCGGTTCTTCCTACTCCTCTCTATCTATAGTTCATAAAGGAAATACAAAAGTAGTTTTCTCTGTTTGTTTCTAAGGCAGCTGTCACACCTTAGTGGGATAGAGCAGTTCTAAATAGACACTTTTCCCGGTAACACTTGTGTCGTGCTATACCACACTTCTTACAGAACTCTTCAAATTCCTTCTTGCAAAACTCTCCACCATTATATGTCCTCAACACCTTTATCTTCTTCTCTATCTAGTTCTCCACCAGAGCCTTAAATTCTTTAAACCTGTGAAAGACTTTAGATTTATTCTTGAGGAAATATATCTATGTATTCTTTGAGAAGTCATCTATAAATGATACACAGTCCACAGACTTACCTAGTGATGGAACCTTCACAGGTCCAAATACATCACTGTGCACAAGCTCTAATATCTGTTTCGCCCTCTTACCACCAGGAGGGAAACTCAGCCGATTCTGCTTCCCATATACACAATTTTCGCAGAAATAAAAATCCAAAGAGCTATTATTCATACCTTCTACCATACCTTTATAATGAAGTATTTGAAGGCCCTTCTCTCCAATATGTCCAACCCTTTGATGCCATAGCATGGTCTTTTCTCTAGAGACCACTAGATTTTCTGCTCCACTTTCAAGAACCACAGAACTATTGCACCCATCAACAATAGTGCTACCTTGCAGCTTGTACAAAGTTCCAATCTGAACTCCCCGCATCAATATCAGTGCTCCCCAAACCATCTTGTAGGTGTCTTTCTCGAACACTATTTTTACACATGCATCATCCAGCTTGCTTACAGAATTTAGATTTCTGGCCAATGTAGGAATATGTAGAACACTCGGAAGATTTCTAACTCTTCCACCTTGCAACTTCAACTTGACTTTTCCATGACCAACGATTCTAGGCTTCCTATCATCCCCTCAGAAGGCATCACCACCATCATATCTCTCATACTCGCATAACCACTCTCTGTGGGGAGTGAAGTGAAAGGATGCACTTGAGTCAATCAACCTTGCCTCATGATCTACATGTGTACTTGAAGGAGAAGCCAAGTACACATCCCCACCTTCATCTAAGGTGGTTTTCACCTCTACGAAAGGAGCATCATCAAATCCACTTCCTTTGTCAGAAGCTTTGTATTTACATTCCCTTTTGTAGTGCCCTTCCTTTCTACATTTCCAACACACCTTTACAACTTTTCTTGGATATTTAGATCTTCCTCTAGATTTATATCTCCCACTCGATGACTTATTTTTGTTTCTGTTATGGGACTGTCCTCATACAAACAAGGTATCACCATTCTGGCTCTCCATATTTTTCAGTCTCATCTCCTCCATCAATAAGGATGAGACTATTTCATCAAACTACAAGGTAGTTGCATTGCGACTTGTTGCAATAACCAGACTATCCCACGAATATGGTAGATAACACAAGAACTAATGCACTTATCTTCATCTAAAATTTTAATATCAATAGACAATAATTGGCTTACCACAGTATTAAATGCGTTCATATGCTCTATCACCTGCTCTCCATCTTTCATCCTCTAGTTACATAACTTTTTCTATAAGAACAGTTTATTCACTAGAGACTTAGATTGGTACAAAGTCCCTAATTTGTTCCATAAAGCCTTCATCGTAGCTTCCCTTGATACATTCAGCAATACTTAATCTCAGACACACAATCATATTAAGCTATTTGCCTTCTAATCCAACTTCTTCCATTATTCATCGGACACCCCCGTTGGTTTAGTACTTAGATCTATTGCGACCCACTAATCTTTGTCCACCAATAGATCCTCCATCTTGAGTTTTGACAACTCAAAACTCCGACCATTAAATTTATTGATCTCTATCTTTCCATTGCTCGCCATCTTCTTTCACTAGCAGAATCAATCCCACAAATATCCCACTGAACAAGGTATACCACAGGCCCAAGCAAAACCCCTCAACAAAAAAGGCGTCCCCTTGAAGCCAAAACAACTATGATACCAAATGCAGGTTTTAACCCCGTATAGAAATTACCTGCATACGAAATCTAAAAACAGAAAATAAACAAAGGCAATAGCATAACACATAAAAAAAAAATATACACATGACTTTTCCCCTAGATCCCAAAAGCGGGAACACCAAATTGATTTTTCATTATATTGCTTTCAATGTTACAATACATTTATATACATGCCTACCTGCATACCTTGTTATTTCTCCTTGCCTTGTTGTGTTGCTCCTCGCCTTGCTTCTACTTTTCTATTCCTTTGTACCGTGCTCCTACTCCTGCATAACTTGTTGTTCCTTTGACATCAATGACAATAATTCCATCAAAATGGGCACCTTTGAAAACTCTGCCCACAAACGTATATAAAAACTAAGTTCATTCATTCATTGGGGGGAGGCAATGTAGAAACTAGCCCAAGCAGGGCATGAGTTTCGAGACAAGGAATATTTTCTTCAATATTCTTATGCAAAATCTTGGAGGAATCTAAAAGATTCCATGGAGGGCGATTTTTCACAATGACATAAGCATGCCAACTTTATACTCAAAAGAACCAGATTTTTATAGAGAACATGATGGTGTGTTTTGTTTCCCCATCTGAGCACTAGAACTTCAGGTGGCTAGTAGTGAGGAATATTTAAAAAATCTTGTGGAATCTAAAAAATTCCCTTGGAGGATAATTTTTTGTAGAGGTAGAATGATGTCAACTTTATAGTCTTTTTTCATAGAATTTCGCAAGGAGCATAGTGATGTGCTCAGAATTTTCATCCAAGCAGCAAATTTTTCAGCTATCACTAGGAAGGAATCTTTGGGGGAATCTTTGAGATTCACGAGGGTCTAGATTTTGACGGTGTTAGAAAGGGGTCAATTTTATAGTTGTTTTACACGATTTCATGCCACTATTTCAGCCTTGTAGTCCATTTCATCAGCTAAGATTTTCATTTTCCATCCATCCTTGAAAGGGGAGGTATATGATGCAGTTATGCCATGTCTTTCTTTTGATTCCTTGATATGCTGATTTTATTGTCAAAATCCTTATTACCATTATGTTTAAGGATACTTGTATGCCGCATCATTCAAAATTTATTAGCTTGTCATGCTAAAGGAGGGCCCATTTGAGTGAGAGTTCCTATAGGGAGAGCATCTCATGGAGAGACATGCCACTCTAGTTAATGTAATTTATCCTTGTAATGCCAAAGAATATACTATGTACATAATCATCATCTTGCAACATTTAATGAAGCGGCCTCCCCACTGTTGACATCGATCTAAGAGATGTAACCCACATTGGGTGAAATCTGTTATCAATGTGTCTGTGTTATTTATTTGATGGTTTTCTTTATGTTTCGTCTTCTTTAAATCATGCACATGTGGCTTTTCATACTCTTTCATACACAATTGTGCAAACATCACATAAGTAAAAGATCTTGGTTAATTCTAGTAATTGAAGAGATCTAGATCAAGTTTTCTATTAAAGCAGTCTTCTCATTGATGTGAATTGCAAGTGTGAGTGATAACCAAAGATTGAACGTGCAATAAGAATGGAAATGAAGAAAAACAGAGATATCTACAATGATCTCCTCAGGATAGCACACATGGTGGACATAACGTATGCAGATTATGAGGGGAAGATGACAAGAGAGGAATGAGATAAATAAGAGCAGAGGACGATGCTCCATCTACCCCCTCAAGTGAACATTCATCTTCTTCATCATCCTCTCATCATTTAGATGAGGAGATCAATAAGAGCCTTCAAGGAGAGAATGTTGAATTGAGGATACTTCTACAAGAAGGAAAAGAGGAGAAGAAAAGAGTGGAGCTTCATTTATGAGCCATAGAAGAGGCCTTGGAAAAATTGAATTGTAATGAAGGCTTAGAAAATCCATAATCACCTATGTCTGAATCAACAGCTAAGGTAAATAATGTTGATCATTCTTCAATTTCATTTTCACAAGACATTATTTTTGTTGGAAACATGGAGGTACCCATTTCAAGAACTAGCATGAGAATCCTTACCAAGATGGGGTATAAAGGAGGAGGACTTGGTCTTAATGGCCAAGGAATGACTCAACCATTGGAGGTTGTGCAAAGACCTCGATTTGTAGGTTTGGGGTATAATGAAGGAAAGTGATCAAAGGTAAAATAAGCTTCCAAGACATTGTAAAATCCATCAGAGAATGAGGATGATTAGAACACATCATAATCCTCCCATGGAAGTGCATATTGTAGAGGAAGAGTTAAGGCAAGCTCTCATCACCAAGGTTCCACTAGAGACAACCAAGAAAGGTATAAACAACCTATATATTCTAAATTTCATCTTGGTTATAAGCATGTTAGTGATGAGCAAAAATTACAGTGTAGAAAACCATCTAGTTTTTGTGGTTTACATAACCATGTGGTTGTTGAGAGATAGAAGAGAATGGCATCAAGAAAGAGGATGAGGCATGAAATGCATTCTCCACATGAAAAAGCCACATATTAGAGGCTCCATCCAGAGCAATGTCTCAAGGTCAAAGTGCTTGTGAAGAAACCAGACAGTGAAGGTGTTCAACAAGAAAATCCACCACATTCCTGGTGGTTCACTTTGTTGAGTAATAGATAGTTTTACTAGATATGTTAGCTTGTCATGGCTGCATTTTGTAAATCATGTTTTGAAATATAATTGTAAAAGTGATGATGTGTTTTCCATCGCTTATTAAGGAAACAATGATGTTTTTGTATTTTATTGATAGTTGGGGTATTTGTTTCTATTATGATGTACACTTGACCAAAGAGTGTGTGTTATAAATTCTTGGCAAGTATAGGGATGATTGGGTCATGATTGGTTATGTAATTGAACATGTAATTTTTCAAAGATTGTACTACAGGTTTGCAGACGATTCAGGTGTCAATTCACTTATGGCTCTAAAGAACAAGGGTGAAGGACAAGGAAGTGTGACTTGTCAGGACACTTATTGTGCAGACAATGTAACATAACAGTTGCAGATTATGTTCATGCTTTTGGAGGAACAAAGCTTCGCAATGGGGAGGAATGATCTAGGTGGCTCCAGACACCCTCAAAATTTAGAAGTCACTCAAAAAAGATAAAAAAATAAAAGTCATCAATTGATGTGAAACCAATACTAGATCATATTTCTCGTCGTCCTGATTCCGGCAACATGAACGAAATTCAAATACGAGTTCGTATGCTCAAGATATTCACATTCAAATTTTTGGTCAAACTAAGCCAAGTGGTAACCACTAATGAGGAAACAATTTGGCAGAGTCTTGGCGCACTGAATCCAGCCACTAGAATGGGTGAATTTGTTGCCTACTTAATTTTTATAGTAGCCCTTAAAAATTGGCGGATGAATTTGAACAATGGCTTGTTATAAAAACAAAGAAAATTATATAAAAAGGGAGGTGGCGGGCCACCACCTCCACCATCCCACCACATCATACATATTTATATATATTATGGTTGGCATATGGTCAAACCCTACCAAGTGCATGCCACATTGAAAAAAAAAACCATATGTTATATATAATGGGCCAATGACCTGCTGTTAATAGCCGAGACAACCACGTATACGATTGGGGTTAGCGAGGGTTGAACCCACCTAACTTTTTGTTCACCCCGCCAAATGGGCGGCCCCACATAACACGACTCCAATCAACATGCACCACCGAAACATAATTGTAATGGTTATTCGGTGTATACAGTATGCACCAACACAAAACATTAAACCATAACATCCAACGGTTATGTTAAATGCCAATATTACACTGCTGCTCCAAAATGACCTTTGGTACAAAATAATACCCTGCAAAAATTAAAATTTAATGCCAAAATTGTGACAGTGGGTGGGTTTTGAACCTGGACCACCTGCACTCGAAATTTAGCTCTCTGTCAACAACATAAACGGGCACATCTGAAAACTCCGCCCTTAAACGTATATAAAAATTGAGTTCATTTATTTGCTGAGGGGGAGGCAGCACAAAACCTAGCCCACGTGGGGCATGAATTTCGATACAGGGAATATTTTCTAGAATATTCTTATGCAAAATGTTGGAGGAATCTAAAATATTCCCTAGAAGGTGATTTTTCACAATGACTAAAACATGCAAAATTTATACTCAAAAGAACCAAAATTTCATAGGGAACGTGATGATATGGTATGTTCCCCATCTGAGTAGTAGAAATTCAAGTAGCCAACAATGAGGAATCTTGAAAAAGGCAGAATGATGTCGAATTTTTAGTCATTTTTCTCAGAATTTCGCAAGGAGTGCAGTGGTATGCTCAAAATTTTCATCCGAGGAGTGGATTTTTTGACTATCGCTAGGAAGGAATATTTGAGGGAATCTTCAAGATTCCTGAGGATCCAAATTTTGATGGTGTTAGAAACAGGTCAAGTTTATAGTAGTTTAACATGGTTTCATGCAATGATTTCAATTGTGTAGTCCATTTCATCAGCTGAGCTTTGAAAATTCCAGACATCCCCAAAAGTGGAGGTATATGATGCAGTTATGCCATGTCTTTCTTTTGATTTATTGAGATGATGATTTTTTTGTCAAGTTCCTTTCTACCATTATGTTGAAGGATACATATATTCCACATCATGTGAGAATTTATTAGGTTGTCATGTTGAAGGAGGGTCCATTTGAGTGAGAGTTCATGTAGGGAGAATGTCTCGTGTAGAGACATGCCACTCTGGTTGAGGGAATTTATCCTTGTAATGACAGAGAATATACTATGTAAATCATCATCATCTTGCATCATGTAATGAAGTGACCTCCTCACTCTTGACACTAGGCCTAGAGACATAACCCACACTGGGTGAACTCTATTATCAATGTATTTGTGTTCGTTATTTGATGTTTGTCTTTATTTTTAGTCTTCTTTAAAGCATGCACATGTGGATTGTCATACTCTTTCATATGTAATTCAACTAACATCACAAAATTAAAAGATATTTTTTAATTCCGATAGCTAAAGAGATTCAGATCAAGGGGGTAAAGCGAAGAAGAAAGGGGGCAGTGATGAAACAACATAGGTTATGACCACTCAAACCTTTGCACCTAAACCTACTCCAACATGTTCTTTGTGTGATCTTCAAGGTCATGCCACCAATAATTGTGACAAACTCCCCTAGTTAAAGGGTTTGATTTCCTTGGATGAAATTTAGAAAAACCCAAGAGTTCTTAAGTTCCAAGTATCTCTACTTGAATAATATAAGAATCACAAAGAATTATGAAGAAAACACCCTTGAATTTTTTGTGACACATATGGTCATTACTCCCATAAATTTCCTTATCTCTCACATTTTCATGATACTCTCCTTATTCTTTGTGGTATGTATGTTGTTGGTAGTGCGATTTCCATTCCTCTACTTATGGCCCCTAGCACGTCTTATTTGCTAGGGAAGTGACCCACTCAATCCACTCTCATGAATGGTCCTCCTAATGTAGAGATGGAAAATAACAATGAACATATAATTTATTTGTCATCATATATGGGTTCAACATCTTAAGACTCCTCAAGAGTGTTTAACTGTATAACTTTAGAGACATATTCTGTCTTTGGGTTGAATTTACTCTCAATATTGGTGGAGCTTCGGTACACTAGTGACCATTGCTCCTCTATACATGTGAACCATGTGAACCATGTCTCTCATAGTGGTCCTTCAAAGTCTCAGATTTGAGTGTTCCACCCAAATGAACACATTATGGAGTCTTTCACTATGCTAGATTATTCATGGGATAATTCACATCATCGGTCATATTTTCTTCCACTTCCATCAATTCCATTTCACCAATATGTTATGGAATCAAAAGAATTTATACATGGTCAAGTATATTAGTTTGTAAACCATGTATTTCGAATGTAGAAATTTGAATGACATCCACCTTGTGGCTACATTGTTATACAATGGTTGGGTAAATGGGCATACCATTTTGAGGGTCGAGAAGAAATTTTTTCCCAACCCTCATATTACATCTGGTAGTGTAAACTCTAGTCCCATAATTCTTCACCATATTGAATAACATCTAGAGTCTCATGTCCCTCTAAATCACCCTCGAGATGATCCACTTAATCATTCCTATATCTTACCTCCACAACCTAGTTCCTTTGACATTCATCTTGTTCAACTCAAGTTTTGTCTTGGTGAGCATTGGTTCACTATCACCCAAGCCACTCTTTGTTATGGTGAAACCAAAAATTTAGTACTTTGACTCATACATATAGTTCCAAGTGAGATAGAACTTCCACCATTTCCTTTATCCCATTGTAATCATCTCTTCTTTCCATTAGAAGATAACCAAACCATAGCAAATGGCGACCATAAAAAAACATGCATTATCACATGATGTATAACATCATGGAGTATTGCATCATACAAATGGAATCTACTACTCCAAATAAATTTGACATGTCTATAACATGATACATATAAATCCAGCTGAGAGCATCTGATTCCCACGTTTTCATACTTGATCAATCCCCTCCCTCATGATTTGCTTTGGGGTAGCATCTAATGCTTGTGGGTATGATTGATTGATCTAGACTTAAGTAGGAACGCAAAAAAATACAGAAGTACCCATATACATAGAGATGCAACATAAATAAAACTTCAATTCATTAATATCAAAGAACTGAAATATGCTTACATACAAAGATAAAAATGAACTAGCTCAAGAGATGGTAGCTTATCTCTGAGAAGAGATGCGGAAACTACATGCCTTTGAATTGTGTTACAATGAGGCTCAAAGGCCTATTTATTATTCAGAAACAATGGAAAACCCTAAACATCCAAAAAAATAACCCTAGGAGATGAAGTGCCAAAACCATGGGCCTCGTTTGGGAAAATTGGTACATCAACTTCCTGGGACTGTAACTTTGGCATATGATATCCGTTTGTCTATCATAATACCTCATTTCAAAGATCTCAAAGAGAAGGATGAAAAAAAACCTGCCTACCATTTTGGGGATTTTCTAGTCTCTCTGTTTACCCTAAAATCGTCATTTAGGACCTGAAAATGGCTACAAAAGTTTAGGACCCAAAAATCTACCAAAAATAGTAATTGTGCAAAAATTAAGGAAAACGAAAAATCAAAAGAGACAGTGTTGGGGTTCCAAGTGGAATAGGCGGGTGGCCACCAATATCCACCTGGATCATTCCTCCCCCCTAGGAAGCAATGGTTCCCATTGCGTTGAGTACCTCCATGAGATGGGGAAACTGTTACTCAACTTTCTCCCTGGTGAGCCACTTTCCTTGGTGTAGGATTTTTCCAGCTTTGACAACCTGATACGCTTGGATATTCTACTGGAAAGTGTTCTTAATATGTGTGTCCATGATCCGATCAGTTGTGTCTTGGTTCATGCAATCTAGGTTTAACTCTGTTGGTGTGAGTTGTTCTGCAATGTCTGATGTATCTAGTAATGGTGGAAAGTATGGTCGAAGGGAGTTCACATTGAACATTGGGTGCATGCCAAGGAATGGTGGCATGCTCAGTATGAAATCATTTTCCCTGATAGCCTTAGTGATGGTGTAAGGCACATATCGGATCGGGTGAAGTTTGCGGTGGGGCCCAGTAAGGCGTTCCTTCTACAGATGTAATCAAACTTTGTTGCCCACCTCGAACTTGAGTGGAACTCGATGTTGATCATGGTGCTAATTTTAATTAGCATTGGCTCTGTCAAATATGTCATGTACCTATTGGCAGATGTGTTGAATGTGCTCAATGAAGTTTCTAGCCTTGTCAACTTCAAACTGGACATGAGCCAAATCTACTTGAGAAGCTGCGAATGGTATGACCACATCAATGTGACATAGTGGCTGGAATCCCAATCCCACCTGAAAGGGGCTATGGTTAGTTGAGCTATGGAGATATCTATTGTAGTTGTGTTGGACATAGGGGAGGATTTCATCCCATGTGTGTGGATGCTTCGAGTTGTACATATGCAAAATGTGTACGATCATCCTATTGACGACCTTTGTTTGGCCATCAGTTTCGGGATGGTAAGTCGTGGACTTAGTGAGATTGGTATCCAACATTGACCAGAGACTTAACCAAAATTTACTTAGGAACCTATTGTCCTAATCTGAGATAATGGATTGTGGGATCCCAAAATGCATCCACACTCATTCAAAGAAGAGCTTAACAATGTCTTATGTCATGATATTCTTCTTGCAAGCCGCCAAAATGACCATCTTAGAGAATTTGTCGATGATGCTTAGTAGAATGAAGACCCGACATGTAATCCATGGAGACGGATTCCCAAGGTCTACTAGGAGTAGGTAGAGGAGTATATAGTCCTTGCTTCTTGATGGTTGGTTTGGCAATGGCATAGGTAGTACAAGACCTGATGTACTTCCCAACATTTTGTCGAAGGCTCGGCCAATAAAATTCTTCTGCAGTAATGCCACTATTTTCTCTACTCGAAAATGTCTAGCGGCCTGACTCTAGTGCGCCTCCCAAATCATCTTGGCATGCTTGCTTGAAGGAACACATATGTGTCCCAGGTGGAATAACAATGCATCTTAGAGGTGAAAATTTGGAACTTGCTTATCTTCCAAGAGTGTCTGGTATGTTCTACCAAAGTCTGGATTACTCTTGTAAAGATGCAGCTAACCCACAATGTCGTGCCCATAAGAATCGAGCACAGTGGTCATCTCCATGATCCGTAATTGGCTGAGGTATTCTGCAACATTATTGGTGCTTCCCTTCTTGTACTTAATGTTCAAATGGAACTGTTGCAGGTATGTGGACCATTTGTAATGGTGATCGTTCTACAACTTCCCTTGTGTCTGTATGAACTGTAGGGATTGGTGGTCTGTGTGGATAACCATTTCCTTCCACAAAATGTAATGCTTCCATTGTCGATAGACCTGCACAATGGAATACATCTCTTTGTCATAGGTGGGATACTTTCGGACTATGTCTGAAAGTGTCTCACTATGATATGCCATTGGATGCCCCTGTTGTGTAAAAACAACGCCAATAACATAGTCGGTGGCTTCTATAATGGTTGTTGCAGGTATGGTAATGTAAGAACTAGTGCAGAGTAGAGATGATGCTTCAACTCGGAAGACACCTTCTGTTGGGATTCAGACCAAAAGAACTTTTCTTTCACTCCACCCTTGGTGACTTGACTTAAAGGCCAAGTGATATGAGAGAACCCCAACAGGAACCTGTGATAGATATTTGCAAGACCCGGAAAGTTGTGGAGCTCTGTAAGAGTGGTTGGGGCTAGCCAATCATGAATAACTTGTATCTTGGTTGGGTCCACATGCACACCCTTCTCATCAATGATATACCCCAGATATTGAACTTGGGTCATGAAAAAACTACATTTCCCCAAATTGGCACATAGTTGGTGTTGTCGCACAGTTTGAAGGACCTGTTGAATATGGTGGAGGTTCTCTTCCCAACTCTAGCAGAAGATCAAGATTTCATATAAATACACCACCATGAATACACTGGTGAAGCATCACAAGATGTCATCCATCAATCTCATGAAGGTTGCGGGGGGAATTCGTCAAACCGAAATGCATGACCAACCATTCAAAAAATCCCTCCTTGTATTTGAAGGCAGTCTTCCACACATTAGAGGGTTCGATAGGTACCTAGTGATAACTGGAATTCAAGTCAATATTGCTGAAAATTTGGCTCTTGTGAGCTGATCCACAAGGTCATCAATCCATGAGGTTGGGTACCTATTTCAGGTAGTGATCTTGTTCAATGCCTG
This sequence comes from Pinus tabuliformis, assembly GCA_031772625.1. NCBI lineage: Eukaryota > Viridiplantae > Streptophyta > Pinopsida > Pinales > Pinaceae > Pinus > Pinus tabuliformis. The sequence continues at coordinate 52,768,357 of CM062806.1, read as the reverse complement.
ATAGTCAATACAAAGTCTCTAGGTCTCGTCCTTCTTTTGTCCCAATATAATTAGGCTCCCACAGGGTGATGAACTTGGCCTAATGTGACCTTTCTGCAACAGCTCCTGAATCTACTTATTGATCTCATTGTTCTCCATAACAAAGTGTTGATAAATCGGTCCATTTGGTAGCGAAGTGCTCAGGGTCAGATCGATGGAGTACTTGACCTGATAGTGCAGAGGTACCCCAATAGGAGAGGTGAAAATTTCCTTGTACTCCTCCACAACCTTGTCCATCTATTTCTGCTATGTTAAAGAGCCCTGTCTGGAAGCCATGGCCATAACCTTCTTCCTTCCCTAAGCGAAAATGATAGGGAAAACAAATTTCTTGGTTTGGGAAATGGTCTTACTCCATTTCTTTGCATTGATCAAAGAGATAGTGGTAGGTTGGGCTACCTCTGGTATCCTGTACAACTTATCGCCTAAAGTAATAATCATGAAGCGAGATCTAGACTCATATACATCATGTTGATTCCACAAGTATGTTTGTCCTAATAATATATCACAAATTATAGAGGAGAAACATCACACAATAACTCATCCATGTAGGGCCTGATGCTGTAGGGAAGGCGACACTGTTGGCTGACGTAGAGATATCGTCCTTGGTGAAGCCACCCGATGGTGTACAGTTATAGATGTGTCGTGGTCAGTAGGCACAGTCGCTTCACGACCTCTGCTAAAATGAGGTTCTTTTGGCTCCTGATGTCAACAATGAACTACACCGAAGAACCATTCACCCACATTTGTGAGTGGAAGAGGCATTCCCCCTCCTGTGGATCTTTATGCTCATTCTTATGGATATTAGTGGTGGCCACAGTGGCACTGGGTTCTGCGTCAATGATATACTTCCCTTTCTCATTCCCCTTGTTGGGTTCTGACTCAGTGTCGGAACATTCACCTGATTCAGAAGCCTTTAGCTTGGCCACTAGTGACTACTTGGCCTGACACTCACTCGTGTTGTGAGTGGAGCTCTTACGGAACTCACACCATTTTCATGTGTCCTTCTTTGTCTTCATGGTGTTGTTATTTGCTTGCACCTTCGGCGAGTTGTCCTGGGTTGCCCCACCTTGGATTTTTCCTTTGCTCTATGGTTTGGGTGTGCCTTTTCCTTGCTTTGGATTCAAAAATCCAAAGTCTCACTTCTTCTATTTAAACTTATGCTCAATCTTGACAACATATCGATATGTCATGCCGAGGGAGGAGATGTCTCGGAACTCCATCTCATCCTAAATGTGCTGGTGTAGACAGTCACGGTACTTGAGTGCCAATTCCACTCAGAATCCTTGATACCCAGCTTCGTGCGAAGGGTATGGAAAACATTTGTAAACTCCCGCATGTCTTGGTCCCTTCCCTGCTATAGCGTGGTCGACTTTATGTATTTATCTTCATAGTTCCTGAAAGGGTAATATTGTTCCTTGATGGTGTCTCAAAAAGAATTCCAAGTGGGTGTGGCTGAAAACAGTAAGGATTCCCTCTTGTCCTTTTGTTCACAGTAAGTTTCCCACCAGTCGTTGACATGTGGGGTGGCTTTGAGAAGTGAGAAACTATTTTTTTCCCGATTGGAAAAGTCATGAACTAAAAATTACCCTTCCAACAGATTTAACCATTTACCTATAGCGTCTACATCTATCTGTCTCTCAAATATGGGAATATCAAAGTTAACTTGTACCTTAAAAGGAGTGGCACCTCTAGAGTGGCTGTTGGATGAATATGCTTCGCCTGTGGGTAGCTGTTGAAGGATCTGGACAAAGTTATCCATCATCACGTTCCTTTGTCGCTCAAGGGCTTCCAAGAGCAATATTTTGAAAGGATATCCTGCCCCCTCATCTTTCTTTTCTTCCACCATGGGAGGCCGTCAGTTTTTGTGAGGATATTTTTGTAAAGGTTTAACTAGATCTAGTCCTAACTCCTTATACCTTGAGCTCGTTGGGGACATGCAAAGAAAAAAACAGAGAAAGAGCAGACCCCTCTGATACCACTGACCCAAACTTATGTAGGAATGCAAAAAAATACATAAATACCCATATACATAGAGATGTAGCAGAAATAAAACTTCATTTAATTAATATCAAAGAATTGAAATATGATTACATACAGAAATAAAAATGAACTAACTCAAGCAATGGTAGCTTATCTCACAGAAGAGATGCGGCGACTACGTGCCTCTAAACTGTGTTACAATAAGGCTCAAAGACCTATTTAATTTTGAGAAATAATGGAAAACCCTAAACATCAAAAAACCTGACCCTAGGAGATGAAGTGCCAAAACTATGGGCCCTATTTGGGTAAATTGGTACATCAACTTCCCGGGGTCATAACTTTAGCATACGATATCCGTTTGACTATCATAATACCTCGTTTCAAAGATCTTGAAGAGAAGGCTAAAAATAAATTGACAGGCTGATTTGGGACTTTTATGGACTCTCTATTTCCACCAAAAATGCGGTTTAGGGCCTCAAAACGGCTCCAAAAGTTTAGGACCTGAAAAACTGCCAAAAATAGTAAACTATGCTACAATTAAGGAAACTGAAAAACTGAAAGAGAAAGTGTTGGGGATCCAAGTGGAATAGCCGAGTGGCCACCAATATCCACCTGGATCATGGCTCCTCTAGCTCATTTTTCCTTTTAACTATTATTCAATCTCGCCCTAGGGCCCAAAGTTCTAAGGATGATTATCCTATTCTTTCTTCAATCATTTTTTTGACCAAACTCTTTGGTGAACCATCTACACACTACATATAGTTGATGACCAATACCTTACATTAAAACTTTTTCCTCTATGTGATGACTCACCTACTGTTGATGCCCCGAAAATTGTTGTATGAACATTGGGGGATAACCACCCGGTTCGGACCTTAATACAACTCCTTTTCCGTTTGGAATGGTGTCTCCGACTAGGGATAATGGGATCAGTTTCCCAATAATGAATAAACGGGATGAAAGAATGATTGATTGTCTAATCTAATGATAGGCGAATAACTTGATCTATCAGCAAAATAAAAGAACTACTACTTATCCCGGGAACTATTGTACTTTGAAGTGTAGCGCTTGATGATCTATGTTTATTGACAGGCATATAGATGACTCCATCTAATAGACATGGACATTTATTCATTCAAGGATTACTTTGCTTAAATAGTTAAACAAAGTGATTAACGCAAAATTGATACACTTATCATTTATATCATCGATACATATATGATCAAAAGAAAAGCATTACCATAAACATCCAATAGTGGAGGGAATAAAGGAATGTTGTTAAAACACATACATATATTCAATAATAGCAAAGGCGATCAAATGACAATTCATATAAAAAGAATGAATTCAGACATAGATAATAGTACCATATGAGCTGCTAGTCACTCTCAATATCAATCGCTATTTGAGATTCTTCTTCCAACGCAGAAATACTTTCAAACAAAGACAGTAGTGCACATTTGCATAAAAGCTTCCTTGCCAAAATTAGAATAATTGGTCCAGTTTTATAAAAGAATATGCCTGAAGTACAGTAGTGCAACTTCAGGCTTTAAGTCATGTACAAAACTTTACGACCCTTTCCAAAACAATGAAAGGGTCTATAAATACTTAATTAAGCTAACTATCTATGAAACTGAAATCCTACTTAATTGGTATCAATTGATCTTGAATATCTCCTTCACAGCAATCTGGCAGTCGACGGCATGAATCATCATGTAGGCTGTTTGCCTTTAAACCTGAGCTGACATATCGCAAGCATTGGCTCCACTTCGGGCGGTCTGTTGAGGCGAGAGTTGAGCTGGGCGGCATAGGTGGCATCCTGAATATCGGGAATAATATACCCGATTGCATCTGTAAGGCATTTGAGGGCGGCTCTTTGGCTGTGCGGTTTTACTAAAAAGAACCAATAGGCGTCCCATGTTAAACTGTTAATTCCAGTGATTAATCTCCCATTTTTCTCTAGATCTGGATAACATGACTGCTCCAATGTTTTCGTCGCTGTCAATTTACCTGGAGTGCATTGGGAAATCATGTTAGACAAGTAGAGAGTATTATTAAGCAATTCAACCAAATTACTTGTGGTTGATTTGCATCTTGAAATTGCCCACTCTGCTTTCATTAACTAGGACTGCCATTCTGTAAATAATATTTCCTTATGTGATTCTAAAATCTTTGGTAAATTTGCCGCCTGTCCCTGATCGGTATCTTGCCACTCAAGAAACTTAGTTAATGTTTCATCAGCTTGATCCAAGTCTGTTTTAGCTTTTTCTGATTGTTTACTTATTGATGTCGTCAAATCGCATAATGGTTCCGCCTGGGCGATTTGTTGACATAAAAGCTTGATCTGTGTTATTAATGCCTTATTTATCTGTAATGCTTCTGATTTGAATTCGGCTATCTGTGGAAGATTCTTTGTCTTCTCTAGCTGGGCTGATAGTTGAGCAATCTGCTCATCTTTTGACTTTAGAATTTGTTCATTTGCTGCCCTCAGTTGTACCAATGCCTCAGACAACTCTTTCTACTTATGGACTGCGCTATGATCAATCCTCTGTTTCTCTTCCTACAATTGTTGAGTTAATTGATTATTTATTTGCTGTTGAGTTAACAATTTCCGTTCTGCCTGCTCTGCCTTCTGCTGTACTTCTGATAGTTGCGCTTGCAATAAAAAGATCTCCTGGTTTTTTGTTTTTAATAAAAGACTCACCTCTGATGCCTTGTCTATTGTTGCTGCCGAATAGGCTCCAACATATTGTGATAGTTTTGTTAGGTCATCAGAGGGTTCAAATTCCTCCTTCCAAACCACATTGCCCGTGACCGTCTGTTCTGGGAATAGGGAAGGTTGATCAGTCCTTCTCCTCTTCCTCTGTCGTTTTACCACAGCTTTGTGTCTTGGGCTATAGAAGACATCCAAGGGAGGAATTTCTTCTATCTGCAAAATAATTTGATCGGAGGGATCCTTTGGGATTATTTCTACTTCTTTCGAACTGGGTAGGCCGCTGGTTCCACTTGGAACCTATTTTGAAGTGGTCTCCTGTGTATCTGCCACTTTTGAAGTTTCGGTGTCCTTTGAGCACTCAAGATTACTGATAATTGAATCAAATTGCTGCCATTCCTGGAGCAATTTGGGATCAATTTGAGTATCTACATTTACCTCTATGTTGCTCTGTTCCTGCTCTTTAGTCTGGGTTTCCTCTTGCACTTTCTCCTATTCTTTTGTTATAACCGGATGTTCCTTAGTATGTCGCTATTCAGGCTCGCTTGATTCTGTTGCTGGGGTTGTCGCTAACAGATCTAGAGGCAGAGTTTGCAACCTCTGTTCTCTGAGTCTGTTGAATTCAACTAACCCTTCATCCTTGTATTCCATTATGGCCAGCGATCTAACTTGATACATTGATTCAGCTGAGGAGAACAGGTCATCAAACTTATCTTCTTTATGGCCAAACTTTTTCAATTTGGCCTATTCAAGTGCATTATAGGCGACTTTGTTGGGATCAAATCGCCTATTAGGGGGAGTTGCTAGAGTTAATGACTTCATCTTTGTAGCTTCTTTCTCTGCATGTTTGAAATCATGCAAAGTGTAGACACCACATCTCAGAGGAAAAGAGGGCCAGACCTGCTTCTTATTTTTCTTCAGAGTTTGTGTAACTCCTTCGGAAATAATATGATAGGCTATCTCCCTCGCCAGCAGTTTATCAGGTATGTACAAAGGAAGGACATGAGGTTCGGCTTGGCTACCAAAAATTCTTATATAAGTAAATTTTTCCTCTCCGAACCATCTTCCTATTGATGTCAAATCAATCCCTGCTTGGTAAGAAATTTTGGGGGCATGTTTATCAAAAATAGAGTAATGAATGGGTAACATGAAGCCATTGTAGACTTGGTATAAATGGTGCTTATAGGAAGTTTTCCACAATTTCTGATGGTATATGTGAATAGGCGTGGGGTCTTGTGCAGTCCACCTCCAACCGAGCACGGGAAATTCAGAATTAAAACATAGGGTATCTAGTATATAAGCACTGTAGTAGAATGGGGGAATAAGCCTTTCGGTGACGCGGGTTTTAGTTCTAAAATCAAGAACTGTTGTTGCTAGCTTATCTGATAATATAGTTGCCCAATCCATTATTTCACTATTACATGCCGCTTCCATCAAGGGAACCATTTCTATAGTGAAATTAGAGGAATCGTGCAACCCCCATAATCTACACATCATTATCCCAGCATAACAATACAGAGAACATAGGGAATCAACAGAGTACTTACCGGAAGTTTCATGCTTGTGTTTCGCCGGATTTTGCCTCCAATCCCGAATGGGTTCAGATTCAGTTTCGTTCTCACTTCGGAATTTCTCCAGGAATGCCTTGTTGTACTTCTTCTCTGGCTCAGGCAAATGATACATTTGCCTCAAATCATTAGCCTGAAATGAACCGAAGATTCTCCCATCTCTGGTGCAGAAGGTTCTGTCTGTGATTGGGATTTCCTCAATTGCCCACCTCACTACATCCGTATATGGGAGAATTTGTTCCCGAGCCGCTATCCGATGAAGGAAAGAGTCGGCTAAGTCCTTTAAAGTACCATCAGATTTTCGATTGGTATCCGCTGTGGCTTGTACCATTGTCACCTTTGGTTCTTCGGCCTCGATCAAATTATAGGTACTTTGCCAAGTAGTTCTCCTGAGTCCTGAACATGTAGTATCAGATATCAATCCTTTCTTTTTAGTTCCTGGATCAGCGACGGCTTGTCCTGTGGCTGGTGAAGCGGAAGCGATTGCAGTTTTCTTAGACTTCTTCCCCATTCTGCTTGAATCTATTACTTTGGAAGAATTCTGCACAGGAGTGAAAATAAGCGTAACACAGAGAACTGGTAGCAAAAATCAAATACGAGCGAGATATATATTGATCAATGCACGATGAAGGATTAACTTAAAGTGGCCGCGGATACAATCTGTGAAAAGATTTTTTAAGCTTACTATTTCATTAAATGGCCGTTAAAACCTGTCAATCCTTTAAATGCCCATCATATCGTTTATCGGCTGAATGATTTGTATAAGCATGCCTTGGATGTTTTGGCGGTTGAGCGCAGGTGAATCACTGTTTGAAAGATAGGGCCTTTAATATGAATTAATCGTAATATCCCTGCCTTAATAATTTTTGAAGTTTGCGCTTTTTTCTTTATCGCAATCGGGCATCGGGGGAAAACTTAAATCTTTATATTGGCACCTTTTGGAATCCCCGATCGCCGATAGCGATATCACATCGCATCGGGAGTATTTAATTGGGGCACTTTAATAAGCATGCATGGTATATCCCCGATCGCCGATAGCGATATCGCATCGCATCGGGGCGAAATGCACTTTTGTTATGGGAACTTATGATTGCCGATATCCGATAGCCTATTGCATGTTATCGCGTCGGAGAAAACCAATGGGCCTTTAAGTTATGCCTCCTTTGTCATTGCGATATGCGATCTTGCGATCGCTTTATCGCAATGATAAAAGATTAATCATTTATATTATAAGACCAAATAATTGGTTTGTCAAAAAGGTTTTGTAATGTTTTCATTTTGTTTTCGGACCTTTTTGAATAATACAAAGTTGATACCAATTAAAATAAAAAGGGACCCATTTCATATTATAGTTTTGTGAATAAAAATGATATGAAATGGGGGGTTGTTGTAGAGCACAACAATTGGCGATTCGCTGGAAGAAACAGTTATCTCTGAAAAGTATGGAAATACTTAAACCTTTTCAAAATAGAGTTCTCATCAAAGGGGAAAATTCTAATATAACTAGGTATGTATGCATTCCGAGTGAAATGAAACTATCTTTGCTAATTTCCTCTCTTGTTTAAAATTAGATACATTCTAAGTTTTAAATTGGCCTTTATTGGTTGATAGTGATAAAACAGAAAACCTTTCCAAATCAGCTTTTAGAATTGACTCCTTTGTCATAGGTAGAGCCTCTGCTGCCAGCAAACGTTCATAGTTTCGACAGGGATACCTTTTAACCATGTTATTGTCCATTGTCCCGCTCATTTTAAATATGATTAACATAATGAATTCAAAACATGCTTTTCATATTTTGCATTTCTTTTCTACTTTTCTATTATTTTGTAAGATAAAAAGCCATTGTCCTAGTTTGGTGACCAGCTTAGTGACAATGCCATTCACTGGTAGTAATTTAACCGAACAAGCTGGCTCGTGATGAGACCCCTTGTCTTATAATTCTAAGCCATTACCCTGTTTTGGTATGCAGTATTGGTAATGTCGGTTAAACTATTTCCCTATGATCATGGTAAGCAGGCTTGTAATAAGACCTCTTATATTTTATATCAAATATTTTAGAATTACACTCTGAGTAATCATAGGCATTGGTGAGTGGGATGGACAATTTTCTCCTTAAGAGTAAATGGATGACAAGGTAAGAGTTAAAGATGCTGAAGTTGGATTAGTTTCTATTTTGATATTGATAACCTTTTTGTGACCAATTTGAAAACATAAAATGATTTACAATATTTCTAAACTTTGAGAAGCCTTCACAAAAATTAGAGTGTTGTTTCAGAATGCAACTACACCTAGTTTCCTAGAAATTATCCCTTTCATTTAAGACTTCTATTATTCTAAAAGTAAATATCAACCCTACTTATTTTGAGCAACTTTCAAATACAGCAAAGGTCAATGGAAGATACTTCACAATTTTATTTTCTAATGATCCTACAAACTACAAAATTCTAAAAAAGGGACTCAATTGAAGAATTTCTTTAAAATAAGGCCATTAACAGGGAGAGAATCTCTCAAACCTGATAAATCTTGTAATATGAAGGTCGAATGGCCTATCTTCTCACATATCTGAAATGGCCCAAGCCACATCTTCTGGAACTTGGTGTGTTTTCCCTTGTCCTCATGGGCTTTGTCCCATTTCAGAACTAAATCACTGACTTGAAATTGTTTTGAACCGGATGAGATTGAATCAAAGGATGACTTGATGATTTGCTGATGTTTTGCATGAATAACCTTGGCTTTTTCTCTTTCCTCTTCTAATTTTAAAATTTGGTCATGTCTAAGTTGAATAGAAGAAGAAGGGCTTTCCTCAATAAACTGAACTAGGGCTAGAGAAGGAAGGACAAGATTTGTTGGTAGCACTGCTTCTTTTCCATACACAAGGTTGAACGGAGAAGAACCTATGGAAGCCTTCTGCGTTATCCTATCAGCCCATAGTGCAAATATTAAGGATTTGTGCCATTTTTTATGATCTTGTTCGATGGTTCGCTTAATAATTTTAATCAGATTTTTATTTGTAGACTCTGCCAAACCATTACCCTGGGGATAGTAATTAGCAGAATATTTTAATTTAAATCCTCTTTTAATAGCGAAATCAAACATAGCATTGCCTGAGAAGTAAGATGCATTATAAAAAACAAGAGCATTTGGGACACCAAACCTGGTAATGATGAATTGATCTATGAATTCAATAATTGCCTCAGAATTTGTTGTCTTCAAAGGAATTGCTTCAACCCACTTAGTAAAATAATCAGTAGCGGTAAGGATATACTTATGCTGTTTGGAAGAATGTGGAGTAATTTCTCCAATGATATCCAATCCCCATTGCTCAAATGGTTGTTCAATGTTGACTGGTTGCAAAGGGAAAGCTGGTTTTCTTTGTCTTCCACTAGAAGTTTGACAATTTCGGCATTTCCTTACATATTCATGAGCATCTCTAAACAGAGTGGGCCAGTAATATCCAGCATGAATGATTTTGTGGGCTGTTGTATCAACTCCAAAATGTCCTCCTGCTGGTCCATCATGTAATTCCTGCAAAACCTTTTGTGCTTCAGGTTTTTCTAGGCATCTTAATAAGATTGAATCGTAATTTTGCCTAAAAAGCACATCATCAATAATTGTAAAATTTTTTGCTTTTAATCTAATGGCCCTTTTGTTTTTGTAAGACAGGTTAGGAGGTGGATATCCATTTTTCAAATAAAAGATTAAGTTAGCATATTGTGATTCAAAGTCAGTAATACTTATCTGGTCGGTTTGATCTCTATCACCTGATTCTGGAATGTTGGACACTCCTGCCAATAACCTGCAAAAACATTGGCCTCTAACAATCTTTGCTGGTTTAATTTCTCAATCATATTCTTGAAGTGCTGTAACCCAATTTGCCCTTTTTTCACCTAGTTCCCTTTGGATTAATAGTTACCTTACTGCAAGGAAAGGAACTATAACTTTTGTATGGGCTTTTAAAAGGAAGGGTCTGTAATGTTTGACAGCTTTATATACAACAAAGGCTTGTTTTTCTACTTCAGAATAATTCAATTCAGCACCCTGAAGATTTGAACTATAGAATGAAATGGGTGCTTCCGAATTGTGATCGTTAATCTGTGTGAGTATTGCTGCATAAGACAAATCGGATGCGATAGTATACAATGTGAAATGATTAGAAAAATTAGGGGTATTTAAGGAGGGGGGCATTAATTATTGATTGTTTGATTAAATCAAACGCTTCCTTTTCTGCTGATCCCCACTTAAAGACTGAATTTTTCTTAATCATAGTTTGAAGTGGCAAAATGATTTGAGAAAAGTCTGGAACGAATCTTTTGACAAAATTGATTTGGCCTAAAAATGACTGCATGGATTTTTTATTATGAGGGAAAGGGATTTCAGAGATTTCTTTGATCCTATTGGGATCAATATAAATGCCATCTTTAGAAACTATGAAGCCTAAGAGCTTTCCTTGGTAAAGAGTGAAGAAGGATTTTTTAGGGTTAAGTGAAATACCATATCTTTTGCAGCGTTTAAAGATTTGATTTAAATCATGCAAATGATTGGACTTCTCTTTTGAAAATACAGTAATATCGTCTAAGTAGACGACTACTGTTTTGTTAATCAACCCTTTAAAAGCTATATCCATCGCTCTTTGGAATGTGGCTCCTACATTAATAAGTCTGAAATGCATTTTCTGATACGCATATGTTCCCCATTTTGTTCTGAATGTGGTTTTGAGTTGGTCATCAGGATGGACCAAAACTTGGTTATATCCTGAAAAACCGTCTAAAAAGGACATTAACTCAGAGCCTGCCACTGATTGGAGTATCTGCTCCATAGTAGGTAATGGGAAATTATCTTTTAGGCTCGCCTTGTTCAAATTTCTGAAATCTATACAAATCCTAATGTCGCCATTTTTCTTTCTGACTGGCACCATATTGGCGACCCAGTTTGAGTGCCGAACGGGAAAAATAATCTTAGCTTTCAAGAGTTTATTAAGTTTAGATTTTATTTGACTCTCTAAGTTCGGATGTATTTTTCTCAACTTCTGCTGAATTGGTTTCTGTTCGGGAAGCATTGGAATGGTATGCTGGATGATGGATGTATCATACGTCTTTAAATCGTCATATTTCCAAGAAAAAACATGTTTATTTTTTTGTAACAGTCTAATGAATGCTTCCTTCTCTTCCACGGAAAGTCCTAATCCTAAATTATTGTTTTGAGGAGTTTGCTCAGTGCCAAGGTTTATCAGTTAAACCTTAAGGTAGAACTTTGGAGCTTTGTATTGGTAACAGGTTTAAACCTGTCTTTAATATCATAAAGATCTTCAAGCTTCACCATAGGCTTTGGGATTGAATTATCCTCGGGTTTACCTCTCATTTGAAGGTCATTCTTGTTTTCCTCAATGATTTGATCATCATAGGACTTTTCAGAAGTTAAAAACTGTAAAATGTCTTCATCGTGGTTGAATACTCTCCAAATGGTGACATTGTCAGGAATTGATGGCCTAAAAAGTAATTCTATTGAAAATCTATCTGGGCTATAGTCTTCGGAACGTAGGAGATTGGAAGTGACATTGGTTAGCAGGTCGGCTGCCGAATTTTGAGACCTGGGAATGGAAGAAATATTGAATGCCGAAAAGTGGGAGGTAAGTTCCTGTACCAGCGACTGATAATGTTTGAGATGGCTAGAAAGACAATGAATTGTATTCCTTCCCTGTTTGATAATAATTTCAGAATCTCCAAACACTTTCAAATATTGGACCTTGAGGCCAATAGCTTTATATATTCCTTGGACTAAGGCTTCGTATTCTACTGTATTATTCGTGCATTCAAACTCTAACCTACAGGACAACATTATTTTTTCTCCTTGCGGGCTAATCAAAATACATCCTGCTCCTGAGCCCTCACTAGACTTGGACCCATCGAAATATAATGACCAAAATAAAGAAGTATTAACAATTTTATTTACAGTTTCCTTAGTATCATTAAAACATCTTGACCTATCTGTTTGTGAATAATTTTCGATCTGAGATGTAGAATGGTTTACTGAGAAAGGAGATGGTTGGGCAGTGAAGTTGCCAAAGAATGACTCTAATGAATAATTTCCCAAATGTTGTTATTAAATGCTATTGGTTGGTTTTCTTGTTCAAATTCAGTAACTGTATGGGTCATATGCTTTTCCCGATCGATTTTTATTTGATTTGGTTTACCCTTATAGGGAAGCCACATATGTGACCAGTCGGTAGAAATATACCCATGTAGTTTTTCAGACCAATCCCTACTCAAGATCAAACCATAAAATTCAGGTATATCGGCGATCAAGATATCAATTCTTTGTACTACTCTAGGATCAGTGGATAGCCTGATAGTTACGGAGTTGATTTCCCCCAAAACCTGTACTTTAGTCCTGTCCAACTGCACAATATGAATAGCGGACTTTTGGGGTTCAATGTTCAGTTTGGAACAAACTGAAGCTGGCATTATATTAGAGGATGCCCCTGAGTCAATCAGACAGTTGTGCAGGTTTCTATTGTAGATCTCATAGGTTAGAAGGAAAGGTGGAGTATGAGAATTTGATCTATCTCCTATCACAAGTGCATCAGTAGCTTCGACCATACCAGAAGGTGGTTGACCTGTATCATTTGCAACTTTAGCACTGGGAAGGGGTGAAGTGGGAACAACATTTAATTCTTTGAGAAGAAATTTTTGCTCATGTTTCAATTTACTAAGTTCAAACATGGTAATGTTTGCCTTGTTCTTTTTCATGTCATCAACAATATTGTAATCCATTGAATCAGACACTACCAATGTCTTAGATGTTGATGGGATTGTTGAGGTTGAAGGTTGGTTTTGTGGAACTGTTACAGGTGGCTTTTTCGGGGGTACCTTTTCTTTTGTTGTAGTAGCACCTGCACTTCTTTTCTTCGAAGTTGTCTGAATAGGTTCAGAGGTACCTTTACTACTGGTAGTGACAGGAAACGCTTCTTCTTTGTTTTCTGTGTCGGAGTTTGGCAATATAAAATCCCACATTCCATGACATTCAACAACTTCCTCTTCTTCATCAGTTGGTGAAGCTGTTTCTTCTTCTCCTTCTTCAAGATCTGAATCTGCATTAGATATAACATTTGGTGGTTTTGATTCAGTTTTCTTGTAATTTCTAAAGGGTCTTTTGGTTGAGGTTTCAGCTACCTGTTTTTTGATTTCAACCATTTCATTTGACATAGTTTTGAGGACCTTTTGTAGACCCTCCATGTCATATGGATCTTTAGGGGTTTTCTTCTTTGAATCATCTTTAAAAGAAACTTTTTTGTTTTTTCTATCTTCAAGAGCAGCTTTGCTCTCTAGAGCATTAATACGTTTCTCCACAGTAAGTGCTTCTTTCATGTTTTCAGCTAAACTTGGTTTTCCAGCCTTGTTTACAAAAATAGCTATATTGGCAGGTAGGGCAGTTATATACCACTCGCTTCGGATTTGCTCACTTGGTTTGGAGGCCGTTGGGATTTTGTTCAAGAGTTTATTGAATCGCACATTAAATTCTTTAATTGGTTCCCTATGCTCTATCCTAAGATTGGAGAGATCATTTATTAGTGTAGCCAAAGACCTATCATCACCATACTTAGTAAGAAACTGTTCTTGGCAAGTCGTCCAACTGGTAATGGAACCAGAAGGTAAAGAAAAATACCAGGATCTTGCTGATCCTTGCAAAGTATAAGGGAAAAGCCTAACGACAACATCTTGTTCTATTACTCCCTTTAAATTAACTGCCAACATGAAGTTATTAATATGTTCCTCAGCTTGTGTTCCATCATCTGGGTTAAACTTGGGTAGCCATTTTTCAGGTGCATCAGGTAATGCATGCAATGGAGCAGGCATATTGACTGCACCAGGCCTGGTCCATGGATCTGCCATTGTAAATGCAGTAGTGGATGATATTACTGTTGAACTTACAGAAGCCTGGGAAGGAGTTGATATTAAGGATTGCGCAGTTTGGGATGTTGCAGTTGCTAATCCCTAATGAACAACAATGTGTGAGGAGGGAGTGGATGGTTGACTTCGCACGGGGGAAGGTGAGATGGAGGATGTGGATGAAAGTTCTTCACTGTCAGATCCTTCAGTGTTTTTCTTTGCCTTTTTCCTTTTGGGTAAAGGGAACTCAGTAGGTTCAATACCGAGCTTTCCACTCTGAAGTCTGGTGAGAGGGTGAGGTAAATTAAACTGCGAAGTCGCACTGCTTTGAGATACTTCAGATTTTTGTGGTGATATCGAGAAGCTCTGAAGTTTGTGGATAAGAGACTGGACTTCAGGGGATTCAAGACTTAGTTGTTCTGGAGTATGATGGGTTTGAGCAGTGGTAGTTGATTCCTCTTCTTCTTGTTTGGATACTGGAGAACCAGCATGCAATTGGGAAGTACGAGGTGATGCGGAGGGAGAATTACTCTTAGAATGGTTTGTAGATTTGGGTTTGCTTGCCATTCACAATTGATGCCCTCCTTCTAGCGCCAAAAATGTTGATGCCCTGAAAATCATTGTATCAACAATGGGGGATAACCACCCGATCCAGACCTTAATACAACTCCTTTTCTGTTTGGAATGGTGGCTCCGACTGGGGATAATGGGACTAGTTTCCTAATAATGAATAAACGGGATGAAAGAATGATTGATTGTCTAATCTAATGATAGGCGAATAACTTAATCTATCAGCAAAATAAAAGAACTACTACTAATCCTGGGACCTATTGTACTTTGAAGTGTAGCGCTTGATGATCTATGTTTATTGACAGGCATATAGATGACCCCATCTAATAGACATGGACATTTATTTATTCAAGGATTACTTTGCTTAAATAGTTAAACAAAGTGATTAACGCAAAATTGCTACACTTATCATTTATATCATAGATACATATATGATCAAAAGAAAAGCATTACCATAAACATCCAATAGTGGAGGGAATAAAGGAATGTTTTTAAAACACATACATATATTCAATAATAGCAAAGGCGATCAAATGACAATTCATATAAAAAGAATGAATTTAGACATAGATAATAGTACCATATGAGCTGCTAGTCACTCCCAATATCAATCACTATTTGAGATTCTTCTTCCAACGCAGAAATACTTTCAAACAAAGACAGTAGTGCACATTTGCATAAAAGCTTCTTTGCCAAAATTAGAATAATTGGTCCAGTTTTATAAAAGAATATGCCTGAAGTATCGTAGTGCAACTTCAGGCTTTAAGTCATGTACAAAACTTTTACGACCCTTTCCAAAACAATGAAAGGGTCTATAAATACTTAATTAAGCTAACTATCTATGAAACTGAAATCCTACTTAATTGATATCAATTGATCTTGAATATCTCCTTCACAACAATCTGGCAGTCGGCGGCATGAATCATCATGTAGGCTGTTTGCCTTTAAACCTGAGCTGACATATCGCAAGCATTGGCTCCACTTCGGGCGGTCTGTTGAGGCGAGAGTTGAGTTGGGCGGCATAGGTGGCATCCTGAATATCGGGAATAATATACCCGATTGCATCTGTAAGGAATTTGAGGGCGGCTCTTTGGCTGTGCGGTTTTACTAAGAAGAACCAATAGGCGTCCCATGTTAAACTGTTAATTCCAGCGATTAATCTCCCATTTTTCTCTAGATCCGGATAACATGACTGCTCCAATGTTTTCGCTGCTATCAATTTACCTGAAGTGCATTGGGAAATCATGTTAGACAAGTAGAGAGTATTATTAACCAATTCAACCAAATTACTTGTGGTTGATTTGCATCTTGAAATTGCCCTCTCTGCTTTCATTAACTAGGACTGCCATTCTGTAAATAATATTTCCTTATGTGATTCTAAAATCTTTGGTAAATTTTCCGCCTGTCCCTGATCAGTATCTTGCCACTCAAGAAACTCAGTTAATGTTTCATCAGCTTGATCCAAGTCTGTTCTAGCTTTTTCTGATTGTTTACTTATTGATGTCGTCAAATCGTATAATGGTTCCGCCTCGACGATTTGTTGACATAAAAGCTTGATCTGTGTTATTAATGCCTTATTTATCTGTAATGCTTCTGATTTGAATTTGGCTATCTGTGGAAGATTCTTTGTCTTCTCTAGCTGGGTTGATAGTTGAGCAATCTGCTCATCTTTTGACTTCATCATTTGTTCATTCGCTGCCCTCAGTTGTGCCAATGCCTCAGACAACTCTTTCTGCTTCTGGGTTGCGCTATGATCAATCCTCTGTTTCTCTTTCTGCAATTGTTGAGTTAATTGATTATTTATTTGTTGTCGAGTTAACAGTTGCCATTCTGCCTGCTCTGCCTTCTGCTACACTTCTGATAGTTGCGCTTGCAATAAAAAGATCTCTTGGTCTTTTGCTTTTAATAAAAGACTCACCTCTGATGCCTTGTTTATTGTTGCTGTCGAATAGGCTCCAGCATATTGTGATAGTTTTGTTAGGTCATCAGAGGGGTCAAATTCCTCCTTCCAAACCACATTGCCCATGACCGTCTGTTCTGGGAATAAGGAAGGTTGATCATTCCTTCTCCTCTTCTGATCAGGTGCTCATGTCCTAAGTGTGGTAAAATGCTCAAAATTTAAAGTGATTAGAACTAGTTCAAAGTTGAATTACTGGAAAGTGCTCGTCTTCCCGATTCCGGCGCCGCAAATGGTTCGAAAAACGGTCGCCGTATGAGGAAGTTATGGCAAAAAGAAGAATTTGTCCATAACATTAGAAATTTTAATTTTTCAAAAAAAAAATTAAAAAAGGAATATTCTGCCAGCACGAAATCTGAGGCAACCACCCAAACATTAAATGTAACTGCAGTTAAGTTGGCGGAATTTTGGCAGGAGCGCCAAATTTGGTGGACCCGCCATAATTGGTGGAGCTATCTGGAGTTAAGTAAAGTTAGCTGGAGTTTTTCTAGGGGCAAACTAGAGAAACTTTAAATGGCCATAACTTTGGCTAGGAAAGTCAGTTTTGGATGATTTTTTTTGATTTTGGGTATTTTCGACCTTCTAAAGCCATTGGTGCATGTCTTACAGCCATCGGAGGTCATTTGCAGAGGTTTTGGAGCCATGAAAGTTCTAGGAGCCACTAGGGCCCAGTTTTGTAAAGACTGTATAGGGTTGCAAGTATCCATTGAAGGTGATCCAATAGTCAATTCTGAAGGATTCAAGTGTTCTGAATCCATTTTTACCATCTATTTCTCCTGTAGATGCTTCTATTCAGCTGTATTTTCAATTTGAGCATCTAATAAAAACAAGGACAAGCCCGGTTGGGAGCTTTGGACCCAATAGAAGTAGCCCTAGAGGGGGTGAACTGCTTTATCAACTTCTTTTGAATTTGTGGTTGATTTATTTTGTAGAACAAATTCATTTTAATGTGTTAAATAGTAAAAGGAAATAACTCTGCTATGCTTAAATGGGTCATGAAAAGCTGAAAATTTCATGTGTTTTCTTTCTGCAAGACATGGAAATCTTTTAAACATGTTTAATTCTGAATTGAATACCTTGCAAACAAATTTCAAGTAGTTTCAAATTCAGATCAAGTTGGTATCAGAGCTCAGGGTTTCGTGCAAATATCTTCTAACTGTCTTGCAAAGTATTGATGCTTACCAGGTTGAAACTTAAAAGAGGGGAATAACAGTTGACTAGAGAACGAGAGAATCCTCAGTCAAGGAAGGCCAGAGAGCCATCACCTCCACCTTCAATTTCACCCTCAAGAGTCTCAGCAGAAGCTTCAAGGATGTCTGAACATGAAGGAGAAATTCCTACAGAGACAGATCCAAGAGAAGAAGAAAGAGTCTTCAGAAAGGCTTTCTTGGACCTCACTGAAATGGTGAGGAAATTGTACAAAGAAACAAATGAGAAATTAGCTGGATAAGGGTCCAAACATCCACATGAAGGAGAGGGCTCTTCAGGAGGTAAGAAGGATGATGATCATTCCAAGAAAGGACATGGAGGAAATGGTGATCCACCACCCCCTTCTTCCTCTTCATCTTCGTCTTCTTCTGTTCATAAGCATAGATCCTCTGGAAAAAGTCCTTTTTTGAAGCTTGATGTAAAATTCGAATTACCTATGTTTAATGGTGAAGTGAATGCAGAAAAGCTTGACAACTGGATTAGGCAATTGGAAGTTTACTTGAGGATCCAAAATATGCATGATGATGCCACAAAGATTCAGTTGGCTTCTTTGAGAATGGATGGAGCAACATTGGTCTGGTGGGAGGCCAAGACTAAGGAGGAGATCAAGAAATTTGGTAAGGTTACCTTAACATGTCCTGAATTTCTATTAGCCATTAGAAAATAGTTTTATCCTCTTGCTCACATGCAGAAAGCCATTATGAATTGGAAAAATTTCAGACAACTTAAGGGTCAGAGTGTCCAAGACTACACCCAAGAATTCAGGAGAAGAGCTCTCTTGTTAGGGGTAGATTTATAGACCTAAGAAACCTTGCTGAAATACATCGGTGGCTTGCATAGCTACCTTAGACACACCATCTTGATGTTTAACCCTACTAGCCTGGACGAGTTTTGTGTCCAATCTACCCATTTAGAGGCAAGGGGAAAAAACACATTTGAAGAGGGTAGAAACGAGCCCCCCAAGGGGAAAAACAAAGAGAAAACTGTAGGAATTTACAGGGTAAGTTCCTCAGAAATAACACCAAAAGGACACCGCTCACAACCAGATCACAGACCAATACACCAGTATTTTTGACGTGGTTAAAACCCTCAAAGAGGGAAACAGTCCACGGCGTGAGCCAACGCGGCCACTTCAGGCAATTTATTAATCAAAGAATGAAAATTTACATAAGCTTCTCTCATGCATGGATTACCCGAACAATGACCCTCCATGCGCTTTAAATAGAACTCATGGACCAATCGGGTGTCAAGCCACGGATCAAGTGTCAGTAATACCGAGGAGAGAGTGAACCGTCGGATCACTACATATCATGACCGTCAGATTGTAAGTTACAAAATGTACAACGGTAAAGAAACACACTTTACCTAACTCTATACCTAACTCTATACTAGACCAAGTTGAACTTAACTATTTCCTATGTGTCGGAATATCCTAACATCCCCCCTTAAGAACAACTTGGGATAGGATTGAAGGATTTACAAATATGACACAATAGGAGAAGGAAGGAGGCACTAGAGCCTATCCCCCCTTAGTGACAACTTCCTGAACTCCAAGCATATATCGAAGTTTAGTGAACTTCGCCTCTGTGAGAGCCTTTGTGAAGATGTCTGCAACCTGATCATCTGTTGAACAATATTGCACTTCAAGAACATGGTCATGAATGAGCTTTCTGATGAAGTGCATGTGTAGTTCAATGTGTTTGCTGCGCTGATGCTAGACTGCATCTTTGCATAGCTGAATGGTACTTTGATTATCACACCAAAGTGTGGTTGGATGCTGCTGCTCAAAGCCAAACTCTGATAGGATCTGACGAAGCCACAAGGCTTCCTTACTAGCTTCCACGGCACCACGATACTCTGCTTCTGCTGATGAAAGAGAAATGGCAGCCTGTTTCTTACAAGCCCATGTAATAGGTCCTGAACCAAGAGTGAAGACATAACCGGCAGTAGACTTCCGATCATCAGGGTCACCAGCCCAATCAGAATTAGTGAAACCAACTAATAGAGGAGCTGCTTTGGCACTGTAATGAATCCCAAACTGTACTGTACCTCGAACATAACGAAGTATTCTTTTGTCTACTTTCCAATGACTTTCACGGGGGTTTTGCATAAAACGAGCAACAAGGCCAACAGAAAGGAAAGGTCAGGACGAGTATGGGTTAAATACAAGAGTTTTCCTACAAGTTGACGGTATAAGGTAGCATCAACTTCAGGAGAAGTACAAGAGACTGAAAGTTTGACTCCAGACTGAAAGGGAGAAGGGGCTGGCTTACAGTCTTTCATGTGAAAATGACGAAGAATATCACAAGCATACTTGGACTGGGAAAGGGAAATACCCTCCTTGGATTGCAAGACTTGAAGACCGAGAAAATAGTGTAAGTGTCCTAAGTCTGTCATTTCAAATTTCTTTTTAAGGCTAGACTTCACATGGTTTATAAGGTTGGGATCACTACCAGTAAGAATAAGGTCATCAACATAAAGAACAAGGATGATAAGAGAGTTGCCCACTTTCTTGGTGTAGACAGTATTGTCAGAATAACAACTAGAAAAGCCAGCTTCTAAAAGAAAGCTATCCATTTTGGCATACCAAGCCCGAGGAGCTTGCTTGAGACCATAAAGAGATTTCTTAAGTCGACATACAAGGCTGGAGTCTGTTTGGATGAAGCCAATGGGTTGTTCCATATAGATTTATTCATGCAAGTCCCCATGCAAGAAGGCAGATTTAACATCCATCTGATGGACTTCCCATTTTAAAGAGGCAGCAAGGGAAAGAATAAGGCGGATAGAGTTCATTTTGGCAACAGGGGAGAAGGTTTCAGTGTAGTCAATGCCTTCAACCTGTGAAAAGCCCTTAGCAACAAGACGAGCTTTATGTTTATCAACTTTCCCATCTAGTCCATACTTGGTTCTGTAAACCCATTTACATCTAACAAGTTTGCGTCCCTTTGGTAGAGGAACAAGATCCCATGTATCATTTGCCAAAAATGAATGCTATTCTTCATTCATAGCTGCTTCCCAATGTGGATGGCCTGAAGCTTCTGCAAAAGTGTCAGGATCATGATTTGCGGGAGCTTGAGCCAGTAAAGAAGAGGCTCTTTCAAACTGAGAACGTGTACGTCGCTAATCTGTAGGATCACCGGCAAGATCACCTACTGCATCCCGAGTAGCACGGACCCATCTTGGAAGTTGAGGATCCTAAGAAGGTGGGGGAGGATTGCCATCCTCACTTTCATCATATGAAGAAGAAATGTTTTCAAAAGTAGAAGAGATAGGAAGAGGTGGCACATCCGCCGAACTAGGCTCGCAGGCTGATTTATTTTCATCAAATTTTACATCTCTTCTAATGATAACATTTTTGGACTTAAATGGAATAAGTCTATAACCTTTTACATCTTCAGAATATCCAACAAAAGTACATTTCTCACTCTTAGGTTCTAAAGCTTTATGCTTTTCATCTGGAATATGGGCCCATGCTTCACTTCCAAAAACACGAAAGTGACTTACATCTGGTTTAATGGAACTCCAAGCTTCTTCTGGAGTGATATTCTTTAGAACCTTAGTAGGAGTGCGGTTGATTATATATTTGCACAATTAATTTCTTCGGCCCAAAAACTAAGACTGAGTCCTTTAGATTGCAGCATACAATTAGCCATTTCCTTTAAGGTGTGATTTTTCCTTTCAGCTACACCATTTTGTTGTGGAGTGTATGGAACAGTATGTTGCATTTGAATTCCATTTTCGGTGCAAAAGTTGATGAAGGTGTTTTTAACATATTCTCCACCATTATCAGTTCTTAGCTTAAGAATTTGATGTCCAGATTGTTTTTCAACAAAGGCTTTGAAGGCCAAAAATGTGTTAAATACTTCGCTCTTGAGTTTTAAGAAGTATACCCAAGTGCGTCTGAAGAAATCATCAATGAAAGTTAAGAAATACTTGCAGCCAGAGAATGAAGCAACAGGAAGTGGACCACATAAATCACTGTGCACAAGTTGTAAAGGGGCTGAGGCGTGCCAAGAGGCACGTTTTTCAAAACTGTCCCGATGATGTTTTCCGAGTACACATCCGGAACAAACACCATCTCTGCAAGATACCATAGGAAGACCTGTCACCATATTTTCCTTACATAGATGCTGAAGGGAGCGATAGTTTAAGTGACCAAATCGCTCATGCCAAAGTTTGCTCACTTCATCATTATGAGCAACAAATACTGAGGGAAGATTTGATGACCCAAAGTTGTGAAACTTATACAACCTTGTGGAACCATCAGCAATACCAGTAGCTAGAATCTGTTTAGGATCTCTTAGATCCTTGATTACAACATCATGAGGTGAAAATTCAACAATTTTACCTTCACCTGAATGAGTTATCTGATATACAGATAGAAGGTTGCAGGATAAGGTTGGAACACATAATACATCATTAAACTGACCATTGTCTAGATGAACAGTTCCAGTCCCTACAACATTAAGAGATCTATCATCACCAACATATATATTTTTGGTGTTACAATCATTTAAAGAAGAAAACATGGCTTTGTTTTTGGCCATGTGATAAGAGGCTCCAGAATCAATGAGCCACTCATGAGAATGAGAAGAAGAAGATACATTTAATGCATAACCAGACTGAGATGATTGACAACAACATGTAGAAAGTTCCATTCCTGAAGATGAAGTTGAAGTTGAAGTTGAAGAATGCTCCACATGGATGTTATGTTTCTTCATTGCGGCTTCCAAGGCTTCCATCTTCTTAAAGCATTTAGATTCTAAGTGGCCATCTCGATTACAAAAGTTACAATGTCTATCAGTCTTCTTCAATTTGTTTTTATTGGTCTTATCATTTTGCTGAAATGATCTTTCATTTTGAGGCTGAGTTTGCTTAGGACCCTTGTTTGGTTTAGGACCATTCTTTTTAGGATATGACTTCTTAGGATTCTTTGAATTTGGTTGCCGCTGGGTGGCTAACGCTTTCTTGGAAGAGTTTCCAAGATTAAGAAGACCAAGGTGTAAGAGTTTTTCTTGTTCTCTTATTAAAGAATCACAAAAAGAGTCAAAGGAAGGGGCCTTGTAGTCTTTTCCTTGACAAATGAAAGCTTCCCTTGTAGAATGGAAGGTGGAAACAAATACAGAGTAGGCTGGTCCCAACTTAGTAAGGATGGAATAAATAAGGTTACTATCTTCTTTCTTAACCTTAACACCTTCCAAGAGATATATAAGGGTCTTGAATTTGGACAAGAAATCTTCAATGCAAGAAAAATTATTAGGATCCAATGTAAGCAACTCATTTTCAAGTTGATGGGCTCTAATTTCATTTTTAATCCCAAAAACTTTAGTGATTTGTTCCAATGCTTCATGAGGAGTATCAAGTTCTGCAATATGGAATCTAAGATCAGGAGAAATAGACATCCCTATCAAACCACGTGCTTGATCTTGTCTATTTTCCCATTTTGCAGCCTTGTCTTCATCTTTTGGTTTCTTCTCTTGGCCTGTGGCTATTCTGTAGAGACCTTTACTTCTAAGTAAATCTTCCATGTAGGATATCCATTGGAAGTAGTTAGTGCTGTCAAGAATGACTTGGCATGGACTTTCCATTTTAAAAAAAATTGAAGCTGAAGATGCTGAAAGTAAGTGTTTCAATGGATAGATCTCGAAAAATTAGGCTGTTTTAAAAAAAACGGCTCTGAAAAAGGCTTCCGGATGAAGAAGTTATGGCTTTTTGAAAAAAAATTGTTGAAGTTGTCGGCAAAGTGCGCGAATGTGCGGGAATGAAGAAAAACGCCCCCACAAAATGGAGATTTGAACCCAATACCTCTACTCTCTTAAAATAGCTTTGAACCAATAGAGAGAGAGAGAGAGAGAGAGAGAGAGAGAGAGAGAGAGGTCTTGGGTTGCGTCTTGAGAAAGCTCTTTTTTCCTACAAAACAAAAACACAAAACCCAACACGAATATGCAAAGAAAAACGAACCTTACGGCTCGAAGTTAGCTTTAGCCGGAAACTAAATATTTTTCTCAATGTTTCTGATTTTCCAAGATCACACTAAGGTGTAGGGAAAAGAGCATACGCATGAGAAAAAAAAACTTCCTTTCTGTTTCTAATTTGCCCAGATCGCACAGAGTCGCAGGGCAAAGAGCATACGTAGAAATGAAAGGTATAGATCTGGTAATAAAAAAATGCTAAATAAAGAGAAACTGAAATAACCAGAGAGAAAATAACAGTAAACTGCAGATAAACACTGTATACCTCCAGATCTTAAAAATGACGCAGCTAGGGCTACCGGAAACCTTTTCGCGTGAAACGAAAGGGGTTTCTCACTGGAACAGATGCTCCGAACACAACAGAGCAGTCCTCTCAGCCCGAAAGCAGTCAGAAACAGAAGATCTAGGAAACGGCAGTCGGATGCAGTTCTACCGGCTTCAGATTTGGATCACCAACGGACGCAGCCCTCAAATACCTTTGATACCATGTAGGAATTTACAGGGTAAGTTCCTCAGAAAGAATACCAAAAGGACACCGCTCACAACCAGATCACAGATCAATACAACAGTATTTTTGACGTGGTTAAAACCCTCAAAGAGGGAAACAGTCCACGGCCTGAGCCAACGCGGCCACTTCAGGCAATTTATTAATCAAAGAATGAACATTTACATAAGCTTCTCTCATGCACGGATTACCCGAAAAATGACCCTCCATGCGCTTTAAATAGAACTCATGGACCAATCGGGTGTCAAGCCACGGATCAAGTGTCGGTAATACCGAGGAGAGAGTGAACTGTCAGATCACTACATATCGTGATCGTCAGATTGTAAGTTACAAAATGTACAATGGTAAAGAAACACACTTTACCTAACTCTATACCTAACTCTATACTAGACCAAGTTGAACTTAACTATTTCCTATGTGTCGGAATATCCTAACAAAAACCTCCAAGGGAAAGGGCAAAAAGAATGCATCTGTCAAACAAGAGAGTGAGAAAGTTATCTATAAACATTGTTCTAAACTAGGTCATGAGGAGAAAACCTGTTGGAAATTATATCGTGAAAAAAGACCTCAATTTAACAAATCCAAAGGGTAACAGAAAACTGCTGCTACTACATCTACACCACAAGATTTAGGGGAAGATTCAGGTGATGAAACCAAAATTACAGCCATGGGTTTGAAAAACTTGAAGGAAAAAGAAATTGAAACTCAAGCCAACACTAGTACCTCAAACTGCCATGTACAAGCTCCTAACGAGGAAGAAAGAATTGAACTGTTTCATGTGAGGGTGATTTGAAAACATACTAAAATTGACACACTTTTTGATAGTGGGTCACAAGAAAACCTTATATTAGAGGACTTGGTCAAGCAGCATAAACTTGAGACTGTTCCACATCCGAAGCCATATCCAGTTGGATGGATTTGCAAGGATGCAAATTTACAAGTTTCAAGAAAGTGCACATTGCGCTTTGCAATTACTGCACATTTTATTGACACAGTTGAACTTGATGTGGTACCTTTTGATATAGTGGGAATTGTTTTGGGAAGTCCTTACTTGTTTGACAGGAAAGCTATCTTTCATCGCCATGAAAACAAATATCATCTGTTCAAAGATGGCAAGGAGTTCAGTGTTAGAGCTCATCGCAAGAAGACAAATATAGCAATGGTGAATGTAGGACAGGTAAAAAGGCTGGTCAATTCAAGTAAGAATTTTGTTCTTCTTATGATTAAGCCCCAGGTTGATGTGAATCATGAGTCATTTGACAATTGTGATCCAAAACTTAAATTAGATCTGTATGATGTAGTTGATGCATATCATGAGATGTTTCAGGAGCCAACAGGTTTGCCTCCTAAGAGGGAGATTCAGCATGAAATCCATTTGCATCCAGATTGTCCTCTTCCAAACATAGGCATGTACCGCATGTCCATTATGGAGAATGCTGAAATAAAGAAGAAAATCAAGGACTTGTTCGACAAGGGTTTCATAAGGCTAAGTACTTCACCATGTGGGTCACCGATTGTATTGATTCCAAAGAAAGATGGAACTTGGCGTATGTGTGTTGATTTCAGGGCCTTGAACAAGATAACGATAAAGAATTGTTACCCACTCCCAAGGACAGATGATTTGCTAGACCAGCTGAAAGATGCTTGATATTTCACTAAGCTAGACTTGCGCAGTGGATATCATCAAGTAAGAATTGAAGAAAGTGACATTTGGAAGACAACCTTTAAAACCAAACAAGGACTCTTTGAGTGGCTTGTGATGCCATTTGGTTTGTGCAATGCACCTGCAACTTTCATGCGGGTAATGGATGATGTCTTGCGTCCTTTTCTTGATGATTTCGTTATTGTCTACTTAAATGACATCTTAATTTTCAGCAAGTCTAGAGAAGATCATGTCATGCATGTTAGAAAAGTACTTGATGTTTTGAAGAAGAATCAGTTATTTCTTAAAATGTCAAAGTGTGAATTTGGAAAGACTTATTTGGTTTATTTGGGACACATAGTAGGAGGAGGTGCTTTGAGAATTGATCCTGGTAAGATTGAGGCTATTGTGAAGTGGCCTACTCCCAAATCCATAACAGAGGTAAGAAGTTTTTTGGGTGCAGCTTAAAATTGGAGGAAGTTTATCTCTAACTTCTCTTCTATAGCAGCTCCTATGCATGCAGTGACAAGTGTGAAGCATGCTTTCCAATGGGGAGGCAAGCAGCAAAAAGCTTTCGAATCTTTGAAAGAGAAGATTAGTTTAGCTCCAGTCCTTACCGGATTTGAGACAACCATTTGAGATACAAACTGATGCTAGTGATTATGCTATGGGTGCAGTTCTTCTACAGCATGGTAAGCCTATTGCTTTTCATTTTGAAACTTTTAATGGTGCTGTTGTAAATTATCCTACATATGATAAGGAGTTGTATGCGTTGGTACAAAGCGTCAAAAAGTGGAAACACTACTTGATGGGAAAAGAAACTGTTATACATACCAACCATCAGCCCTTACAGTACTTGCAATCACAAAGCAAGTTACAACAGTCACGACACTTCAGATGGATGGGCTTCTTGCAACAGTTCCATTTGGTAATAAGGTATAAGAAAGGTACTTTGAATAAGGTTGCTGATATGCTTTCAAGACCTATTATTGGTGCTGTTACTTTACTTAAGAATGATTCCATTGTACATGATAGTTACATAGAACAGTATGCATCTGATGATGACTTTAAAGATGTGTATGCTAACTTGAGTATAGGAAATCATGTAGAGGAAAATGACTATCACATGCATAACAATTTGCTGTTTCATTTGGGCAAGTTGTGTATACCACAGGGGGAGAGGATAAATGTCATAAGAGAAGCTCATTCTTCTCTTATTGCTGGCCATTTTGGTGTGAGCAAAACAGTTGCACATCTACAGAGGTATTGCTATTGGCCTCGCATGGTAGATTCTGTTTCAAGGTTCATAAGAGGTTGTTCATTATGTGCTACAAGCAAGCCTAGCAACAGGAAGCTTGGTTTGTATACTCCTTTGCCGGTACCTTCTAGACCATGGGAAAGCATCTCTATGGATTTTGTAGGAGGTTTGCCAAAATCTTGAAAGCAACATGATTATTTATATGTAGTAGTTGGTCGTTTCAGCAAAATGTGTATACTTATGCCTTGTAAGAAAACTATAACTGCTGAACAAACTACTGAATTATTTTTTCATCATGTATGGATTCACTTTGGTTTGCCTACTTCCATTATTAGAGACAGGGATTCCAGATTTGTGGGGAACTTTTGGTCAAACCTATGGGAGATGATGGACACAAAGTTGAAGAAAAGTACTGCTTTACATCCGCAACCAGATGGACAAACCAAAGTTGTGAACAGAACCATTGTGCACCTCTTGAGAGGTTATTGTAGCAACCATCCCAAGCTTTGGGATGAACATTTGCACTACATACAACATGCTTACAATCGTGCCAAGCACTCTTCCACAAACACCTCACCGTTTGAAGCTTGTTTTAGTTACTTGCCAAAATCACCTCTTGATTTCATTCTTGAGAAAGATGTTGCCATTGAGGGACATAGTGACATTGACAATGCTCATTCATTCATTGAAAGAATTCAGCAAATACATCAGCAAATTCAAGAACAGCTTGAGAAGAGTCAAGGCACAAGGAAAGACACGATAAGCATAGAGTCGATCACAAGTTTCAAGAAGGAGATGACGTATGGCTGTACATTAGTAAGGAAAGGATGCAAGGATAAGGTAAAAAGCTGAAGCCTATTCGTTATGGTCCATTCAAAATCCTCAAGAAGGTTGGAAATAATGCTTTTCAATTAGATTTACCTTCCTACATGCAAATGTATTCTGTTGTCAATGTGGAGAACTTACGTTTGTATGAACCTACTTTGATTGCTGATCATGAAAATTTCGTTCAGCTGCCATCTATAGAAGATTTCTCGCCAAAATTCTTAGATGAGCTGAAAGAAGATACAATCCTTGACAAAAGGACACGCACTTCAAAGAGGGGCAGTGTAGATTATGTTCGGGTTGGTTTCAGAGGCATCAAACCGAACAAGGCAAAGTGGATGGAGGTGGACAGAGTGAGGGAGCTTTACCCTCACCTCTTTAACAGGTAGTTGAAGGCTTTTGGGGTCCAAAAGCTTCCCAATGGGGAGGCGTGATCAGGTGCTCACGTCCTAAGTGTCATAAAATTCTCAAAATTTAAATTACTTACAACTGGTTCAAAGTTGAATGACTAGAAAGTTCTCGTCTTCCCGATTCTGGCGCCATAAACGGTTTGAAAAACGGTCGTCGTATGAGGAAGTTATGGCAAAAAGAAGAATTTGTCCATAACATTAGAAATTTCAATTTTTCAAAAAAAAATTAAAAAAGGAATATTCCTGCAGCACGAAATCCAAGGCAACCACCCAAACATTAAATATAACTTCAGTTAAGTTGGCGAAATTTTGGCAGGAGCGCCAAATTTGGCAGACCCGCCATAATTGGCGGAGCTATCTGGAGTTAACTAAAGTTAGCTGGAGTTTTTCTAGGGGCAAACTAGAGAAACTTTAAATGGCCATAACTTTGGCTAGGAAAGTCGGTTTTGGACGAATTTTTTGATTTTGGGTATTTTCAACCTTCTAAAGCCATTGGTGCATGTCTTACAGCCATCGGAGGTCATTTGCAGAGGTTTTGGAGCCGTGAAAGTTCTAGGAGCCACCAGGGCCCAGTTTTGTGAAGACTGTATAGGGTTGCAGGTATCCATTGGAGGTGATCCAATAGTCAATCCTAAAGGATTCAAGTGTTCAAAATCTATTTTTACCATCTATTTCTCCTGTATATGCTTCTATTTAGTTGTATTTTCAATTTGAGCATTTAATAAAAACAAGGACAAGCCCGGTTGGGAGCTTTGGACCCAGCAGACGTAGCCCTGGAGCGGGTGAACTGCTTTATCAACTTCTTTTGCATTTGTGGTTGATTTATTTTGCAAAACAAATTCATTTTAATGTGTTAAATAGTAAAAGGAAATAACTCTGCTATGCTTAAATGGGTCATGAACAGCTGAAAATTTCATGTGTTTTCTTTCTGCAAGACATGTAAATCTTTTAAACATGTTTAATTCTGAATTGAATACCTTGCAAACAAATTTCAAGTAGTTTCAAATTCAGATCATCTTCCTCTGTTCTTTTACCATAGCTTTGTGTCTTGGGCTATAGAAGACATCCAAGGGAGGAATTTCTTCTATCTGCAAAATACTTTGATCAGAGGGATCCTTTGGGATTATTTCTACTTCTTTCGAACTGGGTAGGCCGTTGGTTCCACTTGGAACCGGTTTTGAAGTGGTCTCCTATGTATTTTCCGCTTTTGAAGTTTCGGTGTCCTTTGAGCACTCGAGATTACTGATAAATGAATCAAATTTCTGCCATTCCTGGAGAAATTTGGGATCAATTTGAGTATCTACATTTACCTCTATGTTCCTCTGTTCCTGCTCTTTAGTCTGGGTTTCCTCTTGCACTTTATCCTGTTTTTTGTTATAACCGGAGGTTCCTTAGTATGTTGATGTTTAGGCTCGCTTGATTCTGTTGTTGGGGTTGTCGCTAATAGATCTAGAGGCAGAGTTTGCAACCTCTGTTCTTTGAGTCTGTTGAATTCAACTAACCCTTCATCCTTGTATTCCATTATGGCCAGCGATCTAACTTGATACATTGATTCAGCTGAGGAGAATAGGTCATCAAACTTATCTTCTTTATGGTCAAACTTTGTCAATTTGGCCTGTTCAAGTGCATTATAGGCGACTTTGTTGGGATCAAATCGCCTATTAGGGAGAGTTGCTAGAGTTAATGACTTCATCTTTGTAGCTTCTTTCTCTGCATGTTTGAAATCATGCAAAGTGTAGACACCACATCTGTTGTTGGGAAAAGTATCCAATACGGAATGACCCTATCCCACTCTAAGGGTGACAGTACCTCAGCAACAACTGAATACAAAGCTATTCAAGATTACTTCTTTATGAGATGGGAGAGAGAGGAGAAAGAGATCCACTAACCGTTATCTTCCGCTAATGGTTGATCCAATCTTCCCTCTTTGCTGCTTGCTCCCAGCTCCTTGCTCTTTCACCGGCCCAACTACACAAAGATCCTGTAAAAGCACAAGAAAAGGAAACTACAAGAAGCATACATCCATAATTGATTCAAGGATTAGAATAAATCAAATATACAAGCATCAATACACCATTGAGACACATGCATATAGAAGAACCTCAAATGCTTTATTAATGGAAGAAGTAAAGTTCTGAGAGTGTTACAACCATAATAGGCCCAATCCAGCAACACCTCCCAGCAGAAAGAAATCTCCTCTTCACCTCCTTCAAGCAAATCACCCAATAGTTCTATACTTAAACCAACAGCACTTCCTTACTTGCACAAAATTCCAGCCTCCATAGACCTCATGAGAGAGCTCTATATATAGAAGTTTTGGAGAAAGGATGAGTCAGCTTGAGACTGACATGAAGCTGACTAGTGTCCTCTCCCACTTCAGTTATTCTTCAGTTCTTGAGTCCACTTGGAGTTTCTTGCTTCCACTTGGAGATCTAGATCCTCTTACTCATCACAAGGCGAATTCCCTGATCCAAGTGTCATTTTGGAAGCTTCCTGGGCATTTGGCACCTTGCAGAATGACTGTGCCACTTGGCCAATCTCGCCCGGCGCAGGTAGCCTTCATTGCTTTTGACATTCAGTGCAGGTACAGAGTCGAGCAGTTGACATTCAGCGCAGATGCTCAGTGGAGCAGCTGACATGATCCAGAAATAGCTTGTTTTTGAGTGTTTTCAGGTGGAGAACTGATTTTCAGTGCTGTGGTTTGCTGACCTTGTTCCTCTAGGGGTAGGAACAACATGTTTAGGGACTTTGGATCCCTCAGATTATTGACATTTCATGCTTCATGCTGTTAGGCACAAAAATGTCTATAACAGTTGCCCCCTAAAGTATGAGGTCGTTTATCGGGTGAAATGCTTTATCAGGAGGATCTGAAGTTCATTCAATCGCTGAGAGGTGACCTGTAATAAAATACAATACAATACATTATTTTTCATTCTGCTTTCATGATCTAGCTGAAGCGGGCATTCCCATGCTCAGCTTTATAAATTCATTTTGGTACATATAACAGACGACCGTCTGATGGTAGACTGATAATTCTCTGCTGAAATTATCATCCTTTAAGTAGGATGATCATCTGCTGCAATAATGTACATATCAAATGCCTTTCTATTTCCTGAATATATATCGCAGCCCGGATGGATGAAACTAGATCCGGGGTCTTCAAACTCGTTCGATCTTCACTCTAAGTACAAGCCGATCCATGTGAGAATTGCGCTGAAGTCGAACATGGAAAGACATCGCTTGATTACCGGTCAATAATGTAAACCGTTAACAAGCGCGAGAGGAATCACCGATAATGATAATGACCCTCAAGGTACTACAGTACAATTCACGTGGTGTGAATATAGGACTTGGCGTCGAACACCACGCAAAATCTTCTGGCGAAGGTCATTGATGTATACCTGTCGCCGGAAGTGAGAAACTTGCCATTGAGGCATGCAAGCTTCAAAGTACAGGGGGGGGTGTTCCTAGATCAACTTCTTGGATAATGAGCTGAAGTCGACAAGAAGCGATCTGTCAAAGGAGGGCCTTAATGAATCCCACATCAGTGACACGGAACGGAGCTAATGATTTTAGTGGAGGTGAAAACAATATGTGAGATATGATTCAGGGTGGCGATCATGGGTGGATGAAGGATAATGTATGGCAGTGGATGGGACACGATTGACTCTTTCTGAACAACATCTCTTGAACATATAACAACACTGATGTGATGGATCGGTAGCATTACCCCAAATATGGATGGTTTG